>CM073593.1:30655000-31905000 GCA_037074705.1 Zhengitettix transpicula | reverse complement strand
ATATAATTTTTACTTAACTGTCATTGTTTATAAATCCGTGTTCTCACGACTACGGTCCTGTTTTCGTAATTAAAAAGTTTCAGATTACACTTCTTTTTTTCTGTTGGAAAATTATGAACGAATTCGATCTTCAGATGGATCCTAAGTTAAAGAATCTATTTCACTAAACTCAAAAATCAAGTAGCACGCAAACAAAAATTGTGGCTAACGCTTGACAGAATAGAATAATTTCACATTCAATTCTTCACATACAACAATGTACAATTCTTTATAATCTATTAAAAAATTAATTTAAAGTGAACTTTTATGTTAGCCCATGCTTTAAAGATTGTAGCAGTAAAGAAGGATCAGCACAGATTCGTGGCTTTCTCAACTCCTTTCAATATTGTGTGTCTAAGTCCTTCTAAGAGAAGGATTTACGACGTTCGTAGGGGAATTGAAACCTTGTCCGTATTGGCGATCCTTCCTACGCTGTCTACGGGAAAGGGAAGCGATAATCTTAATTTAGCGCACATAAAAGTAAAGCGAGACACGCCGTACACTCTTGATTTCGCTAACACCCAACAATTCAATTCGCTCCCGGCTTGAGCTAGGTCCTAGGGGTTGCTCGGACGGGGCATAAATTGCACAGCGCCCTCGGCATCGTCTGGCCAGCCTGGCGCCCGGAACCCCTTGAGAGGCCATATTTTCAGAGTTAAAAGGACGCGTGCAAGAGTAAACTAGAGGTCAAAGCACGCTCTCAGTGAAATCCAAACCTTTGTTATCCACCCCAACTCTCAACAATACGATAACACACTATTGTGTGCTGTCACAACGATCAAAAGTAACCATCAAATATAATCAGTAACAACTTGAAACAATGCTGCTAATACCATTATTTAAATAAGGTGTGATACAGGCTTACGAAATTAAAAATTGAAAATCAGCGTTATAATTAGGTTCAATATGATATTCAAAAGACCAAAATTAAATCGACCCATAATACAAACCTATTTTTACTCGTATTTCGAGTTTCACTTAAACAACAATACTGATATATGTTTAATTCACTCACTTAGATATTTTAACATTTAATCAGAAACATATTTAATCTCCATATTAGTCAACTCATTTGGATTGTCTGTGATCAGGCTGGTCAACAACGTTATATCTGTCCACGCGTTCCTTTTACATTTGTATTTTTCTCATCACAGTCTATAACGTGCTTTTTAGTACAATTACCACCGTGTAATATACACACATTATAATAATAGTATTACTGTCAAAATTTTACATTTTTAAGCTAAAATATCAATTAAGAAAGTCGGTTGTGTCCAACGTTACACATAGTCGGTTAAATACATTTTTATGGTCACGCATTCAAGAATGCATCAGATTTACGGTCATGTCAGAACACTTTTATCTTCTTCAGTATAATCAGAATAGCTGATGGTCATTCACGTTGCGACCTCTCCGCTTTAATACCATAGGAACGGACAGATTGAATCCCATCTATTCAGTCTAATCGAATCTTTCACTGTCAATTTTCGCATGCGAACAAAGAAGCATCGGATTTTCACTTTCAAACCGGTCACTCAATTTATAATCTATCTCACAAAATCCAAATTAAAATAATTATATAATATTGTAATGCCAATTAATTAGGCCATTAATTGTTTGGACATAAAATTTGAATTGTTTGAGAAATACATTATAGCGGTCTGATCGAACAAAGCGACAATGGAAAAGCGAACTCACTTGCGTAATCGAAAAGTCAAAAATGACGTATGCGGGCTCAAACTCGGGAGCACTACCAGTTCAGTTCGCGGAAAAACATCGTGAGGAGCAGAACAAGTAATACAACTATTAGTTTGTGGCAGGACATTTCAGAGGACGGAACGAATAATACCAGATTAGAGACTAGCCATTGTCAATGTATTATTAAACAAAGTTGTGAATTTAAGACAAAGTAAAAACATTCACGGAAGTATTACCTCGTAAATATCGCTAAGTTAGCAGTTTTACGTCTATCAGCAGCCAGGAAAAGAGTGCAGTTTGACGTCTATAGTCAGCCAGGAAAGGAAGTCAGTTTAAGTCCAAAGCGGTAAAAGACTAACAAATCTACGAGTCATAGGATTCGTATAAGACAAGCAGACATCAGATAGCTGACAAAAAGGAGGATCATCCGAGTTCCTGTGAGCCTATCAATTTTGACTTCAATAGTGTAAAATCTGTGAGTCGACAATTTAGAATCAGTGTATAATTTTGCAATAGTGTACTTCCGAAACCAAAAAGAATGCTTGTACCAGCTGGACACTACGAAAGTAACAAATGATTAATTGTAAACATAATTAAAGGATAGAGTCAGATTTCTTTCTCTTTTAATTGTCAATCAAAGTTAATTTTTTCATTTTTCATTTCTTTCCATCGACATCTTGTTTAGGCAAATTGTGAACTGTTTGTTAATAAGATTTTTAAATCAATTTGTTGTGTCCATTATCAAACCCAGTCAAGGCCCTGAGAGAATGAGATCTCAAATTTTGTTGTAATTATCTTCATTGCCACAAAACAAAATAAATAAATATTTTGTTTGTTAATTTCGATCCATTCATTTAATAAAAGCCTTCCATTCAATTATGACCTAAATGGCGCTTCACGTGAGGTAAATTCTTTAAAATTCTTCAAATTAAAAATAAAATTAAACGACCTAAAATTGTTGATATTACAATATATTTCTCTGACTTCAATATAATTATAAACGTATTAACACTGCCAAATTAGCCAGAAATAATTGATTAAAATCAAACATAAAAATTAACAAAACGTGTTTTCCTTTACCTTGATTGAGGACGAAACTTTGTGATTTTTTTGTTAATATTTTATTTCTGACTAATTTGCCTGTGTTCATATATTAACGGAATATATTTGAATACTATTTCATTACATTTACATATTTTAAAACCAATCTCTAATTAATTCTCATCTGTAGTTGTAATAATCCATGATATTTCCTTTTTTTTCCTGCTCTGTACAAGAATTTTCTGCAGAAAAAGACGTTGAAGTTTTCCTTTCTAAGAAGGTGGTATAACGAAATCAATTAGGAACTGGTTTGAGTAAGAATTTGAAACAGTTTCCCGCCTCACAGGACCGAGTATGCTAATTAGAAATCTGATCGTGAATCTGCGTGTGGACTAATTAGTTGATATGCTCGCGTTTTCATCCGGAACAATAGTTATTGATTAATGAGACTATATCAAAGATATGAATTTTGAGAGAAGCAAAGTCATGATAAAATTAATTTAGAAAAACCCTTGAAGTCATTGTAGTGTTTGTTCCAGAGAGGAACGAAGAACATAAATTATTATGGTTGCCTAAGTGTGAAATTTAAGGTATGCATTAATTCACCTCACGCCGTCACAAATTTTCGTGTCTGTTTGGGCGACTTCGCGTAAACAGCGATAATTAACTCCTCGGAAATCGGGTGGATAATATCAGGAATTACGTCTGGACGATTGTGACGCTTGGATGAAGATATATATGAGTGTCACGACACCAGATGCCGAGACTTAAAATCCAATAATAAGAGCTCCTCGCAGGAATAACTTGGTATTTCGCGCACGGCTTCATTGACAGCGAGACAGCAGACTGTTCTCCGCCCACGCCTTCCAAACTGCTCTTTGATGCAGGTTATTGGTGAACTGGCATTTCCATTACGCCACGAAACCGTCCAAAACCAAAGCCGAGACCTTATTAGAGAAACTTCAGAGACACACAACTCCAAGATTACACTGAGTTGCATTAGATTAACATTTTAAAACCTCCATCAACTTGGCTTTAGTAACAACAAAGTGACTGTGCGTCGTCAGTGTTCAGAATAGTTTAAAAATATGTTTGCCGCCTCAAAAAATAACAGCAGAAATAAGTATTTCATTTCCGAATTCGTCCGAAAATCAAGGAAAATAGAATGAATTAATTCTTTAGTAATAGTAACGATAATTATAACACGGCATATTTTAACAGGGTCATAGAAAAAGTGCGAAATAGAAAATAAAATAAAACGTTTATGTTAAAATCAAATATTAATTTAGTACATAGACATTTTATATTTTTGTAAATATTAAATGTAAAGTACGTGTTCCATTAACCAAAGTAGGAATAATAATAATAGCATCGTTTAAGGAAATGATTCATGAAATATTTGGATAGCCAAGTTGAAGATGATTACAGATAATATGCGCGTAGTTACAGAGATATAAGAAGGGGAAGATACAGCCATATTAAAGTGAGATGCGGTAAACCAACGAAAGAAGGAAGGATAAAGAAGCTTTTGACAGGCTATATACAGGGTTTGGTTTTTAGGGTAACAGGAGGCTACATAAGGGTAATTCACATGGTGGCAACTCCCCTTTAATAGCATAGGAAGGGATTTGAAAGGGGGGATGTGGAAGGGTAGAGGACGGTAGCCAAGGGTTAACTAGGGCCCCCAGGCTATATTTTAAGGATCCAACCCGGCATTCGCCTAAAGAAATGCAGGGAATAGCCTAGAAAATCCTGAATCAGGTAGGTCGGGCATTGGGTACTTGTCCCACGCCCTTCCGATAGCGAGAGAGGAATTTGGTGTGGGGACGCAGCATTCCCTTCACCGTACCTCCACCAGTTTAGGAGGCAGCTGGCTGACTATTCCATTGGGAATAGCGGACAACTCTTACCGTATGCCCAAAGTCTGTGACACCCGAACATACACCTCTCAAAATAAACCGTGGTGCCTCACCTTGTGTGAACCTTCATTCAAAAACGGAGAGGAAAAGGTATCCCCAAAAGTAGTCCCTTCGTATCTCTCCTAAAAGGTTCTACCTGCGAGAGAATATCCCTCGCAGGTACTGCCTGCGAGAGAATAGCCCTCGCAGGCCTTTCTTTTTTGGGTGGTGTTTATTTTATTTTTTTTTTTTTAGGGCAACAGGCTACATGAGGGTAATCCACATTTGGCAACTCCCCTTTAATAGCGTAGGAAGGGATTTGAAAGGTGGATGCGGAAGGGTAGAGGTAGCCAAGGGTTACTAGGGCCCCCGGGCTATATTTTAAGGATCCTACCCGACATTCGCCTAAAGAAATGCAGGGAAAACCTTAGAAAAACCTGCATCGAGTAGGTCGGGCATTGGGTACTTGTCCCACGCCATTCCGATAGCGGGAGAGGAGCTTGCTGTGGGGACGCAGAATTCCCTTCTCCGTGCCTCGACCAATTTAGGAGGCAGCTGGCCGACTATTCCAATAGGAATAGCGGACAACTCTTACCGTATGCCCAAGGTCTGCGAACCCGGAACATACACCTCTCAAAATAGGCCGAGGTGCTTCGGCATGTGACAACCTTAGTTCCAAAAACCAGAGGGAAGAGAACGCATCCAAAAAGGTAGCTACTCCAGAGCTCTCTGGGAAGCTTAACTCGCCAGAAAATGCCCTCGTAGGTTTCCTTCGAAGAATGATTAAATATAATTTGTAGGTTTTGATAGGCTATGTGTAGGGTATTCCACATAGTGGCAACTCACCTCTTATAGCATAGAAAATGAGTGAAAGGGGGGATTTGGAAAGGTAGAGCAAAGCGCCAAGGGTGAAATAGGGACGCCGGGCCATAGTTTAAGGCTCCTTCCCGGCAATTCGCCTCAAAGTGATGCAGAAAAAATCAAAAAAAAACCTGCATAAGGTAAATCCGACCTTTGGTACTAGTCCCAAGCCCTTCCGATGGCGGGAGAGGGGTTAGCTGTGGGGTCGCAGCTTTCCCCTCGCAGTTCCTTGACCGGTTTAGGAGGCAGCTGGCCGACTATTCCAGTAGGAATAGCGGACAACTCTTACCGTATGCCCAAGGTCTGCGACTCCGGAACATACTCCTCTCAAAACAGGCCGAGGTGCCTCGGCATGTAGTTCAAAAACCCGAGAGATGTGAAGGCATCCCCAAAGGTAGCCTCCTCAAGAAGTCTCTGGGAAGGTTCACCTGCAAGAGAATTCTCTCGCAGACTTCCTTGAAGTTATCATTTCTTGAAGTTATCATTCCTTTTTAAGGAAGAGTCCGTACTACGGTAACAACTGCACAAGAAAGACAATACGCCCACAGATTATCCAATGAGACAATTCAAACGCCCCCCCCCCCCCAGTTAATAAAATTCCAACTCATTTCACTGCATTGTCATTAACTTGACAATAATATATTTTTTGAATCAAAATAATTTTTGATGGCAGCTCGGGAAAACCTAAAGATTAAGATCGAGTTCGACAGAATTCAATGAAATCCTGTGTGTTAAAAGAAATAAAGCTTAGACACTCAAGACGATATGGTGTTTCTTAACAACGATAGGGTTATAGTTCCTGAAGGAAACGGTAGGTGAAAAAAATTGCTAGTTTAAAAAAAATTGAATTATGCACAAAATACATAAGAGTTAAGCCCTACTATTTGGAAATGAATATACTATTATTGGAATAATCTTTAATAATTTTATAACGAGTTTTCTGTATCCATAACATTCTTGACCCACCTCTCTGTGGAATCGGTTCCGGTCTGTTGCCCAGCTGAAGCTCAGCACTCTGCTGGTAGAGACCAGCGAGCTCTGCGGTGCATCTGAGGGTCATGCGACGCTCCACGAAGTCCGAGGGCAAGAGCCGAGTGTCCAACGACAGCGTCGTCGGCTGTAGAATGTCCAGGACCGCAGGAACCAGCTCCGTCTAAAACACAAACATATACCATATTCAAAAAAAAAATTACCTGACTCTGATGGAAATGTGGCAGTTTATATGAACTTATCGTTTGCAAAGGACATTTAATTGAAAGATTAAAACCCTTTCCCAGTTGACAAAGAAAGAAAGAAAAATGTACTTAACGTTTTGATCAATAAAATTACCGTTTGTCTTCAGGGATAAAGAAGGAATCAAGGTTTCGCATGACAAATCGCTGACTCCATATTCGTAAATTCAGCTACCTAAGAGAATTGAGGGTCTCAACTTTGTCCTGAAATGGCATTAAAACACATAATTTGTCATTAACACCATTTAGTAATTATCTGTGTACATCAGACAACAAATTACTTTTAGAAAAACTTAGAAAATGAGATATAATGCACCTGTATATCTTACTGACCTCTCAAATGCAACTATATGCTTACTAAAGGAATTTATACCTCCTAGTAACATATTATATATGACGAAATGTAAATTATTTCTATGACGTCATAAATTCCTCTGTTTTGAATTTGGATTTGTAATCCGATTTCTGCGTAAGTTATATAATAAAAATCTTATAAATTGAACATGAATTAATAATAAATTCATTAACCTTTACTCAATGTAATGATTTCAATTTGATATTCTATTAATATCTTTATATTACACGAATATTTAATAACCAGTTATAACCTTCTGTTTATTTATGTAAAATTATTATTATAATAGAGACAGCAGTCCTCCCGCTATCGAAAGGGCGTGGGACAAGTACCCAATGCCCGACCTACCTGATGCAGTTTTTTCTAGGGTTTTCCCTGCATTTCTTTAGACGAATGCCGCGTAGAATCCTTAAAACATAGCCCGGGGGCCCCAGTTAACCCTTGGCTACCTTCCTCTACCCTTCCGCATCCTCCCTTTCAAGTCCCTTTCTATGCTATTAAAGGGGAGGTGTTAGTGTGTGGATTATCCTCATGTAGCCTGTTACCCTAAAAACAATTATAGGTCGGAGCTTAACCAAACTTGTCCTTGTGTGTCAAGGCTGCCGAATACCATACATGAAGACGAAAATAGTATTCGAAACGTCTGTTTGTCACGTTTTTCAGACTAGTGCCTTACAACTCCTAATTAAACTATTTTTCCTCAGAACCGTGCAATATTCTCACCTGGAAAATATTATCCAAACTGAACTCATCTTTGCTGTAAAATTTGAATACTCTTTATAAAATCCTCTTTCCGTGTCATAGTCTCTCATTTTTAATTAATTTAACTTTCGCTTACAATAGTCACAAATTTTTGGATAACCTCAAAAATCCTAAAAGTGTAAACAATAAAATTTATCAGAATATTCAATATCTCTAATGAAATTTTAATTTAAAATATTAAATAAAGTCTCATATTCCTTTTATTTTTCACCTCATGAAGTCACAAATGAGGGACGTAACGTAGTAATATATTGTTCTAATTGGATTAATTAAATTGTAAATGACTGATCATTATATTAAGTTATTTGCCGTGACGTTATAGGTAGATACATGTTAATATAATTTTTATTTGGTTTTCATCAAATTAGGTAATAGAAAATCGATGAAATCGAGATAAGCAGGAAAGTATCAATTCTAAATAGTATTATCTTTTATGATTATACGAAGACATCGTGTTGACATCTTTGATTTAGCGTTTATTATTATTGAAACCCGTGTCTGTTTCCAGATGTGAGAAATGTGTGCGCCGGACGTTTATTTGGCAAGGATTCGGACACACAGACGCATTGTTAAACAGATTGGTACGAACTGAATGGAGTACTTGTCATTTCAACAATACGCATTAAAGCAAATCCCTGGCGTGCTGGACCAGATTAAGTTAATTGCACTCTACGAATCACAGAATTAAGCTCTGCCAACACACACAAAACTGAAACCTCGTCTGCTATATACACCCACACCCTTTTCGTTGGTCAGGTTAATGACTCAGGCTCCGGTTTTGTTGTAGTCCGATGGAAGCATTGAACGAATGGCGTTGGTGGGCTTTGCGAGATCTATTTACATCAACAAACTCGTAACTGTGCGGGAGTGGAAAATTCTCCTCACGAAATCAGCAATTGATATTTACAGACTTTTTCAGTAATTCGGGAAGTTTTAGTATCACTATGCTCGTGAAGTTTACGGGATTCATCGAGGTGAAACCTAACATGGGTTAATTAATTTTGTAACACTTGCCGTACCGTTATTTAATTTAGTTGGGTTCACAATTATTTATGACGAATAAAAAAACTTTAAAAATTTATTAATGTTACATATTTTCAGAATATACGAAGTTTCTTCCACGGCTTTAATAATTACAGATTCTGAAGGGATTCGGGGGCTGGTTTGAAAAATATTAGCATAATTGGAAAAACGGCAATTTAACCCGAGACCGTCCCAGGGTTTTACCAACCTTCAATTTTGCATAATTCGCTTCCTGGTACCAGCGGCTTCTTCTCCTCACTGCAACTGAAGTTTCCGTCGCGCTGGCTCTCTGAAGGTGACGATTGGTATCACGAAAAAATATTTGTAACCAAGAGATCACCAGGCTATTTCATAAAGAAGCCAACAACTTTTCTTCCCCGGACTTAGCCTGGCGAGTTTCAGCTTTGTCGACCTAAGTTAGAGTGCCTTATCTCACTTTTTTAATATTTTTGTAGTCACAGACTACATGAGGATTATTCTCTTTGATAGCTACTCCCCTTTAATAGCCTAGGAAGGGTTCGAACAGGGGAGATGCGGAAGGTAGATCAAGTTAGCCAAGGGTTAATTAGGGCCCCAGGGCTATAATTTGAGGATCCTACCCGGTATTTTCCTAAAGATGATGCAGGAAAAACCCTAGAGAAACCTGCATCAGATAGGTCGGGCATTAGGTCCTTAACCTACGCCCTTCCGGTAAAAAAAATTGGTCTGCTGCAGGAGTGCAGCATTCCAAACTCCATGTCTCGGCCGAATTTTAAGGGCAGCTGGCCGACTGGATCATACACCCCTCAAAGCCAGACAAGAGGTCACGGCCTATGGGAACCTTAGTTTGAGATTCCTGACGGGAGCAGGAATGAGGAAAATCTCGAACAGGAAGTTATCCTGTTCCCAATCCTCCCTTCTCTCTCCAGGTTCATCCATTTTCACGATCCATAAACCATTCTCTTCAGACGAGATTTTTCCTTGGTCAGACAGGTTTCTTCCTATGTCTGCGCCGAACAATTGTTCTAGGAGCAGCAGGTCTAGGCAGACTGTCGTTTCCCAAAAATTTTTGTCTTTAACAACCTGCCCGTCGCCGACACTCAGGTTAGTCATCCTAAACGTTTGGAATTTAAGCATTCCTCCCTCTTTTTTTATTATAATTAAAACTGAAGTATTACAATTTGTTTAACTACAATAGTTTCCAGATGCGATGGGATACTTCAGAAGTTATCAGGAACATTTTTGATAAAATTCTTACATATTAAAATATTAGCTGCTGAAGGTTGAATTTCACACATTAAAATTGATTAGAAAATTATTTCACTTAACCTCAAAAAAATCATAAAGTGTTTTACTTATAGTTATTAACAGGTTTTAATTCAGGTGATCTTGGAAAAAAATTATCCTTATAGTGTATCAGGATTATTGTATATACTTTCAATAATATTTAGATAATTGTTAAGTGGTAAACGAACCTAGAAACTATATGTAGCGTAATTCAGCATTTCAGATATAGTTTTCTCGAGAGATTTATATGAAGGACAACAGTATACGGACGCACATTATTAAAATATCTTCTGATCAATTTTAACTTAACAACTTTCTTCTTAACTACTTTAAGAATCACCCCCCCCCCCCCGGCACAAATTACCGGCATTTTATTATTTTTCAGTATGTCAAAATAACTTTAGTAAACAAATAAATCACGTGATAGTGGTGAGAATAGAGAAGAATAAAATAGAGCTAGATTCTCTTTTTATTTGGATTGGTGAGTCGGTTTTCATTTCCGTGCCAGCTGTGACGGTGGGGACAAGTCAATCTCGTTGCTCCTGACAAACAGCATCCCATTGACCACTTGATCGCAAACAGCTGATAAACTCGAAAGAGAGAGGTGCCCTATCTTTCTGGAGAACAGCGTTTTTCTATCCTCTCGCCTTTCCCTTCCACACGCCACATCGAAATGTCATTTGTCACGTCGAGACCCGAAGCGAATTCGCTTGAGCGAGGAAGCAAGTCAACCTAAAACAGCTTCACAAAGAAATGCACGAAAGTGGCGAAGTGGGTGTTTGCTAATCAACACTAAGTGGATGAATGCAGGATGAACGATAAAAGAACCTTTTAACTCGATGAAATTATCAATTTCACAGTTCGAATTTACATTTAACGTCGTTTATTAATTATAAGTGAAGTATTCATGACATATTCGAAACAAATATTTTCCGCTAATGAACACAAATTAAGTTTCGTTTATGTTTGTAAAGCTCCCAGTTCAACGAGATTAACTCTTCAGGCGTTACCGCAAATTTTGTCAAAACAAACGTAATTTGTTGCCATAGTAACTTTGGATGCCAAATAATTTCTATCGTATTATTATTATTTTAATAATGATTTGTGAATTTTTGTAAAAGACACGTGACATGTTTGAGTGACGTTACAAAAACAATATGTAACATGTCGTCTGGGGGCAAGTTACGTGAGATTTATATTACTCGCTTTATCTGTTGGAGAACAGAGATATTTTATAAATAAATGCATAAAAGGCCTGGAGTCAGAAAACTACCAATTTTTTTGTATTAATTACCAAAAAATAAATATATCGGCGAAGATTTAGTAAGTTCACATATAAATCATACAAAAAATTTTGAGGTAAGATTTTGCAGTTTTGTTATTTATGCAAGTCCGAAAAAGTATTCAATTTTGTATTAATATTCTACTCAAAAAATTATTTAATTTAGAGGGAAGTCTAATTTCATCAGTACAATCCGTCCCCACGTGCATTTGGATATTAATAAATACGCCCTATACCAAATATTAAAAATATTCTTAGTCAATAGTAAACATTTTCGGAGATTCAACGTTATTTCAATCTTTATTTTGTCATTTCAAGTTCCTCGATCCAAATCGCGCCATCTAAAAACTCCCTGTGGTTTACTCCTACGTTCCTCTGGTAATCCTGCATTGTAATACAGTTCTGTTTGCTCCTAAACTTAGCTTAAAGGATACTTTTTCTGCTTTACTTTGAGAGATACCAGGCTCCCTTGTTAGACTTAAGTAGGGTTTAAGCTTGTTTCCGTGTTGTCCCCCTATTTGTCACACCGAAGAACTTAACAGCAACGTAAACAAAACTTTCGGACGTCGTATATACTCACTCCACCTACTGATGAAAACTGCTGTTAATGGAATAGACGGGCGGAAGGAGAGGTAATAAGTGGAAGTAGAAATATTCTGCACTCCTTGTTGCTAACGTGGCCACGATTTAATAAAAACTTCAATTGACGTTAGTTCACACCCATATAAGACGTAACTTGATACCACAAGAAGTAGTAAAAAGGTATTAAATTTACTGATTAAATTTATTTGCATAAATTCTTGAGGCCTGTAGCTCACAGCAGATATTTAACTATAACAATATATCGCCGTCAAACCGTTAAATGACTCTGACACTATTGCATATAGAAAAAACGTTACGTGGTAAAATGAGAGACCTACTTGCAAAAACCCTTAATCCTAGAATTCACTCAGTTTGAGTAAAATTTTGAATTAACCCTAGTCCAAATTTATACAAATATACTGTAATGCCAATTAATTAACACATTAATTAGAGATTGATAATCTAAATTGTTATAGAAACATTCTTGACGGCGGTACCGAACACAAAACAACAATGTAGCAGAGCATTGTTTCTTTGTCGGAAGAAGCAATGCGCGCTCAAAATTGCGAGACGGTTGTTCAGTTGGCTGGAAGGTTTGGTCAAGTACAGGTCGCATTAAAATATTGAGGAGAGTGTTCACATTAAGATACGGTAGAGATCAGTCCGTATTTTGAATCCTCAGCGATCGGGTGGTGGTAAAAGAACTTTTGGAACTTGGAGATTAAACACGTACAGAGAGACGAGGACGAAAACGAAAGGCGAGAACGAGAATCGAAATAAACTTGCAGGAAAGCATAGACAAAACATTCACACAACCCGAACTACGAAACCTGCTAAGCACAAACAGTTTTGGTAAACATAGCCAGGCAGAGAAGTAGCAGGAGTCAACCGAGTCAGAGAGAGACGAAGATTACCTTCCTGGTTCCTGATTTTGATCTAAAAATATTAATTTTAGAATCAGTGAGTTTTAGTAGAAGCTGTGCAAAAACCCGTCATAGTGCTTCGTAAGTCAAAAGTATCCTGGAATGCTGGGCAGCCGTGAGTACCAATATAAAACAACTCATTATGTAAACCGGATTAAAAGATAGACGTCAGATTTCGTTCTCTTCCTTTGATAAAATTTGTTAAGTAGAATCCATCTTTTTAGTATAATTTCGTCGACAAGTAAATTTCGTCTTTTTTAATTGACGAGTAAATATTTTTATTAAAATTTGTGTTGATAAGATTTCTAAATAAATGATTAGCCATTATCAAACCCAGTAATGACCCTGAGATAAATTCTATTTGTAATTATTTGTGTAATTGTTTTAAAGTTTTAAAAATAAAGCTATTATTTGTTAAAGTTAATTTTTCATTCATTTAAAAATGCACATCATATTTTGTATATTACAAAATGGCTACCACAACGTGGGGCAATAATTAAAAGTCCATCCTTTTTGTATATTACAATACCAAATTTGTCATTTTTTTTGGACTTTATTGAAGAATATTTTTTTATTGACCTAACTTCATATGAAGAAAATAAACATTTGATGTTTGAAATAAAATTTTACTTGTTTAGGGTGTTTATTTACAATTTACTGTTAGATGCAACTGAAATTTTAATATGTTTATCACCAGACAAGCTGTGTATATCCATTTTTAACTATATAACACTGAATGAAAAGCACAAAAGATCGTCCTACGGAAAATTTGACTAATTCCACAACACTGCTCTTTGGCTTCCTTGTAACTCCCACAAATGAAATTAAATTCAGAAAATTGTATGCTGTGTATTCTACCCTGGAAAAGTAAAAAATATAAAACGTCCCTGTTAAAAGTAAACTAATTAGTTAAATTAACAACGCTATAACAGACACAAATAAGTGCTAAATAAATATCACAAAACGTTTCTCCAATCTTTTGTTACTTTCTTTAGGTGCTTCAAAGACTGCAAGAGCCGTAAGAAAGACACATCGCGAAAACAAGGTGACAAACTCAAAAGTTTATGAACTTAGTTTTAGCTTTCCTTTTGAGTTCGTTACCTGGTTTGTGCGGAGTGTTGTTCTTACTACAATTAAAATAATTCGAAAACACAACACCAGATTCTGTTGAGTTAATGCTTGTTTAATTTTCAAACAACTTGTGCGGTTCAACGATAGATTTCTCCGCAATCTGGTCAAAATACACTTTACCAACTAAAACCTCGTGGGAACGGTGATGACGTTTTCCTAGGTGGGGGATTTACGTATAAAAAGCGACAGAAAAAGCATCAGGAGGATTCATCTGCTTGGAAATGATGACATATTAGTCTTGTTCTACTTACACATCGTTGAGAAACAAGGACAATTATGTTCTGAATTTCTTTCGGAGAACGAATGGCAAAAACAAGAAAAACGGACAACGAGAATGAACCAACATCGAAGTCGAAGAACCCGCTTGCTACTTATCGGAAGGCACAAATCACCGGAAAATATTCCACAAGGATGCTGAAGTTACGTAATCATACCCCTAAATCCATCTTCATATTTATTAGAAACTAGAATTCAGTAGACGTTTCTTAATTGTTATAAATAAGCGATTTTTAATCCCTTAATTTTCCTTAAACCATTTAATTGATTAATTAATTTTGTATATTAGAACGGTGGCTCACTATTTCCGTAAAAAATTAAAATGAATTAATTTATTAAATAATTCTGGACCGTGATTTAAAATAATTTGTAAATAAATAAATTCACTTTTATATTATTTAACAGTCATTCATAATAGAAACCACCACAACAAATATTACGAAATCATATATGTGGAAATAAATTTCCGAAGTTTTCACAGCAAATAAGGATAGTATATAAAAAAGGAACCGAGTTTATGTGAAACAATAAATTCAGAAACATCATTCAAATTTATATGAAGTACTCAGATTTATATTGATGTTCAAACATGGAGCTGAATTTTATATCCCTCAGTTTCCGGAGATCCTACTCTTGTTACGCAAGTCCTCTACAGTCACCATTCGCTTATAGATTCTCGAGTATCACTCAAAAGCTCTGTTGGCCCACAAACCAACACAAACGTTTATTTTTTTAATAACCTAGTCCCGTCAACACCAGTTTGCACTGTACAGATACTTTTTCCTCGTTTACTGACACGCAGATGGCTCATTGAAAACCAAATGCACAGCTCTTCTGATTAGTAAGTGCTTCGACGTATCAACGAACCTAATTGTACGAATAATTTAATCGATTAACGCAGTTAATAACCAATTTCGGAATCAATGACAGCTCACCAGGCACACAGAGATCAAACACATTCAGCCACCTAATTTAATTTAAACGGATAAACCCTTGGTGTGAAGCAACATTTACTTTTTCTCTCTCTCTCTATCTATCTATCTATCTCTCTACCTATCTCTATCTCTCCTATCTCCCTGTTTGTGCATATTTCACTTTCTCTCTAATGGTGACGGATAATTTATTTCCTTACAACTTAATTATCTAATCAGAATTCTGACCTCTCGAACCTATTGACTAATCTAACGTATAAATAAAGTCTGAAAAGCGTAGAGCTAACTCTCACAAGAAACACTAAAGCAAACAACTCTATTTAATTTTTACATCCCACGTCTATAGCTACAAATATTTCCGTTTATATTGCGTCAGAAACGAAAATCAACATTTGAGCTTAAATTTAATTTAACTGCATTCGGTACTTTTAAAAATCAACACAGAATCAGAAGTACAGGAATTAAAAGCAGTTACAGCGATATTGACATTTAAATTTTATTTAGCAACATAAGAAGAAAAATTTCAGACGCTTGAAAATAATCAGCACATAATTGTATTAATTTTTTTAATGGAATCGAAAATTGAAAAATGATTATAAACGGCTCGATAAGATTAAAATTAACAACTAAATTATAAAATAACCAAGAACAGACAAAAATTAAGCGTGAAATATAAATATATTCTATTTATAAAATGGTACTGGTTCCGTCAGCTTGAATTGTGCAGCGTGTTATTCAAAACTTCCTACTAATTTTACTTCAACACCGGAGAAAAACGAAAATGTATGGTATTTATGTTCCACACCTAATTTTGGTCTGATTTTCGTTAATTGAAATAGAATATTATTATTCCGTTTTCTTATATGGTAGATTATTAATGGGAAATTTCATAAGTATGAAAAAATTAATCGTAAATAAAACAATTGTCGAAGTTAATTGTTAATCAAAGAATACATTCACTCATACACTATTCCGGTTCTCTTAATGTCAGGTTATACATTTTTGATTGTAATTATGCAACTAAGGTTGATGTGACATTAACAAATTAATTAATTGATATGGACTTAAGAGATATACGTACCTTAAATTGAGAGATGGCGTCGCCATTAAAAATTTTCAAGGGCCTATAAAGACTGCTCTGTGTGGTCAGCCGGAACGAATTGTAGTCCTGTATTGAAGAAGGGGGTTTAGACCCCCGAAAATTGCCATTCTTTTTAGTATCATGCGTGGCGATGCCATAACTCTATTTGAGGTACATCAGCCAATCTCTATATTTTTCTTTTCTTATCTTTTAGTATTAGATAACTAAACTGTTGTATTTATTTTTAGGCGCCAGGCTATTTTCAGGTAAATAACCAAAGTTGGATAAATATTTGATAATTTATTTTTCAAAAAGGGAACAGAGATTCCTCAAGGCGTGGTTTGAATTAAACAACACGTGACTATCCTACACTTATTGCAGGGCGTCCGACCCCGGAAGCTACCGACGTAGAACTGTTCCTTCAAGGCGCCGACAATCAGGCTCGCCCACCTCAATTGTTAGAGCTCAACAATCGACACAAATGAATAAGAAAGATAGCCAATATAAACAAAAAAGGGTAATATAAATACCACACAACGTTTCTGGGATCCTTGTCCCTTTCGTCAGTTGCTAAGAAGAGCCTAGAGAAAAACAACTGCACAGGTCAGTTGACAACACTCAAAAGTGACAAAAACGCAACGACAATGAGAGCGCCGAAGGGTTAGCGTAACAATAAGAGAGCAACGACAATGGGAAACAAAAGGTTTAGCGTAATAAAAAGGGATCATAGCAATTATTGAGTTTAATAGTGTCTGTTTGTGCATTAATAGCTGTGAAGTTGGATTTAATGTGAAGCATCTCTGAAATGTATGTTTAGAACTATTTATATGTTTGGATACTACAGATTGTATATCAATAGTAAGTTTGAAATTAGATATATGTTCTTTGACTCGTGTATTAAGGGAATGTTTCGTTTGCCCTATGTAGCAGGAATTACAATTAGACCAAGTGATTTTGTAAACAGTACAATGTTTGCTGTAGGTGTCAAGTGGGTCCTTGTGGTTTTTAATCAAGTATGAAAGGGTATTAGTGGATCTGTAAATGATGGATATTTAATATTCTTTTAATATTTGGACAAACTTGTGATGTAGAAATTTGTAATAAGGGAGTACGAGAAAAAATTTGGCCTGATGTGTTTGTGAACGGTTGACAGTAGGGTGTTGGATTCTGCTCAGTCTGTTAGGTTTTATAGTTTTAATGTACGCATTTTTTCAGACCTTTAAATTCCTAGCTCAACTTAAGTCCATATTAGAAATATTTACGCAAGAGTTAATAATGATCTGTTAATGGTACCCAACACTATTTTCTACTATTAGTTTGGACGGAAAACAAGGGTTGTTTTGTTTTGTGTACACTGCCGTGAGCACACAGTTGACTGAATGTGCTGGTGTATAATTGTACGGTCGAATGGAGTAGGTGATCGACAGGTTTTGTGATAGGAGTCATGTATATTAATGAGTTATGCGCGTGCATGTGCAGAGTAGTTTTTATATTAACAGTGCACGCGGCACTGAAGATATTCTTGTTGATGCCGTCCTCCGTAACGAAATTAACCCCTACAGAAACTTCATTTCAATTCTAAATCTAAAGTAATTATCAGACACCTGTTATTCATCATAAACGAGGGAGGAGAAGGGTAGATATTAAAATTTCTAAATAGTCAACATGAGAAAATAGAATTTAAAAAAGAAATGAAAAAAAAGGAAAACATAAATTTCTGGATATAACTATTAAAAGGTCGGAAGAAAGACTAAAAACAAAATCATATAAAAAACTGAAAGTAAAGATACCATGATAAATTATAAATCATGATACTAAAAATAACTAAAAGGAAAATTAAAAAGAAGATGAAAAAAGGGGTTCTGAGACAAGTGCGGTCAATGTAAAAGAAAAGAGGAGGAGAAAAGGACTATATTAATACTTCACTCTTAGTAATAAAAAAAGAAGATGAATCACTGAAGAATCAGAAAGACGATGAACAGGAAAAAAGGAATAATATCAATTATCTCGGAATGACTTGCATAAACGGATTATCGGAAAACTGGAAAATTAAAAAAAACTAATTCTGGGAAGAGAAGATTGCGTGGAAACCGATGAGTCAAATAAAGAATATGATGTACAGTATGAAGGATAAGATTGAAAAGAACAAAAAAAGGAATGCATATATAAAATTCAATGTGATAGGTGCGAAAAAAACAACAACGAGGAAATGCAGAAACGAGGAAAAAATTGACGCAATACGCTTGATAAAAGTCATTGAAGACATTTAATGATAGATGACAGGTATGAAAATACTAATGAAAATGTAGTTTTATGTAATGTAAAAAAAATAATAATAATATGCTGTATGTATGTATAATGAAGTTTTTTTAAAAAAATACCAGATGATTATGGCAATCGTCTAAAGCTCCTGTGGTTTAAATATATAAGAAAATAAAGATCTGATTAAAACTTATTAGTGGTTTGATACATAACAATATCTACGTATTCACTGTGCCATAGACTACTCTGCAACGCACCTAAGGAAAATTACTTCCCAGCAGTCATTCAAATGAGAAATTATTTTACCTTATAAGGATTCTTGTACAGTAATTTCTATTATATATTTAAATTCTGCAATTTCGTGGATCTTGGTGGGACTTGAAACATATAACATTCGTAGGCATAAATTCATAGTAAATATCTATTAGGATAAAAAAAAATTAGATCAGTCAAATAAATATACCACATTATATGTTAAAAAGGAATATAATCGTGCATTCAAAGGCCAAAACAATAGCCTATATGACTAAACTTCGACATTGGTAGCGGCTCGACAGTTCTCATTTTTGGTTACCGGAAATTCGATGTGAGGACGTGCGACGCGTGAAAGTTCGACTAACGACCGCAGCGAGAACAATCAAGAAACAAACTTCATATGTGTGTATTGGTAGCAGTTTTAGTTATAAAGTAACCGAGTTGATATAGAGCGTGTGTGAAATATTGCACATAATTATAGAACTACATACAAAATTAATATATGCGAGTTTGAGCGCTAATTGAGTTATAAATATATTCTAATACTGTAGAAATAAGCCGGCTTATTTGGAGAACAGCTAGTTGTTTTTCAGTACGGAAAAAAAAACTTAACTTTATCATAGTACTTGAAGAAAGTTTAAGTCTGATTTTCTAGTTGTTGACTTCCTCTGAAATACATCAGAAATATTATCTCTTATTAATGTATTACTAAAAAATACTTTACCGCATGAGCTCTTTGGTTTATTATTTATTTTATTTCAGTGTGAATTTTTATTCCATAATTTACGAAATTGTGTTACGCGCAAAATATGTTCCTATTTTTAGTAAAAGTTGCGAAAACCGTTCCTACACAATCTCATAAGCCTCTTTATATTATTTCGTATCATTTCCAATACTTGTATGTGCTACAGCCTGTGAGAGTTTCCAAAATCGGTTTCAGATCCTACGAGCAGGTATGTAGAATTATATACATACAGTATTTTTAAAAAGCTTATGCTCAAGCAAGCTCAGAATTCTCTTAAAGCAAGTTCCTAGCATTCAAGGATTATAAAGAATAATAATTTACCCTCAAATCTCAAAATTTTAAAATTCTACTCTTTCTTCTGCTCCTGTACAACGATTTTAAAATAAGAATTTTATTGTATCTTAATACAAGTACTTCTTTTAGCAACGAACAGGTCTGAACTATTTATGAATTTAATTTTTCCCTGTCAAGATTTTCGTGGACGTGACGTAAGTAAATACACCGAGTTTACCGGGATACTAAAAGTTCATGCATAATATTTATAAGGGTTGTTCGGCGTTATATTTTTTTATTTAAAAACTTTTAAAATAGGAAGTTAAATGTGATTGACGTACACTTGGGAATAGAAACTTCAGTACAACATTTAAAATCAAAACATGTCTTAATCTTATACAGATATTAAACATGAAGCTCTGTTTCCTATTTAATACATTTCTGGGCTTTCTTTATTGTCAGGTAAGGAGATGTATCTAAATATTTGCTATTTGATTTATTCTTAGATTATAAATATGAAGCCAGCCTTTTCTCACGAAAACCATGTATTCCAGAACTGTTAGACTTTAAGGTCCATCTCTTTGAAGGTCGTTATTGTTACTGATATGATCAGCGAGTCGTGAATATTTTAACGTTACACAGAGAGCTGTACAGTGTAGACACTTTTAGATCTCTTAAATAATTAAGCAAGCATGCCGCAAAGCCATGTCTCTGTGTCTGTCTTTTTTACCTTTTTTTTCCGGCCGGTACACATTAAAGCGGTGAGGCTTTATCCGCAGTAATTTGTATGTGTGTGTGGGAGGTTGGGAGTTGGTAACAGTGGGATGGGGAGAATAAATGCGAGATAGGGGTGGGTGATATCAGGCTTCTCCGTCCCTATAGCCCCTTCCCCCCACAACCCACCACACCATTCCATCTCTTCTAATTAGAAGCACTAACCAACAGCCTCTCCTCTTTGACTACCCAGGACTTTGATAGGGAACAGTGTATAGGGTTGGAGTTAGGGTGGTTCAGTGAGGGAGGAGCGCAGGGAAAGGAGTAGCTAACGAGGCCTTTGTTCTGCCCTCCCAAACACATAGCAATTACTAATTATTCCCAGACGACCGCAATTTAGAGATATCTGTAAGTGGGGTGTGGGGGAAAGTGGAGTGTTTGTTCGACAGGAAACTGATCATCAGAGAGATTGGTTTGAAACTAATAGCATTTTTCTGCTTCTCCCAATTATGGGCCTTAAGCGGTGAGAAACACTGGTAGTTCTTTAAAAATCATACCCTTACGTCAAAATATGATTCAAGATACTACCAACAAAATTACATATTATATAAATAAAAATTTATTGAACCTAGTGTTTAAATAACCTTTACACTCTTCAAAAGTAGTTCACATGAAAATATGGTAAAATGAAGATATATAAAAATAAATTACAAAAGTTCTAAACTGTTAAAATTAAACTAGTGCTGCTCGAAGGATCCAATCAAGAATATCAAATTAAACATTAGGTGAATATTTGTAAATTCCCTGTACTAGTATTATTGTTTTTATGAATTTTTGCTACGAAATCTGTAAATTTCAACTGCCAATAAATCGTAGTATTTAAACATATTCGTTGGAAGGACTGTACAAATATCCTAAAAGAAAAATAATTTAATAAACTGTTTCTCAAATAAATTAATGTTTTGAAGGTGTGTTGCAGAGTAGTCTACGGCACAAGTATTCTGCCTATTGGCAGGTCCTTGGACTTGGATTGTAAACATCCTACTCTTCTTTCTCCCATCGAGTCGTGTAGCAGCTGCACTGTTCTTTGTTCACAACCCGAAACTGTTCTTCGGTAATGTAGTGCAGAAAACAATTTCTCATTAACCTGTGTCCGATCCACTTAGCGTTTCAATTAATAACTGTAGTCAAGATGGGTACATTCTCATTTACTCTTCTTAAAACCTCTTCATGTTTTTACCATTACTGTGCAAATTAATTTTTTATATTCTTCTCTCTCTCTCTCTCTCTCTCTCTCTCTCAACAATTAAGCCCACAGCTTTCTCTTTTGCAAGAGCCCTCCACCTGCTTGCCATAACTGCAACAGAACCCTAACGATACAGCACATCGTATTTGAATGCACCGGTTACAAAGCGCAAAGAGATCAAACCCCCGGAGAAAACACCACCATCAAAGAACTAATTTCATCATTCCAAACGTCAAACAACAAATTTAAATATTTGCGGGTAAACATGAAGCCAGATTGCACCACCATGGAAACTCGGAAGTTCTTCAACTGCTGGAAAAACAACATTTTAAAACGAAGACTGAAAATGACCAAGCCATTTGGACTCATCTAAGTGAATAGTACGTGAGCGACAAGCGTAGTGCCAGAACATTAAAAAAAAGGTATCATGTCATAGAGGACTAAATTTACCAGATTATTAACTAGTTTTAAGAATTAACAAAGGAAATTTCGTGTTGGTGTTATTGACCTTTTCTTTAATATGTACAGCACCAATGGGGGTTTTTAAAGAACAAAATAAAAATAACAAACACAGTAATTAATTTCTATTGACTGTAAATAATCAAGACAACTTACCGATGGCGTCCTTAAACTGGCGAAGGATGATGCGAGCCTCTTGGAGCTCAGAGGTTCGTCGTTTATGAAGAAAGACAGCGAAGGTTGCGGTCTAGAAGGACCTACTGTGCAGTTGGCCCTGAGTTCATCACCAGCGCTGTATCGGTCCCTCTCCACAGCGATTCTAGGTGGTCCTTGCGGGAGAGCTAGAAAGAGGAAAACCCGGTTATGAAAAGAACTAACAAAATCTACATTCTATATTATAAAAAGACAGGAGAAACGACCAAACAAAAGACGATGATTGGGGCTAATT
The DNA here is from genome assembly GCA_037074705.1 of Zhengitettix transpicula. Taxonomy (NCBI): domain Eukaryota; kingdom Metazoa; phylum Arthropoda; class Insecta; order Orthoptera; family Tetrigidae; genus Zhengitettix; species Zhengitettix transpicula. The sequence goes on along the minus strand of CM073593.1, from coordinate 31,882,216 downwards.
TTATTTTCTACTAGCTGAGTGCCCGGCATAGTCCGGGTTGTCATATATCCATAACCCTCGATTTGACTTCAATAACAATTGATTTTGCGTTATTTCTTTGCAGAGCCCCTCCACCCCACCCCTAAGCGTGCTCCCCTCCGAAAGTGGTTGAAATTATACACAAACAACATCGGTACAAATACTATCAAACTATGTAACCCTCAAAAAATATTCAGCGCAATTTTCTGCCGTGTTTACATGTTTTCAAATTTTGATCCCCTCCTACCACCACATCTGGGGGTTAAATAACAAGTTAAATGTCAAAATTAAACTCAGCGACATCCATAGTCCGGGAATTTACTCCAATCTCGGTTTTATCCGCGTTATTTTCTTGTAACGGCTTTCCTCCACCACCCCTAAGCGTGCTTCTTTTACTTGCCATAAGGGGTTGAAATTATTCAACTATAACATCAGAGGAAAACCTATAAATTCCTTTGACCCCGAAATTTTTTTATCAGACTCAAATATTAGCCATTTTAGAATGTTTGAAAATTTCTATTCGCACTCCTGGTGATGGTAGGCGTGTCTCACCCCACCCCACCCCCCCAACAGTAGCGTTTCTCGTGTTTTGAAGAATATGTGTACCAATTTTTGTTGCAATTTGTCCATGCGTATAAATTTGATTAGAAATTAACGTAAATACGTGCATCCTTTTTTATTATATAGGTAGCGAGCAACAAAACTGTCATCTATCCCCAATGTCTTTTATTTTCGTTCAGAAGGCAAAATTGCGGATAACTGGAACGGACACCAATAAAAGTAGATTTAAAATGAGACGTAAAAGCGAACCAAGAAATATAATTTAAACATTACAGAAAGGATAAAGTTGTAAATTTGATTTAATGCATTATATAGATGAGAAGAAAACGACGATAAATTATCATTTAAAATTTAGAAGTAAAATATGAAGCATGTTATCGGTGAATTTTCACCACATGAATTAGAATGGAAACTTTAAAAATTGGCGAATAGTAAATTTTTAGACTAAGAATTGAAAATATAAAATATTAAAGATATTATGAATTGATTGTATACGCGTTCAATTGAGTATTGAATTCCTTGAATTAGTTTTCGTAACATACATCAGGTCTAATTTTGGAATAAAAATGTATGAATTCCTAAAACTTTGCACAATGCAATGACATTTTTAACACAGCAACTTTTATTTAATTATTCAATATTTTGGCAGAAGTTTGCTTCCTTAATTTATTCTAAAACTAATTCCTGTTTACTTTTTATTGAAATATTTATTCTCTTCAAAAGTAAATGGGTACAATCTACAATTTAATAGAAAATATTGTAACACGTTTTATTTATGCGTATCGTACTTATGATAAAGATGTATTCTAAACATCATAGCTGGAGGTTTTTGAACTATTTACACGGAAGTATTTCTTAACTTACCGGACAATTCAAGAAAATAAGAAATACGCAGATTAAATGTGATTACTTGAAAACACCAGACAGAAATTCTGTTTCCTAAATCCAATATTAGATAAATTTACTTTTGATAGTAGGCATGGCTTTAGCCCAATATAACCAAACCCCAAATACCCTCCTAACCATGAATTTTGTTGTTTATTCTGCGAATAAAATTAGAACTTCCGAGAGGAAGTTTGAGCTGATGTCACTTAACCGCAAATGGACTTCATATACACCACTGAAAGTGATAGAAAATATTGCGATTTTTCGTCAATGCTTCTTGTCCCACTTTGAGTGCTGTGATTCGTAGATTAAAATTCACACCCGCTGCAGGAAATAACTGACAAGCGCCTTCGACGTTTAAGCTGACTATACCTCTATGCTACACTGAAAATCGAATCAACAACAGAGAAGGAAATTTGAATAATTAATGCCAATTTATAATGGAAACAATCAGGACATTTACTTCATCCGGTGTAGTGGCATATTAAAATATTAACGAGTTTTATCAGCCTCTTATTGTTTCCTTTATTTACATTCTGAAAAATTGATACATTTAAATACGGCATATTTCAACAAAGAACTGTTGAGTACAGTAACACAACAGTTTTGAGTTCTCTAGAAGACTGCGTGAGGATCTTTGATGAACGTTGTTATAATCGTGGACGGCATTTATTTTTTCTCTCTCGTTTCCTCTCATAAGGGTCGCTGGTTTTTTCCCCGCCGCAAGGAAAACTCGTTTACTTCACCACATCAAAGAAAAATTCTTTTCTCCAGAAATGTAATTTAGTGAAACAAATGCTGTACCTTAGAATACACGTCGTACCACATGTACGTAAATTTTGTACTCCAATTAGGTTTTGTTTTAATGGTTTGTAGAAAAAATTTTATACGATAATTAAAGAAGTAAAAGGATAAATACAGTTGGGAAATATACTATGTAAATGTACTATGTAAACGGCATTTTGTAAATGCAAATGGATTCTTGCTGAGATTAATCCCATTCCATTATAAATCTCATTTTCTCAGTACTTTACATTGCTCTAAGCTATGATCATATTAATACATTTTTATCTGTTACCTGAAATTAATTCCCACAAACCAGAAATGAGTGTCATTAAGCTAAATTCTTTAATTTTAATAATTAAAATCATTTGAATTACGGAATGAAAAAGCAAAGTACTTGTTCTGAATATGGGCTACAATTTAGGATTACTCCCTTACTCTGCTACTGAAAAATTAGTTTCCGTAATCTCATGAATATTAAAGCACAATTTATCTGGAATACATATTAACGGAATGAAAAATAACATAACTTTATCAACATTGCATCACTCAAGGTTTTAACTTCTTCAATTTGGTCTGAAAATGTCGGATAGCTGTTTGATACATCTGCATACAATACTATGGCTGTATAAAACCATGATAAAAACTTTCATTGAAATCAGATTACTTGGAGAAAGCGAAATAATTCAGACTGACAGAATTAACCTTTTCCGATTTCTTAGTATTTGACACGTGAAGATAGACTTAAAGAATATTTACAGATAGAACTTACACGTATTTCAGAAAAGGTATAAGATGAAAACAGAAATCGGCCTGTTTTGAGAGGTGTATGTTCCGGGGTCACAGACCTTGGGCATACGGTAAGACCTTTTCGCTGTTCCCATTGGCACAGTCGGCCAGTTGCCCCCTAAACTGGTCGAGGTACGGAGAAGGGAATGCTGCGTCCCCACAGCAAACTCTTCTCCCGCTATCGGAATGGCGTGGGACAAGTACCCAGTGCCCGTCCTACCTGATGCAGGCTTTTCTAGGGTTTTCCCTGCATTACTTTTAGGCAGATGCCGGGAAGGATCCTTAAACTATAGCCCGGGGACCCTAGTTAACCCTTGGCTACCTTCCGCTACCCTTCCGCATCCCCCCTTTCAAATCCCTTCCTATGCTATTAAACGGGAGTTGCCACCATGTGGATTATCCTCATGTAGCCTGTTACACTAAAATAAATTACATTAATTCAACGAAGCCTGCGAGAGAATTCTCTCGCAGGTTAACCTTCCCAGACAGCTCTGGCGGAGGCTACCTTTGGGGATGCCTTCACATCTCTCTGGTTTTTTGAAGTAAGGTACCCACATGCCGAGGCACCTCGGCCAGTTTTGAGAGGTGTATGTTCAGGGGTCGCAGACTTTCGGCATACGGTAAGAGTTGTCCGGTATTTCTATTGGAATAGTCGGCCAGCTGCCTCCTAAACTTGTCAAGGGACGGAGAGGGGAAATCTGCGACCTCACAGCTAACCCCTTTCCCACCATCGGAAGGGGGTGGACAAGTACCAAATGCCCGACCTACCTGATGCAGGTTTTTCTAGGGTTTTCCCTGCATCACTTTTAGGCGAATTGCCGGGTAGGATCCCTAAAACATTGCCCGGGGGCCCTAGTTAACCCTTGGCTACCTTCCGCTACCCTTCCGCATCCCCCCTTTCAGATTCCTTTGTATGATATTAAAGGGGAGTTGCCTGTTACCCTAAAAAAATTACATTGATTAATACGTCATTTTAGCGTTTCTATTACATCTTAAAAGTTGAGATTGAAAATCATGTGCAGACGACACATTTCAAAAGCTTGAACTTGAGTTAACGAGGCCGTTGATTACGGTAGGTCAAAGGCAGTTTCATGAACTTCGGTAATGATATATTAAATGAGATCTTTAAATAGAGGTCGATTTAGAGAACAAACTTATTATCTGTAAAATTGAAACAAATATAAAACAGAGTCCTTAATCACGATACGCACAAAGACATTATAGTTCCACACGGCATTAAATATTAATTCCGCATAATTCTAGTAATGATGAACAAAATTTCAGAACTTGAAATAATTTCATTACTCACTCAGCAACAGCAACGCAGTAGAAGTTGAAATATTCGTCTTATAATTAAATACTATACATACAAAGCACGTAGTAATTGTGTAATTTATTTCTTTATAGGTTGTTAAAGAAATTCTCTGCCATAATAATTTAACACCACAATTTATTCTAAACAATTGTACTTCAAGATTTACGCTTTGTTTATTATTTGATGATTAATACTGGAGACAAGTGACAGAAATGCACTCATTTCTGGTATATTAAAGGAGGACCTCATTTTTTCCACGTCGCTTTCCGTCAAAGGAAAACAATTTTTATTTACGGAACTGCTGATGAGCTCACGGCAGAGCCTGGTATAATTAAAATATTTCCAGTTTTATGCCGATTTTAAAACAATAAATTTTCAAGAAGTGCTTGCAAAGACGAAAGTTGTTATTGAATTCCGCCTAGTGGAGAAGAGACGTTTTGAAATGTTCAGTCTGCTGGAACATTTGAGTTGTTATATGGGTAATAAAATGGTGCTTCTTGTACATGCTTGTAGATAAAATGGTTACACAAAGAAGAACGATTTGGAAGAAAGTTGAAACTGTACAAAAGACAAAGAGTAAATTGTATGAACCTGCAGTTACGCCTAAAATTAAAATAATTGGTACAGTAACATATCCAGTTTTTATAATAACTTAAAAAATTCATCAATTAACTTCAATTGCTAATACGCGTGGCCTTAACAACATTTGGAACATTTTATTTCATGCGCTAATACGGGAATAACTGTTGTTTTATACAAACGGGATCAAACGACATTACCACGGATGGATCCAGTCTAGTAAATGAAACCTGTTTGGATTTATTCTTGGTTTCTGGCGACTGCCGTTGTGATTCCCTTTTTTTCCCCCGTTTGTTTCGCTTTTGTTTTTCACAAATTAAAACATTTCTCATTAAACTGGGACAGTTTAATCATCTAACACAGTAATCAGCAGCGACAAACAAAAAAAATGAGGTGGGGAGAGACAAACCCCCAAAAAAATTCGGGAGGTTATTAGATTGCAATTAACCCTTTTTCAATTAGTCGGGATACTGCATTGAAAGTAATTAAACGATTAACTAAAAGCAAATTCAGAGTGACCAACGAGTTATTTTATAACACGTGTGTATTGCTTACATTAATTTTAATTAACTAGTCATTAAAACCTTTGTTTCGTAAACAACTAATTTGTGATGATTAATCTTGTAACAATACTATTTATTTATGTTTACTTTCGAGAATAGTAAAATTAGAATCTATTACTGTGGCAGATATTAATATAATGAAATTCTATTAGTAGAATCACATATCATTTGTTATTTTTGAGACTCAATCACTATGGTTTCTTATTGAGTATTGCTTCCAATCAGCTATTGTTATTTACTGAATTTTTATGTTTACGTATGTATATTTTATGGGTTGTATCAATATATGCACTAAAAATTTCTGAAACTTTACAGGAACTATTACAACTACTTCTAGTCCGAATGTGTCCCTCGTTTAGCAACATCCCGCCAATGAAGTTGCGTCAGCTTCTGTACTGCACCTCAACATTTGATGTAAGAAAAACAGACTGCAACTGTTTTCGCTCGCTTAAAATACACTGAAGTATATGTATCGCAACTCTCACCCGCCCTCGACCTTTGTCGCCCAGAGACCCGACTAGCCTTCACTCATCTCCTTGGTGACCCGTCCTTGAATCCCGTTATGACCCCGGGTTTTGGAACCCTGCCGTCTCGTAGATGATTGCTAATTACAGCAGCACTGGCGGGTTCACCCAATTAGTCGTGGCTTGTGGAAGGGCCCTACCGCTTAATCCATCGTTAAACATAATTTACGGGAGAGAGGGAGGTTGGCTGTGCTTTTCGTGGGCGCGCAAGCGAAGGCTCTATATCTGCAAAGCGACGTTAATATTATCATTACTATTGCCACTTAACCCCCCTGCCATGCGTCTCATAAGTTCTCCACAGTTGACGATTTTACGGTAGAATTAGTAGGCAATCCACGAGATGGAACGTCACCGACTCATCGAAGAACACCAGAGCACATTTTCAACGCTTTCGTCATTAACTAACAAAACTCGAGGATGCAGAAATATATTGTAGAGATTACAAATGAGTTATGAAATGTTTTATATAATTTGTTTTTTTAATTATTGGCGGCGTAATTTTGAGGTCAGAACATTGTAAAGAACAGCATTGTTTGGCGCGAGAATTCAGAAACTGTAATGGTTGCTACGATGTATTGTCGAAAAGGTATATAAGACTCTAGCGGAGAACATAGATACTAAGAGAGCAGTGTACGTGTTTGGAGGTCTTGACGAAACAGTCAAAGTACAGTACAATCAGAGTACAGTCAGAGAGCTGTGTGTGTTGTGAGATACAGTTAGTAAAAGGTGGCCGAATTCAGTAAAGTGTTGGCTGAATATCATCACTTTTGTATTAAAGGGATTCTCCACAGCAAACTGAACGTGAACATACGTATGACAGCAAAGTATAAAGGCGTCCAATATGTTGGGAAGTGAGACGATAATGAAATCAGTGCTATGACCTGTCAATTGGTGTTCTATAAAAATTAAGCAATCACGAGTGCACAAAATAGCTCTAAATAAATGGTATGTAAAAAAAAACCTTTCTTCTCTGAACCTTTACGTAAATATCGTTTACCGCCAGATTTATAAAGCTTTTCAGATTTCTATAGTTTTTATTGTTGATATAAAATTTTGTTAGTGTAAACTTATATTGATTTTTATTTTGCTTTTGTAACATACTGAAAATTGCAAATCACTGTATTTATTAGAGGCCCTATAGGCGGCCCTGATATGTAGATTATCATAAAAGCTTAGACATTTACCTAGGAATATAAAATGTAAATTTAACAAAAATAAAATATGGTACATTTTAAATAAAATTTGGAGTAATTTGAATATCCTTCCATTGTTTATTTAATAAAACTGCTTATACATTAATTTGGCGCCCACGTGGGGTTTATAATTTAAATAGTTTATGAATACCGCAATATATTGTAATAATTTATCAACTTCTTTTGTTATCTTTTGACAATAATTCATGATATGAATTATATGGCGTTTTTAAATGAAAAGAACTATTATGTGAAAACTATTAAACAAGATTTATTAACAATTTTAATACAAGTATTCAAATCACAAAATATTCGGGATCTCAGGGTCTTGAACTGGGTTTGATAATGGCAGAATTTATATAAACAAAATCACAAAAATTACATTTACTTTATATGGGAATCAATGCGTCTGAACATAGACGAAATTTGTTGCTGAAGAAATAATACTAAAGATTGAATTTAAACAATTTCAATTTTTATCAAGAAATAAAGAATGGTCTGAATAATTAAAGATCTCATTTTATCGATAATTAAAGAACGATCTGACGTTTATCTTTTAAACGTGGTTTACAATGATTTTAAAGTTTTCTTTCTACTTACGGCAGCCCAGGTTTCATTTTAACTTTTCGTGCACAATTTTGGGGATATCACTGATTCTAAGTACTTACAGACTCTAAATGTTCACAGACTCTAATTAGCGTAGTTTGTTAGTTGGTTTAAAATAACTTTGTCGACTCTCGATGATTTACTGCAACCTGGATTTGTAGGTCTCGTGGATTTTTGTTGAAAATGCACCTCATTGGTTTTGTCTGTTGACTGAAAACTAGTTCAATTTCTGCATTTTTGATATAACAGCGTACTGGTTACTGGAACACTTTCTCGTTCTTTAAATTAGACCTTTTTCATTCTCGCTGCTGACTGACTAAATTGTTCAACTTTTCGTGTGGTCTTTACACCTCGACGTTCATTGCCTGACTGTACTACTTTTGTAAAATAGACTTAGCTGGTCTTTATGCCTCGCCGTTCATTGCCCGACTGTCCGTTCTTTTCGTCTGTTCTATTTGCTGTCTGCTGCCCGACTATTCGTTCGTCTCGTAAATTTTGAGCGCGTAAAACCTTCTCGACCGATCAACAATACTTTCTTTGCCTTGCCGGTTTGTTGCGGCGTCCGCTATATCCACCAATAATGAGTCCTCTACAATTCAACTTCTCAATTAGAACAATGCCTTAATTACCAATTACTACAACATATACATTTGTGTGTGTTATTACATGTTTGTTTCCAATTGAAGTTGCCACAACATATCTTTATAACATATGTTTGATTAATGTAAAAAATATTTTTTTAATTAAAGTATAAGGCGAGCTTAGCTAAGAATCAGGCCCAAGGGCATATTAAGTTATTTATTCTTAAGAATGAGGATTCCCGGGAATCGAACCCAGGACCTTGGTTTACCGACTCGACTTATTCTTTAATTAATACTTCAAAAAGCCTCTGATCATTTTACACAAAATATTTCTTTTATGTCCTTGAATTGAACAAAATGGTTACTTGTAAATTGTAGGTTAGCCGAATTAGGTCTAAGCAGGAATGTCACATGTCGTCGGGAGTCGACAGGTTAATGGTTAGAGCGTCCGCCCGGTTAGCGGAGGTCCTGGGTGCGATTCCCGGTCCGGTCGAAATTTTTCCTCATAATATTTGTATATAATATTTATATTTTTGTTACAGATTTTAAATTGTATAGTATTATTTCTCAAATTTAATTATTTATTATCAAATATTTAAGAAACAAATATACGAAGGTAAGTAAAAACATAAATTCACTTTTGGAATAACTTTGTAGTTTGCTGAACAGTTTTCTGCTTTGGCTGCTGTGGAAGGTCACAGTTCTAACAGATGAGTATCCTCTGTGGAGTCGCGAAATTATAAATGCTTTGCCAACGTCCAGTTATGCCTCAGAAAAAGAGTCCCGTTATCCTTCTATTTATCGTCTTAATGTGTACAATGAGCTGAAATTCGTTGAATAGTTTCAGAAAATTAAATGGACGATTTACCCTGTAGACCGAAGAGAGACCAGGATGTCCTGAAACATTCTCTTACTGGCTACAAACTAGGGCAAGCTTCTGTGCTATTCTAAAGTACGGGCGAAAGACTATTTCTGAAGGATAGATTTATAAACCAGTGGAGAGATAAGTGAACAGTTGACAGTATGAAGAGGGAACCGGAAATCATAAATATTTCACCTCGGATGGTGATCAACCTTAAGGTTCTAAGTTCTGAAGATTTGATAAACAGTGTCTGTGAAGTACTAGATGCTGCTGCCTAATATCACTACCATATTTGAAGGATGAATAAATTGTCACAAGAGCAAAGGCTACGTAAAGTTGCCGAGCTGATTCTATCAATCTTATAAAGAAGCTTTGGGGTGCTTCAATGACAGTTCCTTCAAAATCGAGATAAAAATAATTGTAAGGAACCGTAAACGTCGGCCTAAGTAAAACTTAATAATTTTATACCATAATTTACTATAAGTCTAATACTGACTACTTTATAGGGAAAGGATAATATCGTATCTGTTAGTCAAGAAGTTGGTTGAGGAATCCTGCAAGGAGAGTCGAGGGGACAATATTCGCTCGTAGAATTTTCGTACAGAGTAGCACCTTGGTAACCAAGCAGCCGCTGTTTTAGTTTCGCAGATATTCGCCGCCGCTATGGAACATCTTAAGGGGGCGTTTTTAACATATTTATTGCTCGCGTCGAGTCTTGGATATCCAGAGAGAGGGCGCGCGCATATCGTTACTGTCTACTCCAGACGAGAATTCATGGAAATTCGATGCGCATATCATTTCATGGCGGAGAAAGAGCGCAAACACGAAAAAATAAGAAGGAGAATAAAAAACAACATTCATTCTGTCCTTCCATCCTATGCCTTACCCTTCACAGTTTGATTTTTACCGAATCTGTGTCAACACATTCATAACCCATCTTCCAGCCAGGCACAAGGGAGACGATCAGACATTATTGCATGTAGATCAAAAAGTGAAGAATGAGGCCTAGTTTCGAGTCTAACTTAGAGTTAGCGATATAATATTCTAGTCACATGCCTGCTATGAAGTTCAGTGTCCTTATAATTCGTTCAACAAATTCGAGTGTTTGTCTCGTGATTCTTAGTTATATATTGTAATGAGAAAAAATAAAAGGTTAATTTAAGGAATTACTTAACAAAATGATTAAGATAAAAAACTTTTAATTTGCCAAAGATTAATTTAACAGGTGTACATTTAGTTTTTTTTACAAATGATTTGCCCTAGGTTGGCACACCAAATTCAATAATTTCAAAATTAACAAACAATTTTTTTTTATAATTGGTGGCGTTCAAAGTAAAATAAATCTTTTATATTTCACAAACAATCAAATTTAATAACTCTTCTTCTCAGGATCTTTAATGGGTTTGATAAGTAAGAACAATGAAAAATTATAAACTAAATCATTAACAATTCAACCAAATTGAAACAAACGGAATACGAAATATAACAAAAATGAAAAGAACGAAATCTGACTAATATCCTTAATTACCGTTTACAGACTTTAATTAGTTTGGTTTGTACTTACAAATGTCCTGTTGGTACCAGACTTAGTTTTCGCAGCTTGGGGACACAATTCACTAAAAAGGCCATTAATCACTGATTCTACACATCATTGTCAAAACACACTGTTGTAGATCTTGTATTATTCCTCCGAGATCTCGATCAACCGTACCTCTAGTCAACAGTCGGACGTATTATTTCTCATTGCCTTTATGCGGAAAAATGTTATTTCGGTACTCGTATGTATCTGAACGTGTCTCTCCGTCCAGACATTTTTACTTGGATTTTTAAAATATATAAGTCTCTCAGTTTAATTTTAAAGCTTGGTCCACGCTGTTCGTAATCTTAAATTTTGCTCCCTCTCTCGACCATAATTTCCGCCAGACTGAATTCTGCCAGTCCTAGCAGATCGCCACAAAGACCGCCGACAAAGAGCCTGCCGTCATTGTCGTCTTTAAGAAATTGTACCACTAAACAATCCAATTATTTAAACAATCAATGGCCTCCTTAATTAGTATTACAATATATATATACATATTACGAAATTATAAAATCAATATTTTTTGCCATTTGAATGTTTTATCGTTATTATTTTTTGACAATCTATTTCGAAGTGAATTTTGACGATTTATTCTGTCATATCAAAAAAATATTTTAAAAAGCAATATCCAAAATATGCTGCTGAAGCAATTCTCAAAATAAATTATAGAAAAATTAAGTACTTGAATTTCTCCAATTTCTCTGAAAAAATTTTCCCGTTGGTTATTCAAGCCACGAAAATAGTTTCATTTAAGTTTGTCATTATTCATATAAATTACCGATTTACTAATTACTTCAATATCACTATCATCAGAATGTAAAGAGTTCAGACTCAGAATGATATAAAATAATAATTGCTTATTGAACCTGTCATTCGTGCTTGTTCACAGAGCCATTGCAAAAGCAAATTTGAGATTGAGCATACGAGGTACAGATCACCAACAAATTTCATATTATTATTTTTCTATCCTGTATAATAATTATTAGAGAAATCGAATTTTTTTCCAAAAAATTACGATGAAATTGTAAATTCTGGGAAAATTATAGAAAACTAAAGAAATTTGAAGAATCACATAAAGAAAGAATATGACATAGATATTGAAATTGATTTTAAAAAATCATCTACTCTTGAAATTTGGCAGAGTGGAAAAAAAAATTTAGTTTAGTGACAAATTTTAGAAAAATAACATGAAATAGGAAATTTTCTGATTCTACTACTTTTTGATCACATAATTTTGATCTTAATCCTACTGATTTTATGATATTATTTGAAATATTTAATATATTCATTTTCTACCCCTTAGATTTTAATAAAGACTCGAATTAGTGACAGAAAATTAAAAAAATAACCCCATAACGAACGAATTTACTGCAACAAATCAAAACTAAGTACTGCTTCTCTTCCACTTCCGTGAGTCTATTATGTATCCATTATCGAATCTCCTCACTCCATCTCCTGCAAACTCAGACTTAACACCACTCGGGTGTAAACAATTGTAACACTAATAACTCCAGTGACTCTTATGGTACTTATTCAGCCATAGTCGACAGGCAACATTTTGCGTCGCAGACACCCTACAACAATGGTCGTTCCGTGCACGTCTGAGAATAATCCCCAATGGATGGGAAAGACCGTTGCTACTGCGTGTTGTCCATCCGTTTCTTATAGCGTATTTTTTTTATAAAAACCGTAACTAATTTTTCAAAATATATCTCGTTACCACGTTTACTGCGGTGTCTCGTTCAGTATTTAATGGACATTAATTTAAGTTTTTATTCATACTTAATGTCTCTTATAAGTAATATGTATTGTAATACCAATTAAACAGGCTATTAAATGTTTTTAATATAATTTAATTGTTGGCGGAACGGGTGCTTAAAGACAACAATCGCAGCGGGTCTTTCTTTGTTAACAATAGGATACTGGAGACCGCGCGCCTAGAGGAACGCAGTCAGCGGCGAGAAACGAAACGGAAAAGTCAGCGGCAAGACGCGAAAGGAAAAAGTCTACGTCGAGAAATGGGACATAGCAGTTCGGTCCACATAGAGAAATAGATACAGTAAAAGTCTGCGGATCCGGAATTATGAATAGGGCGATGTATGGAGTCCAACGGCGAGATAATAGTTTACATAAAACGCAAGTAAACAGTTTTGACGGAGAGACTTAGAAAATCGCAGTTTGGAAGCTGAAGTTTTGCTTCACAAACAACTACTTTTCGCATAGAGAGACTTTGAGAAGATCTACGCCCGGCAGCTGGCTGAGGGTGAGATGATCCAGGTTCCAGGATAGCAGAGATCCAGAGAAACTACCGTGTGTTCAAAATCTAATGAGTAGAATCAGTGTATAACGGTCTGTTTAGTGGGAGTTGACTTCAAGCTGCAAGAGTTCGAATTGGTACCAGTAGCACTGTCGTGAGTACAAAACAATTATTAATGGTTGTAAACGATAATTAAAGGGTATAGTCAGATTTCGTTCGCGTTTTTCTTTTCATTCGTTTTCTTTTACTTTTGTATTTAATATTATATTCCGTTAACTTCAATGAGTTTGGATTGTTAATATTTTAGTTCATTGTATTTGTTCTTCCCATCAAACCCAGTGGTGACTCTGAGATAATGAGAAATTCAACGTAATTGATTGTAAAATCATAAAGCTTTATTTTCATAGAACGCCACAAATTAATAAAATAAAATTGAAATATTTGTTTGTTAAATTGACGGAATTCGGCGTGCAAAGCAGGGCATATAATGTGTAATTATCAACAATAAATTTTAAATACATAATAATTTTGTTAATTATTCCTATTAAATAAGATCATTTTAATCATTACATAATTGGCTTCATCATTAACATCATTAATTGTTAACCTTATTTATTTATTACAGTATATATATATATATACGTCTTCAATTACAAGTGTGGAAATATAGTGTTTTCCAGTAATTACAAATATAGGTGAGAGTCGGTTTTAAAGTCAACGTCCTCAGTAAGTAAGGTGCGGAGCTATGAGTGTACAGTATTGCGTTACAGAAGCAGACAAGGCAGTTTGCCTGGAGAAAGTTTCAGAAAAGACTACAGTCCAGTAAGTACAACTATCTCTAAAAGAACACTGTATTTTCCAAGCGACTGCTGCTCGACTCAAAGCTCGTGCCATGTGCAAGCCAAGGGTTTTAAAACTACCCGTAGCTGCTGGCGGTGGACTTGCGCGTGTGTTAGCGGCCACAGAATTGTTTTTCCAGTTTGGCCAGCAGCAGTGCAGACCGCAGTTACCTGTATGTGTGTGTGTCCCTAGCAACGCATGTGCAGACGAGGTAGGGGTGTTCGCTCTCAGCTTTGCACTTCCAACCTGTCCAAAGCAGATATCAAAATAACTCCAATTCTTCTAGCGATGAAATCAGGTCAATAACACACACCTACTAATATTTACAATTATAAACTGCATAATTAATATCGCCATCATCACTATCCTATTTAACAAATTATCATTTTTACAATTATAGTTATCTTAATTGTGATTACTGTATCTTGGTTACATCGATATTATTGCAATTGTCAAAATTTGAAATAATGTTCTCATTTATATTATAATAATTACCTCCGAAATCACGATTATGTAATGTGTTTTTATATATAAAATATATATCAATGACAGCAATTTTAATTACATATATTTAAATATTAATAAGGAATTAATTATGATTTCGTGAGTGTTCTGTTTATTTAGAGTGTGATTATAATGAGCTGAGACTATCTCAGGATATCATGTGAAAATGTACGAACTGAGTGCCAGTAATTAACAATTTTATGTTAATAAAATTTTCAAAGAAATTTAAATTATAAGAGTTACGACGTAACGATCTGTTTTTTGGAATCACATTAATGACTGTCAGTTTTATTTATCTCCGATCCTTAGCTCTTATACTCATAATCTGTTTAAAGTTTTAAAGTGATAGAAGGAATAGCAACAGAGTTTATAAATTATATCCTTTACATCCAGCATATACGAAATTACATTTTGATTAAAAATATTAACTATTTGTTTATTATATTTAAGTTGCCAAAAGTGAGGGGAAGTTTATTGACTTCGTCAAATGAGTTAAAATCCTGAATGTCTTCAGTACTTTAGACTAATTATACGTCCCGTCTGGTTGCGACATATGTGGAAAATGGCTCAAATTGATATGAATAGTGACACTCTCAATCCTGGGTTAAGTACAATTTCAGTTTTGTGTACATAAATATCGGGACAACGCCTAGAAATCAGTTACAATATTGTGGTATTCAAAAGAGACTACAGAGAAATAAGAGTCATAATGTAGTAAACACTTTTAATTAAATTGAACAAAGGGAAGGAAGTTGAAATTAATATAACAAAACTTATTTATTTCATAAATTTGACTTTTATTGAAATTACATTTTAATATTTTCAGTTAATGCCTCAAATTTTTTGATAATCTTAATTTCCGGGCCGCTTAACGGGCCTCTAATAAAGACAGTGAAAAAAATGATTTTAAATTGTACAATAACAATCTTTTATACCAATAACAAAACTATTAGAAATCTAAAAAGTTGTAGAAATCTGGCGGTAAACGATATTTACGTGAAAGTTTACAGATGAAAGTTTTTATTTGGAGCTGCTCTGCTTGGTGCACACGTAATTTATTTTAATTTTTATATAGATCACTATTTAACTGACAGGCCATAGCACTGATTTTATTCTCGTATTACTTTCCAACATTTTCGGCGCCTTTCTACTTCGCTGAATTCGTATCTAGCTCGGACTGCATTGGTCCGCTCCTCCAAAACACACTCACTGCTCTCTGAATATCAGAGTTCTCCGCACACTCTGCTCAACGAATATCTGAGTTTTCTTACTACATACTGCTCTCTGACTATCTAAATGTTTACTCCCAAACAAACACACACACTTCTCTGAATAACCGAGTAATTGTTCTGAGCGTTTTACATAAGCATTTATCGACAATACACCGTAGCAACCATTATCGTCTCTGAATTTTAGTCAAACAATACTGTTCTTTACAATTCTCTGACCTCAAAGTTACGCCGCTAATACTTAAAGAAATAATTTTTGACGAAGCATTTCACATTAGTAATCTTAGCGCGATAGTTTTATAATTGGTATATATTATTTTAATATAATTAGATATTAGCGAGATTTGAGAGCTTGGTAAGTTGGAATTTGACCAGGCGCCGCCGTGGCGGATAGATAATCAGTTCGGTCTGGACTTCGGCACGTAGGATGTTGACCCTCGGAAGTTACCTGGACTGTCGCACCGTGGGAAACGTCTCTCCATAAATCGCAGAAATTGAATTAACACGTGACTGCCTGAACCAATCACATTTCTTGGTTCAGGAAAGATCGATCCAAAATTGGTCGAGAACATCGATATTTCACATGCAGCGAAGGGGCTGTGAAGAAAGTGTAAAAAGACTCCTCGACGAACCGTCGCCAGGGACGGACGTGCAGCCCCAAACTTGCATCATCCAGAGGACTCGGAGAGAACGAGGGTGCCACATGATCACGGCTAGAAATCAACGCAAGGTAACTGACAAGTGTCTCAATTCTTGATGCGCATGGGGGAACTACCGTAAACCATGGTTTAACTTGGAAATAAGGGATCCGATTGTTTTGCCCGGCCAACTGGACACTCATAATTTGTATTTTAATTTTAATTGTCCACGTTCAGTTAAATTATTACTAAATTCTGGAAACTATCCCTTTATTTTATCATTTAATAAACCTACCACTACAATATATATTTATGTACCATGTTCCTACAACTGTAATTCATCTCATTGTCAATATGAAAAATTTGTACAATTTCTGTCAATTTTAGAACTAGAAAAGCACTATTTTAAAATAAAATTAACGGAAAATATTACGGTATTTATGGAATATGCTATAAAGATTAAATTTAATAATAGAATAAAGAAGGATATTGTAGTTTAATATAACTAGGTGACAGAAACAGATTTATGATAATCTGAAAATTTGTCCAGTTACGTTTTGAGCCATGTACAGAGACATTTGACGGTAGTCTTCACTGCAATAGAAGAACCGATGATGGCACTGAGATATCCACGCTATTATCGGTCAAAAATATCAAATAATAAGTACCTTATATTCGATTAGAGGTAAAGTTTTAATAAGATATATTACAGTTATTTCTAAGTAGGTAATAGGCATCAATTACTTGAAATTAAATTCGGAGTCAGGTGAGTTATGATGTACTTGTGGACGGAATGATTTTATATAATGGAATTATTGAAAAAAATTATATTAAATTAGTATAGAAAGTTTCCATATCTGATTTCATTGTAATAAAAGACGAAGTTACTTTATCATTGAGAAAATAAGAAGTTTAATAGTGAACTACAAAACGACACGCCCTACAGTCTGGGAAAAGCTGTACAGCCCAGTTCGGTAGGTACTAAAAGCTTTGTCAAGGGCAGTGATGTAGAAAACACGACCAACGGTGTTTCATAAATTTCACCAAAGCGTATTGGTTCACCAAACTGCAAAAGCGAGAGAAAATAGCTCAATCGAACCACTTTGACGACTGGTTGAAGCGGTACCGCAAGGATCATTGTTGGGGGCTCTATTTCGATTGTAGACACTGCGGGTTGTACGAGTGTTATTGAGGATTGCAGAACCCGCCGGACGCGGATAACGCGCCGAAGTGCTTTTAAGTGGTCTACCTCCCCTCCGCCACCCCCTCTTCTCGTTTGAATTTCTCACCACATTGAGCAGTCAATTGCACACCCACGCGGAATATCTGCCTGGCTGGTTCCACCCCCACCTCACCGAGGCGCTAGCTGCAATTGCGTTGCATTCACCTCCAACCCTTCCCTCGCACTCTCCATCCCACTCCACCATACATGAGAACGGGGGCTGTGGGTGGTGTAAGTTATAGCGGGAACCGTAAATTACTTCAAGATCGTGAATGCTTTTTGAAAACAACAACGCACCACCCAAAGCGTAACGAGCGTGAGGCGAAGTAAATATACCAAGAGTTACAGTAAAATTACCGCATTGGCGTGAGAATGAGCTTAGAGGTGGATTTGCATTTCCCTGAGTTCTTGTAGTCAATGGAAAGACTGGGGAAATTCAGATCAAAAATGCAATTTCAGCTAAACTGTTATAAACAAAAAGTGTAATACTATATTTTCCAATACGTTCGATGACAGAAACTGCCTTCACAATACCTGCCCACATGAACAGTGAAGACGTTATACATAAAATTGAAAAACTGTATGGGTTCAGATCTATACAACGAATAAAGAATGCTCGCATTTGACTGGGATCGACAAGGATAATTCTGTACTTAGCGGATCTATTCCCGGTTAGTTACATATTTTTGTATCCTAATTTTGCATGACCTATACGTTTATAGACGCATTAAACAAGAAATAGTCACTCGATCGATGGTATATACCAAATTAAATGGAATAATTTTTTTAGGGCAACAGGCTACATGAGGGTGATCCACATTGGGCATCTCCCCTTTAATAGCATAGGAAGGGATTTGAAAGGGGGGATGCGGTAGGGTAGAGGTAGTTAGCCGCTATATTATATTATATTTGCCAATATTTTTATTTTTATTTTTATTATTCCATTTAAGAGAAGACCTGCGGGAGAATTCTCTCGCAGGTAACCTGGGAGGGATATTCTCTCGCAGGTCGAGCCTTTTATGGAGAGATACGAAGGAGCTACCTTTGGGGATGCCTTTTCCTCTCCATTTTTGAACTAAAGTTCCCACAAGCCGAGGCACCTCGGCCTGTTTTGAGAGGTGTAAGTTCCGGGGTCACAGACCTTGGGCATACGGTAAGAGTCGTCTACTATTCCCATTGGAATAGCCGGCCAGCTGCCTCCTAAACTGGTCGAGGCACGGAGAAGAGAATGCTGCGTCCCCACAGCTATCGGAAGGGCGTGGGCAAGTATTCAATGCCCGACCTACCTGATGCAGGTTTTTCTAGGGTTTTCCATGCATTTCTCTAGGCGAATACCGGGTAGGATCCTTAAACTATATCTCGGGGGCCCTAGTTAACCCTTGGCCACCTTCCTCTACCCTTCCGCATCCCCCCTTTCAAATCCCTTCCTATGCTATTAAAGGGGAGTTGCCACCATGTGGATCACCCTCATGTAGCCTGTCGCCCTAAAAAAATAATACAATATAATATAAAAATATTCATAAATAATCCCCCCCCCCCGTCTTTTCTTTTTGAAATAACACAGATTTGGTTCAGGACAAAGTTAAGTAACGACTTTAGGATAGAAAATTAATATGTGTTCTCAGTTTCTCTGCACTCAATTAGCGTATTTGAAACAATCATATTCAGTACGTAAGACCAACCTGAAAATTAATATTCTTATAAAAAAAGATGGTCAAACAACTCCAGTGCCGTTCGATATGAAAAACAAAGATTCAAATTTTCGATAATAGTTATTTTCATATACAAGACCATTTTCATAGTGAGTATGTTTTACTACTATTTAAAGTAAACGAATACATGCGTTTCCACTTACGCGTACTAAAATATTTTAATATTTAATATAAACCTGATACAAACCGCATAAATGGCAGGAATTTTGTTGAATTCAATTAAGGATTTTTAATTTATTAAGTTCAAAATTTTATTATTAATATAAAAAAAGTAAAAAAATTTCAAATATACCTAATGAAGTAGTAGTAATAATAATAATTAAACTAGACTGTCGATAAATACTTCTGCCAAAAATGAAATTTTTGGGTTTGTTAATAGATCTTCAGTAATACGTGCTCCAAATTTGGTTGTATTTGTAATTAATTAATAACATAATTTACAATAATTATCATGTATAATATAAGTAAGTGTTCTACAATATCAATATTATTCTATATTTAGTAAAAGCGCACCTTCTGGGGAAATGATTTGACGGAAAAGCGTCCATCAGGATACTGTCAGGAAAACGTGATTCGAGCAAATGTGTGTCGGGTAAACGACCGGATCCCTTATATAAACGATTTAATGAAATGAGTTCATCGCCTAAAAACACGAGATAGAATAATTTATTCAAGTAAATTTTTGGTGAATACAGTCTCCGGGGGTACTGTGTCAGTAATTACGTATAAATATTATATAATATACTGTTTCCAAACTGTAAATTCAATCTGATTTTATGAAGTGTTCGTGAAGCATTGCATCATAAGTATTTTAAGTGTATTACTTTTTGACATATTTCATTAATTAGTCTTGTCGATTACACGTGTACTTGTTTGGTATATATAATAGTCATAAAAATTAATAAATTCCTCCCAATATATAATTGAACTTTGCTGAAAACATAATTTAAATAAACTTGGTATTTTTCTAGCTAAATATATCACCGATACTCAAAAATTACACTCTGCTCAAATTGAATTTGTCGAGAATAAGTAATATGAAAACAATATAATAAATTGTGTATATGAGAATGTCAAAAATTTGAATAGAAAGCTGATAGGTAAAAATAGCTGAGATTCAGAGATAAAAGTGATAACCATCTTTTCAAATAACTAAATGGCTTCAACTCGGTAGCGTTGTTTATTATGTAAGTGGAATAAAGAAATCCTAGTACCGTCGACAGAAATATAGGACTACAGTGGTGAGAAATAACATGGCGAAAATTTTGTCTGTTTCGTGAAGGGTAGTTCGGAGGGAAAAAATGTTGTTTAATTTAGAATTTGAAAAAACAAACTAAGTTCCAAACTATATGAGAATCATAAAAGTGATCCTGAATAAATTGCGGTGGATGACGTTAAAGAATAGTGGGAAACCCAAAATTATTTGTCAGAATACAATTCAATGTATAGATTCTTGTAATTTACTTGTCAAAATAAATTTTTTTTAAGTTTTCTAGCCGTTTTAGTAAACAAAACGAATATCCACGGATATTCCTTTGTGAACCAGCAGACTGGTTAAATGGATAAACATTATCGTAAATGATAATTATGATATTCCAGTCAAACTAAGCAACTCACGATTGAACCAGACACCACTGGCGCCTCGTTAGCCATAAACCCAGAAACTCCCCTAAAAGAACCCCATTTTCCGGAAGGCTACGATCGCTTTATCTCTATAGGGGTTTGCCTGCGCCATATTTGTATACCAAATAAGGTTAGCATAGCAAGGTAGCTGAAAATAGTATGTATGTCAAACACCAATTGCTTGGCTAAACCACCCTTTCCGAAAACAAATTAAGCACCCTCGTCTGCGACGTTAACAATAAATAAATAAACTGTTTTCATCCCCTCCTTAACCAACCACATTTAGCACGAACAGCTGTTGACATCTGTTGGCCGCTGAGAACCACAGAGGCAATGTGTGTGCATGCGGAAAAGGGAGAAGGGAAGTAACGGTGAAATATTTAAATAAATTCCTCTCCCAATGGTAATATTAATGGTAAGCCCTGGGAGAGTGTGGGGGGGGGGGGGTTAAGCCTTTACGCGTGGTATCTATTTGGACAGAGCTCGGATTAAACACTCAACACGGACTTACCACCTGTCATGGGGATTTTTCTCACTGAAATGACCCAAAATTTCTTATATAACCCTCTCTATATACAATTCCAAAGCTGTGAACGCTTCCGTTGCGAAACTTTCGAAAAAAACCAAGCGGACTTTGCCTTCTTGATGATAAATGCTTAACATTATGTAATATACAACGTTAAAGTACATTTCAGTTAATGACCCCGTAGTTATAATGAATAATAAAGTTAGACAATTCAGGCAAAAAAGTGATAATATAAATACCACACAACTCGGATCCTCGTACCTTTCCTCTGGTGTGAAAAAGAGCCTGGAGCGACAGAACTACACTTATCAGTTGACAAAACTCAAAAGCGACGAAAATGTAACAACAATGGGTTAGAGCAACAATAAAGGAGCAACGACAATGGGAAAACAGAAGGTTTAGCGTAATAATAAGGGATAATAGCAATTATTGAGTTTCATAGTGTCTGTTTGTATATTAATAGCTGGGATGTTTTATTTAATGTTAAGCATCTCTGAAATTAGTATGCAATTGTACCTGGCGTTAATGTCTAAAATCTTAGTATTTTACCAATCAAATCTATGTTTAGAATTGATTATATGTTTGGATACTACAGATTATTAATCAATGGGAAGTTTGATATTAGATATATGTGCCTTGATGCATGTATTAAGGGAACGTTTTGTTTGCCCTATGTAGCAGGAATTACGTAATTATATTAATATGTCCATAAAAATAAATGGACGAACGTTTTAGAATGTGAAAATGTGATTATAACAATTTTATAGATGATTTTGATCAACAATATCTTTTAAATGGAAAGAAAAAATGAATTTTAAAAAAGTTTATATAAAAAACCTATAACCTTAAAATAAAATTACCCTGAAGCAGCATACATTTATACTTACAAAAGTAATGCTGAGAAGCAAAACAGACAAGCGCTGAATTAGTACGACATAATGAATATATTTTCGAAATATTTTCAGCGTGAAATTGCTTTATTTTCTGTAAAATAGTTAAACAGTCTGTACAAAATCGTAGTTGCAGAAAAGTAATGTAACGATTGTATTTTGGTTTAGTTTTGCTTTGTCTCGAAAGTGTTGTTTGCTGTGGTTTGGAGAATTCGAAATCGTGCACGTGCGTGGGGGTGGAGGAGATAAATATTTCCATCCAAGTAATTTTCGTGTCCTGTCTCGATTGTTGGCCTCAACATGACAGAATAGCTGGCCGTTGTTGACTACGGAACTGCAGCTGCGTGCTATAATTCTTGTAACAATGGAAGAATCAGTGAAACTGACATTTCGACGAAGTTTTCTAATAATGAAAAAAAGAAAAAGAATGGGAGGCTATAATGGAGGGAACGGAGCTTTTGAAACTAAGCAGTTGTTCTGCGCTCACCGCAGCTGGTGGATGTGATTATGAGAGGCTCCGTATTGCGTTACGTGTATACGTTTGAAGTGTCACCGATCTACAAATCTCATGAGTTCTGCTGTAAACTTCTCCAAGTTGTTGTGTCTGATATAGTCCGAGGCAGAATCGTCGTGAGAAAGGTGCCACAATTTGTTAGTGAAGAGTTCATCGAAGCCACACAATTTAGTACGACGGCTTGCCAGCAATCAATCCCGGAGGCCGTCGCCTTAGCCACTGGTCAACCCCTGAGTCGACGCCTTGCAATGGTCCTGACTAAAGTCTTCACTGCACTTAACCCGTTCTGCCGGCTGTGAGATACGGAGACGAAGGTACGAGAGCTACAACAAGCAACACAACACAGAACAGCAGTACTTATTAGGTACTGGCAGCAGATCTCTTCTATGTAAAAACCACAGGTGCCTGAGATAAGAGTTTTTCATGCTTAACTGTAATAAACTTATATAAAAATTTGTTTAATGGTCAATAATTTTTGATTTAACGTAAAAACCCAGCCCACAAAAAAAAATCTTTACAGTAATAACCATCTATTTTTCCACCTTTTTTACTGTGTAAATGAATTAAAGTTGAGTTGTTAACGTGAGCTATTCATTATCACTTCCTCATGTTAATCATATAATATCGTCGAGTGAATTTTTAGTAACCACACTCAATAATGTTTCCTTCCCCCTCCGCAAGTCCAAGTTCCTCACTCTATCTTCTTATATAAGAGTAACAATCCTGGCCACACGACAGTAAATATTTTGCGTCGCAGACAGTAACTACCATCTTTCCCTTTGCGTCTAAAAGTAATGTTATCCCCGGTTGATGAAGGGAGCCACTGTTGTGAATGGCGTCTATTCTTGGTTTGGTTCCCACTGCGTAATTTATTAACAACCCAGACATTTAAAATTATGCCTCATAACAACTCTCAAATATTTAATATATTTCTAAACCTTGACTCTGATGATGTATACTTTTATAATCGCAAGGCATTGTATTCAGTTGTCGATTTGATCAATCAAATAATTGTATACACTGTCCGCAAAGAACCTAATTTTTCATAAATTAGAAAATATTGTAATTAATAAATGGCGGATTTATAGTACTTCTGCTGTTACAGTCATATACCATAAATTTCTTTAATATTATTTTTATATCCAACTTGCGGTACGGTAATCGTTCACATTTTATTTTATCATTTTCGAAAACGACGGATGTGTAAATGTTTGCATTATTTCCGAAGCAGCAGCATGTAAATGATATGCGCATCGCCCCAGTGTGTCGTTCGTACGTGTACACACATAACAACAGTACAGTGACGAGCATAATGTTAACAAATAACTCCGACATTGTTTGCGCAGCAATTTACCAACAATTATAATTTTATGGCGCGTAACAGTCACTAGCCACCCACACCATCCGTCTCCCTGTTTTATTTTATTATTAATTGTGTACACGTGTTCTCGTCAGCGAGTGCAGTAAATGTTCCAGAGTTGTTGGAGAGGTAATGTATCCCAATTATGCAGACAGTACGGCTAATTGGGTTCTACATATGAGCTATATCGCTGACCACGTAACTTCTGAAACGTAGGTGCGGCTAATTAGTGAGACAGAACAAGAACGTAGCCTGGGATGAACTCCAGTTCGTCTGCGGAATTGAAATCATTGCTAGAAACGATCTTACATGACGTTGAGCATCATGAGGACAATTCGAATAAACAGTCTGGCACAAGTGCAAAGAAATCACACGTACAAATACATAAATGGGTCCAACGATATAATAATATGTCAAATAAAAGGCAACTTGGTAGACTGGCCAAGAACGTTATCCAAAAGAAAGCTTCAAAATACACAAATACCTATTATGGAATAAAATAATGAACTATATACTATCTACTTATAATTGTCAAAATATGAAACATTTACCCTATATTATACTTCATAACGTGACGGCAAATTTTCAACTACTTATGATGATTATATGTATAATACTAAATACCAGTTTTGTACTGTGACTTTTACTACCTAGTCATGCAATAGAAAACTCTTCAAGAAAACCGAATTTGGGTCAAATAATTAAACCAGGTCCTCGCCGAGTTCCCGAAAACAGCAATAATATTCCGTATAAAAATATTCAACTCCATTTTACATTTTAAATACTGGCCTGCACCACTAAAATTTGCACAGGTAATACTAATACTAAAACCTGGTAAACCCGCCGAAGAAGTCTCATCATATCGCCAAATCAGTTTACTGTCACAAATTTCTAAATTTTACTAAAAAGATTAAATGAAACTGATTCACTAGAGAACTGGATCCCGAATCATCAATTTGGATTCAGAAAGTACCACTCCACAATTCAACAATGTCATCGAGTAGTAAATATAATCTCCATGACCTTTGAAAACAAAGCTTATAGTCCATCAGTTTTTATAGATATACAGCAGGCTTTTGACAAGGTCTGGCACGATGGGCTCCTACTCAAGATAAAGTCATCTCTGTCAAACGAAATTTACCTATTTATGAAGTCATACTTGTCCGAGAGATTCTTCCAAATAAAATATGGTCAATGCTATTCTATAATCCATTCAATTACTTCCGGTGTACCCCAGGGAAGTGTGCTGGGACCTATACTCTATCAATTATATACAGCCGACACTCCAACAACAGCTGACACATATATAGGCACTTTTGCTGACGACACCGTCCTCCTATCTCAACATACCGACCCACACATGGCCTCCATAAACCTTCAAACCCATTTATCCCTCCTTGAAGTATGGCTCAATAAATGGCGGATCAAAGTTAATGAAGTGAAAAGTACTCAAGTCAACTTCACACTAAACCGTTCAGAATGTCCATCAGTGTCCCCAATTATAATAATTATAATGATGAATTTTTGGCTCGACAGCCCCTGAAGGGCCTTGACCTACCGAGACGGCCGCCAGACTGTCAACTTACATGACACATTCTGGATTTAGGAGTCACACCTGGTCAGAGTGTCGATTCTCCCACAGTCTTAACCCCAGTTTTCGTGACCAGGACGACCACAAACATCCATGCCCATGCCGGGATTCGAACCCAGTACTTCTGTGATGCGAGGCAATGACGCTGACCACTACACCACAGCAGGCTCTAAACAATATAGAAATCCCACAATCAAACGAAGTTCGCTATCTGGGTCTACATTTGGACAAAAAACTAACGTGGAAAAAACAAATATTAAAAAAAAGGAATGAATCCGACCTGCGGCTGAGAAAAATGTACTGGGCACTGGGGAGAAAATCGTGTTTATCGCTTGAAAACAAAATCTTAGTCTATAAAGCTATAATAAAACCAATTTGGACATATGGTATTGAGCTATGGGGCTGCTCTTGCAAATTCAACGTTAACATCATCCAACGATTTCAATCAAAAACACTCATAATGCTTGTAAATGCAACTTGGTACGTCAGCAATCAAACATTACTACGGCCCTCGGAGTGCCAACCGTTCAAGAAGAAGCACCAACCGGAGTGCCAGACACTTCCTGCGTCTCCTACTTCACCCAAACGAACTAGCGTCCATCCTGCAACATGATCCTCCCTACAGAAGACTCAAGATCAAGAAATGGATGAATGACGTGAAAGCACATAAAACCCTTGTCCCGCCACCGGAAGAGAGTGGGGCAAGTCGCTAATGCCCCACTTACGTGATGTGGCTTTCTATGGTTTGTCCTTTTAGGCGAATGCTGGGTAGGATCCTTAAACCCGGATAACGTCATTGGGTGGGTATCCGCTCACGTTATTGTATTATTGTGTCATCACATTTACTCATGGAACATGTAAGAATATAGTTCTGATTGTTAATTTTCTAATAAAAATAAAAATAAAATAAAATAAATTTACTTTGAGATAATATGCTATTTTGTTGTCAAATGTCATTAAACATTCAGATTTTCGACTAGGAGGTTTATTTTGATATGGAATGGCCCAAATTTAAGCTTTGATGATAAATAACGATTAATTCTATATTTCGTTCAATTTATCAAATGTAATCTTTTCTATTTCTACGATTAATATAACACTTTGCCTTAAAAGAATACATATTTTCTCACTCAATTCATTCTTTTCTAATGGAGACTAATTTTAAATGAAAATAATTTTAAATGCTTTCAAAAGTACGCAGTAGTAAAGTACTAACACAATTAACAACACTGACTTCGTCATCGACAATGCATAGACGCTCAGGAAAGAAGGATTGTTCAGGTCTGCGTAAGAAAATGTTAACTGTCGCATGCAAGCAAGATTATTATGCTGAGATAACTTAAATGATTATAAGAGGAGAGACGGAGACAAGGAAGCCTGTGAGAGAATTCTCTCGCAGGTAAACCTTCCCTGAGAGCTTTGGATGAGCCTACCTTTGGGGATGCATTCTCCTCTCTCTGGTTATTGAACTAAGGTTCCCACATGCCGAGGCACCTCGGCCTGTTCGAAGAGGTTATGTTCCGGGGCCGCAGACCTTGGGCATCCGGCAACAGTTGTCAGCTAGTCCTATTGGAATAGTCGGCCAGCTGCCTCTAAACTGGTCAAGACACGGAGAAGGGAATGCTAAGTCCCCGCAGAAAACCCTTCTCCCGCCATCGGAAGAGAGTGGGTTTGTCCTTTTAGGCGAATGCCGGGTAGGATCCTTAAACTACAGCCCGGATGCCCCTTGGCAACTTTCCTCTACCGTTCCGCATCTCCCATTTCAAATCTTTAGTAAAGGGGAGTTGACACTATGGGGATTAGCCTCATGTCGATTGTTACTCTAAAAAAAGAAAGAAAAAGGGATTTTCAAGTTAAGTGATGGGGATGAAGTGAGGGACTCGCGGAAGAGAAAAATCAGTCATTATTTCGTCTTATTTCTAGCAGTTCACGTGGTGTTATGAGATTAATAGCACGATCAAGTTTTATTGAAGTTTAACGTGAAATGTTACAACAGAGAGTTGCAATCGATACTACAAGACAACTTTGGAGATTCAGTCGCCAGGATTGAACACTGTGTAACAGTTTCTGAATGTAAATAAGTGACAGAAAATTATAACTAGATATATCTATAATGACAAATGTCTCGTCGTAAAAACACCTCGAGAAGAAACAAAATCTTTCCATAAATTTTAATAAACTTAATTATAATTTGCAACATTAAGTACAAATTAAGTAACTATCCAACAATAATTATTAAAAATAAAATAGCAACGTCAAAACCAAACTTCGCACGTCTGAAAATAACGGCAGTCACTTTCCAGACCACAGAAAAAAAATTGTATAATTAATAATTCTATAGATAAATATGATTCATAATTAAAAACTCAATTTAGATTTTAAGTAAAAAATTAATCAATCACTGAGGAAGGGAAATATTAATTGTTAAAGTTCCTTAAAATATAACAAGATTCAAAAGAATGGAAACTGAACCAAGAGCGACTTAAATTACAGCTCATAAGGATCATTATGTTTAAATGATTCATAAGGAATTATATTACTAAAATGTAACCTACGTAGTGTATTATTAGAATGAAACTGAAAGGCTGACCGATTATTCAGTTCTGTCTGATAATATTTATTCCATTGCGTAGCTTTGCATTTTGTGCGTAAATGTAACTGAAATAAAATCATTTATCACATAAAATCAGAATTTCAAACGGCGATGTTTAAGAGAAGCTAGTAGGATGGATTATTATTCTGCCGCAATTACCTTCGTTCTATGATGCTGAAATAAATAACCTTCCTTCTCACAAGGTAAAATGTATTTATAAATCAGAAAAATTATTTAGAAAATGGAAATATATTTGCCTTTTATTTTTTATTAAATATATTGGAAGAATTAAAGTGCCTTTTATGTTTCATCCACCCTCGTAAATAAATATATCTATCTAAGGGTAATCCACCTTCTTTCAAAAAACAAAAATTTACTAATTTTAATTCAGAAAATATTGTGGATTTGTCTTTATATATTTTTTGTTGATATATAATATCATAATTGGGTCTTACTAAGCAAAAACTATTTTTCCAACAATTTTTCATGATCAGCAATCAACAAAATCGTCGGGTCTTGTACGAGATAAGGTTTACAAAGAACCCCTTAAATGACAAAAAATTATTTTCAGGTAACGAACTCACACGAAAATAATAGAAATTATGGTTAAAAAAGAGATTTATTGTTCCAAATATCCTTCAAATATATTTACGAGTGTATAAATATTTTATTTGAATGTCAATTAAAAATTATTCACTACATTTGCGCCACAGCACCGGGAGAAAGGCTTTTTTATGAACTGTTTGATGTGTGTCGTTGGTAATGTGTCCGTGGGACATTGGTTTTTAATACGTTGATGCGACAACCCCAGAGCAATTTTCCGGCAAGAGTCGAGGTTAATATTGATGCGTATTATTGACAGGCTTAGTAGAGGGGCTTGTTGTGTAGTTTAGGGGTTGGAAAGCCGAGTAATAGCGTCATATCGGAAACCTGTCGCCAACTTTGTAATACAAAAAAAAAATATATAGCTATCTTGCCCATTTTCCTTTAACGCGTATAACACCGATACCGCTGAAGGGGATAAATCAATCTTGTCCCCTTCCCTATTTCCCTAAAAAATTCTCAACCGCAGTTTTAATATTTTTATCACATTCGTATGTTGTCTAAACTCATAACTCATGAAGTGGATGACTTTAAATTCTGTGAGTACGTTATTCGTTCAGCCTCTATCTCACTCATCGTATTCGTTTCTCCCATTCAATAAGAAGCTGGAATTTACACTCGCTGAAAACAAGATAAATCATGTCCCTTTTATTTAACTGACATAAATTCATATAAATTTTAATACTTGTTTCTGACACATTTTTCCCATTACTTTAGTGGCACTAGAAGATCGGGACACAATGAACACTTCTTAATATAGAGAACTTCTCTATTTTGTGGCATTTATAGATTAATAAAATTATTAAGCATAATTAATTTTATTCTGAATTAAAATTTAAATCGACGAGATTTGTTAAAGTTACAATAATTTAGTTTTCTATACATCATCCAATTTTATTTCAAACATTCACAGTAGAATAATAATAATTCTATAGTGTTGTCACAATACAGCTATTTTACTTGCTATAGATCATATTCCCATGGGCTATTGAAACAAAATCAAGGCTTACCTGAGTACCTAAAACCATCAAGCCATCCGTCAAGAACCGAAAGACTAAACAATCGTCTCTGTTAAGCTGAGATAAAATAATTAAGTCAATGAACTTAAGGTGTTTCTCAGCAACTTTATTTTTTCAATGATTTCACTATATTGAAAAACACAAATATTTCATCTTCATGTCGAAACATGATTTCTTGAGTAAAATATAATCGGAATGTAATAAAATGAATTAAAAATAATTAAATAACAATAAAAATTGTAGAAACTTGTCTCTAGTTTTTTAGTTTCTAAATCATACATCAGGGGTTTTCGACTTGAATTAATTCTGTATGGAACGTAAAACCAAAAGTAATTATCTGTAATAAATAATAATCACCGAAGTTGATGCAACCTGAAGATGTTGATCAAATAACAGTAGTCAATTCAGTAGACATGTCAACACACTACTATAATTTGACACTTGTGTCACGTTTGCGTATAGATTTATCGACTACGTCAATGAAAATTGGTAATATTATTAATACTGTAAAATATTCAGTAATTTATGTAGTGTAGGAATATACTACAATTATATTTTACGATGAGTTCTTTAGAAAAGACAACAGAATAATTTCAAAGTAGAGTGTCAATATTAAGATTCGATATGGAAAAATTATTTTTAGTAGTATATAGTATATATTGATAAAAATTGTAATCTACACAATATTGTCTGATATGAGGCATATATTATTTTTATAAACTAATAATAATGTCAACGTACTGCAGTAAACTGTTTACTTGAGTTTAAATTCATGGCGGATGAGTTTTTTCAAAATTGAACTTTATGATTGAAGTATTTTTAATGAGTTGACAGAGGAGTATTATATTTTGACTTCGGTGCAATCTTGTTCTTAAGCAATTTGTGGTTAGTCCATTATAAATTCGCTTGCTAGGATATGAACGCCTCAAATAATTATTTTTAATACTAATAACGATACTGTTGTTTTATCTCCCTAATTTTTCTCAACTAATTTTCAATAACTCACTTCTCCATATCTAGTAATCCTCCACGTTCGACGTTTACTAAACCTCTACCTCTTCCTCTACTTCCCGACTGTATTTTCATCTTTCAGAAAACCAACACTCTACTCAAAACTCTCTTATTACTTCTCATAGTCATCTGCATCCATCACGACAGTGGACATCTACGCAATACTGCACTGAATCCCCTCTAAACAACGTAATCATTTTCTCTGACTCCCTGGAAGCATTAAATGCTATAACGGACCCAAAAATCAGGACTGGAAGCATGAATACAATCAGAATAATTTTACAGAACATATCTGCATGTAAAAAATCAATCCACATCATCTGGATCCCCGCCCGTGCCCGTTTAGCGGGAAACTAGGTGGAGGACGCTCTCACTACCATAGTACGGCATCAGCATCACCCTGAGATGTCTACAATATGCAAAGCCTCTGACTTATACAAGGAGCTCAAGAAGAAAAGAAAATCAACCTGGCAAGCAAGGAGGAGTACTGGAAACAACGGAGTCTTCCAGCAGGAAATAATACTCCACAGAAACCAGCAGATATTTATCACCAGGATAATATCCCTCCAAACCATCCCCTCGCATGCTCACCTCTTCTGCAGAACACCCCGACCCATATGTGGTCCCTGCAACCAATGCCTCACCATTCAACATGTGCTCTTTAAATGCAAAAATTACGAAGAAAAACTAAACACGACAATAGCCAAATTCAATACTTTTGCACTGATCCAGAAGTAATCACCTTCTTAACCATCTAATCGACCACATAATATGAGAATAAACTGAATGAAACCACAATAATCGCGCTAGAATAAAGAAAATATTATGTACCCAATTAGTTAAATAATGTAGAAGGTCGCCAATATCATTTTGGTTGACGCGAACATTAAATTTAAATACAAAAAAGTCTGTGAATGATATTTCTCACCACTCCTGAAAACAAAATCAATGCTCCCTCCTTTTTATATCTTATTCACATAGTGGTCATGCGACAGAAACACCTCAAACTTTTATTCAGCTATAAGGACATAAACGTGTCTTAATTCTTCTACCTGGTTTCAGGTATCCACCGTTCCATGCATTCCAATCAACCCTAGCATACAAATTAAATCAACTAACCACTCTAAAAACATGCGTTACTCACAGGTCTCACGCTCCGATATTTATTTTTATTTAATGTAGTACTTTTCTTTCTCTCTTATTTGCATCGTTCACCATAATATTCCACCGGTCTTCTTCAGTTGACTAATTTAACTAATTCCGCTGCCAATATTTTTCAGAGATATCGATATTTTATCTTATACACAGACAATGAAAATCGATTCCTATATAAAACTAGCGTATAAGACCAAATCCAAAGTAGTGAGCTTCCTGAGGTGGGAACAATTTGCGATAGCTGGTTTAAATTATTGCTAGCTCCGAATTGACTGAGGCACTGAATACGCGGGAATATAAATGGTTTGTGCTTACAGACTACCAGCAGCTGTGCCGAGACGGTCTTGGTGGAGAAGGAAGCGTCGGCCGTCACCTCGCAGCTGAAGTTCCCTGACAACCTGAAGCCCACCTTCCGCAACAGCACCTGCGTCGCGTTAGAAGACGACAACTGCAAAACATCAGAATACACAAAGCTCACATTACATAGTTCTCAGACAATACACACACACATATATATATTTCCTTTAAAAAGCAATAAATAGTAAGAAACTTAAACCTATTTACTGTATTTATTTAGCATTTTTGCGATTTATTTACAAAACAGTATAATTTTGATTAGTCTAAGGTATAATTGTTACAATTATTCGTCAAATGTATTTTAATGTAATTTAAATTGTTTCCCTCATATATACACAAATATAATAAATTAATTCTAGTTCTCGTGTTACGTCTGTGTCTGTATTAAAAGTTCTGCATTCACATTGTAATTAGTATATTATATTTATTTAAATATAGTCTTATCAAATAACATTGAAGTATTTGAGAGATTATTCAAACAATTTTGTGAAAAGGGGACGTGTTTGCCTGGCAGTTGGCAAGGATTAATGGTTTCCGTAACGCGCGTTGCGGACTTGGTCAAAACGATTATTTGTAAGGAAATGAGTGGGGTGGCTTGTTTTTGCGTCTTAGAGAGTGAAAATTTATTGCTGTTTTTATCGTGTGGTGGCAAACAAACTGCTACACATATTATTTCACCCTGCACCGTAAGCAAGTTTGCTAAGTTTTTATCTGTGAATCTGGAAAGATGTGCTAAAGTAGCTGCTGTTAATATGGGCAGAGGAGCAAGTGAATGTAGCCGGTGTTTTTTACTGTAAGGCATCGCCAGGACGTCAGCCGACAACGGCCTGTGGAGCCAAACTTGACCAATATACACCACAACAGTCAGAAAAAACTATTTCAGAAATTTCCATACGTTTTATTGTTCACTTTATTACATTTTCATTTAATAATATACTCAGAATGTGTATCATTTATCCAAAGTAACCACCGCAAACATGAAATAATAATAAAGCTTACAAAAGCAACACTGCTTGGAACAGAACACATTTCATTACGATACCTTTCCTATTCATAGTCTTTCGTATATCATTAATACCGAGCCAATATTAGTCAATATCGGGTGACTGTGAATAGTACCATAATAATAATAATTAAAAAAAATAAAACATTCTGAAAAATCTCACTATTAATAATTGGAACGTTTTAGACACGTTATACTTCTGTGACAATTAAATAACTAATTCTTTAATACACCCAAAACCCTAATTTACTGAGAATTTTCGAAGTTTACAATTTTGTTGTTAGATTGTTACATTATTCTTATTTTACCTAATTATTAATTAAAATTAATGATATCCCAACAAAGACCCACCATTAGGCTGCGACACTAATGTGCTTATGTGCCTTATGCCAACTGCTCTCTCTATAACAAATGTATTTATGATAAATTAAACATGAATATTATTACCAAATTATTATTGAGCGAGGGAGAATCTATGAAATTAGTTCAGTCTCCTGGAAGTTAAGCCTTTCCGTCCCGCTACATAAAAAAACATACATATGTAATTGTACTTCGTAATGAAATCCTCAGATATTGTACAGCTTACATGACGGTTACACAACCACTCATAATAAACACATGAAAATAAATCTATATTGCTTACGTCGTATAATTAATGAAACATTCAGTTATACTGTTAACAAATAACATTCAAGTCAAGAAAAATATATACGATACAGAAAAGAGACTTTATCGACCTTAGAGGAAAATAGTATTATTTTGTAATATTTACATACAATCAAATTTTACTATTTTCTATGTCACATGAAGTAATGAGAGAAACTGCGTTGCCATTTTTACGTAATACAAAAAGAAACATTTTGCATGAAACTTGCACTTTTCAAGCAAAAACAATTAAATTAAATTAGTTAATAATAAATACAGGAGTATGTCAAACAAACGTGAGCTAGGACGAAGGAAAAGAAAGTGTGCAGTCATTAAGAATGTTACAATTAGGGGTCGACGTGTTTTGAATATACGGAATTCTAAATTTTAATCGAGAGGAAAAATGTCGACCGGACCGGTAATCGAACCTCATAATAAGTAAACGATTTGAAAAATATTTTCTAATATAATTGAAGAGAAGCAGAATGAGATATTAGGAATCATAGTCCGGTGATCAATTTGAAACAATTCCAGCCCTGTATTGATCCTACGTAAATTTACATTCACCCTACATTTTTAAATGACTGAAACTAAAATTTAGGTTTGAAATGAGTCATATCTGAAATGATATTTTTAGATGAAGGTTTATTAATTAACGATGGAATATTTGTTATACGTATGTAGCCTTAGCATGTTATTATTATTGTTGTTGTTTACGTAATTCTAAAGCGTGTGAAGCTTCGTGAAACCAGTATAAAATTGGTGTTGTAGCATAGAGGGATTACGCGTGAGCGCAAGTGTTGGTTTCAGGGGCACAAAGCCCGTACACCTCAGGGTAGACACTGATTTGTGTGCGAGATAAATTTCCGTGTTGCCTTTGTCTGTATCAGCCTCTAACACTGGTCCAGTGCTTCCACAATAACCCACCCCCACTCCAGCACCCTTCAATACCCTCATGCCGCACCCCGACTGGAAACCTACACACTCATCTTTTAGGGCTCATCTGAGCGGAAATGGTACGATACGGACCCGCCATCCTATCGCTGTCGCACTTACGTGAAGCGCGTGGCCGAAAGAAGCGTGGAAGATGATGAAGGAAACTCAAGCCTGTATGTATTGGATGCCGATGGTACATAATTGAAGTTAAAGCAAATTAAGTGGTGGCCCATGAGTTTGAGAGCAGATAAGAATGTAAACCCCAAATATAAATGAAAGGACATAGAAACTAAACCAGTAAAGAAACGTCCAGTCTTTTCTCAGGAAAATTGGTTAAAGAAAATAAATTAGATACAATAAAATTCTTCCATTATTCTCCTATATTTTGGGCAGTAATTTTTGTTTAATAACGCTACAATTATTCCGTGTACATATTAAAATAAAAATTCTGCTCAATCAAGACTTCGCTTTCAGATTATGTGTGAGAGTTGAGTTTTATAAAAAATTTAGAACATTTTGCTTCCCGTCCAATATTTTTAGAAATGATTCCCATCTCACAAAATGCCGCATATTTACGAATTCAATTGTATCTCATCTGTTTACCACGTAAAATAGTAATTAAGTTTCAATTCGACTGTTTTTGTCAGCGAATCTTTTTCAATAACCCGCTCCGTGCCGTACGAACCATGCAGGTTGCATCAAGACAGGGCGCTCTGTATTGACTAGGGGAGCGTTTTAATCTTTTTTAGTATTGTTGTCAACTTTTCTACTACCCTTTCAGGTTTCTTTAATTGATTAATCAGGCTTTTGACAAAATCCCCTGACTACAATTTCATGATATATGATATAATATACCAATTGAAGAGTAATTTTTACCTTATGAAATACGTTGCGATATTATTTTTCTTAACCTAGTTCCCTTAATTCGTTTTTTCTTACTTCTGAGAAAACAATTTAGTTGGACGATTTCACGTGACCTCACACAGAGCTCGAGTCTGGGGCCGTACAAGTACCACTGCTATTTCACTTTTACGTCACCAACATCGTAACGTTCTGGTGTGCCGTAACGGATTTTTCCTACTTACACCACATCAAAAACATAGAATTTAATATTATATCATAAAAACAATTAATTCTAAGCTGTAAGAAACACAGCTCATAGCAGTACGTGTTGTTAAAAATAATAATAAAAACGTCTCAAGGTATTTTATATATAGTGAGTCCTGAAAAACAAAATAA
This sequence comes from Zhengitettix transpicula, assembly GCA_037074705.1. NCBI lineage: Eukaryota > Metazoa > Arthropoda > Insecta > Orthoptera > Tetrigidae > Zhengitettix > Zhengitettix transpicula. The sequence continues at coordinate 31,845,911 of CM073593.1, read as the reverse complement.
AATTAATCTAATTGTTCACAGCAAAATAATAAAAATAAATTGAAGTAATGTTAGAATCTCATATTAAATATAAAGTCCTATAATTTCTTCAGAGACTTCTGCCTTCATTTATTACTTTCTGATCATTATTTGTCCTGATAGGGCTTACAATTTAAAGCAAATATAAATTAAAAGAAACTTTTTATTTATTCTGTATGGATCATCCGTAAAGTGCAACTTCAGAAAATTAGTTTTGATTATATTTATTTTATTTTAGTGTCCAACTGAAGAAATATTATTCTTGGCGCCCATAAAATTGCAGTTTTGAGTGATATAAACAATTGTGTAATAACAAATCAAATTTTTCCTGGAAGCTTGTTTAATGAAACTAACGTTTGCTAAATTGAAGAAAGAAAGTTTTTTGATAAGTGATATCACAGGAAAACTTTTCTAAATTGACGCACTGTCCCTATCAGAGGATCAATTGCAAGCATTCTCGCAATGTAACAGAAGAACACAGAAAAATTTTTAGAGTTTAACTTCAAAAATTTAAAGTACTAAAATACACTTATTGGAAGGACATGTAGATTCTTTTATCAAATTATCATTTAGAAATAATAATAAATTACAGAAAAAAAATCCGAAAAGGAACAGAAAACGAAGCGTTTATCTCATTATGAAAATAAGTTCAATAATATAGTAAAATATTAATTTGGTATACTTTTATATTCAATTACTTAATTGCTCACTTTAACACACTCTCATGAGCGTTTTTCAGATATTTTCCAGAAACTTTTGACGATGTGAAGAACCCGTCTCAAATGGAAGCAATTTTCTCGCTTTATTTATTTCTGTACTAGACGATCTTTTTTTCCCAACGTGAGTTTTATGGTTACTTTGTCTTGTTCGTTTGTAATTTATGATTTCTCGTACTGTAGTTCGTTGTATCTACAAACCTTTCTTTAATGGCACTAAAAATATTATGGCCACAAACGTTTAAAAATAACCTTAAGACACTCCACAATTTATATATATATATATATATATATATATATATATATATATATAACCACAATTGAAATACAGAAAATAAATTGAAATACAGAAAATAAATTGAAATAAACTTTTCCTATCAGGATTTCCTGATTCATTTAACCGAATAGAATAATCTAATAAATTATTATGCTTCAAAATCTGGCCATCTTTAAATTCATTTATCGTCATTCTTTTATAGAAAATTCGATTATCGTCATTCTTTTATATCTATACGCGTACAAATGTAACGATATAAATAATTAATTATATTTTACCAATTATTTAAATTTAGCAACGGTAATTGTAGATACTAATAATGGAAACAACATCCAGAGATGAAATTAACATCGTTCTTTCAGTAGAAGAATATCATAGGTACGCGTTTCTTTCAATTCTTTTGTACTCTCGTCCCATTGTTATTTATTGTCAGAGATATTGCTCTTTGATGAAACGTATTCTCTCTCTGACTTGCGCTGCTTTCTTTACTTCTCGAACGAACAGACACCCCTTTTTATTTCTATTCCTCAACAATGACCGTGGCTGCTCCTTTGATGTTGATCCAAAAAAAAGGAGAAAAGGCTGAGGTAAAAAATTTGTAAAGAATCACACACAGTAAAAGCGGAGAAAGAGAAAGAGGGAGAACCTTTAATTACGGCATTGTCAACTTTTGTGTTTTTTGAACCTGTAGTAATCTATTCCGCGGAAGTTTCTGTCTTTTGCTGCACCCTTTATATTTGTTTCTCTTTGCGAAAAAGTGAAATAAATATTTTTCAACTTGCCAGAAACGAGTCTCCAAATAAAGGCGGCAATATTTTCCTGTTGCTTGGATATGTTTACCATTTTACAAATCATAATAAAAAAATCCCACGGAGGAAATGCCTTTTTATGCGTTCAAAAAGAACTTGTGACACCAAAAACCCTTTCCCACCCTCTTTTCTTCTTTCATGTCTCCTCCTTCCATTGTTCCGTTCACTGAGAGAGTCTCCTGTAGTCATATTGAGCTATGGTTCTCCACGGAGTTATAACCTTTTTTCTTTTCGACAAACCACCACAACTATACCAATGAAATCACGTCTGCCATTGCAGACATTCCTCTGAGTACTGGGGAAGATTAAAAGGATCTCAGAAGACACGAAGAAAAAAAGTCTTTTGAATTGTGTCTCCTGAATCTACACTTTAACTTGCTCAGACGACGAAACGAATATTTAGCTTTAGCACGTAGAAATTATTTCTTCGGCACGTGCCATCATTGGGGTAAATACCGACGCGTCTTAGTAGCGCATTACGAAACCTTGGTGGTCTCCATTGTTGCGCCACGCAGTAGCAGGTGCAGCTCAACAATTTGCCACCCCGCGCCATTTTCTGTTTCCTCCTACTCCGTCACGTCGCTCGTCGGCTTTGTCCGCGTTCCGTCCCGAGGTCCTCCCCTTGTAATCTTTAAGGCTTCTGTGACAGCCTTTCTTCTTCTCATTCTGCCGCCTTGTTCTTTTGCCGAGTTAATGCCACGGGAAGAACGGCCTTACCCATTGTTCGCTTGGAATGAACAAATGTCTTTTCATTTTGTGGAGTTGTGTGTGAGAGTGACTGCACTACCACCACTACAACGGTCTCTTTTGCCCACGAGCGGCTAAAATATGTTCCGTGTCCCTTTTTTTTCTCTCAAGAAAAGAAGAGCAACCGACGTCACCCTGTCTCTTCAATTTCTTCAGCTCTTCCCTCCCAACGTCTGTCTAGGGCTTGAGGTTGAACAAACGGTGAACACTCATGGCTGAAGTAATCACATCGTTAGCAAATGCGAGACAGCATTTTGTTTGAAAAATTTCGCGGATAAAAGCTTCCAGAGGTTTATTGCAAAATATGAAGTATACTAAAATTGTTTTCAGACTTACTTGCACTATTTTCTTAGTTTCTATGACATAAAGATTCATTAAATAATGCTTATATAAAGGGAGGGTAAGAAACGATACATAAAGAATTAAGAAAATTACCACAAAATATACTTCAACCTGTTGCACAATTAAAGAGAATTTATTCACTTCGCATGTACTTTTCTCGTGAACGTTAGGCTACTTTAATTCAGTTCATCCGTATTGCTTAACTATGAAATGCCACTTCCCCTACTCGTTTGTCAGCAACATGATTCACCACATATGTTCTGCCCACTGTCGATTTATTATTCCACAACTAACTGTAAATTTCAACTTCTACGTTCACAAATTCGTATTTAACAAATGTCGGACACGGATGATTCGAATCTAAAAAATGTATGGCATAAGCAGAAGAATATACTGTAATGTCCCAGGATTATCGGGACATAACATAATTATTCTCATTCATCTTGACAGTTGCATCCAAGGGATTTATTTACTTTCTCACACCTGTACTTGCAGTCCATCTTGTTAATCAACCCTTGCAACGATGTTCAGCTCGGGGCAATTTTATATTTTAATTATTTAAAAATGCTTGTTTGAAAAACAGATAAATAAAATTATTTATTTTTAATTTTTCATATGAAAAACATGCTTCAATTCTATTTTCTTCATTTATTAATAATTAATTTAATCCGATTCTAGGAATGTTCTACAGTCACAAGCAGCCGTTTTCAATAAAAATCCAGAATCAAAGTCAATTATTTAAGATATATTTCGATAATCTGCAACCAGGAGATCAATCTCTCTAAATTTTGAGAACTTAATTTCGAGACAGACACACTCTGAAGACGGCCGCGTTCTTCCTGAAGGACTCTTTTTGTCAGTTAACTTCGTCTACGCAAGGTTCGATCCCGGGCCTGGTCTGTGCGTCGTGGGAGCAAGCCGCCTCCCGATATTTTTGAATGTATTGTAGGCCTGCCCAATTCATCCCCTGCGCGGCATTTTGAATGCTGTATTTTTCATAATTCCGATCCTCGATCGATTGTACAAAGCAAGTCAACAAGAGCCGAAAAAACTGTACGTGCCTGAAGAACTTTGATTATCACAATTTAATATGTTTTTTATTATAAAGACGTGTTTATAGAGAAATTTCTATTTTTCTTTTCTGTTTTCTTCAATTCGAAGCGTCAGATAGACACACTCAAAGTTTTAACATGTTGTAAGTGAACATTTGTATAACCTCGCTTTTCACTTTCTATATTCTTATTAATTTTTTTAGAGGTAATAGGCTACATTAGGGTAATCTACATGGTGACAACTCCCCTTTAATAGCATAGGAAGGGATCTGAAAGGGGGGGGGATGCGGAAGGGTAGAGGAAGTTGCCCAAGGGATCCCGGAGCATACACCTCTCAAAGCAGGCCGAGGTGCCTCGGCATGTGGGAACCTTAGTTCAAAAAACCAGAGAGATGTGAAGGAATCCCCAAAGGAAGCCTCCGCCAGAGCTCTCTGGGCTTGGGGTATCTTTCAAAAGAAGATGACCGGATGATACGATGCTATGATATATCTCATCATATTCTTATTAATTTTTTTTAGGGCAACAGGCTACATGAGGGTAATCCACGTTGGGCTACTCCCCTTTAATAGCATAGGAAGGGATTTCAAATATAGGGAGGCGGCTTGCTCCCACGACGCACAGACCAGGCCCGGGATCGAACCTTGCGTAGACGAAGTTAACTGACAAAAAGAGTCCTTCAGGAAGAACGCGGCCGTCTTCAGAGTGTGTCTGTCTCGAAATTAAGTTCTCAAAATTTAGAGAGATGCGGAAGGGTAGAGGAAGGTAGCCAAGGGTTTTTTTTTTGGGCAACAGGCTACATGAGGGTAATCCACTTTGGGCAACTCCCCTTTAATAGCATAGGAAGGGATTTGAAAAGGGGGATGTGGTAGTGTAGAGGAAGGTAGCCAAGGGTTAACTAGGGCCCCCGGGCTATATTTTAAGGATCCTACCCGGCATTCGCCTAAAGAAATGCAGGACAAACCCTAGAAAAACCTGCATCAGGTAGGTCAGGCATTGGGTACTTGTCCCACGCCCTTCCGATAGCGGGAGAGGAGTTTGCTGTGGGGACGCAGCATTCCTTTCTCCGTGCAACGACCAGTTTAGGAGGCAGCTGGCTAACTATTCCAATGTGAATAGCAGACAGCACTTACCGTATGCCCAAGGTCTGTGACCCCGGCACATACACCTTTATGAAAAGGCCTAGTTGCCTCGGCTTGTGGGAACCTTAGTTCAAAAACGGAGAGAAAAAGGCATCCCCAAAGGTAGCCCCTTCGTGTCTCTCCTACAAGGTTCTGCTTGCGAGAGAATAGCCCTCCCAGCAGTATTCCTCATTAAGTACAATAATATAGGGTTAGAAAATCATTCGTGAAATTCTGTAAATGCGGTAGGAGAGACCGGTCAAAATACTTATTTGTTGCGAGGTTATGTGTTATAATTCAAATTTAAACTATGACGTAGGTCGATTAAAAATGTGGAATTACAAAGTATTCAAACATTGAACTTACAACACAACCTTAACCACGAATGCCGAAGTAATTTCACGCTCGCTGTATTCCCCGTAACGAACGCTGTGATGGGTTTGCTCTGCCTCTTCACCTTCAATAGCTGAATAAACGATAACGAAAGGGGAAAAAATGTATTATTGCTCGAGAGCTGATTTACATTCCAAGTCGAATATTTCAGGTTGCCGCAATTCTCTCCTCATCCCAGACCAACCCTGCGCAGAGAACGATGAATCGCCATAGCTTCCCCAACTGCGTAACATCATCAATTTCCTTCCACAACCGTCTCTCTCTCTCTCTCTCACGAACGTGACGCGTTGCTCTGAAAAAAAATTCTCTAGTGGGCCTACTGCAACCCTCATCCCCTTCCCGACCACCCCAGGGGATGCATTCTACATATAGCCGGAGGAACGTGATTTAATTTTTACTGTTACGGAGCAAGAATAGCTTATAATTCTGTTTGTGTGCGCTCGTCCCCGATAAGACGGTACAGTGTAGAAAAGTTAGTTTTCAAAGCTGCGAAATAAACAAAGGAATAAAAATTCTCTCGGCATTCGACATAAACCATTTTTACCAACCCCTTAACGAAATAACATAAATGTTAATTAAGTCCTTCATATGATTGCCAATAAAAGTTTGACTAATAATATGAGTAATAATTAATAATACCCTGAGCTGACACAGCAGATTTGTATAATTTATAGATGAAATATATTAAAATAAAAAAAATTAATTATGAAATATATTAAAGTTAACTCAGAGTTAAAAATGTTTTAACATTACGGTGAATATATTGGATATTATTTGTTTATGTAAAAATATAAAAATCTTATCCTTATCTAAAAAATAAATTTGAGTGTTTGTGTGTGTGTGTGTGTGTGTGTGTGTGTGTATGATCCCCATACAAATCAACACCCGTGGAGAAAATTTGACCAAATTTCGTGGCCGTGTTCCTTTCTAACCGGAAACAAACACTGTGGGGGTGATACACATATACCACCCTCAGCGACGGGGGTGGAAATTTTCAAACATGCTGGTCTATATTTCCGTTGGATAAATAATTTTCCGGGTCACTGATTTTCCAGATTGTTTGTGTATAATTTCAACCTCTTTTGCCAAAGGGAGGAGAGCACCTTTAGGGATGGGTGTGTAGGGACGTTATATAAAAACAACGCAAAAACAGCCTAGGTTTGGTGTCAAATCCTGGCTTATGCATGTCACTTAGTTTAATTATGACAACCCGGGCTACGCAGGCACCCAGCTAGTTCTTTATAAACAAGCATCATGTTTACGAAAAATTAAACTGTAAACTATTTGAATTATCAAGAGAATTTAGACACGCCGTTTTTTAAGGTACTTGTGAATATGTAAATTGATAGTGTTTGAAATAATCGAGTGTTACTGTAGTAAATCTTTTATTAAAAAACACAGATTTGTGACTTGTCGTATCTACCGTTTTCAACACACGCAAGACTGTCTTATAATGGTGAAACATACAGAGTATATTAGCATTTCCATGTATTTCCCACGGAAACTGATTTTTATGTTCTACTATTTGCACCGTCCCTGACGTCCGATTGATGCTGTTTTCTGAACACAATTTTGAGGGCAAGAAAACAAAGGATAATAGTTATATATAAAAATGTATCATCTTTTTAATTTCTAGGTGACACAAATTACTAATCCTCAATCCCACATTCAGTTTTTAAAACAATAAAGGATCGTATACATTTATTGATATACAAATTAAAAACCTAAATTCTACGAGGCCGATGATCATGGGTTAGTTATTATTGGTTAAAAGAAATGACTGGAAAGTTTCAGAACTGTCTATTTTCATACTTTACTGGGTAATTGATAGTTTTACAGCAGGTCTTATAATCTTTTCTCGCGGCATTTGCTGTCCGCTTTACGACGCTCACATACAGTATTCAACGACTGTTTACCTGTTACAGCACAATGCAAATCTATTCTTACTACTTGAATTCGCTCCTTGTGCCCCGTCGGCGCCTGTGTTTGTAGTGGAAATGAAGATTCCTGAAAGCCGGTCTTAAAAGTTGATGACATAGTCGTGTGCCTTTACGAGATATCCTCTTTTTGCCAAGAGAGAGACTGTCAGATGAGATAAAAGAAGAGAAGAGGATAAAAAGAGAGCCAAAGGCGACTCTTTAAAAAATACGGTTTTTGCCTTGTGTCAGATATCGTCTCTATGCTTTTGACGAATATAGACGACAAAAACAGGGCAGCCTCATATTTTTCCAATATAGACCGGGGGGGGGGGGGGCGATTGCTCGGTCCATTTCCATGCTGGCAATGGGACCAATATTCTACTGTATCATAGGCATAAAATACTGGAATCTGACTAACGGAAATTCGAGCACATAATTGCTCTCGTTAATGATGGAATGTCTCATTTATCATGTAAATGTTAGTACTAAAACGGTTATGGTAATACTGCCTAATATTTCGTTCAGTCTTTATTAAACGGAATTTGTAAATAACTATGATAATGCAATAAATTAAAATAAATATCACAAATATTATGTAATACGACTCATATTAAGTATTAGATAACGGTTTTGTCAACATGCACTGAAACATTTTCTGCCGTCATTATTAAAAACTTGGAGTTAATAATATTCCGTCACACTGTTTGTGGCACTTAGAAAGTATGTAACATTAAAAAAAAATTTTTGACCCTGATAAATATATTTTCGACGCAAATATGTATGAAAATATCCATCCCTGTTCTCCCCGACCCCTAGGGGTGGTAGTCGTGTCTTACCCTCACAGCGTTTGTTTCCGGTTTGAAAGTAACATTTGTACAAAAATTGTAGTCGAATTTTCTCCACGGGTGTAGATTTTTATGCACATATACACAAACATCCCATTTTATTCATTATATTGTTCACAAACGTGGAATTGGAAGACCGTTGACGTTATTTAGCACAGGTAAAAATTTATCATCTATTTATTAATTAGTGGAGAGTAAATATGACATTAATGAAGTCCAGACAATTTTAGACGCAAAATGTAATTTGGGGTTATCGAAGTACCCTTAGACATACCTTCACACAACTCCTAGTTCATTTACAACATACATTCTAAAGTTTAATTAAGAAGAACTAAATACACACACATAGGATAGTGAATGTTAGAGGCTGTTAACTCTCTTTGAGGTGAGAATTTAATTTATTTGTGGACGGTGCGACTGATTATAAAAAAGGATTTAAAAATTCTAGATTGTTGGCGAGGGTGTGGCCTAGTATAAGTGGAGAGTAATGATCTATGTCGTTTCTTTCATAGGCGAGACTATAGCTACAAACACTGACTTATAATCATTAGCTCTGAATTATAAAACAGTGTTGCAAAGACTGTACAAGAAATGGATCCAATTATGAAGTATTTCAATTCATTACTGATGAATAATACTTTCACGATCAGAATATTACTTCTTCACCTTTATTCTGCTTGTGAACAAACTAAGAAAGAAATTGAAAGAGTGATACTAAAATTTTACCGATTTTTTTTGCAAGTCATGATTATGAAACATATACTAAATATAATATACATCGAAATCAAGATAGTTCAAAAGACCAATACTTGGTTCGAAGAAACGTTCTTAGTTCCCAACTTATAATTTGTTCTGCGACGTAGTGCATATGTTGGTAGTGAAAATGGATGACATTGAGAAATTAGACAGCACTTGAAAGTCGTGCTTTTGAAAGGAAATTAAAATTGCAAAATATTACCAAAAAAAAATATTGATTGATCAGAAATGAAATATAATCGGTAAATTCTTGTAAATTCTAACCAAAGTTACATGAAAACTCTAGAAAAGTATTATTCACTCAACTGTTCCGATCACAGTATTTTATATAAGAAGATGAAATTTTAAATTATATGCACTTTCAGGTCCCCAGGTGAGAGAATAATCAACCACTATTGCAAGTCAAAATAAAATTACATTAAGCTAGGAGTTTTGGGCCTATACGGCCATAATTATCTGATACATATAAGCATCAACTTTAAAAACATGGCAACATTATAAATAATCCAATACATCTGGTTTTACTAGAGCTGCGTCAAACCATTAAAAGTAATCATGTGACACCACCTGCAGGCAAGTCAAAATGTTGCCATGTTTTTAAAGTTGATGCTTATATGAATCTCATGATTATGGCCGTAAAGGTTGAAAGCTCCTATAACAAAATATTTTTTTTCCTGTCACTCTTCGTCGATTGTCTCACCTGTGTACCAGAAATGCCATATAATTAGTACTGATAATAAAACTGCCCAATGAAGTGGTTTTCTTATCAAGATGAAAGTTTGTGAACACTTCCACTTTGACTAATAAATGAATAAGGTAAAATAGTACCGTAATATACGAATAAGGAGTGGAAAGTGTAGCGTAACGTATAAATAATGTTGTTAAAACTCTCTAAGAAAGTGTTACTACCGTTTGTTTATGGACACTCAGTGGGCCTTTCTTACCGATTGTTATTCGTAGTTACAGAGCTATTCTATGTTGTGACCTTGTGTGATCTGGATGGCGCATTGTTTGCGGTTAGGAGGGGCGGATGTTCTGTGTGGCCATGGACAATGGCCGACCACAGGAGTGCGGCCCTCGCAGTCGATCATCGGTAATTACCACCGAGGACCCGTTGTAATTAGGCAATGAGGTGGCTCTTAGGAGCCTTGCTAATGGATGTAACAGGAACTACGCCGGCAAAGTGCTCGGCTCTGCGGATGGATACTGTTATTATATCCTCTCCAGAACATACACACGCGCGCGCGCGCGACCACTCGGCAATTAGCGCGCTCGACAGATCCTCTCTATGGATCGTTGACAAAGGGTGCATGGTTTGTCTGTACAATAGAGATATTCCTGTCAGAATTACCAATTAGTTCAGAGGTTGTCGCCTAAGAAATTTATTACGAAACGGGTAATTACCGCCGGAAAATTTATAATTCTAGTACATCTCTTTATCCAAGAGAATATGAAGTGATGAATTAAACGAGACCGAATTTTTATCATATTACGACGGACTCTGTATCTCATCTCTCTCTCTCTCTCTCTCTCTCTCTCTCTCTCTCTCTCTCTCTCTCTCTCTCTCGTCTATAGCATTCTATTTTGTTAATCCAGCGAGAACAGGTCTAATCCGTTTACTTGATAAATTGTCTGAACCGGTTCACATCTATATGAGTTTCTCGTACCCTCCAGAGTATAGTTTTAATTAGATTATTTGGTTCTTGCAAGTTTTTTTGAAAATAGACAGCCGGTTCGGCAAAAAAATAATTATTTATAAAGATATATCTTTAAACTGAGTGAATAAAGTTGGTTTTCATTATGTTTTATTGTCTTCAATAAACCAAAACTCACACAAGCGAATCCGCAGGAAACGGTTATTGTCATTAGAAGTTGCAGTAACATTATTGTTAGTACTAAACCTTCATTTAACCATGGAGTCGATATTTGTGTTACTCTCAGCCCCTACAAACTATGCAGCCCGGTGTGAGGGCTTGTGGTTGTTCACCTAAGTTAGGGACATCAAAGGAGAAGGACCGACTGAGGGGTCTCCTTGTTCATGAGGTTGTGAAGTCAGTGAAACTTGGCATAAGAAAAATGCTGCCTTCAATCCGTAAGATGACAAACGTAGAGCTATTAGTAATGAAAATTGTTATTGCGTAAAATTAGCTATCCAAAGTTTATAAACACGTAATGGTTCATTCTGTCGCAATAACTTCTGTTTAATAACAAAATCAACAGAAACGTTAATAATAATAATAAATACAATGGTCAAAGTTTATTGGTAACAAATTTACGTACTTTCTCTCCTGACAAATGTTAAGATTTCTATTAAATAGCAAGTATTTTTGAAATAACAGAAACCGAGCAAAGGTTAAGAAAGTTACGAAGTTAGGTTTAAAACTCATCCAAGTATTAAGAATTGCATTTAGTATTAACACATTTAACTATTAACATTGAAGACATTATGTTTTCTTTTATCGAGATAAACTATAATTTTGTTGAGAAATATCTGAAAATTATGTTTTCTTTAAAGATAATAGAAAATTTAAAAGGATTGAAGGCAGTTATCAATTGTGTTATATAGAATTATAAAAGACCTATAATTGTAAAATTGATCATTTTTGTTATTGATACCTGTAGTATATATTTTTAACTTAAAGTAAGGTAATCAAATTATGTTATTTTATGGGTCATGGGCATTAATTCGTGAATTCAAACCGGGCACATCTATTTTAAAAAATATTTTCATATTCATTGAATATAGTGGAAATGTTATTATTTATGTGTGTTGAAGATTAAACGTGTTACAAAGTGTTATCCATATACCTATTATACGAATATCTATTATGTGCTGCACTGCAGTGCTGTGTCTGCGCTGAGTCCATAGTGTATGGACTGTCCGGCCAAGTGTATAGTTCGTTAGCGGGTCCTCACACCCTCCCACTGTATTCCGAGTCACGCCCCGGCGCTGCCCTTAACGAGGGATGCTCCACGTTGCATAACCCTCTGCACACGCGCATCATTATGTGAAAAATTTATATATTATCATCTTCGCCTCATCAAGATACGGTCCAAATTAATAATAAAAAATTGTCTAATTCTCAAAGTTTTCCAGCACGACGAAAAACATAAATAAAATAACACAAAAAAAGAGTGGTTGTAATTCTAATAGTGTATTTTAATAAACCTCCACGTTTAGTGCAATATAATTAATGAAGGAAAATTAAAACATAAAATAACTGCAATTTCAGCAATCCACTACTTTTTTATTCGAGTATAGCATTAGTAAATGTAATGTAAATTAAAACTGGGCTTGATGTAGGCTATAATAACGAGGAAAATTACGAATATATAATATATTATTTAAGAGAATATTGACGTAATAAAATTGTTACAAATTGAATTTTTATTGAGCGAGTTCAGCATAATTCAATTTCAGTTTTTCAGTCATTACACGTTCTTGAGGCCCTGTTTTGCTAAAGATTTATGTATTAAATATTAAGAATTATAATAATTTCGATACTGAAGCTACCATCTTTTTTCTATCCTCTGTCGCCAAAGCTTACACGTTAAAATTAGCTTCTTACGGCAGAAGACTAAAAAATATGGAAGAAAAATGTAGAAGTCAAATTTTTGAAAACATGGTAAAACAGTTAAATATTAACAAAGAAATAAGAAAAATTACGAAACTAAACCAAAATTAGGCGTGAAAGAAAATACAACAACTGTGGAAGTAAAAGTAGCAGGAGCTTTTTAAACACAAAGTGCACAATAATGATGTGAATAATTCTCCTGTTGTTCATAGTACATTGATATTTATTTGTTAAACCTTAATTTGATTTTTTTCCTTTTTCAATATTGTGGAATTCTGTCGAACCACAGTATAGAATAAAATTTCTATACTATTTATTTTCAATCATAATTAAAAATGTGTAATAGAATGTCAGATGTTGTAAATATTGGCCTAGTGTTAGTCTAATTATAAATCTTCACTGTTACAACACCTCGAGACAGATGTAAATCTTTAGTCAATAAATAAAACGAAACAAACAATGTTTATATCCCCCATAATCATGTATTACACAGAACCGATCTCACCCAGACATTTATATCTAGTAGAAGAAGAAGAGGGTGGAGATAGGCTATAAATAGGGTAGTCCACATAGTGGCGACACCCCTCTTATATCATAGGAAAAGGACAGAAATGTGGGATGCGGAAAGGTAGGGTAAGGCAGCCAGGGTTTACTGGGGCCCCCGGATCCTGCCCGGCAATTCCCCTATATGTTATACAGTGAAAACCCTTGAAAAACCTCCATTAGGTATGTCGGGCAGTAGGTACTTCTCCTTCCTATGGCAGAAGAGGCGTTTGCTGTGGGTATTCAGCATTCCATTCTCCGTGCCTCGACCCGTTCAGGAGGCAGCTGGCCGACTATTCCAATAGGAATAGAGGACAACTCTTTCCATATGGCAGAGTTCTGCGTCCCCAGAAGATACACCTCTCAAAACAGGCCGAGGTGCCTCGGTTTGTGGAAACCTTAGTTCATTTTTTTTTAGGAAAACAGGCTACATGAGGGTAACATGGTGGTAACTCCCCTTTAATAGCATAGGAAGGGATTTGAAAGGGTGGATGCGGAAGGGTAGAGAAAGGTAGCCAAGGGTTAACAAGGGCGCCCGGGCTATATTTTAAGGATCCTACCTGGAATTCGCCTAAAGAAATGCAGGGAAAACCCTAGAAAAACCTGCAGCAGGTAGGTCGGGCATTTGCTACTTGTCCCACGCCCTTCCCATGGCGGGAGAGGGGTTTGCTGTGGGTCGCAGGACCCTTTGCCGTACCTTGACCGGTTTAGGAGGCAGCTGGCCGACTATTCCAATAAACCGTAGTTCAAAAAACCAGAGAGAGTATATGTATATTTATCATCGAATTGCTGAGAGAACAATGTGTGTAGAAGAATCCAAGTCGTAGAAAGGCAGACTCACCTGGGAATATAACATGGTTTACGGTTAATATATCTCTCTGAAAAATCTAGATACCGGATCCCGAAATTTATGGTACGATTTTTCTGACTTCGTACCTCACCAATTTACGTATACGTCAGAAAACATACTGAAATTTGCTAATATGTATAATGAAATTGAATAAAATACATTTTAAAACATTAATCTAACTGAATTTTTATCTATTACGCTTATGAAAGTTCTTTATAACATTGATGGAACAATAGATATGTGGATTGACGAAAACACTGACTGAAATGTCGCTAATGCAATGACTAACTTGTATTTAATGCACTTACATGATTTTACGGATTCTTGTTTACTGAAAGGGCGGTTAAACAGGACTTTAATGTGATTCAGTTTAATTAGGTACTCGAAACGAACCGTCCATTGGCTTTAAATGAACTGATGCACCTTTTTTTTATTCCATATACCCGCGTGACATGCTTGTTTTACACACAGCAGATAGCTGTAAAGACGAATAACATGTTGTGAGCGTAATGAGTACTTATTAGCGTTGCATGTTAATGTAACCGGTAAAAATTAGTGTATACTATATGGGATGGAATGAAGTAAGGCATTATAAACTCATATACTGGATATTTAAAATTCGTGTCAGCGTGATATATGAATGTTTTAGGAGTGAACGGAATTAATATTTAGTAATATCACTCAAAAGGAAAGTCGTGAACAAAATTGATAATCTTGGCTCCCGCCTTGACGCTACTCTAAGATTAAAATACCTTCCATTAGAATTACGATTAGCGAATGGCTACCAAAATTTTGAATATTTCTTTATGGGTATCCACATTTAGAAACATTTGTATTTGGTATTGACGAAAAAAAATAGTTTCGTTGAAGACAGCAATAACAAATATTATTTCAATATCGATATTCATCGTTCCATATTCGCTATCCAGCATGTGTAAATAAGCTTTCAATCACTGTTTATTCATTACTATTATGCCCTTGTTCAACGTTTGCTGGTGTATGTTTGTAGACATCTATATATTTTGCATTAAAATTTGTACTGTTGGTCACGTACCTATGAATATGTAGGATATCCGTGCAGTAAAGTTTGAATGAGCAAGAGAGGTTTTTCTGTCCCTATTCAACTGAGGTAAATTAATTTCATGGTTGTGTAATGTTTGTGATCGTCGTGACCGATGCCACCAGTTCGACTTGGTGCGAGCTATTACCAGAAATGTAATAATTTATAAGAAAGATGATAGGAAAGTTTTGTAAGCGGAGGTTCGGCGTCAAGGTTGCATGACGCTCCTAGAATAAGCGGAACAGTGAAACGAGGTAATTCCCACATACAAGTTTGTTCGAAAGAATATTTGCTATAGAGGTTGAGGATGCAAGAAATAGAGAGCCAGGTTAACCATTTCCCAGCGGGTCCACAGATGAGACTAAATTTGAAACGTGCATTTAGAGAGCGCGAAGCGTCTCTCTCCCCTCCAAAACTCGTTTACGCATATAAGAAATAACTAATGCAGTTACAGAAATTTAGGGATCCATAATTGTCTGCGAGGGCTATTCTCTCGCAGGCAATACCTTCGAGGGATGTTCTCTCGCAGGCAGAACATTGTAGGACAGGGACGGGAGGGCTACCTTTGGGGATACCTTTTCCTCTCTCCGTTTTTGAACTAAGGTTCCCAGAAGCCGAGGCACCTCGGCCTTTTTAAAAGGTGTAGGTTCCGGGGTCACAGACCTTGGGCATACGGTAATAGTTGTTCCCTGTTCCCATTGGAACAGTCGGCCAGCTGCCTCCTAAACTGATCGAGGTACGGAGAAGGGAATGCTGCGTCCCCACAGCAAACTCATTTTCAGCTATCGGAAGGGCATGGGCAAGTACCCAATGCCCGACCTACATGAAGCAGGTTTTTCTAGGGTTTTCCCTGCATTACTTTTAGGCGAATGCCGGGTAGGATCGTTAAACTATAGCCCGGGGGCCATAGTTAACTCTTGGCTACGTTCCTCTACCCTTCCGCGTCCCCCCTTTCAAATCCCTTTCTATGCTATTAAAGGGGAGTTGCCACCATGTGAATTACCCTCATGTAACCTGTTACCTAAATAAAAACAGAAATTTAGGGCACGAAGATTGAAAAGTATGAGAGTATGGCGTTCCTTCGTCATCCCAACTCTGAGCGAAGTCCAATTATTAGCTTGCAGCCCGAGAACATCGAACTTCGTTACATCAGCAAATTTTGATGTTCGTATATCTGGCACAAAACAATTATGCTAGCTGTTAATTTTGTGCGGCATGTAACGCGCAAATAAAACATTGAATAACTGTAGCGAAAATCATAATGATATAGGCAAATTTAGTCTCAGTAGAACTTTCTGTGTCCGGAAAATATGTGATGGCATAGAAATATAAAGTAACCAAACAATTTTAACCGGGATGAAGAATTGGATGGATGAGAATTTTTACGACTCAATTCCTGCTCTCAATAGTGAATTTAATTACTGTTCTAAATAACTAATAGAGCTATGAACGTCGCCATTTCCGGAACGGAAAGACCTTGACTTATTTTTCCAGTATCATAATTGGCTACAGGGTATCTTTTCTCGCCCGCCAAATTTCCTTGCCGTAACTATTAATAAAAATAAATATATGTTTTCATAAAATTAATAATTGATTTACATAAAAACGATATTTTACTTATTCAGAATTCGTGAGGTTGAAAGCTAAACATTGCCGATTTCAACGGGTGACATGTTTGGAAATCTTAAATGAATAATTCCTGTAATTTCTATTCATTCGTGACGATTTTTGAGATACAGGAAGGAGCAGAGATGCACAGAAATTGTTTATTATGTCACAGTTTGTAAGAAGACGATTTGGCTTGGTCAATTTTCAAAGGAAGAATAGAAGAAGTGGGAGCGGAAAAGAGGTAATGATATAAATGCCACACATACGTTTCTCGAAACCTTGTACCGTTCTTCAGGTGCCAAAAAAGACTCAAAAGCCAAGAGTAATACAACATTACAATACATAAGCTTTGAGTTTGGCAACTGTATTCTGCGGTTGTCTTAGCTCTTCTAGTCCTTTTGGCACCTGTAGAAATGAACAAGAATTCCAGAAACGTTGTGTGGTATTTATAAAATAAATTATTTTGCTTGTATTTGTCTATTTTACCTTATTATAAATTTTCAACACAGACGTGATATTTTGTCACTTTAAAAATTCAATAGTTCGTCGGTCACTAGACGCCATCAGAAATTTCTTTTCCTAAACACGTCATTCCATTCATAAACTCTTATTTATAATTTTAAATGAGCAATATGCTGATGCAAGCTCCAATGAATTTTATTTCAAGGTTAATTTTATTTCACAAATAGAAATCTATTCAGCTAGAATAAATTTAAAAAATCTCTTCTTCATTCTGGAATTAAAAACACCTGTCTACTTAGCAGAATAAAAATGTTATGATTTATAAACCGCTTAGAAAAAATGTGCTGTGTGACAATCTAAATCCTAATTATAACTGTAACTTAGATTTATTTTTGATTGAGAAATAATTCTTCGTAACAGTTAACATTTCTCATTGAACCTAATAATAAAAGTATTATATATATTTAATTCGATAATAAGAAGTGATACGATAAACGTTTACAAACAGACTCTGGAGTTTGTGTATCGCTTCTGTAGATGTTGTATATTTGGAAGTAATTTAAGCTGTATTCATCACTGTTTCCGTCACTTGTGCGTTGAGCATTTGATGGGAGGGGTTGGGGGAAGAGGGTGTGCGTCCTCGGATTCCTGTGGGTAACGCTATGCATCCCCTTGGAACGCGGCGCGAATGCTCTGTGGCTGCCAATTGCAACGGTGTGCGTGTAACTGTTCAGGGGGAAATACAATGGTCATTTAAGACGATCAATAGAAACAAATACAGTACTTAAATTCTTTACAATTCTAGAGAACTTTCATTCAATCTAAATCATAAGAAATGGGACGGATTATAGAAAATCCAGAAAAGAAAAGGCGTGGCTCTGTCAGACTTAAAAAGTGATGACAAAGGAAGAAAAATAATATTTTTTTATAAAGTACTGGAGAAAATAAATTCTATAAATTAATGGGGCTTGTATTGAGACAGGCCTAGTAAACTGTGATAGAGTGAACAGAGGAAGAAGACAGTCGATTTATAGGGGTCATACTAGATTTTTAACTGTACAAAAGGTTGTCTTCAAAGCCCGGTGCCTTCTTGATATTTTTGGTCCTCTATTGAATTCAAAAAGATGAATATGTCCAGAATGTATTTTCTTAAATCAAAGTTGGAATGATATATCTTCAATTCAACTAAATATCAATCGCTTTTACAGACAAAATACGCCAACTAATACCTAACAGTTGAGAAATATCCTCGCAACTCCATGATCTTATCATTACCAAACCTCTACGGACTTATTCATCAATATTGGTTTGGTTATGCTAACATATATTTTTAACGGAGTAATCAGAGTTCAACACTGGCCAGAAGAAACTAAATTCTCAGAAATAATTTTAATACCCAAGCCTGGAAAAGACCTAAATAATGTAAAACGTCTTTGAACGGTGGCAAAATTATTAGAACGGTTACTTCTCCATCGTATCACATCCATTCAAGACATAATTACAGATAATCAATTCGGGTTTCGAACCCAGCACTGTACAACTCAACAATTAACTATAGTTAATGCTATACAAGTATCTCTAGATGACAAGAAGTACCGTACAGCGGCATTCCTTGATGTGAACCAAGCATTCGACAGAGTCTGGCACGCAGGACTCTTATAAAAAATCAAACACTTACTGCCGGAGCCTTACTTTAAGCTAATACAATCATACCTCGAGAATCGCAAATTCATAAAGAGAGTAAACGGTGAAATTTCCACCGTCCACCAAATCAAAACAGGCGTTCCCCAAGGTAGTGTCCTTGGACCAATCTTGTACTTGATATATAGGCCTACAACCAAACAATTACAATTACAGAAAAATTCACTGCCACATTTATCATGGCCAAAAATGAAGATCCCATAGAAGCAAATAAAAATTTACTAGACACCTTAAACTACTTCAGGAATGGATAGATAAATGGAAAATCAAAGTTAACCACTTAAAATCAGTATAGGCAACATTTACTCTTCGGAAACAACAATGCCCTCCAGTAAACATGAACAACCAACAACTCACAGTATCGGCACATTTGAAATATCTTTAATTCATCTCGGCTCGAAACTAAGTTGGAAGGTACATATAGCAAATAAAAATTAACAAATGGACATACGCCTTTGTGAGCTATACTGGTTGATTGGTAGAAGGTCAAAGCAATCTTTAGAAAATAAAATAATTATATATACAGCAATCATCAAACCAATTTGGACCTTCGGCATTGAATTATGGGGGTGTGCGCGCAAAAATTCAATACGGTAAAGATGCAAAACTCCCAGTAGAGAATCCTCAGACCCATGCTTGATGCTCCTTGGTATGTTAGTAACATCATGATCTACGAATACCATACATCAAAGATATAATTCAAGAGAGAGCAATAAAACACCATGAAATACTAGAAGCACATATGAATCCACTTGTACACCCATTGCTGGGAACACAGAATCAACAGGAGACTGAAGAAATGCTGGACAATTGACCTGAAAACGTGGTAACCGGGGACCAATGATTGAAGAGGACCCCATCAGGACATTAATGAATTCAATTATGTAATTGAATTCTAAACCAACAAAAATAGCCCATAGAATGTGATTCTGATTGCTATTAAATAAAATAAATAATAAAAAGAAAGAAATCTAATATTAAAAAAGACTAATTCAAATAAATGTAATATTAATTTTTTACCTTAAACGCAATTCAATAAACCTCAGTTTCTTAATCCTGTGCGAGAACTAATTTAGGTTCAAAATGAAAAAGAACGCCATTTGTATGGAGTTCCATTTGTTATGCAAGCCTTATCTGCGTCACATATGACTTACAGCGCCAGGGGAGGAAAAATATAAATGGGGTGCGCAATATACGTTTAGTTTTACGTGCGTGTTTTTTTCTGTGTGCTATGCGGTATAATGTAATTACAGTACCATAGAGTTTCTCTTCACCGTCGAATTAAATTTCAGCCGGTTACAATTTAAACAAGTCGAGAGAGAATGAAAAGGGGAGGCAATGGATGCTGGAAAGGGATGGGGGTTTAGTGGGTGGAAAGAGGGTGACGAAAGACGTGTTTTTTCATATTTAAAGACTTTAATAAAACGTCGACGCTAGAACACCAGTAACTCGATACTCTAATTTATTTACCTGTGGTGAAAATTCACAGGGAAAAATGTAGAGAGAAAATGAGAATATGGAGAGGAAGCAGAAAAATTACAGAAAGAAAGACAAAACATTAACAAGGACGACGTCGACAAGATGCACATTTAGTCGCGTGTTGAGGGTCATCGTTAAATTGAGAATAACCAAGAACTAGAAATAAAAAAAAATAGCAAAGCCGTAGTGTGTTTTTTTCAGAACTCCGTAGGCGTGTACCCGGTTAATTTGCTAATATAACACATCCACGTAGCGACGAGTTCTCTGGCTTTATTGAAGAGGGAAGAGAGAGAGAGAAAGAGCAATTGCAAGAAGGGGGTTGAGGAGTTGGTTTGCCAAGTGGAAGGAGTCGTCGTTGTATTCTGCAAAGTTTCAACCCTACTACCAACCCCCCCCCCCCCCTGTGTGTTTCCATTTAGGAAAATTAAATGCGCTCGGTTAAGTACAACTAAATTTTCAACGCTGTGCGAGGAAGCGAGGGAAACCAGAAATTTTGTTTATCAAGTTTTATCTGAGGAAAGATATTGCTAAATTATAAAAGGTAGCATTTTCTTCATATGGCGCTGGTATTAAGTTTGGAAATAATTCACTAAGGAATGCAAACGAATATATTATTTACAGGCACATCGACAGCTATGGTTATTTTCCCTTGTCGGGGGACTAATTTGACGAGAGTTCCTCCCACGCACACAAACATCCACGCCCTCGCCGGGATATGAACCCGGAACGTCTGTGTAGATATTTATTCAGGTCAATGTTTGATAACAAACTATTACGATAATATTTTGACGACAATTGTAAAGAAAATATTTTTGGAAGACTGTAATTTGTATTACGAATTACACTAAGAACGATATTAAAATTTAAAATAATATCAAACAACTCTTTATTTACTTTTGAGTAACAACTGATTATTATTATTTTTTATATTAAAAATACAGTATTTAAATTTCTGCCCAATACTCGATTATATCGGTTTCTTGAAGATAAACATTTATTTGGTGTTGCAATTAATTGTTACCGGTCACTTATGCTTAAAAACCCTTTATAACCTAGATTTGATTTTAAAATGATCGACGGAACCAGCAGAGTCAAGGTACCACACTTATGTAATCAAAAGATTTTAATTTTAAATAATAAATACATTTAACTTATTTGTACGCTTATTAAAGAGTTTTAATTTCCTCGTACGAATCTGACTACGTGGAAATAGGATGCCAGATCACAGAGTATAATTCAAATGAATTGCTCTGCATAATGTGTTACTATCATGTTGAGGATGAGTAAAGAACAAGATCTTATACAATACAAACCTGTAAATATACATAATTATGAGTCATAAAAAATCTTCATTGTATTAGTTATAAAATAATTTATATCAAATATATTTTATAAGTTTTATTATTTGTAATAATACAGTTGAATTATTACAATCATAATATATTTGGTATATTTTTAATCTCAATATTTCGCTTTCTGTTCAGATTGTAATACGCAAATTACAAACCAAGCTTAAACAACATTTAAATTCACGTCGAATTACTAGAAAATAATTTGTTAGTTCTCAATTGAATACAGAATTGTTGACATTCTCCAAGTTCCCCAATTTCATCTTCAAGTGCTTGGATGATCAAACAAAATCCATAATTAGCCTTTAATGTTTATTGTAAGAAAGAAAAGTATATATACCGAAAAATCTGTTTATTTAATTGCTGTGACATTTCTCGTGACTTTTTTTCCATAGATTAATTATCTCCTTCACCACATACACTTCAACAGCACAATTAATTATTCAAATAAAATTATTAAAACAATTCCTTGGGCTCAGTTTGATAATAGGTTGAAACACATAAGAAATTGGTGTGGAGTTAGTAAAATATAAATAATTATACAAGGTAATCAGTTTGTAGGAGCACTGTCATAAGATCATAGGATTCGGCTACGAATAGATGACAGTTGAAAATATGTTAACTGTACAAATCTGCTAACCAGTGCGCTAAATTGAACCAGTTATTCAGCTATGATTAATGTTGAAACAATGTTGACAACAACATTGGTGAAAACTTTTCGTTATGCATATTTTCATTCAATTATGTGTTGTGGAGTTTGCGTTCGTGGAATTTGCTTTCGTACCTCTGTTGTAAATGCATAACAGGAAATCGTTTAGGTTTTTGGTTGTTTCACATAAATTTAAAGATTATAAGTTATTTCACTCACACCGACATAAAATGAAAGAAATAATTTTTCAGAAATGAAAAACATTTTCTAATGAGCGTATAGTTGTATTTCCTTGATCATATATGAATATATGCCCTATAGCAATAATGTTATTCCTTTTAGATGGGTATATTCTTAGAATTTTATTGTGGTTGCTTTACAAGATGATAGAATTCTTCGCCATCTGAGGAATGTGATATTTTATGAGTATTTTGTATTATGTGGAGATTATGTTAATACCTGATATGAATCCAATGTCTATTAGAGTGAATTATATTTTCTTTTAAAGGGTATGTGTTCAATTCTGTCTTTTATTTAACAATTTTTTAATAAATTAAAGTTACTTTTTAATATCATAATACAGAATTTTACGTTTAAAACATAATAAAACATTCTAGTCGGATAGTAAACTTTATGGGGTACCATCAAAAAAATTTAATTGAGGCACCATCACTTAAGTATATATTACAAAAATATAATTACTTATTTTATGAACTGAATAGAGGGAAAATTGTTGCAGGCCAATTTAGTCATTTTCCATCAACCAGATTCTATGCAATTTTTTCTCGTTCTCGGTAAAATGCATTCAGATATTTGATAGATAATGTTCTGAACAGCAAAAATACCGTGTTTAAAATTATTGTTATGCAACCAGTATAACCTTCCACGGGCCAGAGTGGTTATGTTAAATGGATAGAGGGAATTTTAAACTTTTGTCATTTTAAAATTCGTCAAGAATGAGAATAAATCGCCTCCGATTAATATGATAAACGGAAAAAGAGATTTTAATGATGAAATATAAGCTTCCGTTTCAGACAGTCTGTAATTAAGTATAATTTGAAATGCCTAGTGTTTTTTGTTCAACGACGCAGTACGAATTATATGAAATGTCCAGACGCGCTTTAACCCTCATAGATATGCTCATAGATGAGCGGGAAACTATCATTATCGGGTGTCTGTGACGTAAAATGCTTACAAATCTGTTGTCTGTGCGCCATTGAACCGTTAGGCTGTGATGCCAACTCACTTCCGTGGCGTTACGATTGAATTTACAACATACGAAATTACCGTACTTCAATAATGTAGTCTTGTACTTCAAAATTTGTAGTCAAAAATTTATAGTCATAATCGCATCTTTAAAAATAATTTACGTAGTTATTTAGCAATATAGCAACATTTGATATTTTAGTTTTCTAAATTGGCTGCCTGTTTTATCTAAAAAAATTGTACCGTATGAAACATTTCGTTTATTAATGTACTAAGATACTAACTTGTTTTCTTATATTTTCACGCCTTGCGCGAGTTTTGGGTCTCAACCGTTTGGGAGAGAAGCACCCACAGCCAGTGCATTATCGACAGCAGACTTTGGGCGGAACTATCTCTAACTAGGCTAATGGAGGTGCCATCAAATGCGCTGGAGAAAATAAGGAGAGGGGAGAGTGGAGGCAGTCAGGAGAAGAGGGTAGAAACGTGGAAGAAGAGAGGTTTCCCGACCGTCGATAAACAAGCTCAAAATGCTGAAGATTACGTCAAAGTCCAAAAGCGGATGAAATATGGCTTTCTTAAGGTAATCCTCATTAAAAACCTATATAAGAGGGACTATCGTCTTACCCAAGAGGGAGCATGCTACTGTAGTTGTGTCGTCTTAAAGAGAGTGTAACGTGATGCCACTCAAAGATAAATTTTTTGTGCTGAGAAAATTGGGATAAAAAAGTTTATGGTTTAAGGATTACGACATTAAATCTCCTTATATGTCTAAAACAAACTCATTACCTTAGCACTGTTGAATCATTTATATACAAATTAATTTTATTATTCCATGAATAACTATTAATGTACTTCGTATTAAAATTTATTACGTAAGTATTTCTCAACTGAATTACATTTTTAATCATTTGTTTCCCGAACACACATTCAACAAAATCGTAAATTAATTTTACAAAACGTTGAAAGAAAATGACTTCGAAAATGAGTTACATGTTAGTTTGTAATTAAATAAGTAATACTAATTCATTTTTTGCACGAATATTATGATTATCATTGATTATAATTGAAACGTACACATTGACATTCGCTTATTAATGTTTTAACTGAAATATATTATAATCTTATTTCATTACACAAAATAAAGAATTTGGTAAAATTTCAAATTTATTCGCTTATTCAAAACCGACGTTGATTTTCTTTACTTTTCAGAAAATTATTCAACCATTTTGCAACATTATGGAGAATTTACACCACTTTACTAAGAAACAACTATTTTATTCACTTATTTTGTTGACAAAAATAATATGTTTTAATAGCCTATTTTCATATTAATGTATCGTTGTGATATTATTTAACTATACACTGATATTGCAAATAATCATTAATCTTTTTAATCTGAGAAAAAAAAATTGTTCGTAACCCAGGAAGGTGACTAATAAACTATATACGTGTATTGCGTGATTGCATCCTGAACTTTTATTATTCTTACAGCTGTTTCGTAGATTTAAATTCACCTATAACTCGAAACTTAATGGAATTAAGTAAATTAATTTACTCTCAAAAGTAACAAAAATATTTTTTTCATTTAAGCCTGTCGTTTGTTCTACGAAACTTTAGAACTCCACAAGCCGAGGCACCTCGTCCTGTTTTCAGGGGTTTATTTTCCTGGGTCGCAGACCTTGGCCATATGGTAAGAGTTTCTCCCTTGTTCTCGTTGGAACAGTTGGTCAGCTGTCTCCTAAACTGGTCGAGACAAGGAGAATGGTATTCTGCGTCCGTCCCCACAGAAAACCCTCTCCCCCCATTACAAGGACCAAATGCCCGATGTATCTGATGAAGATTTTTTAGAGTTTGTTCCTGCACCACTTTTAGGAGAATTCTGGGTAGGATCCTTAAACCATAGGCCGGGGGCTCTTGTTAACCCTTGGCTTTCTACCTCTCCTGTTCTGGATTCCTCTTCCTATGCTATTAAAACGGAGTTGTCACCCCGTGGATTACACTCAAGTATCCTGTCACTCTAAAAACAAATAACAATAATATTTTTTCATTTTAGTTTGATAGTTTACGTAACTGTAAAAGAGTTACGGTTCAGAAACATTAAAGAATGTACTCATAGTTCTGAAAATTTTACCATTCCAAGGTTTTAAAGAATCAGATTATCAAATTAATCACTCTCATATTTAATAAACTAAGGGAGGGATAAGAGCTGCATCATGAGCGCCCAAACGCTCAAGGTATCGTTTCGACCATTCTAATTCCTTTTGTTGCCTTCTCAAGCGCATCGAACTGTTCAAATATGATCTTCTAAAACTGTATGAAAAAATATTTCTCTTTTTTTTTAAGCAATTCGGTACATATTGACGAAACCATATGATTTCGACTGTGCGTTTTAAGTTTTACGTTTTCCTCTGTATAAAACATCATAGTTCAACTTCACAAGAGCCAAGTTTAATTCAAGGAGACCAGTCTCTGTTACGTAATTTCCAAAAAAACATCTTGGAACATATTCATTAAAGAAATTAAATATTTAAGTAAAAAATTAATTATAATCATGGAAAATTACTTACAACCTTAGATACATACCGGTTAGTATCCAGGTTTGGAAAATTCGTTGATTAGAATCAAATACAGAATTTTTTTTGGATGTTTTAAGGTTATTTTATTAAACTGATTATTTCAAAATCCAGTAATCAGAATGATTCCTGTGGAAAATATTTTAGAAACTAAAGAAAACAAAATAACAAAAAATCTATCAGTATTCATTGTCAATTTTAAAAATTCGACCTATATGTTAAAGTACGTGACTGTGATATATAATAAAGGTGCATTACCATACGGCAAAGTCTTATATTTTATTTTTATAACTTTATTGACTCTTAGGTCGTACTTCTTGAGCAATCTGGTTGTCGCGTTGTCCTATGATGTATCTTAACACTTCACTTCCCATATCTCTAGTTCCGATTTCGATCTATTACTTGTCATCCGGAAAACCATCCAAGTGAGATACAATAGGACAGTTTCCCATTTTCTCTTTTAAAAAATATAATAGAAATAGGTATTACGAACTAGAGTCATGATTTGAGTAATACAACATCCAAAATACATAAAAGCGTAGATATATAGTGCAAGGGGTGGTTTCAAAATTTGTATACGAGTATATCATTACGTATTAATGTTTCCTGTAAAAATTACTTTTTCGTTTACAAACGACTTTTATTATGCTTAGCATCAAGCCCAGATAATTATATTATTTTTAGTAACATTTTTGTAGGCAGACTGCAGAATCAAACGTCGGTTAATTATAATCAACAACTGCCTCCCTAGTGGGGTTAAGCTGGGACTCACGCACGTTGGCCGTTATTTCTGTGAATGACATTGTTGGCTTAGTAGAGGGTAACGACGGTGAATATGTTGCCGATTGTCACTGCTAGATTGGCAGTGACGTTTGGCGGGTGACAGAACGATTTTTCAGCGAGGATGTCGGAGGAAAACCTGTTGCACGGTTTTCCCTCCTGGATAGAGCGGCGACGGCAACGAGGCGTGGCGTTCTATCCCGTGCAGTTAGCGCGGTGATAATTAAGTTAGCAGCAGAGCGCAGCGCCCTTAGGGGGAGGTGCTAATTGATTGCGCTGCGTATTTAGATTCCCTTCTAAAGCAAACTCCTCAACAGCGTTTTACCTGTGACGGCGTTTCAACTTTTACGTTGATCTTTGACACGGAGATCCTTTGGCCCCTGTAGTCATCTAGAACAGACCTCGCCAACCTTGTTAAATCCACTCAGAGGCAGAAAATGGAATTACGTTCCCTGTACTGCCTTTGCATAAACATAAAGTAATACAATAATGATTGACAGATGTGTAACATCCTGGTTAAATGTCGTCAACCGACTGATATAAAGCATCATATAATCGTAGTGTCGAACTGCTGTGGTGGAAGGGTCAGAGTCACGGGGCTCGTAACAAAGGTCTCGGGTTCTAATCCCGGATGGTTGTGATAGTCATGGTCAAAAAGCTGGGTTTAAGAGCTAACAATTAATCGACTACGTGTCACATCTAAACCCAGACTATATCATGAAAAACGATAGTCTGGCAGTCGTAACTGTAGGCCAAAACCATAAATAGTGCCAGGGATAACCTTCCTCTACCCTTCCACATCCCCCCTTTCTAATCCCTTCCTATGCTATTAAAGGGGAGTTGCCCAATGTGGATCACCCTCATGTAGCCTGTTGCCCTAAAAAAAAAAAAAAAAAAAAACTTCCTCTACCCTTCCGCATCCCCCCTTTCAAATCCCTTCCTCTGCTATTAAAGGGGAGTTGCCCAATGTGGATCACCCTCATGTAACCTGTTGCCCTAAAAAAAAAAATAGCCCGCGTCCAGAACGAAGCCTGCGAAAGGATTCTCTCGCAGGTAACCTGCAAAGGGATTTTCTCTCGCAGGCAGAACCTTTTAGGAGAGATACGAAGGTATGGGTATGCCTTTTCCTCTCCGTTTTTGAACTAAGGTTCCCACAAGCACCTCGGCCTGTTTTGAGAGGTGTATCTTCCGGGGTCGCAGACCTCGGGCATACGGTAAGAGTTGTTCGCTATTCCCATTGGAATAGTCGGCCAGATGCCTCCTAAACTGGTCGAGGCACGGAGAAGGGAATGCTGCGTCCCCACATCAAACTCCTCTCCCACTATAAGAAGGGCGTGGGTCAAGTACCCAATGCCCGACCTACCCGATGCTGGTTTTTCTAAGGTTTTCCCTGCATTTATTTAGGCGAATGTCGGGTAGGATCCTTAAAATATAGCCCGGAGGCACTAGTAACCCTTAGCTACATTCCTCTACCCTTCGACATCCCCCCTTTCAAATCCCTTCCTATGTTATTAAAGGGGAGTTGCCCAATGTGAATCACACTCATGTAGCCTGTTGCCCTAAAAAAAAAAGCCCGCGTCCATGTTTTCCCTGCTTTTCTTTAGGCGAATGGTGGGTAGGATCCTTAAAATATAGAATGGGGGTTTTGTTAACCCTTGGTTCCTCTACCCTTCCACATCCCCCCTTTCAAATCCCTTCCTATGCTATTAAAGGGGAGTTGTTCAAAGTGGATTACCCTCATGTAGCCTGTTGCCTTAAAACAAAATAGACCGCGTCCCCACAGCAAACTCCTCTCCCGCTATCGGAAGGGCGTGGGACAAGTACACAATGCCCGACCTACCCGATGCAGGTTTTCCTACATTTCGTTAGGCGAATGCCGGGTAGGATCCTTAAAATATAGCCCGGGGCCCTAGTAACCCTTCGCTACCTTCCTCTACCCTTCCGCATCCCCCAATAATTAAATTATTGCTTGAAGAAAGTACAACTATATAATTTGGTAAACAATTTAAATCTGGGGTTTTTATGAACTAACAGAGTATAAAGAATATATTGAATGATAAATAAAAAATATACAAAGAAAATAATGAATACCAATAAGTACTATTATAAAATTAAATTCGGATGGGAAAAGAAATGGCTTGGCCAATAAAGACAGGCATGAAAACAAAATTTTTGAAAAGTGGCTAGAAGTAAACGTTACTCAGTAATTTACCGAACTTAATATCAGTGTTTTCAAGTTAATCTTACCTATTATTAATTACTGCGAAATCTCTGTAGTCCACAAAGTAAAGCTAGTTTTTAGGCTTCAGTCATGATGGTTGCCTATCTATGTACTTCCTTCACAAAATATACTTGATCTTCTCGTTCACAGAATTTTTAAATTATTTTTATCAAGTGCTTTCGTATGGCTAATATGGTCTAAATTGTTTTACAAATTGCTTAGACAATTGCAGAGGAAAATCTAGTAATAATCTTTCATTGAGAAATATATAATTATCTGTCATGATTCCGGGAAAAAAAATTCAATATTACGATTAAAGATCGAAGATTCAATATTACGACGCATATCCGCTTCGGAATACCGCATAACGTTAAATGCTAATTAACAGTACGTGACGCGTTGTCTCGGTTGCTTTCGTAACAATGCGTTTGTCATTGATATTGGCGATACTCCATCAATGAGATAGATTTGAAGCAAACTCAATCAACGACGAGTGGGTTTAGTGTCGTCCTCACATATCGTGCTTTACGTGGCAATTGCATATCTCATTGTAGCTTAATTGCACGTCAGATTGTTGAATCCTCCCGTAGCGACACTGACAGTTATACGTTACTGTTTTACTGGATTAAATCAACATTCAAAATTATCTCACCATAATTTTATTGATCCTTCTTTTTTGAAACCGTTTGACGTATTACTTCTCGAGGAGACATTAATAACACGACACATCATATCACTATTAAATAGAAACAAAGTATTTGTAAATACTCTGGTCGAGAACGGTACTGTTTAATAATAAAAATAAAAATCTTATCTTTATTATTATTATTACTTTTAATGAACAGACAAATTAAAACTGTTATAGGCTTCTAAAATGACTACATTTATGCAAAAATGTTGTTTCTGTTAAACTTCGACGATCAAAATAATCTGTTATTAGCAACAGTGTCGGAAATTATCGTCGAAAACTCTGGACAAGTAGGACAAAAACGAGGCCATCGCAAGAAAACTAGTCTTAAATCTTAAAGTTTTAATTTTCAGATAAAACATAAGTAAAAATATATATTTCTTTAAATTACAATTCAGCATTACACTTTTATTACTCAATCTTGATAATTAATTAATTATAAGAAGATTTTCCTTGATTACAGGCTAAACTATATATTCAAAAAAAATTTACTTAACTTGTGATACGTTTAAACCTGTCTGTAGGTCTTTGTCAATATATCTTCAAGCAGAGTTTGTCACCTACAGACAGGTCACAAGATAACACAACTTGAAATATGAAAAAACAAAATTTTTTAATCTGTTATAACGCACAATTTTTTTTATAATTTAATTATATTTCAAAGATGTTTTTTTCTTTATTCATCATTTATATAACTACCACCGTGATAATGCTCACAGCAGCATAATAATATTATTAATAATTAAATTTAGTATCAGTCTGAAGCAGAGCAATCCAAAATACCCCGTAGGTATAGGATTGTACAACTACTCTAAAAAAAACTCATAACTTACATCTCACTGTTTTAAGTAAACATGCAATAATACTTCGTTTTGTTTGCCGCGGCTGGCTTCCAAATCACTTTCATCTGTCAATTGCTATCAATGTTAACTACCTCATTCTCCAATAATTCCGTCTACCTCCAATTTTTTCCTCACTCTAACTGCTTCACCGTCACGGCTCCTCGATGGTGATCTAACGCCTTCACTAGTTATCTTGCGACGGCCTCGTTTTTGTCCTACTTGTCGAGAGTTTTCGCCGATAATTTCCGACGCTGTTGCTAAGAACAGGTTATTTTGATCGTCGACGTCTAACACAAACAACATTTTTGCATAAATGTAGTCCTTTCAGAAGCCTATAACAGTTTTAATTTGTGTTTGTTCATTAAAAGTGTAGGTGATTCAAAAACAATTTTTCAGTCCAAAAATATCTTTTTACGTTCCCACCTTTACCATAAAACAGCGGTACGACGTTTTTACGTAAATTTAAAGGTGCCGTGTACTAATTTAGCAACTCGTTACATAATGGTCAATTCATTTTTAGAAACCGTGTAATAAAAATATTTTATATACAAGCCATAACTTCCAGATCTAGTATTTAATTAAATTCTGAGTTCAGATTATATTTTGTGCCCAATAACAATATATTAATTCCAGATAATATATTTTAATAAGAATAAACTCATACAACAAGTTTTTGTACATATTTATTATACATTTTTTAAAGCTATTTAACGGAATTATGGAAGCGTCTTCATATTCCGAGTGTCACTTATGACCGTAAGTTGTTTATCATTTACAGTAGTCTCTTGAATTTTAAATACATTTGTTGGCATATTTTATGACGCTATATATTTCCGGAAAATTGTAAGATTTAATGTAATGACTTTATGTTACCAACTTCGTTTGTGCATTTATTAATGTGACCTGCAAACGAAATTGACAAGAACTTTTTCGGTTTAAATCTATAAGTGAGTTTTCTATATAAAAAGTTGTGATTTAAGAATGGAATGTAATTTTCCTTGTTTCATATATTATTAATAACAAATTTATGAGCGTTCCCTGTGTTTCATTGTATGTAATTAATGCAGCAGTTGCGCGTAAAGGGTTATAACAATGACTCATTTTGGACCGAAGTCGTCTTTTGCCGTCTCCGGCTAAAAAGGTCAGACCGATTTAACCTGCGCTTGTCGAAGCCAAATTGCAGAGTGGATTGGATCGGAATGGACGGCAAGAGCACATGTCGGATGGCGATTTCCTTTCTAGTGCTGCCTGAAAACTTCCTCCGAGAAGCTAATGACGGTCGTCCCATAACACTGCTCTTATGCTCTGGTGTCTAGGGAGGAGGTTAAGTACAGGTGCTTTGAGTAAATGTTTTCTTTCTGTCATTTTAGTCTTTTCGTAAGGATCTAAACTAGGATGGGCACCATTTTTTTTCTAGCCCTTACGAGGAAATACAAATTCTCCGTTGTCTCCCCCCCCCCTCCCCCCTCTCAGGTAACGGAAAGCAAGGGACATAAACTCGGAAAGCACACAGAGTGCTTGCAGCAGGTAGAGATGGCGTTTTCCGATCGCTGTCAGGAGGAAAAGTATAAAGCCCCAACCACTTTGCGCCGTAGGAAGGAAAACCTCCCCTTTCCACCACTCTCCCTACCTTCCACACTGACTTATAAGCAGCATCCAATCCAGTGGCCCATCACATTACGGCTCAAAAGCAGAAAGACCTCGAAAAGAGGGAGAATCTCATAAATTTCTAACCCTCACCCCCTCCTATCTGATAGGAGATGAAGAGCTTCGCAGTAGATATTCCTCTCAACCAAATTCAAGGACACTCCGTCCCCCTTCTTCATCTTCCTCTCATCCCTATTCGTTTTGCATATGGGCCACCATAACCCTTTCTCCTGTCCAATAGCAAAGACCTCTAAGCACCCCTTTTTTCTCTCACACTCTCTCGCCGCCTCGACTATCATCCTCATAACCTCAACGCTGTAATACGTGACGATAAGGCCGTTGTAGGAGGGAGGGCAAATAATCACCTTCCTTTGTTCCCGTTGTCCCGATTTGCTCATTCACGTACGAACCGCAAGATAAGAAGCACAGGGTTGAATCGAGGTTAGTGTTAACAGCCGCCATGTGTTAACTATATGCGGACGTTAAGTGCCCCTTTGCAGTATACTTCCCAAAAGCCACGACTGTGAAGCCAGTTCACAAGGGATTACGTCTTTGGGGCTGTTTGTCCTTCCGTGTCCATTATACGCTTATAAAAGAGCGAATAGGATCTTACCGCGATAATAACAAGTTAATGTGAAACAAGATCTTGTAAGAGGGTTTATACGGACCAGAAGGCAAGCAGTCTGAAATATTTCTTCATACAAACACGATTGCGTTCTTGTATATTTCACAAAATATTCGTAATGGTATCAAAATTTTGCTATGATGAATAATATTAATATTATGTTATTTCCTGTTTCCATACACCTATTTATTACCTTATTATAAACAGGTCTCACTAGTGTTAAACAATCACGTAGAGGATAAAATAAAAATTGTCAACTGCAATAATCTCTCTTCTCAACAATATTTAAGTATTGGATCTTTTAAAATAATAAAAATTATAATATAATAGTACAACAAAAATATTTAAGTTAAAAACTAATGGTGTTCCACAATTCCTGATTTTTGACGTATAGTTTATTTACTGCGTTGAAACATGGAGACTTTTCTTTTTCAAAAATAAATAGTTCAGAAAAGTGATTTTGTCACATGCATATTAAACATTCCTGGCTCATATTTTATACACATTAATTACAAATAACCAACTACGCATACCAATGAACCTAGAAAATCAATACAGAAAATCAATTATGTTTATGTGTTTAAACAACTATATTGCACATTATTCTGTTGTCTTTACTTCTAATTAGTCATATTGTCATTCTGAATCCCAATTAAATAAACATAAATTAATTAATGAACCATTTTGTGTGCAATCAAATACAAAAACTATGATGAGACTGATATTGCATCCCATTTGTAGTAAATTTTGAACTTGTTTCTCCGAAGAATTTATAAAGTTTTATACCAATGTTACAACTGAACGAAACTACTTGAAGTCTAATGACGCACTCGTTTTCGGGTCACTGAAGGCACAACTGATTCAAATATCAAGTCTTGCAGTAGTTGCCGAATCGAACCATAAAATCTCTACTTCTCAGGAGTAACTTCTGGCAAACCACACACATCAAAACTTTTCGTCTAACCTGTAATCCGAATAATATATCGAGTCTCTGTTCCGAGCGTAAGGTAAATTGAATTGTATCAGTAAATTTCTTCGCTCAATAGATGCTGGAAGTTCTTTCCGTTCTTTTGTTAAAAAATCCTGTAAGGTATAGAAATGACCATGGAAATAATTTACAACTTAGAGCTGATATAAATTTCACGTTTATTTTAGTAAATGTTATAAAAGAAACTGTTCTATTACAACCCTAGAGCCATTTGAAACATACTATTTGAAATCCTTTACTATTTACGCTACAGTCTTTCAAAATATTAAAATTATACCTTTAATTTAACATTATGCGTTGATCAGTGAATCTTAAGTTCCCGTGTTTTTCTACTATTGACAAACTTGTATTACGTTGATTTACAGATGAGTTTAAAACGAATTAAGAATTTAAAAATTTGGAGGATCACTTATAAGACCTTTTTCCCTAAAATGAATAAATCCTTATTCAATAAAGTTTTCGAATATTGAAAATTCTTTCTTATTATGTCGGAAGGCAGTTAGATATTGCTTACAACATTATGAAAGTTCCATATAAAAAATTAAAACTATTTAAATGCAATTCATGCATTGTTTTCTATGTGAAAAGCAAACAAAGTCTTGGTCGTTGCAACAGGAATAAAATATATATTTAAATCACTCGACTTTAAAAAATATTAAACAATATAGATT
Source organism: Zhengitettix transpicula (assembly GCA_037074705.1). NCBI lineage: Eukaryota > Metazoa > Arthropoda > Insecta > Orthoptera > Tetrigidae > Zhengitettix > Zhengitettix transpicula. Next base: position 31,811,402 of record CM073593.1, on the reverse strand, counting down.
TGGTATGTGAAAAATATCATTGTACGCATACATAGATAATAGGATACATTAACTCGTAAATTCAAATTACCGCCAGAGCTAATAAAATGTCGAAGTATTATTTATAAAGGAAATAAAATTTGCGAGTATGGGAGACAGATTAGTACGTCGGTTGAAAAGTGACATTAAAAATGTAATTTCGTCGATTTAAATTAATTACGTACTGCACGTGTGAAAATAAATTACAAGACTAAAATTATTAGTATAAAACGTTTATTCTAATGGAAACATTTATCATTTTATAGCATCCTGGTTATTTTATAATTCTATTTCAAAGCGGTTCAGATTAAAAAAAACTTTCACGAAAATCTGTCTAAAAGATTTAACAAGGTCATATCTGGGAATAAATTAACATATTACCAACGATTATTATTTATTAAATAAAAATATTTATTAAATAAAAATAATATAAGTTGAATTATGAATAATTGATGTCAAACTAATTGCTTCAACAAAATATTTTAAACTAACATGGAACAAGGATAGCATCTTACACTGGAACTTAAACTTGAAGAGATACAATGGAACAATAAAGAGAAATAGACATATTTACGAGGTAAGTCAATAACACAAAATGAGCTACGTAAAGGCTAAGTAGAATAAGGTAAGAAAAAGCTGGTAAAAAAGAGAGGGTTTTAAAAATAGATCCAATTATTTTCATAAACTAGGAAAAGCTTTATTATAATATAATACATAACTTATCTAGATTATTATTGTTATATATTTCAAGTTATTTCAGCCAATAATAAAAATTTTTTATTCATATTTTGAAACTAAATTCTTGCTGTGTACATTGCAATTGCAGAACTCGTTGTGTTAAAATGATCTCCATTCATATATATATATATATATATATATATATTAACATAATATTTAAAATAACATGGTGACAAGAATTCATTATTATTCTCTCAAATGTCTGTATACTCAAGAGTCGAAAATTTTTGTTGCGCCGGAAACTATAAAAGAAGTTCGACATGACACAATAAAACATTTTACACCTCCGCTTTTCGCCTCCACATTTTTTGCGTCGTAGTGTAGAAATGCGTAACTACACTTCTTTCTTATTTATCGTAGCATTCGAAACTGGGTGCTTTTCCGCATGGAGATGTAACGTCAATGTGTATATGTACGTTGTGTGGAGTGGGATTATATGAAAGCGGTTCGGGAGATTGCCAAGTTTGAAGAACCTAAGCCACCCTCTGGAACAGGCGGAAGGCCCAAAAGTGGCGGAGGCCGCTGCCAAATGTTAAATCGCGCAGACAATCGTAGCTGCATTAGAAGGCGAACCGTCACCGGAACTTACGACCCCTCCGACAGATTAACGCCCCTAATATGTCTGCAAAACTGGGGGACGGCGAGAACGATGGGGGTATCTATGGGGGTGGTGAGAATATATAACGCTCCCACGGTCCGTGGGGGGTGGTTGTAGCAAATAAAAAACAGGGCCAGCTTGGCATGCAAGAGGGATAACTAGATGCAATTTGTTGCTTAACCCGTGCCAATTTCTTCCTAAGGAGGGAAGACTGCTAGGAAAATTTCCTTTGTTCACCCTTGCTCGCACCCATTACTGAGGCGTCATTAATTTACAAGAAATGTAATATTTTATATTCGATCCAATGTGGTACGATGATATTATTTAAATCCGCGTTATTTAATTAATTTAATGAGGTTCGGTTGTGAATATATTATTCGTGAAAAAATGTATTTCAACAAAGCCTTAACTATAAGCAAGCAAACTAGAAAAGACAATGTAATATAAAACAACAGACGCAAATTAATAGAACGGAATTACAATGAAAAATATTGAAGATCTGAGTTCATTTTCTTCGATAACTCCACCGGAGAGGCATATTAGCTTTTATTTTTTTTTATTACGCGATATTCTACCGCTTTTCAAGTTTCATATTTTATACTATCATTGATAACATAAAATTATAAATAATTTACAGTCCTGGGCTTCGTTCTTAACAAAGAGGAAAAATATTTGTTCAGTAATTCTCTATCCGATGTTATTACATTAACTTTTTTAAAAAGGTGTAGACAGGCTATGTATAGGGTAATACTCATAGTGACAACTCCGCTCTTATAGCATAGGAAAAGGAGTGAAAGGGGAGATTAGGAAAGGTAGAGCAAGGAAGCCAAGAGTTAACTAGGGCCCCCTGGCTATGGTTTAAGGATCCTACCCGCGCAATGCGCCTAAACGTGATGCAGGGTAAACCCTAGAAAAACCTGCATCAGGTATGTCGGGCATTTGGTACTTGTCCCACGCCCTTCCGATGGCGGGAAAGGGATTTGCTGTTGGGTCGCAGTTTTCCCCAGCTGGCCTTGACCAGTTTAGGAGGCAGCTGGCCGATTATTCCAATAGAAATAGCGGAAAACTCGTACCGTATGCCCAGAACATACACCTCTCAAAACAGGCCGTGGTGCCTCGATATGTGGGAACTTGCGTTCAAAAACCAGACAGATGTCAAGGCATCCCCAAAGGTAGCCTCCTCCAGAGCCCTCCGTAAAGGTTCACCTGCGTTTTTTTTGTTTTATTTGGGTGTAGACAGGCTATCTATAGGGTGATCCACATAGTTGCAACTCCCCTCTTATAGCATAGGAAAGGGATTTGAAAGGGGGATGCGGAAGGGTGGAGGCAGGTAGCCAAGGGTAGCTAGGGCCCCCGGGCCATAAATGAAATGCAGGACAAACCCTAGAAAAACCTGCATTAGGTAGCATTGGTACTTGTCCCACGCCCTTCCGATAGCGGGAGAGAAGTTTGCTGTGGGGTCGCAGCATTCCCTTCCCCGTGGCTCGACCAGTTTAGGAGGCAGCTGGCCGACTATTCCAATGGGAATAGGGGACAACTCTTACCGTATGCCCAAGGTCTGTGACCCCAGAACATACACCTCTCAGAACAGGCCGAGGTGCCTCGGCTTGTGGGATCCTTAGTTCAAAAACGGAGAGGAAAAGGCATCCTTTTTTTTATTTTTTATTTATTTTTTAGGGCAACAGGCTACATGAGGGTAATCCACTTAGGGCAACTCCCCTTTAATAGCATAGGAAGGGATCTGAAAGGGGGGATGCGGAAGGGTAGAGAAAGGTAGCCAAGGGTTAACTAGGTCCCCCGGGCTATATTTTAAGGATCCTACCCGGCATTCGCCTAAAGAAATGCAGGGAAAACCTTAGAAAAACCTGCATCGGGTAGGTCGGGCATTGGGTACTTGTCCCACGCCCTTCCGATGATGGGAGAGGGGTTTGCTGTGGGGACGCAGCTTACCCCTCGCCATGCCTTGGCCAGTTTAGGAGGCAGCTGGCCGACTATTCCAATAGGAATAGCGGACAACTCTTGCCGTATGCCCAAGGTCTGCGACCCCGGAACATACACCTCTCAAAACAGACCGAGGTGCCTCGGCATGTGGGAACCTTAGTTCAAAAAAACCAGAGAGATGTGAGAGCATCCCCAAAGGTAGCCGCCGCCAGAGCTCTCTGGGAAGGTTCACCTGCCAGAAATGCTCTCGCAGGCTTCCTTTGGAAAAGGCATCTTTTTTTTTTTTTTTTTGGGTAATAGGCTACATGAGGGTAATCCACGATCTGGCAACTCCCCTTTAATAGCATAGGAAGGGTTTTGAAAGGGGGGATGCGGTCACCAAAGGTAGCCCCTAAGTATCTCTCCTACAAGGTTCAACCTGCGAGAGAATATCCCTCCCACGCGTTGATGGTTCACCTGCGTTAATTTTTATGTGAGATAAAGGACCACTATTCCGTTTTCGGCTGCGCAAGATTTTAAGGCAACTGTTACTCTTTCTGTAGATTAGCAGTTCGATTAGTATATGCCTACGTAGTTGGGTTTTTAAATTATGTAAGACGGGTTCGATTAGTAGGAAACCATGACGTTTTTACTGTGTGAACGTTGGGGACGAGTTACGTGTTAATAATTCCCATTAGATTTTTATTTGTATATATGACACTCTACAGCTGCCAGTGATCGAACTCTATCTGTAAATTGAATACCACTAACAGCTACGATCACTCGCTTTCATGGAGCTGTAGCCAACCGGGAAGTGGGAGTTAACAAGGTTTCACGACAGAATAACGAGATCACCGATTCGCAGCGAGTCCCCGTGATTGTTATCTCATTACATGCCACTATTACAAAGTACCGTTTATTTATAGAAAATTTGAAGTAGGCTTTTACTTTTATGTAATAATTTTATATTAGAATATTACATTTTCAAGGCGCTAAGTACTGATTAATGAGTCTTCTGCAGCTCAATTTCTGGCCGAAGTCTCAGGATTATTGACTATTTAATTTTGTGACGCTAACATTCGATTTTATCGACAGCAAGTCTTACTTCTTACGCAACTTTTACTAATTTCCCTTTATTGAGTTTTGTGGCTTACCTATTTTTATTCAAGAAGTTGTCTCAGATTGAGGTAAATTACATCATATCAAAGGTTCTCCCATGGGAAACCTCCTTAGTCCTTTCTGCTGAGATAGTAATGATAGATTTAGAAAATTCTTGACTTTCTCTACTTCCTGTCCAACCTCTTTGCTACATAAGATACGTAGATGACATTTTTTGTATTGTTAATACCTCTCAAATCAACCTTATAGTCAACGCTTTCAATAATTATCAACCAAACTTACAATTCACCAATGAACTTGAATTTGAACGTTCTCTTAATTTGCTTTATGACACTATATCAATTCACTATACTTCCATTCTCACCAATTGGTTCAGAAAACCTACATACTCTGGACGTGTCCTCAATCATCTATCGGATCATCCTCCAAACCAAAAGAGAGCTATGGTATACAATCTTGTATACAGAGGTATATTAATTTCTAACTCCAAGTTCCATCAACAAAACATAAACATTGTCCGAAACATTTTTATCTCCAATGAGTACTCTTTAAATTTTATTATTAAACACATAAACATTAGATTGAAACAAAATCCAATATCCTGCTGTCGATTGTCCCCAAACACCTCAAGCCAAATGTTTTCTAGTACCCCCTTATTACAAATTTCTACAACACAAATTCGTCCAAATTTTTAAATATCATTTACAGATCTACAAATAATCTTTCCTACTTGATTAAAAACCACAAAGACCAACTTGACTCTTACAGCAAACATTAGTTGTTTACAAAATCTCTTGTTCTAATTGTAATTCCTTATACATAGGGCAAACAAAACGTTACCTTAATACCCGTATCAAGGAACATATCTCTAATATCAAACTTCGCAACGATAAACAATCTGCAGTCTCTAAACATATAATCAATTCGAAACACACATTTGATTGGCAAAATGCTAAGATTTTAGTCATTGACGCCAGTGTAATTCCAGACTCATTTCTGAGATGCCTCTTATTAAATCAAACATCACAGCTATTAATGTACAAGCAGACACTATGAAACTCAACAATTGATATGATCCCTTTTTACTACGCTAAACGTTCTGTTTCCCATTGTCGTTGCTCCCTTATTGTTACGCTAACCCTTCGGCTCTCCCATTGTCGTTGCGTTTTCGTCCCTTTTGAGTTTTGTCAACTGACGAGCGCAGTTGTGTCGCTCTAGGCTCTTCGCACCTGATGAAATGGATAAGGATCCCAGAAACGTTGTGTGGTTTTTATATTATCACTTATTTTGTCTGAATTGGCTATATTTCTTATTAAATTAATTTTAGACTGACTCGTTTTTAAAGCTATAATCATTCATTTCAGTGTTGAAACTGGAACTACAGGTACTTTCTGTAGGATTAAATTTGTTTTATTTGTGTGGAACTTTTGTAATTGCAGTCCATGTCTCACTTTACAGAACGATATTCGATTCTGAAATTATGCAGACGGTGGCCAAGTGTGATGGAAATGGTACTAACGACATAATTTAATTTGTTGTTATTAAGTTCCTTTAGATAACTCTATAGCTTTGTCCATTAAGTTATATGTAAAAGTCTTTTTTTATAAATATGACGGGCAGATAATTAGTTAAGTACTCTGCAAGAATAATTACGCTTCTAATACCAATTAGTAAATCAAATAATCGAACCGTACTGTCCACAATACATAACAATTTATTTGACTAAATTGCACGTAATACAATATTAATTTTAATGAGTAATGCATAAATCCATCGTTTATTCCGTCCATTAGTAAATCTCAGATAATGTGTTATTTCCTTTAATCGCCGATTTTTAAATATCACAGGTTATAATGGTCTAAAGCCAGAATGCTCATTAATATTGTATTACGTTCAATTTAGTCAAATAAATTGTGAAGTTATGTGGACCTTTACGGTTTTATTATTTGTTTAAGTATAAAGTGTCATGCAATATCGGTTTAAAAAATTAGCATTTCAACTATTGTCACGGGGTAAAATATAAACCACAGAAAAAATAATAATATTGTTTTTAACTTGTTTACGAAAAACTAATGGGCCAGTTGTAATTACTAAGTTCATAAATTTATTCTCATTGTATAATTTTATATTATGACAATATTTTTAATTGAAATATAAACAGTTTGAGGCCGCGAAAAGGTAGCTGCTTTAAATTTGAAAAAAAATCCTGCACGTCACGCTGCTGTCTAATTTGAATTGAGTAGGTACTCTGTATATATTTATTAGTGGATATAATTACCTACCATTAGCGTTTTCATTTTTAATACAAAATTTTCCAGTTTCTAGGCGATAATAATCTGTCAATAAATTATTTAAATCATAAACGTAAAACACGAAAAGAAACAATCGTATCTCAACTACGGTAAAGGGGCTTCAGAAATATATATATATATATATATATATATATATATATATTTAGGGTAACAGGCTACATGAGGGTAATCCACATAGTGGTAACTCCCCTCTTATAGCATAGGAAAGGGATTTGAAAGGGGGGATGCGGAAGGGTGGAGGAAAGTAGCGGGAGAATTAAATTTATTTGTAAATAGCGGGAAGGAAGCCTGCGAGTGAATTCTCTCGCAGGTGAACCTTCCCAGAGTGCTCTGGCGGAATCCTTTGGGGATGCCTTCACATATCTCTGCTTTTTTGAACTAAGGTTCCCGCATGCCGAGGCACCTTGGCCTGTTTTGAGAGGTGTACGTTCTGGGGTCGCAGACCTTGGGCATACGGTAAGAGTTGTCCGCTATCCCTATTGGAATAATCGGCCAGCTGCCTCCTAAACTGGTCTAGGCACGGAGAGGGGAATGCTGCGACCTCACAGTTTAACCCCTCTCCCGCCATTGGAAGCGCGTGTGACAAGTACCAAATGCCCGACCTACCTGATGCAGGTTTTTCTAGTGTTTTTCCTGCATCACTTTTAGGCGAATTTTTGGGTAGGAACCTTAAACCATAGCCGGGGGGCCCTAGTTAACCCTTGGCTATCTTCCTCTACCTTTCCTCATCCCCCTTTCAGATGCCTTTCTATGCTATTAAAGGGAAATTGCCACCATGTGGATTACCCTCAAGTATCCTGTTGCCCTAAAAAAATTGTAAATAGCGGAAAAATGAAAATAGAAAATAGAAAATCTAGTATGAAGCATAGAAATAAAATAGTGTAGAAACTAACGTATGGACAGCATTCTTTACTGAATGAAGTCATTGTGGACAGAGACACTACGAAGTGTTTGTTAGAAGAAATAAAGAAAAATGTATACGGTTTACACATAAATGGGAAGTAATCTGGGGTTGCGAGTCAAAAGCAGTGACTGGAAAGGTGACAGGTAATCAGGTCAGTTCAATGAGCATACCGGCTGCCTTGTTTGCTGAATCTCTACAGGAGCCTAGGTGAACACACCAGTTCACAACACACCGTGGCAAACAAACGGCTTGAAAGCGTTTGCCGCAAACGTCACGTGCCTCCATGGTTAATTTATTAGAGGTCGTCGGAAGAGAGTATGTACGACAACGTACGAACGGTGTTTGCTTCGCACTTTCTACTCGCTGTGCTTGCTGAAATCAAACTCTGTTCCAAATACTGCGGCAGTTCAATTCGGTTGTGTCTATAAGTTTTTTATACTAGTTAAAAATACTCCGGAAAGCTTGGAATTAATTTCCTTCAATCTCGTATGTTTTAATCATTCTCCATAGAAATCATGTAGCAAATTATTGCGAATAAGTTAACACTGAATATCGAAACTAAATGAGCCACTATTCACCAATGCCCAATTCTACTTATTTTTTTTAGATTTTACGTTTGTTTTAATTAATATACAATAAAAAGACCAATAAAAGTGAACTGTACTGAATATATGTCCACAATGATAATGATATAATATGATTTTGAATTTTTTGTATTTTTTTGAGTTTTGAAATATTGTTGTTACTGTACTGATGGTTCACACCACCACTTCGTCTTTCAGTCTTAATACTATGACTTATTGAAATATTGTCGATTTAGACTGTGTTTATTAATTAAAAAATATGTACCAAAAATTAAATAGGAAGATAAAATAGATTAATTTATTATCAGCTTGTCATTAATTGTGATAAACTAAATAGTATTCCGCATGTCAAGTAAGAACGCACATTGCAATAAATTTGATATTCTGTATCCATGGAAACCAAAAATGATCATGGACATACTGATGAAATGTTAATAATTTTACTGTATACATTTTCAGTCAAATCACAACATGAAGAAGATGCATATAGGTACCAAAATATTTTTATTTCGTTTTAAACGGTAAGTTTTTTTTATATAATATATGCTATTGGTTATAAATTACATTTTATTTTACTCTATTCTGGTCGTTTTGACAGAAGATTCGTATTTTTATCTTGACGATAATCTTCCGTAGAATCATCGATCCGACTTATATATTTTAATTCATTATTACGGACTAACAACTTAAGATAACTTTGAAAATCTCTCTTTAAAAGTCTAGGAATATTATATTTTCTCTGAATATTAATTTCAAACATTTTTAAAGCGGTGAAATGTTCCACTAAAGTATTTTTGACCAACGCCGAAAATCCAAACACGGTTCTTAGATCATAGAAACTTCGTCTTCATCTTTGTTCTAGAATTTATTAGGTAATAAATAACTCTTTAGAGTATATTTTCTTTAATAGTGCTGAATATTTGAAATTTCATTAGATAATGAATATATCTACACATTTGTTCTAAAACCTGTGCTGTTTAAATTTTTAATTTTATATTCATAATAATCTCTCTGATAGATTAACAGAGATGTAATGTATAAAGCATTATGTATCGTATATTATGAATTTTGTGTTTAAAAATTCTTTCTTTTATTAAAATGAAACCACAGTGTTGTGTTGTATAAAATTACGCTAATGCATTACAAATTACACTCATGTAGCCATACCATACGCCTTCATTTGTACAAAAATTCCATATATTTGTACTGTATTTTCGTTTATGGAAAATAATTTTCATTCATATGTAAGACATCAATTATTTGCGGGAACCTCATTCACATGTATTTTCCTATTTCTGTATTCTATTTGCTTATTCATATTTTTTTTTTGTTTGAGGTATTTTATATTTCAATTGTATATAGATTCCTGTTTTTAAAAATCTCATGTATTATAATTGAGCTGTTGTACTTTTAATTTTCAAATTTGTTAATTACTAATTCATGACTACTTCCCTATATATTTTTAAAATTTTGTTTTTTCACATTTCCTTGACAAGGTTTAATATTTAAAATGCAGGTTTGTAGTTCTGATGTTTGCTGACAGATGGCGACACACCATAGACGGAAAGAAAAGAGTCAATTGAAACCATTATTTATAATAATATAATGAAATAATGCTGTTTTATTGAGTCAGAACTGGTGATAGTTGTAGTATTACTTAAAATTGGAATTTTTAATGGTGAAAGTGATTAATAACTTGCAAAATTGAAAATTTTCAATAATTGAAAGCTCGCTTTACGGAGTGATACTATTTTGTGAAATAGTTTCATCTGGCTGTCAGTGAATACAAGACGAAAAATATTTTGTCGTCACGAATTAACATTTAAAATTGTTGCTAAATTTATTTCATGTTATTAATTATTTGGTGCATCAACTCTATTTAATTCTATTAGATGCAGCGCAATAAAAGTACTAATGAAAAGATTAGTTGTTGTCAACCGTGATCATGGTGGTAACGGAAGGTTAAGAAGAAAAGTGAAGTATGTTATATAAAACGAAAATCATAGTGAAGGGAATTATTTCGATGCATCGAGAAGTACTCAGATAAAGTAAGAAAAGGTAGGCTGTAGTTCTGGAGCGTGAACACCAGAAACACAGGACACAGATAAGAATAATAAACTTTTTATATATCATAGTATACAGCAAGAGTTACATGTGTCAATTATTATTCCGACAGTAATACCCTGAGATAAAAACCCTTGACTATTGAAAATTCCGATAATATTGTGATAGTTACTCATAATTTAAATAAAAAACTTGAAAAGTTTCTAATGATATAAAGTATTTCCTATAAAATTAACGGGCAATCAAATATATAGTCTAACATCTGACGTAATGATTCCCGTCGTATCAGTCGCCGCAACGTGGAGCTTAATAATATTTTGTCACAAATGGCAGTCAAACGTGTGACGTAACGTTGTCACAATGCATTTGTTGATGTATTTGTCGTGTCCTATTTACTTTAATATAGAACTAACGCAATCAACCAAATTTAATGGCCTCACGTCACAATGACTTGTGCAATAAATTTGTTAATTGGATAATATATTATGATGTTATAATCAATTTTTTAATACATTATTAAAAATCTTCATTTTTGAACAAATATTGAATTTTCTTATTTGAAATTTGTCCTTAATTGTTCTTGTTTCGGCACACGATTGGTCACAGAGGCATCTCAGCAAATGAGTTGAAAAGCGACCGCTGGATTCGAAGCACGACTTAGCAATTCATTCGGAGTGGCGGCGGCATTGGAGGCGGAAGGGAGGAATAAATACGGAGGCAGGGAAGCTGTCCTCATTCCTAATGTTTACTCGTGCAAATGCAATCGCTATCCTATCCCAACATCTCCGGCGAGAAATAACCCAGACGCCGTCTGCAAAAGACACGTGTCTTCCTTCGTCAACAGTAAAACGAAGCCGATACTTTTCATTACACTCTTTTGAAATTCATTTTACACAAACTCCCCTCTCGTTGAAATGTTTCAACTTTATTCAAGCCTATACTGTTATGATGCTGTTAAATGAATCTAAGCCATATATTTCACAGTTATCCATTTCTATAGACGTCATTTCCAGTCTCCTCTGGCGCAGCTGGAACAAGTTGAAATCACAGGAGGGGGAAAAAAAACATAATATAATTGATTGCACTTACATCGACGCTGAATCCCGGGAAGGGGAAAATCTTGATGACAGGAGTCTCGCTGGGTGAGTAGCGGTAGAATTCAAGTTGTCCCCTATACCACTTAACAGAGTACAGTGGAGCACCTTCCAGGTCGTAAAGACAGTGCAAAGTAACGTGACGTCCTCGTTGAACCACAGGAGGCTCCACAACCAATTTCACGTCCCTCAGACCCGAAACTCCTGCAACAAAATGTTATACACCATGATTAATATATTTGATTAACTACTACACAAAAGTCAGACTTCCATCAGCTCCATTCGTACTTTTAAGTGTCATCTTCCCCTTGTAGACCTGAGTCATGTTGGAAAATGGCGTTAGAGAATAAAAGTGTTTCCAAAAAATAAAGGACAGCCTGGTGACCATAGGTATCTTGTTGCGCGATGTCTTTACTATTCCACAACGAACAGAGTTGATGGAATTCATCATGTCTTTCGTTTCGAGGAACAATATTTTTAAACCAGATTTTAGTGCCATATCTGACGTGATCATATCTCAAGCCATGAGCGCCCAGTTTTCCGAAATAACATGATTGTCAAAAATTGGTGGATCTGGATGAAGTTCTCTCGGGATTTACGTTACCCGGTTGGAATCCCGAGAGAACTTCATCCAGCAACTACACCGGGAAAACCTACGTTTCCTTATTGGTGGATCTGTTACGTGACTTGTATTCAATTAGAATATCCAAAACAAATCGTTGGGGTCACCAGTTATAGCGTCAGAGCTATATTAATTAATTAAATAACTCAAGTCCGTTAAAATTCAGGAACTTTTATTTAAAATTTAATAATGTACGCAACAATAATATAAAGACGATACTCTTTTTTTAAGCGATTTTCTCGCTACCGCGAATACCATCTGTGACGCGTATTCAACTGTTGCCAACATGATTGTAATTCCGCTACAAATAACTTCAAGCCTTCTCTCACACATCCGGTCACCAATACTTTGGATTTATGGCTGCATTTCTTCACACTGGGTCCTTAACTCTTCTGATGGCAATCGTAATAGACAACGTATGATATGAAATCCATAATTATATGTGGTTTTAGATCTATCACGTTGTATTACTTAGAGATCAATGAGAATTTTGTTATTCATTTTTTAAAATTGTGACATTCCAGTTACTGTTTCAATTCCCGGGATTCCAATGATCAAAACTCAGTAATGAACATTTCCTTAGAATCGCGATATTTCGGACGGAAACCGTTGTTTGTTCAGTTGGCGGACTCTGATGGTGGTCTAGGACCCTTTTCAACAAAGGCAACAAAGGGCCCAAAGGGCACTGACAGCTCCAAGGGACACCAAATTTATTAGGCATGGATAAGTGAGTTCCCGGAGCCTGAAATATATTGAGCAGACGGGTGGAGCGAATGAGAAACTTTTGCCGGAGGGGTTTTGGTGACTCCGGGAAAGCAAATTCGACAGCGAGTGGCCAGCCTTGAGCTTGAGCGGTCGGTGACCAGGCTCAAAGTAGAATCGGACTAAAGCCTGACAGTCTGTGGGGCTCACGATCCCGAGATGCCCGGCCTGGAGGTTCCAACAAGATCGGAAGTTTGCACTGCCACCAGTCTGCACCACTTTTAACACCACGGCACGGTATCGATGTATTATTTTAATATATTGCCGTAATTCCAGGTTCGTCCTTTTGTTTTAAAGTCAGATTCATAATATCGTTCATTTTGGCCACCTTAAGGTTCACTCCACGGCATCCCTCACAGAGAGTTCATCTATCATTCATTTTATTTCGAACAAAATTTCATATAAATTCGTGTTTTTGTGACTGCGTTTTTTATTAAACAATTATAATAAGTTAAATAATCTTATTATCTAAGAAAACCCCACCCAATATTTAAAACAAAAGAAGTGATGTATTACAACTCTTTTCCAATTCAGTAAACCGACAACTTTAATTTCTCTTGAGATATTTCTATATTTCGTCGAAAAAATATTTCTAACATTTTACCGGCTATAAGAAAATGATGGTCATGCATATTAGCGTACGTGCTCTATTCTTGTATTTATCCCATGTTGTGGACATTTTTTATTACTTTCATAGAATACAAAATAAAATGTTGAATTTGATGCTTTTAACGAAGCGTTCCTAGCTTGACTTTTAGCATAAATGTGCTGAGCACTTTTAATGGTCGTAGTTGATTTGTCAGAGATGGACAATTTCGGAAGATCTCAAAATGCAGTTGGGTTACTGCTAAAACATTTCAACTGACAGTTATTACACCCCAAAGAAAACAATTAACAACACACCCTTCCTCAGCCAGAGTTTTATTTTTGCTTCGCTCTCTAGCGCATATTAATTTTTACGAGTATAACCGGGTATCTGGGAGGAGATTCGTTCCCCATTGTATGCATGCGTCTTCCGGTTCGCCACGGCATGTTTGACTTCCTGAGCAACAGTAAATTAAGCCAGAGGCGACGTCGGCTCCTGCTTTATACGTTTCAACCAGCAAAGGGGACGGAATCTGTGATAGTCATAACTTTTCAGCTTTACAGCGGCTGCAATCTGCGGGAGGGAGAGAAAGATGGGAGGGCTTGGCTCTGTTGCGAAAAGGGGATGGTGGCGGGGGCAGTTAGGACATCCAAACCCCAAAAGATGGATTATGTTGTCGGCCGTAGTAAAACATGCCGCAGTACTTATATTAAAAAAAACGGGGACAGAAATTCCGTGCACCAGTTTTTTCGTTCCCTGCATAAATGGCCCCGCAACTCTCTACAGACTGCCATAGGTAGAGGAGAAGGGAAGGATTACCCTGTCCTCTTAAAATTATATGAGTGTTCATTATTGAATTTCTCCATCCGCTCCCTCCACTACCAATCTCGGTCTGAGCTAAAAAAGTTTGGTCGTAAATTTTTACCGTCGCACCGAGAAAGCAGCTTACAGATTATATTTTTATATATTTTTGCGTACTCCTATTTAGATGCGCAAAACGTTGCCAAAGAAACGATACTCTTTGTACAACGCCATACAAAGTAGAGTTTTAATTTATTTACATTCCCGATCATGACGCATGCAACGCAGAAGCCATTGGCGCACAAGTTTCAACAGATGAACTTCTACTTTTTCAAAAAACGGTGGGAATGAAGTTGTGGTATAAATATCATGTTCCACTGATTACGAAAATATAGAAATAAATCCAAGCACGTGTATCGTGGAGTAACGTACCTGTATAGCAAACAGGCTGAAAGTTATCTACATTGCGATCATCAGTTTATTTTTTTTAAGTAGTAATCTTAAAGTACTTTTTGGTATAAAAGTGTCACAAGTGATGAGACCTGAATTTTTAAATTCTAACTCTGGGATAAAAATATGACGGAAAATTGTATATAATAATAACCAGTTAATAGTCATCGTAAAAATAAAAAAATATTGGGAACAAATCAGTTTAGAGGATATCTAATAAATTAAATTGACTGACTGTGTGTATGTTCGGAAAATATACACCCGTGGAGTAAATTTGGATAAATTTCGTACACGTGTTCCTTTCAAACTAGAAACAAACACTGTAGACATGTCTACCACCCCAAACGGCCGATATTTGCGTCGGATAAATATTTTTCGGGTTCAATGAAATTGTTTGTGTAAAATTTCAGTCCCTTTCGGCATCGAGGAGAGCACCCTTAGGGGTGGAGGTGGAGGCGTGATACCTAAAAATAACGTGAGAACAATCGAGATTGAAGTCGAATCAGGGGTTATGTATGATTCTGAGTTTAATTATGACATTAAATTTGCCGTTTAACTCCCAGAGAATTTCAAACATGTTAAACGTCCTATATTTGGGTCGAATGAATAATTTTGGGGGTCATTGAGATTGATAGTGTTTCCACCGATAATGTTTGTGTATAATCTCTACCCCATTTCTTTATAGAATCGTATCGTATCAATCAGGTAATCGATGTCAGTTGCGTTTTGGAAGGTTTTATCGAGGTTTTACAAAGAGTGTTTTGCTGACATGCGACATCAATAATATGAACAGGACCACGCTCGAGAGTGACGTTGTGACGTTGCTGGATGCTCGTAATCTAGTTAAGTGCGCCTGCCTGCATAGCATATGCCTGCGAATTGTCATTAACCTAGTCCCAAGCGATCGACAAACGTGACTCGTCAAATCTGGGCTTCCACATACAGTATTTCCCCTGTGGATAATGTTCTCCAATCCACGAATAGGGCACAGTATTGTCTGAGATACTACACATACTTGTATTGTTCATTCACAAGGAGACATCGTACTAAAGAAGTAGTCGTCGTTTTGAGACAAAATACGACGTAATGTTAATAATAGGACTAACCCCAGCATTCATACAATATGGAAACCCACATTAAAAATGAAAGACGCTGACGAACAATATCAGAAGGAAATATTGCTGGAGATATCAAATTATATCTGGTATAAAACTCTATTATTTTGTAGTTTGGGAAACCGTAAAATAACAACTTTTATCTGAGAGATGAAATCAAGCGGAAATTCTGGAATCAGTCAGGAAATATATAATTATTATTTTTACATAAGGAAAGTTCTTACGCGGGGGGATATGTTGAGGTCTTCAGGTGAGAACAAAGAAGCAGTTAATTTAAGTTTATAATCAACATTCTAATTGTTAAATAAATAAAGATAATATTGCAAATTTTCCCAATTATACGGATATGAATTATAAACAATTAATTGTAAATTCAAAACAGAAAATTAAGATTAAAAAAGACAAAATTGGAGTAAAAATAACTGAAAAATATATTATTTAAGTAAAATAGTAGTAATAATAGAACTGTTGAACAAAATTGGTTAATTACAGTACATAAATGATTTATGTTTTTAAGTATATTATCAAGAAATTTTTTTAAAAAAATAATCAAGTTCATCAACCAAGGTCTTATTTTCTAAAAATAATTAAAAATATTAGTTTTGCTTTCAATTTCTTAATTTATTCATCTTTATTAGGCCAAATTGGATTATCTAATATTTATAAATTGGCCACATAACAGTAAATAATTGGTACATCTACTATATAATAATGAATATACTAGTGTGTGTTTCGCATACAAATTTAAACACAAAAAAAATGAGCCTAACATCCTATAAATGTTACTATTTGGGGAAGAACACATAGGGGGCGGAAGGGAAAACAATTTAAATATATATGTAGAAACCACATATATTAGTGTCAAATAAATAGTTTCGGGGATAACTGAGACTTATAGCGTCAGTCGGTATATAGTTATTTATATGAAATACAATTTATTCCTGCAAAATGCATCCGTATATATGTTTTTATGGTTTATATAGTTTCCTTTTGGTGAGTTTTTAAGCCAGGCCTTCTCAATAGCTACTTGATTCATATTTTCCTTCAGTTCTCATAGTTTCTTGAAAAACCAGTTTATCATTTATCGATGATCATTGGAACACGCATAACAGAGTGTTTTTTAAATAAACAATTTACAAAATATAGAATTCAATTTTGTGCTTATTTGAATTAGGAAAAAAATAATATTCGAGTAACGCGATTCTACAACCATTACAAGAATGCCTGATTAAAAAACGTTACTCCAAGTCCGATGACAGATATGGCGAGTTAAGGGAAAATCACGCCCCTTCAAAAAATTTATTCAAACATTCATTTTTCTGCCGCTTTAAGCTCATGACTTTCTCCCACACTCAATCTCATACACAAATACATTCCGGCTCTAATCTGAAAACTTTGCTCGTAAAATTTAGCAGACCGGGACCCCAAAAATAATGTTTCGCTCGAAAGTGTTTAGATTAGATATATTACACCTAGTCCAAAGTATAACTTACATTTTACCTCTAAGGCATATAAAAGTGAACTTGATAAATATGGTTTACATTAATAGTCTGTATTTTATCCGGCTTTAATTTTAATTTCTAAAGTACGTGGAAATTTTAAGAACGTTGAATCATGATTATTTCAAACATCTCTTATGAACTTTTATAATATGTATGCTCCTTGGCAACCGAAGTATATTTAATTACATTAAATAGAAATAATATATTTAGCTAGCATCCGTTATTTCTAAACGAAACAGTTTTTTACAAAAATTATGTAAAAATGTATTTATTTTATTAAACTTCTTTCATCATAACAAATATGGGATTCTGCAGGAGCGTTAATCTGACATCATCGGTGATTTTCTATTGAAACCGTCCTTCTAAGACAGCGATCAGCTCAAATTATATAGATGCCGCACTGACACTAGTCGTCGAGCTTAAAAATGAATCTCAATTTATCTTTCACTATTAATTCCTCATTACTTCAGTATAAGCACGTACTTCACTTCTGTTATTTACAATTGTTGCATTAAATACCACATTCTCACTGATCTTACGCTGCGAAAATTCACCGATGGGTCTCGTACACGACCAGATGAATTCTCCATTATAAAACGTCACGTGTTCGTGTTCGTCCGATGTCTCACGTCCCCAACTAAACCTAAGAAACTTCGACAATTCTGAAACTTTCCTACCACGCTCACACCCTCGCACCGGTTCAATGTCCAGTTGTTTTTATTTAAGTTACGCCCCAAAGAAACATATAAACCAAGCGTGTTCGAATTTACCAAATTTATTGGTTACAAATGTCACTCATTACCTACAACAGCAAATGTATATGTTTTAAAATCATATTAAAAGATCAGAAATATATCGAGTTACATTATATTTTAGTTATCAACTTAATTCTGTAGACCTGTAAATAGTTAATAATTTATGCAATAAAATCAAGACCCAAGATAAAAGAGAGAAGTGTATTTTATGGAAATCTTTAATTAATTTACTTGAGGAACTGGTGTCAATTCAGTAGAAGGAATATTTCTTTGAATTCAATGTGGTGCTTTCGAAACGCAATATTCTTAAATTCTCAAAAGCATTGTGTTTTAGTTTTATTATCATTTGTAAAAATTAACAGAGTTTCCAGAAACCCGAAAAAGTATTTTATTCTATATTAATCTTTAGTCAAGTAGTGATTTAACCTAAATCTAAATGTTCCTAGTTCCGTACCGATAGTGCACTAATTTAACAGTTATAAAATACAATGAATTTTCTTGCATCATTTTTTATGCGAATTTCTTCTAAAATATACTCCTTGAGTATTGCAGGATACAATTGTCCCTCACTCATCAGACATCACGAAAGATTAAATTAAACAAATTCTTAGCTACATTCACAATGTAAACAAATAGTCGCCATATTGGAGTCACTAATATGGCACGAAAATTAACTTACATTTCCTGCAAGTATCGTAAAGGATTTCGTATTGTTTTTTATTATCATTCAATGGAGTATTGGTAGATAAAATTATACTTTTTATTCAATGAAAATATTTCTGCTACATTTCATTACGGAAAAATTAATTATTTCCTTTGTTCGTCGTGTATTAATGTCAGGGTCTCTTGGCACGCAGTAATTTAACACAAAATTATCAGATTTTTCAATTTTAATTATTTCTACCTTTATATTACGGGTTTCTCACTCCCACAGTACGGTTTCTCGTGTTTCGAATAATGTGTGTACCAATTTTTGTTGCAACCTGCCACGTGTTTAAATTTGCATAGAAATTAACGTAAATACATACATACAAATATACATTCTTTTTTATTTTATAGATTAATTTTCAAAACAGACGTATTATATTTTTCATTTATTAAATTTTGGTTGTAGCAACTTGTATTAGTATTAATTGTTAATATAACAATTTTAAATATTCCCGGTGGTAGCTGATTTTGTATCCCATTTATTATAAATCTTGATTATTCTATCTGGTAATGATTATTTTAAAAACAGCTATTTGAATTTATGGTTCGATTTTGAATATGTGATCTTCCGTTCTTATATATTAACTTGTTTAACTTATGAAAGTCAGGCCACGCTTACTGAATATGATTAACAAATATATAAAGCCGTTCGTTCAGTTCTGGATTCTCCAATTAATTTATTTCAGAGCAACATGAGGGTAATCCACGTGGTGGCAACTCCCCTTTAATTGCATAGAAAGGGATTCAGAAGATGGGATGCGAAAAGGTAGAGGAAGATATCCAAGGGTTAACTAGGGCCCCTAGGCTGTACTTTAAAAATCCTACCCGGAATTTTCCTAAAAAAGATGCAGGGCAAACCTGGATCAGGTAGGTCGGGCATTTGGTACTTGTCCCACGCCCTTCCAATGGCGGAAGAGGGGATTGCTGTAGGGTCGCAGCGCTCCCTACTCCTAGCCCCGACCAGTTTATGAGGCACCTGGCCGACTATTCCAATATGATTAGCAGAGAACTCTTACCGTATGACCAAAGTCTGCGACTCCGGAACATACAGGCCGAGGTGCCTCGGCTTGTGAAACCTTAGTTCAAAACTAAGAGAGGAAAAGGCATCCCCAAAGGTAGGTCTCTCCCGCTCTCCAGAGACCCTAGACATTATCAATTAATTTAACCTAGTCCCAACTGTGAACCACCCTTCAAATATCAACATTCCTCCAAAGTTTTCCAGGGAATCAACTTGTGGGACACCCAAGGAAACATTACTCAATTCCTATCTTCACCCTTTGTTTCCTACCAGTAAGAATTCCCTCATTCAGATTACTGTCAATCTGAATTTATCCGTCCTATGTTGTTTAATCCGAGTGTCGTGGGACACTGCATGAAATGGTTTGTCACACTATTTTATCTGCCCCCATTATCAACTTCATCTGCTAGTTCCTATAATAATGCGATCTGACTGTCACAGGAAAATCCATTCCTTAATGCATACTGTCTCCAGTCATTAGTTTCAAGATCTCTACGGATGTGGACCGAATGCTCCATTATCTTACAGATTACCGAAGTGAGACTAATTAGCCTGTAGTTTGTAACGCTGGATTTATCACAAACATTTGAATATCCGACTACTACGGCGTGGATCTCCAGACTTACGGTAGCTCCGCATTATTTATTGACACATTAAGCAGTGTGGATAATTACAGTATTATAGCTTCTCTACTTAGTTTAATAAGATCCGTATGGAATTTCAACTACGACCCTCGATTTAAAAAATTTCATCCGCAATATTCTGTGTGTTCCATGTGAACAGTTTTCGTTAATTCTAATATTCTGACTAACGCTCCTATTGTCACGACGAATTTTCCCATGATCTTATTTAATTTTTTTTCTACAGGTTCTTTGGAAGTATAATATTCATTTATTTGTGCCGAACATAGTTTCGTGAAAACATCAGTTACTTTTTATGAATATTTAAAAATTTTCTTTCATAACAAATTTTATTCTGGTCTATAACATTGGAAATAGTATGTGTTTTTTACTCTTCCAGCATGATAAGGAATTTTTCATCCAAGAAGTTTCCATCCCAATAAGATTGAGAAACAAAGGAGGGCACTTCACAAAAAAGCGCACAATATTCTGCTGTCCGTATTGTAGAAAGGAAAATAATACACAACATTTCTACAATCAGTTTCAGAATTATATTTGGTTTGTTTTGAAACTTTCCACGTTGAAATTTTTTTTAATAAACCACTTTTAAGGTCATTTTATTTTATTCATCAAAAAATTATATGATGACTAAATTCGTATTTCAATTGTTAGACATGAATAATTATTATTAAATTACCTTTAAAAAAGATTTTCACCGTATGTACCACTAATGATTATCAGATTCTTTATTTTTATGCAAATAAAAATGTTCATTGGCAAAACTCTATTTTTTCAAAGAAAAAAAATTATACGAAAAAATATTGAATACGAGTAATAGTCGCAGTTATCTATATGAAAAAGAAATGTTTTTAAAGCCATTTAATTTTACCCAATAAAGGGCCAAGCAACATTTATGAGAGAAGAAAGATGATGAAGAGTAGGTGTTCGAAACTAACGTAGTGTTTTTTCAAATCACACGTTTAAAATAATACGCGATTGCAGCGTTCTACCATGTTTTCTCCGAAGTTCGGGCTGGGACTAATCTTCCGATTCCTTCGCTGCGGAATAACGAGAGAAACTTCACCGAACTTTGGGGGGCAGCATATCTCCAGTCTAATTCATCGCAGAAAATCCGTCTTTGTAGCCGTTCCAGAGCCACGTGTGAGGGTCTACGCAATTACAAGAACAATCCTGGTAAACTGTAAGGTAAAACTATTTAAGTTGTCCCTTAACCTGCATATTCCTGTGAAATTATTTTTTCTATATAGAGTATCGCGTGTTAAAGCTGTGTCCGTTTTTTAAAAAATTAGTGAGTCTTCCCCCTGGCACCTTGCCCGAAATATATTTCTCAGAAACTTAATGATCCTTCAATCTGTATGCCTCGACCAATTTAGGAGGCAGCTGGCCGACTATTCCAATAGGAATAGCGGGAAAAACTACAGCTGACGGCGAGTTGGACCGAACATTATATGCGTAACATCAAAGTAAATTTATTAATATTCTTTCATTTATCACAAGTGCATTAATATGATGAATAAACTAGTCACCTCTCACGTATAAACCGTTGGCAATTTATTGATGGAAACTGCTGAGAAATCTACATCAAACCTTCATAATGTCTCCCGAATGCTTGCTGAATGAATGTAATCTCAATATTAAAAATTCGTATTGCCTGTTTTATTGACGGAGCGTCTAGCAAATGTAAAGAAGGGATGAATAGGTAATTCTTATTTGATAAAGAACATGAGACACTCGTATTTTATGTGGTACTGGATACGAAGAGTTTGGCTTATGGAACTAGAGGTTGTTTCACGTAGATTCTAGACACGTTGGTCAGAATTTCGCAAATATTTTTGTTTCAGATTTCTCCTGTGATAGACAGTTAAAGAACTTTGATCAGGAAATTGACGTGGGGAAATATTTACAAGTATTACTATTATCTCTCAATAAGTGAGTAGTGTGACTGAAGTTTATTAGGAAGCCGGAAAGCAACAAAATATATCGTCGAGTTCAACATGCCTCCAGGTATTAATTAAATAAGAAAGAATGAACGCAAGGAAGAAAAATGAACGTATTCAGGACCAAATCAAAAGACGATAGCCCCAGCCTCTGCTGCTCTTTTTCATCTTTTTCCGCATCTCCGTCTTCTGTCTTATTCTTTCGAGAAGCAGCAAAAGAAACTCTAATTCGTCCAACGCGGCCGACAAAACGAAGACAAGTCGGTTGTCTACAAAAGAACTCGTTCGGATGCTTAATAGTACTTTCAATTAAGATGAAAGCAAAGCAAGTCGTGGTATAGGTGGAGCAGAGGAAGAACGAAGAGAGAGAGAGAGAGAGAGGAATGTGAATGGTATGAAAAGAAAGGGGTGGAGAAACGACCCCTACCTGCACCCACATCGTCTCTTCACAAGAAAGAAATTGCTGCTCCTTAGTTTGTACAGCGAATTAAATTACGTCATTCTTTGCCATTTAGCGAAATTGGCTCGGAGAGGAACCTGGGCGAGAAATCCCATTGAAGCTCCGCGAGGGGAGGCCGGGAGGTAAGAAATTGCCGGCGGACAAGGGGCATTTCGTGGGAGGAGATGATGTCAAGGGGAACGCACCCACCTCCTTCCACTCTGACTGAGTGACGTGAACAGCTTTAGCCCTCGCCCCACTCGAACGTGCAATCTGCAGCCTAAAGAAGACGGGAGAGAAAAAAATCTCCTTTGCTCTTAATCTCCGAGAGACAGAGAAAACGACGAGAGAAAAATTCCGTTTACGAAAGCAGTGCTGCCAATTCCAGAAGGGGTGTTTGATTGAGCGCAACCTGTGATGATATGGTTGAATAAAGGTTCACTTCTTAATACTACAGAAAGCAAATAATATTAATCGTCCTCCAGATGGTAATCCTAATGTATGAAGTCTGACAAAGTAATCCCTAGCAGTCGTGTTAATTTATATAATTATAATTAATAATACATATAAGAAATACGTCATAACAATAAATCTTAAATTTAAAAATAAATAAATAAAAATCGAAAGAGAACAAAAACAGAAAGCTGAAAATGTGAAATATTAAAAAGACACATCGGAATGTAAAAAAGGACGATAGTAAAAGAATGTATTCGTTAATGTTCAGACAATTGTAATATAAGATATAAAAATAATAAATAAATAAGAGAAATGAAGGAGCTAACGCAAATTTAAATAAAATTTTGGAAACTAATCAAAAAATACATTTAAAATAATTCACGTAGTAAATAGAAAATTTGAACGGGCAGAATGCGATTGTCATTCAAACCGAACTTTTATTAGGCTGAATATGATTATTCACTATTTCTCACGTAATATTTCGTACGAAATACGTTTAAATAAAACATTTTTTATTAATAAACACAAATATAATATTTATTCACCTCCTTTATTAAACAGTTTACCATACAATTGTTTTGAAAATTGATTATCAATCTTCCCAGGTCGTTTAAATTTTCTATGTGAGACCCTGACTGGATGAGGCTAATTAATTTTTTTGTTGCGGGGGGGGGGGAGAAGACACATATCTGATTCCTATTGGCTAAAATGAGCAGAATCCAAGATATTTTGGGCCGAATTTCGGCAAACCAATGTGTGAAGGGAGCTCGCAGAGTCAGCAGGAGTGAATGACTTTTTGGGGAAATTATGGAGAAGTTGGATTTTGTATGATAGTTAATTTTCAATTATAAAATGTTATACGTTTCGTTTTGGAGAAGTGACGAATATTTTTCAGTTCTCCAAGAGCAGTTCTTAGAGATTTACCTTTTGACGAAGTTAATCATAAGTTTGTTTTTGCTAAATTTGTGAGAAGTTTCCACTGTCCTGAGGTCGAGAACCTTTAGGCCAGCAGGAAACACGAGAAACTTCAGAGTCCTCCCGAGCTACCTGAGAAGCCTACTTACCAACCAGATCAGCTCCGGGTGGTAATGTACTCTGACGGTAATCCCATCAAAGACGGTTTATGAAAGCCTTATGACCACCGTATCCCTGTCAAAAACTGTCTTCCTTTTATTATGCTTATAAAATAGCCGGTGGTATTTCAACTTGATAAGAGTAGAAAGTTAATGGCCTTTTTATGTGTGTTAATAAAATATAAATGATTAATTATTGCAATTAATTTAATCCTGCCACACAATTAAATATTTTCTGAGTTAAATAACTAAGTAAATAAATTTAAATATTTATTATAATTATATATATTATTATAATTACATATATTATTATTATTAAAATTATACCGTAATAGTCACTTTATATTATAAAACATTACAAGACGGGGAACGAAATAAGTTAAATCAAAATTTTATTAAATAGTCGGCCAATACTCACAGATAATACATATTGCAATATTCTAATTTTATTAGAAAAGTTAACAAAGTGCCCACACGTTGCGGCGCTAAATTATGTAATATTCAATTTAAACAATAAATGAAAATTAAAGCCAACACGTTGTGGCGCCACTACGTTGCAGCCAGATTATGTGGTTTAAAAATGAATGAAAGGAAAACATAATTTACAGAATTTTTATATAAATATAACAAAAAATTATTTATTACAATTTTGATTTACTTTAATTTATGTACACATTTTTTTTTAAAAAAATTGACACATTTAATTATACTCATAACCTCACAGCCGCTTACTGGGTCTCTAATAAAGATAGTGATTTGCAATTTCCACCAGTAGAGTTACAAAATAAATACAAATTAAATTTTACAATAACAAAATTGTATAAAACAATCTGAAAATTTTTTTGAGAAATCTAACATATCTAGAGAAATATGACGGTAAATTATATTTACATATAGTTAAAAAAACCACATTTCTACATACCTTTTTATTTAGGGCTGCTTTGGTATCGAATTGTGCACTCCACAGTTATTTTATTTTAAATAAATTATTTAATTAGCAGGCCATAACACTGACTACTATACCAGTCTCATACTCCATGACCGTCAGTGGTCAGCCTCTCAAAGCCAACTGAGACTCGCCATAACCACCCAGGTCAGGCTCCAAAAAACATTCTCAATGTTTTCGCCAATGTTCTACGCATATTACATACGATTTTCCAACAATAATCGCTTATAAACATTTTTAGTCTCTGCATTCTGGTGCCAAACAATGCTATGGCCTCAATAATTACGCCGATAATAATATTAAAGAAAAATTATTAAATAAAACTTATATATAATTAAGACATTGTTCTAATTGGATTGTAGAGGACTCATTATTAGTGGATGTAGAGCGGACGCCGCAACAATCCGGCAAGGCAAAGAAAACATTGTTGAGGTTCTACGCACTCAAAATCTACGAGACGAAGATATCAGTCGGGCCGTAGGCAGCGAGGAGAAAAGACTAAAATTCCAAGTCATGATAATTTGAACAGTACAGTTGGGCAGCAGACAGCGAATAGACCAGACGAAAAGACAGAGCAACTAGTTGCAGTAAAGCATCGAGAACCAACTAATTTGTGTTAAACCAACTAACAAACTACACCAATTAGAGCCTGTGAACATTTAGAGTCTGTGAGAATTTAGAATCAGTGATGTCCCCAAAATTGTGCACGAAAAACTAAAAATGAGACCTTGGCGGCCGTAAGTAGAGAAAACTTTAAAATCATTGTAAACCACGTTTAAAAGATAAACGTCAGATCGTTCTTTAATTATCGATAAAATGAGATCTTTAATTATTCAGATAATTCTTTATTTCTTGATAAAAATTGAAATTGTTTAAATTCAATCTTTGGTATTATTTATTCAGCAACAAATTTCGTCTATGTTCAGACGCATTGATTCCCATATAAAGTAAATGTAATTTTGATTATTTAAATTCTGTCATTTATCAAACCTAGATCAAGACCCCGAGATCCCAAATATTTTGTGTATTATATAATTGTTTTTAAATTTAGCTTAATAAATTTTGTTTGTTGTATAAAGTTAATAGTTTTTCATTTTAAAAGCGCATATATATTTAATTATTACAATATATATGTATGTATGTGAATGTATATATGTATGAATTTGAGTCGAACAATTTTGTTGCTGAAAAAGTGCGTAAGGTATTCATTCCTTATTTCTTAACTAATAATAAAGATCGTCACATCTCAGTGTAATTAACTTTTCCGACTATATATTCGTTAAAACTGAACGGTAAACTTATGAAAAGCTTTTTTTTCTTCAAAACATCACTTTAATATTATACGCTCTCGTTTCTTTACCCTGCAATTGTAAACTCGCTCCTGAATTCTGATTTCGGTGCGGATGTTCGGGATAATAGCTCGGCGTGGTTGTCGTATTTGATTGCTCCCGCGGAGTGGTAAGCGAAGGAAGGAATCACGGAGCAGAGGGTACCCCAAGGATCAATCCATCACTCTGAGCTCTGCGAAGTTTAACGTAAGGGGCTACACGGAAACTATTACGACACGACTAGACTTCGTTTTATCACACGCATGCCTGAACTTCCCCTCCAATACCACCCACAAAACCAATTTATACTGAAAACAATATTAAACTGCTAACCAATGACAAATTTCTTATAAATGTTATGACGTGAAATTTAATCATGAGAAAGGAACACCAATTATTGTTATTTATTAAATATATTTACTTTACTTTTTTAATTAAAGATATGCATCAGCGAATTAGTCAGAAGTTTTTTAATATCAACATTAAATAACACAACGTTTCGTCCCTAAATTTGGTGCCCTCTTCAGGTGTAAAATTTATATAAAATATAAATTCGTAATTTATATATTTTTGTAAGTTTAATTTTAAAGGCAAAATTAAGATAAACATAACGTTATTTATACAATTAATTGTTTATATTACAATTCTCGTTATATCGGACAAACGAAACGCGCTTTAAAAAGTGTATCACTAAATTTAAAAAAAATTAAATTTAATGTCCAAAATTATTCAGTCGCCTCCAAATTCTTTTATTTTATTTTTTTAAAAAAACAAAATCTCTTGGTGTAACGAACAATACAAATAGTATTTATTATACATTGTTAATGTAATCGATTTATTGTAATATAACTGTTTTGCACTCTTATTTTAAATTCAACAATACAATACAGCGCTCTAAATATAACTGTCATTTCGGCTGTAACGTTCGTGTAAAGCGCACTATTGAAAATAAATTCAGTAATCCTCATGTAATTAAATGTAAGTAATGTTATACAAACTTCTGTTCTACACAAATGAAATTTAAATGTTTATGTTTGTAAACATTTTGTTTTCCTTGGTTTTTAGATAACCAAATTAGATTTTACTTAACTTTT
Source organism: Zhengitettix transpicula (assembly GCA_037074705.1). Classification (NCBI taxonomy): domain Eukaryota; kingdom Metazoa; phylum Arthropoda; class Insecta; order Orthoptera; family Tetrigidae; genus Zhengitettix; species Zhengitettix transpicula. Next base: position 31,783,818 of record CM073593.1, on the reverse strand, counting down.
ACATCCGAACAGGCCATAAAATTAAGTTTAACGATTTAAACCGAGTCTAATAAACATCTGACAAATTCGCTGATGTTATTTCATCGCCTATTACTGAAACAACTATATTAACTTTTCTCATTTTATTTTTCAATTTCTTGATTTTTCAATATTTAAATTTGATACTTTTTTAATAGTAATTTAGTTTAAAAGTTTATTGTACAGATTTGTAGAGTAATGATAAAATATTTTAGACCGACGAATAAGTTGCAGTTAAAAAGGAGTTGAATAATGTTGGAACGGAAATATTTAAAATTATTAAGAAACACACAAAATATTCATTCATAGATACGTTATTGTAGTATTCCATTATCAGAAAAATTGACTAACGAACACAGAGGAGGGAATGAGTCCAAAGAATGAAATCAAACTGAAGAAAGTGGTTTGAAGATGGTATAAAACATGACAAATTCCCTATACGCCGTAACTACGTCTCAATTTTGCTTCGTTTCCACTCTTGATGGTTTTTTTTCGATCTTAAAAATGACTTGTCTAGCTTCTGTTTTACTCACTCACTATTCTCACATTCGCTTCGTCTGTACAGAATTGCGTCTCTAGAAACGTCTACACAACATTGGAAGTATATTTCAGTTCTAGATGAACAGAAGAGTTCAGAATCAGAGGAACGTGTTCAAAAGTGGATTCTCAATCTCCTTGACTTTTCAATTCAACAATGAATGAAATTTTTATGTTATGAGTTTGAGGAAAAACTACATAAAACATAAGAAAAATTCATGTCGTTTCAACAATTCACTATTAATTTTTGAGGTGAAAAATTTAACGCAAACAAATGTAATGACTCTGTATCATAAAAAATTGTTGTCTCAAGTCAGGAAACTGTCTCAATCGTTAAAGGCCCAACAAATGGATCATACTGAACAACAAATTCAATTATATTACGAGTATTAGTAAAATTAAAATAAATAATGGCGAGTGCAGTTGAGAGTATCATCTTTAAAGAATTAATTGTAGAAAATTGTAGCAAAAAAATGCGGCTTTCACTTTCCCGTAATTTACTTTATTTTCCTTCTTTTTAGACTACTCATTGTAATCATGAACACCCTCCACATTAGCATACAATTTCTCCGGCGTGTAGGAGTTTTTTGAGGGTGGTGGGTTGAGGGAGAAAAGCCTCAACAGGCATTCAGAGCACGCGCGGGCCCCCCTCGACGCAAATCTAAGGGATGACACCCCCTACCAGCACTTACACGCATGTGTGCACATGTTTCTCCTTCTACAAACCCTCCAAGTCTCACCACCACAGCTCATGCCCCCAATGCCACCCTCTGAAATGGGGAAACATTTTGCTCATACCGTTATTCTACTCGTAAAACTTGTGCTTCGAAGACGGACAGCCACATTACTATAATAAAAATCTTGTTCTCATACAAATTTAATTTGACTTTTAATATTAATATTATTTTTATAAAAAAGCACAAGTATAAAACAACTTTATTCCAATTACAATCTATTATAATTATTTTCGTTTGTATAGATTAAATTATTAATGACGCCAAAAAATATAATGAAAATTTATATATTAATTTATTTAAAGCGTCTGTTTATCTGAAATAAATAATGCAGTTTTCTGACCAAACACAGACAATATTCTTATTAATATAAGACGTTTCGGTACGTGTTTGTACCTTCCTCAGGTCTTTTCTAAATATGCTGAATGTTTAAAACTATTTTCACTTCATATTAAAAAACCACAAACTTTATAAGTTCTTCCGAGGTTTCACAAGCTACATTTATCATATTTAGGAAAGACCAGAGGAAGATAAAAACACGTACCGAAACGTTGTCATACATTATTTAATTTATTTATTTTATTTAAGAGAATGTTTCAACCCTAATGTAGACAGATATAATCAAAATTTTTCATAATAAGAATGCAAGGATTGTTCAACCAATAGAAATATCATTACCAGAATTAGGATAAATTATCTGTTACTTCCAAACACATTTTAGACTCCAATCATACTTTCAACTGGGATAATTACCAAATATTAGATAAAGATACCTATTAAAAATCAGTTTAGTATAAAAAATGTAACACACTAAGCTACGTGGATTACTGTCATGTAGCCTGTTACTCTAAAAAAGCGTTAATCCGTGATATGTAATCTTCCAACTTTTTAATACTATTTTTCATTATTATTTCATTTATTTTTCATAATTTTTTTACCATCGTCATTGTAAAATTACATCAATAATTTAATATATATTGTAAAATAAATTTAATTGTAATATTTGTCCGTTTTGGCCTCATTAATAATTTAGCGTTACAACATTGACGTATTTGTAAAAGGCAAGTATAATTTGTCTTGAAAATAAGAACAATTGTGAAAAACAATTATGCAACAACTTTCACGTACAATTACCATCCGATATACGCAATTTGTCTGTCGCGAAAGCTTCTGCTTTTAGCTCTCTGAAGTCTTTGAACTGAATTTATTGAATAATTACCACCTGGATCTCAATAAACTTTTTAAAAGTGCCAATTAAGATCTATTAATGGCTGAAACTGGTTAAAACTGTGAATAAATTATAAGCAGTAAATCAGAACTAAATTCAATATTTACAACTATATTCGTTTTCTTTTCTCACAACTTAGTTGCAGTGATAAGTGAAAATGTGTCTCTAAAATGTTCCGGTGTCATGCGTAAATAGGTTTTGACTTGAACCCCGTCAACTCGAATACAGAAACTGCTTATTACTTTATACAAATTCATTCTTGAATTCTACACTTATTGCACATTGATTTTCTTTTGTTTTCAATTACGTTTGTTATTTCTTTTAGTAGTTGAAACTGTATTCTAAAAACCAGAAATTTTTCTGGAGTCTTTTCATATTACCAAACTTTTCTTCAATTATGATAAACATATCCATGAAAAATATTCTGTAAGGTACGTATTTTTCTCACGATTAATTTAATTTCGATTGAACTTCCATTTATACAGCATGTGGGATTGGAATTAGTTTTGTGAAAGAGCGCTGGACGAAAGTCACTTCTCAGGTATGTAGATTGGCGTGGAATTACGAGTCCAAATTTTTCCTACAGAAACGAAATAAAAGGAAAAAGAGATAAACTGTGGGAGTTGACATGATCACTTTTATGTGTATAATTCGTAGTGAAATGTAGGCGCTGACGTCAAGAAAAGGAATAAAGGAAGGAAGACTAGAGATTCAAAAGTTCAACTACTGCATACCACGCCCGAAAGAGAGAACGAGAAATGTTTGAGTGGAAGAACGTATGTACTTTTTAAACATCATATTTAAAATAAGGTACTCAGATATACGGCCGATAAAAATTTTTTAGTCTCATATTTGATTGCATTATTTTTGTCTCAAATTAGTCATTTAAATTTATATAAACAAATAAAAACTACAATTTTTAATTTTTTTTAAAACTCATAATTTAATTGGATAACTCTAATTTTGAATACTATAAAATATATGTTTTAACCTGCATTTTCGCCTCGTTAGGCATTTATTCCACTCTTCTGTCTATGAATTCGTATATGAACTTTTGCAATGTTTTACTCATTGTAACAACATAATTTTGAAGTATCATCTGTCATAAGTACATATTTAGTTACCAAACAACGCATTCCGAAAAGAAAAAGTTATATTAATTACGTAATGGAAATGAGAATATTGCACTCTCCGCATAATGGACTGGTGGTCAATGAAAGCAAGTAATACTGTTGAAATGAGCGATGTCTGTTTGAGTTGGGATCCGAGGTATCGCTTCAGTGTTTACTTCTCTGAAGTTGTAACATTATCCACGAGCCTCGAGGCGATTCCCAATTAGAACAACTCCCCAACGCTGGAGATAATTTTTGCAATTTTCGTGGTACTGAAATATTACGCATCCTCCTCAGTTTTCTGATGTTTCCTATGTTTATAATAAGGTAGGATTCCACGTAATTAAACTTGTGGCAGAAACACCACAAATATTAAAAATAAACACTTCATTTGGAATTTGTATTTCTAAATATTAACTTTTGGCATTTTTAGGTAATATAATTAAAATTAACCCTGAAATTTCTATTACTAATATGAAAAAATGAAATATTGAAATATACAATTGGTTTATACCAGGCTGAATAAATGAGTGTATCTAAGCCAAACCATGTAATTAAATATCGTAAAAAACTAGTTCTTGTAGTTTAAACAAACACAAGTGAGCAGGTATGATAATAAAATTTAGCTTCACATGTCCAACAGCTATCTAAATATACTGGTATTATTTTTCGTATAAAAATTCGATACATTTTAAAAATCAGAGATACATTTAATAAACAAATTTCGCTCTTATATTAGTTATTTCAACAAATAAAAAAGAATTAAATTAATAGAAATGCAATTGAGGTGATGTGGGTAATTTAAAAAGTCAACTTTTTAGTACTCCAATGAATAAGTTTGTATAGTCGCCGATTAGTGTGCCTTAAAGACACTGGTCAATAGTATTAACAACAGTACTGGAATAATTGTGATTTTATGTCATAACGAAATAATTTTTCACATCCGCGTTTTCATTAAATTAAATTTATTCTAAATTTAATCTGTTAGTTTCCGGTAGTGACGTTTCATTTCATATAATCGATATTTGTTCTGTTTTCAAAGAATGATAATTCCATTTGAAAATAGTTTATTTTCATTAACGTACATACACAATTTAGTAATATTGTTTAATGAATACTAATTGAATAGAAGAGTAACGTTAAAATTTAATCAAGTGTGACCCTTTATAGAGCAAACATTAATTAATTATTCAGCTTAGTTTTTATTTTGATTGGAGTAAATTATTCTTGCAGTGAATGAAATGGAAGTATTAATTTAATTTTTGAAAATGTAATTTCATTTTCATTTTTTGTTACTCGCGCATGACAAAAATAAAAATATTTCATATTATCCTACAGCGACTCCAAATAATTATTGTAAAAAATTCCTAAAATATTACGCAATTCTCTAGCATATATTTATTAAATGTATATAATATAACTTTAAGAATAATTTGGTTCTTAATGAAAAATATTCAGTTTTTAGCCTCTTAGAAATTATTTCGTGTTTTAGAATTTTTTAAAAATATAATTTGCTTATCTTTTGAATATATACTTTTCCAGAATATAATATATTTAGCTATGCGATAAAAGAGATAGCTGAAATTAATCAATGGACCATCTCAGCTTTTTGAGAGATTTCGGTATAAGTGTTGGGAAATTCCGTGTGGGATGTAAGCCGTGTCAAACGCATTTCCTGCTCTGCAGGAGGCTGTTAGCGTGTGAATTCCCTCGATCGATCAAAGTTTCCTGATTAATTTATTGGAATTTCCTGTATAGCGACTCTTTCCCGTCTGTGGTCTCTCTTTCTCGCCGTTGCGTCAGAAACACAGGGAACGTATAACACTAAATGTAATCCACGACAGAAATAATACTGAAGAAAGAATTTAGTTACATGCTTACATCCAATCATTTGATTGTGTTGGGTCGTTTTAAACAGCATCATTGAATGCAAATTAAATTTTATATGAATAATAAAATATACTAAAGTTTAAATTGAGAGCATTAATTCTTTATTGCTTTCGTCTAATTTCGAATAGTTGTATTCCTTGTGTTGTACGTAAACTTAATCATTTCTTTAGCGAAAGTGGCCTTCAATTGCATTAATTCATATGTTCATCCAAAACTTATGCCATGTGTCCTATCTATTGATATTACTTGATATTTTATATATTTTTTATTTGTAAAAATATTCCTAACATTTATTTTGCGCTACTAGTATCGTACGTTCCTACTTTGTTATTTGACTCGCCTGGTAGATTTGGTGATAGTAATTACCCAACATATTTTCCATATATGAACATACTTTATTCTATTTATATATTGCGCATTACTTTCCAATCTTGTATTTTTAATACACTTAATACTCATAAATATAACGTCTCTGATTTTCTTAAAACAAATATTACCTCGTAAAATCAAAATAGTGATATCATTAATATTTAAACCAAATTCTCTCGCCTGCGCTACAACAAACAGGTCTCAATAGAGGATTACGAAATCCTTGATAAGTTTGGAGGGGAGTCTGCGAGGGCTATTTTATCGCAGGCAGTACCTGCGAGGGATGTTCTCTCGCAGGCAGAACCTTGTAGGAGAGACACGAATGGGCTACCTTTGGGGATGCCTTTTCCTCTCTGTTTTGAACTAAGGTTCCCACAAGCCGAGGCACCTCGGCCTGTTCTGAGAGGTGTATGTTCCTGGGTCACAGACCTTGGGCATACGGTAAGAGTTGTTCACGATTCCCATTGGAACAGTCAGCCAGCTGCCGCCTAAACTGGTCGAGGTACGGAGAAGGCAATGCCGCGACCCCACAGCAAATTCTACTACCGCTATCGGAAGGGCGTAGGACAAGTACCCAATGCCCGACCTACCTGATGCAGGTTTTTCTAGGGTTTTCCCTGCATTACTTATAGACGAATTCCGGGTAGGATCCTTAAACTATAGCCCGGGGGCCCTAGTTAACCCTTGGCTACCTTCCTCTACCCTTCCGCATCCTCCATTTCAAATCCCTTCATATGCTATTAAAGGGGAGTTGCCACTATGTGAATTACCCTCATGTAGCCTGTTACCCTAAAAAAAAACTAAAATCAAAATAAATATTAATAATATAAAAAGAAGAATCACTTTGAACAGGCTCTTATAAAAGTTTTTTTTACTACGCCGTCTGAAATCTTATTAAATTCAAAATTTATAAAATTAAAAACATTTGATTACATTGTCATAACTTAAAAAGTATTAATAAACATTATAATTGATAATGTTGGGAAGCATTCAGGATTAATTTTGTTATAAAAATATGGTTTGTTAAAAACAAATACATTATAATTGAGATGTAGATCAAATATTATAATTTTTTCGGAAAATGGGAATACTTTATCTAAAAACATATCTGTATTTATAACTCTATATACGCTCATATTTATGCTCCTTAAACACGGAAATATCTGTTAATGTTCACTTAAGGATTAACTAAAGAATCTGTCAATAAGCGTGTTTAATAAAAAATGCACGTACTAGTCAGTATTAATTCATTATATTAAAATAAAATATTTTACATTTTAGTTTACGAAAGAAAACCATACAACATATATGTAGGCATTTAGAAACTTTCAATATCAAGGAGTATTGTACAAGTATCAGTATCCAGGACAGGAAAATAGTCTGCTAAAATTGAAAGACTGTCCTGAAAGAGGGCAAATGACAGTACTTGAAATTTAGAAATTATAATAGTTTGAAGAGAAATTTCCAATTGTATACGCAGATATAATAAAATATTAATACAGACAAATTATTGATGCCAACACTCAATGGTAATAAAACTGTAGCAATATTTATAGAAAAATACGGACTCTAAATGAATCAGAACTCACATCTTAGAACGTTTATGAAGTTCTTACAACACAAAAGAGACGATCATTATTTTGGATTTATTTACTTCTATATCAATTAATATGTATATTATCAACCTTATTTGACGAGTTTTAATCTGCAGAAACCAAATGTTTTAACTTAAGTGGTATGTATTTTAGTATAATGACGGAAACGTCATCATCAGTTATGAATCGTCGTCAAAACTCGACACGATTACGATAAAACAGCGCCAAACCAGCCACAGAATCGACCACACTATCGGTTTTGTTTTACACTATGTCCAAACGCGTCACTCATCTTTTCGATATTTATTTCAGACACAGTTTTTTATTCAAAATTAAAAAATCTGTTTCATAAACCATTTCGAGCCATTTGACTCTTCAACAATTCAACACTTTGTTATATATTTCATCCATAATTTCTGGCGTAGTCATTTTCTGTGGACATTTCGAACCACACCCAACACTTCTGGATGTCCGTCGTGATATAAACTAATTCGATGAATTATGAAAGATTTTAAGTGTTGGTCACGGTGGCCCAAGAACTTCATCTGATTTTAGGCTTTTAGAAGTTCTTAATGACTGCCCGAAACCAGCGTTTGCCAATCACATAAACTATTAGCAATTATATAGCCAAAAACAGAGAAAATTCACTCATACAAAATAATACTGCAAACGTTTCTACAAACAAAGCTTTCTTTAGGTTTAGACTGGATATTAGTCAAAGATTTTTGAAATTTAAGTAGCACCATCAAACTACGTCAGCAATGTTATTTGTATAATCGTCTATTTTGTTTCGTTTCTATGGCATTATTTGTCAATTTTAAACCATTATACAAGATTGCATATTTTCAACAAACTATTTTTTTTACCGATAGCAAAAAGTAAACTACGTATTGGCTATAGATCGGCATTTGAGGGCAGAATAAATTATCTGTTGACGACGAAATTTGTTTATTGCACATATAATTATTGTAGAAACCCGAATATACCTTTAATGAGAATTATGAGAAAGTAAGTAATTTATTTCATTTTTCATCTACATTATAATAAATCTATCTGGATGCGTTGTCCATGTAATTATTTATACAAACCCGAAAAAGTATTTAATTCCTTATTAATCTTTAGTTCCTAGTTCCGAACATACTTTCGACCGATAGTGCATTAATTGAACAGCTATAAAATACACTGAATTTTATTTAATCAATCCCAACAAACATACCTCCGAATATCTTTTTGGATTGCAATACTTAAATATACTCCTGAAATATTGCAGGATATAATTGTCCCTCACTCTTCAGACATTACAAAAATTAAATTGTTAGCTAGATTCATAGTGTAAACAAATAAACACCATAATGTATTCACAAAATGTTCCACGAAAATAATCTTACATTTTCCGCAAGGATCGTAAAGTATTTAGTATTGTTTTTTTATAATCATTCGATGGAGTATTACTGGATAAAATTATAGTTTTTATTTAATAAATATATTTCTGCTTCATTTCTAGAATTAAAAAGGAACTATTTCCTTTGTTCGTCGCGAAGTAACGTCTCTCTCGCGTGACGTCATGGTATTTTGGGCCGCATCAATTTAACACTTAATGATCACGTTTTTTTAATTATAATTCTTTTCACATTTATGCTAGGCTTTTCTCACCCCCGCAGAACCGTTTCTCGTGTTTTTGAAGAATAAGTGTAACAATTTATGTTCCAATCTATCCACGCGTTTTAATTTGTATAGAAATTTAACGTAAATAAATACATACATTCATCCTTTTTTATTATATATAAGATAAATATAGAAGATGAGATAATAAATGATTTTCACAATGTAAAAACGAAAAATATAGTAAATATTGCAGTGAAACATGTGCAAATGTACCTCCTTGCTGTAAGCAAAGGCAGATATAGTTACTAATCGCTTCATTTTGGCTTCATGGTAAACCGTGTCACATTCCCCGAGATTTTCATCCGACACCTGCGACAACGACGCGCTCAGAAATGTTTGCAACCACACCGACATATCTGTCCCTTTTCTCATGAATACTAACCCATTCAAATGTTGTAACTGAAAGTGCAAACCACGACGCCGTACTTATTCATAATGTCATCAGACGGAGCAATTCCCATATGTGTACCTAGGCGCATTTGCTGGCTGGGAAGTTCCAGGGAAACCAACAGCCAGGAGCAAAATCTCGGGGTTGCCATGGTAATCCGCTGTAATCTCTACGCGCCGGTGTCGTAAACGAGCGCAAAGTAATTCCGCTGTTTGGGGGCGCGTCATTAGTCCAGCTGGAAACATTAAATCAACCCCGTCAAATTGCACGTTTTATCGCGAACATGCATCTCATACCATTTCGCTTCGGATATGTAAGAGAAGCATAAGGCAGAGACCATAACTATGCACAAAACGGAAGGAAATGCTATAAATATTGCGATACTTTACCCAATTAATAGTAAATATCATTTAACAAATAAATAATTAAATGGAGTATCATAACAGCAGTATAGGCAATGACCAAATAATTATTAAGTAATCGCTATCGAAACATTTTCATTTATAACTGACGAAACGATATAAACACAATATATCTTACGATTGTGGAAAGACAATGCCTACAAGCTCGTTTTTTATTACTTCTAACATTTCCGTTTGATTTATTTCGATTTCAGTTTCGTCTAGTAATTCAATCAGTATTGAATCTTTTGAAAAATTTCAGAATAATTAATTACGTTGAGGTTATTACCTACTTAACATGAACGTACAAGCACTGTAAATACAATATAATTATTATAATAAAATCAAAACGACCTCAAATTTATCTTCTCACTTTATTTCTTAAATTATTCGTCTACATTAAAATGTGTCAGAAGCTTTATAGATATTAAATTTATAATTCTTCAGAACATATGTTTGTCATCTTGCTGATAAGCATTTCTTATCTAATTAGAATGTTTCTCCAATTAACTGTCACCCTTAATAAAATCATTCGCGCAAGTTACATGGCCAGGAATATATATATAGGAGTTTTTAAATTTGGTTTACAACTTAACTTTCGTAATATTGTCATATTAAAATTTTATTGAAGTCACTTTAGGCCATAAAATTAATAATTATTTTAAAAAATTTAAATTAACTACATGAAAATGTATTTTTCATTGTGTTGGACAGAATTTTTTTACGCATATTTATACTTTGCTCAGAAATTTAAAATCTAAATATTATGATATGAGATCCTACGTTATTCAGGGTTCAGATGAATTCCTCGGCGCAGTGGAATAGAAGCATATATATGTGTGTGTAGAGAGGCTATGTGTAGAGTAATCTCTGTAGTGGCCACTACAGTCTTCTAGCACAGGAAAGGGACTGAAAGGGGGGATGCGGAAAGCTAGAGCAAGGAATCCAAGGGCTAATTAGGGCCACTTTTTTATTAGGGTAACAGGCAACATGAGGGTAATCCACATGGTGGCAACTCCCCTTTATAGCATAGGAAGGGATTTGAAAGGGGGGGTTGCGGAAGGTAGCCAAGGGTTAACTAGGACCCCCGGGCTATGGTTTAAGGATCCTACCCGGAAATTCGCCTAGAAGAACCTGAATCAGGTAGGTGGAGCACTTGGAACCTGTCGCTCGCTCTTCCGATGGCGGGAGTGGGGTTTGCTGTGGCGACGCAGCATTCTCTTCTCCATACCTCTGCCAGTTTTGAGGCAGCTGGGCGACTAATCCAATAGGTATAGGAAAGATCTGCGAAAAATACGTCTCGGCTTGTGGAAACATTAGATTAAAAGCAGAGAGAAGATGGCAACCTCGAAGATAGTATTTCGGCTCTCGAGAAAAATTTCACCTGCAAGAGCTGAGAACCCTTTTTTTTAGGGCAACAGGCTACGTGAGGGTAATTCACGTTGGGCAAATCCCCTTTAATAGCATAGGAAGGGATTTGAAAGGGGGGATGCGGAAGGGTAGAGGAAGGTAGCCAAGGGTTAACTAGGGCCCCCGGGCTATATTTTAAGGATCCTACCCGGCATTCGCCTAAAGAAATTCAGGGAAAACCCTAGAAAAACCTGCATCAGGTAGGTCGGGCATTGGGTACTTGTCCCACGTCCTTCCCATAGCGGGAGAGGAGTTTGCTGTGGGGACGCAGCATTCCCTTCTCCGTGCCTCGACCAGTTTAGGAGGCAGCTTTCCGACTATTCCAATGGGAATAGCGGACAACTTCCCTTTCAAATCCCTTTCCTATGCTATAAGAGGGGAGTTGCCACTATGTGAATTACCCTATACATAGCCTGTCTACACCCAAAAAAAAAAAAAAACTCTACTCCGTCGCTGTTCGACTGTCACTTTAACTCTATTGACTTAGTGGTCATCACTCTCCCCAACTTTCCAACTAGATCCTGTAATAACTTTCACTTACTACTGAGGGGGCTTCTCACTTTTTCGTTTCGCAAAATCTCTATGAACCAACGGTCATATAAACTATAATTCCACATACTCTAACAACCATTTGTCACCTTCTCTTCTCACCCTGTCGAATAATCTACTACTTCTTACGGGCTCTCATAACCAACATTTCTCTTTACTCCCTTCGGACATATCCGTTACTGAAAATCCCTGATATAAGATATTTGAAAATTTTCCTTCTCCAGCCAACAGCTGCCTATTTAATGTATTAGATCAATTTTTCCTCGCTGGAGTATCTTCATTTAAATTTTGTTCTTCACCGCTGCGCAGATATTGGCGCAAAGTATTTCTGTAAGCATTTCTGGAAGGCGCAAAATCCGAGTGGAACCTCCCATGACCCAGATTAAGCCACGTAGGATAAATTATGCGCTCAGCAACGCTGATAAATAGCGCACCTGCATCCCCCTTCTGTTTTTAACGTGGCGTCAACCCCCGCTGAACGAGCCTACTAACCGCTAGCTCTTGTCAGCGATTTGACATTTACACCTCTGTCTGGCGAATGCTGTGGTGGGATATAGAGGACGCTACTGGATGTCAGAGGCAGGTCCGATATTTCAGAAACCCTCCACCTCTCTCCTCTTTACCGAGCAGGCAATAGCGAGACCTTCTCTTCTGGGAAATTGCCAGGAAATACGGCGGAAGTCACTGCACCGCTCGGGGAGCAACTGCTGTTTCTCGTCCCAGGGCCACCAACCTCTCAATTTACCCTTTTGCTTCCTCTGTCTCTCCCCGAGACAGCGTTCTCTGGCTAGACTCAAATTACTTGTTATTAATATTGCATTTACAGATTTAAATACGAATCACATTTTTCTATACGAGTTATTCAGAGAAACATTTTATCTATAGTCATAAACATTTAAAATCAGCCTTCATACAATTGACATTGAAAGCGATATTTTATATTTGGATGATATGGAAACCCTTATATCGTATTCGATCATTTATATTTTAATTTAAAATAAACAACTTTATTTCCCAATTGTATGACTACAAATCTATTCAGATTTCCACACTACTGGATTCCTCTTCAGACTCGTCATTATCGTACGACATTCGTCATAAAACTGAAAACTCTATATATACTTCAAACCCAGCCCAATCGACTACTAGAACCGATACTAGAACCTACTGACAACCGAAGACTGAAGAGATGCTGGCACATAGACTTCAATAGTTGGACTCTCACCTCTCCACGACATCGGTACAAGACACTCATATTAAATTGTACATGCTGTCAAATTAGCTTAAAGATCTATGTAATCTGATTGCTAATAAAATTGTATATAAAAATATATATATACCACTATGAACAAAAAGTAAGGTGAATTTATTTATCAAATATAAATTATTTATTTATTCTTCCAAATCAATTTCATCCCCTTCAAAGAAATCCCCGTCCGATAAAACGCACTTTTTCCAACGCTTTTTCCAGTTCTCGAAACAGTCGGAATAGTCTTTTTCTTGTATAGCCTTCAAGACCTTCTTCGATTCGGTTTTAATCTCCTCAATCGTGTCGAAACGGTGTCCCCGCATTGGCCTTTTGAGTTTGCTGAAGAGCCAGAAGTCGCACGGAGCCAAATCAGGCGAATACGGTGGTTGGCAAAAATGTCGCGAAGAACCAATGCAGTATTAAATGGTGCATTATCGTGATGAAGGAACCAAGATTCCGGCCTTTTCAGACGAATAGCTTCACGCAAACGACGCATAACGCTCAAATAATATTCTTTGTTGACAGTTTGGCCCGGTGGAAGGAATTCATAGTGCACCACTCCACGATAATCAAAGAAAACTATCAACATGATCTTGATTTTCGATCGACTTTGCCGTGGTCTTTTCGGTTTGCTTCACCTTTTGCACGATATTCGCTGGATTGGTCGGTGGTTTCAGGGTCGTATGCGTAAATCCAAGTCTCGTCTCTAGTAATGATGCATTTCAAGTGGTCCTGATGGTCAGACAACAAAGTTTCACACACATCAACGCGACGCTTTCTTTCCAAAAAAATTGAGCGATTTTGGCACCAATCGAGACTTGACGCGTTTGAGACACAAAACATTCTTTAAAATGGTTTGGGCCGAGCCAAATGATATTCCAACACTATCAACGAGATCTCTAATTGTTCATAGACGATTTTCAAGCACCAAATCTTTGATTTTTTGGACGTGGCACTCGTCGGTAGACGTTGATGGTCGTTCAGTGCGCGGTTCGCCTTCATCTCGTTTTAGGCCCTCTTTGAACTCGTTGTACCACTTATAAACGTTTTTTTGTGCTATAGTTTGATCACCAAAGACCTTCCGCAACATTTTCAACGTGTCCGCACGAAAATATTCGTTCCGCAAACCAAAATTGATGCAAGTTCTTTGCTCAACAAAATCACCCATTGCAAAAACCGAAAAATTCACTTTTGGTTGTTTACAAAAACACTTGTAACTCGGAGATAATTAAACCTTTTAACAAACAGACGCTTGGCAAATATTATAGACAGTCCTACCAACCTAGAAAAAAATTTACCTGCCTTCCTAATACCCGGGAGTTTTAAATGATAATTTCACCTTACTTTTTGATCACAGATAAAATATATATATATATATATATATATAAATTTGAGTATAAGAATCATTTTGACTTTCGTATGGTATTCTTTTGAGAAAAACGTTAATTAGGAATTTAGATCAGGTACGAATGGTAGGTTTAAATAATAAACTAGAATTCTTCGAGGGGACTTTTATCTGAGTTGTGTTTCTGAATTTGTATGATATTATAAAAATGAAAAAAAAAATTTAAAATCACGTTTTGATCTCAGATCTTTTTTCGTGAATTTCCGCATCATTTCAGAGACCATTCATTGATTCCAAGCTCAAGCCGAGGTCATGTCGACTTATCAAGTTTGACCTCGTCAGAAAGGGTTGTGGACTCTCATGCTCTTAAAAAACGTATTTCCTCTCTGATTCATTCCTCTTTGATCAGTCTGTTTCTCATTCGCTCCACCTGCGTCAACATTCAAATACTTCAAATCAAATCACAGCTTTTTACACTACCTTATACTTCCCAAGGGCACAGTAATTACTTTTTATATCAAGTGTCGTATTGACGCATAGGGTAATATTTCCCAATTTTCTTAATAAAAAACTGATTTTCATGTCCTACAATAGGTTCCACTGTATAAGTATAATAACGAGAAGTTATTAAACATGGAAAAGTACAATTTATATTCTCATACTGTAACGTAATCTAAGTATGGAGCCTGTTACTTATGTACAGTCACATTCTCTATAATTTTAGAAAGGTTGAAGTGTGCTTCGCTTTGAGTAGAATTTTAATTGGCAACGTGACCTGTTACTCTCTGAAATTCATTCCGACGCTTTTATATAATTAAACATATAGTGTGATAGAGGGCGTGTTTCTCCCATCACTGGAATCTGTAATTCTCATATATTTCCCTTTAAATCTCTTTAGGGCACATCGCGTCGGCAAAGGCTGATGATGGACTTCAGCTAATGTCAATTGCTCTTTGTCTCTGTGTGCTTACGCTTCTGTCACAAACAGGCACGCTATTCGCTTCTCTCTCTCTCTCTCTCTCAAATCTAACGATAGGAACGTTCGTAGGTGCGTATATGGACAAACAGATAGACAGACACTCGGTTGCCTCCAATTCTCCGGTAACGCCGCGTCCTCTTGACTGCTTCACGGCGATTGATCGCTTTGAGGCGAGTTGTATGTGAACCAGAAAAAAAGAGAGGGGACTATTTTTTTTACCCTTCCAGTATTACACACTCGTTTCTTCTCTCCCCCCCCCCCTCTGCGCAAAAAAAAAGCTAAATTTAACACCTGCACTTGATGCTGCTTTCTACGTCGAAATCCTTTTTCAATACACTCTATTCACGTCAAGCGGTGACATTCAACAAGATAAGAGTTTTAACGTCCACTGGACACACTCACATTCCCAACTCTTTTAACAGGTTAGAAACCCTCGATACGTAGCGTCAGAAAATATCTCGAACTTGCAAACTGCACTTCTTTTATTCTTCTTTAATATTCAAGCAAATAAAAAAATGAAAGTTATAGTGTTCTATAAACGGATGTACTTAACCAAAACATTAGACGGGGTTACCATATTTTCTTATCTAATTGCTAACAGACTATTCGAGCCACAAAACTCGGAGTAACTCAGATTAAAACAATAAATTCGCAACATTTTATCAGATTTAAACCTAAATAGCTACCCCATACACTATAGACAAAGCAAACCAAAGGCGATACACGACACTAATTCCCAGAGAACCAATAAATTTACTAAGGATTCCGTTCTTCCCGCCATAATTATCCTATACATTCCTAAATTATCTGAAAATATCCGCAGAATTTGCACCCTTAGGACAATATACTCCAGCCACAGCACACCGCAGCAAAGTTAAACCAACAAAACCTCCCACAGAAGAAGCTAACTGTACCTTAGTAATTTATTCAACCCCATGCGAGTGCCGACGTCCTCATACAGGCAAAACAAAAAGTGTTGTCTCTCCTCAATGAACGCCAAAGAAACGTAGTTACAAAATACAAACTTTCCGAACACTCAAATACTTAATTTTGAATCATCAGTTATTAAGCTGTTTGCCTACCAGGGGTGAGTGAGTGAGAATTTTAGTATTTTCTGAATCCGTCAATGTCCAAGAGCCCAAATTTTTTCCAGTAGGAAACTCATGGGCCCCAATCGGATATAACATGAAAAAACTTTCACCCTTGAACCAGGATGCATTTGTAACACTAAGCCTGTGCAAGTGTTCATACTCTTGTACACTAAATCCAAATTTATAATTTTCCTTAAAGACAATATTTTTCCCGGTTTGTCGAAACGTAGGAGTAATTTATATGTTTTCCCTATCTTCCTCACTCATTTCCTCGGTTATTATATATTTTATTTCAATATAACTGATTTTTTGTGGCTTCAACAGAAGCCTGACAAATTTTAAGTTGTAATGTTATTTAACTTTTTAGTGCCTAGTGCAAAAAATGACCTTCACGACTCTCCATCACAATATTTGTCCACAAGACGGAATTATAAAAAATTATTTAAAGTTGAAAATATAACGACAATAAGGAATTAAAATGATTTTTATTTCAATTTTTTACAGTAACAGGATGCATGACGGTAATTCACACGGTGGCAACTCCCCTTTAATAGCATAGAAAGGGATTTGAAAGATAGGATGCGGAAGGGTAGAGAAAGGTAGCCCCCGGGGTATAGTTTAAGAATCGTACGCGGCATTTCCTAAAAATTAATGCAGGACAAACCCCAGAAAACCTTCATCAGGTAGGTCGGGCATTAAGCACTTGTCCCACACCCTTCCAATGGCAGATAACTCAACTGTGGGAAAATGTGGCTCTTCGTTGAGTCAATTGCGGCTTCCATATAAATCGTTCCCCGCGAGTGAAAGCAAATTTAATAAATACCGAAGAATATAGTTAGAAGAATATATAGATGCATTGAAATAATTACAAGAAAATTTCAAGATTGATTTGAAGATTATACAAGATTTAAATATACATTTTTATATTTAGTGAATCCATTAAATTTTTACATTATTGAAGATGGATTTATAATTAGTCAAATTATAATACTTACTGAAAAAGCGGCTGGAGAATTGGACTTATTAGAGATGAAAGAGGATGAAGCACTGCGAATGTTGTATAAATCTTCTTCTGTGATTAAATTTTGGAAACTCGTGTCTGAATAAAATATTCAAAATTACAGAAAGCTGCTTGTCGTCTATTTTGTATTTTTTGTTTCAATATATTCTTGCGATTCTTTGTTTTCCACACTGAAGCTCATGAAGTCGAAACATCGTTAACGTACGGCAAATAAACATTTTAAAGAATTTCTGTGGACTGCTTTAATTAATTTTACGACAAATTTTAAAAATATGACGAATGTTTGTCGTTATTATAATATTTAATATTACATATATATTTACATATTATATTTGAACTTTTTATTAAAATTATTTTCTTTAATTAAATTAGTTATTTATAAGTTCTAATTTGTTACTCATAAAAATATGTAATACCATTAAGTAAACGAAATTAAATTAGCGTATGTAAGCGTGGATGTTTATAAAATATAAAATACCGGATTGAAGCTTAATTTCTAATGAAAACTGCAACAAAATTACGGTTCAATAAACCCCACGCCCTCCCCTTAGTGTAGTCCAAATCAGGAATGGTTGTGAGTTGTTTACAAAGCTTTAAAACTTATTGAAAACGAAATCTAGATCCAATTCATTAGAAACGAATCGATAGGAGACATAAATTATTCCTAGCTATATGCCTTTAAATGCTTAAGATCACTTGAACACGCGGCAAATCGTAAGCAGTTCATGTATCTTGGTATAATTCTGTTGCTCTGAAATTCAAATTTATTAATACAATAAAGTATAAAATTAATCCAGAAGCAACTGCTGGACAATAATAAGGTGCTTCCTTCGCGTGGTTTAAAAATAAATTCAAGAAAAATGAAATGCAAGGTAGAAGACTACCCGTGCCAACAGCGACAGACGAAAGAAAAGGAAGCTGGAGACGCGGGAAGAGAGAGGAAGGGACGGCGCTGTCACTAGAATGGGGAGCGGAGTTAAGAGTGGGCGGCGGGAAAAATAAGAGGGTGACCTCTGGCGGGATGTGAATGAGAACGCTTCGCTATTCTTAGGACAGGCAAGCGCGTACGAATAAAGAGACCAAAATAAAACACAGTTGAAGAAGAAGAATTCCATGGTGATGAGTCGAGCGTGCAGCTGTGATCGCCAACCAAAATCCCCACCACAGGCGTTAAGATTTCGCTCAGTAAAATCTTTATTTTTGTGAAATGGACGGTAGCCAATGGTCGCATTATATCTCCCGCCTCCTCTTTATAAGAGATTTTTAAGGCTTGGCAAACTATACTCTAGCGCAGATTGTTTAACGTAATCACACTCGAATTTTAATCCAGGAACGTCCGCAAGTAAGATAATTAAAACTACAATAAAAGTAAAATATAAGCCCCTTTCCACTTTAAATTGCGAACATTAATTTTAAAAATTTCGTTCCGTGTCCAAATATCTCAAAATATAAATAGAAGAACCTGGGAATATTTTAATATATATAGGAACAATTTATATAATATAATATATATAGTTTGCAAATAATGTTTGAATGCTTAAAAAATTAATAGAAATTTGGTTGCTCAATGCAATTTATAGTGGTTATATATATATATATATATATATATATATATATATATATATATATATATAGAAAAGATTAAATATATATAAACAATATCTGCCCATATAAATATAAATATATAAACGAATTAATTTTTTCCTATTTATATATATTGCAATGATCATTAAGTTAGGGTTAATTAAAAGAATTAATAAATTATCAAAAATTAACAAATAAATAATTTGTTATTTTATTCACTTGTGGCTTCCAAAATTAAAACAAATACAATCAAATTAAGATCTCTTCTCTCAGGGTCACAACTGTGTTTGATAATTAACAGAAAAGTGATTTGTTAAATGATTAACAATTCAAACAGAAAAATTCGCCTAAAATAATATGACGATAAATGAAATGAAAGAAGACTAAATGTAAAGAAAGTGAACGAAATCTGACTATTACCTTTCTAATTGTATTTTACAAGTTTTTATAGGTTTTGTTACTCACATATTGTCCTTCTGGTACCAGCTCTTTCTTTTGTAGCTTCAACACTACACTAAAATTGGAAATTTTTACACTGATTCTAACTTCCTTGCATATTTTACACACACACCGTAGAAGTGCACGTCCTCAGCTATCAGGAACCTCGGTTGTTGTCTCCCCTTTATGGACAGCTAGCCGTTGCCGAATCCCTCAATGCGAAGATTGTTCAATTTGTGAAGCAAACTCCTGCTTCCATACAGGAACTCATGATTTATAGTTTATGTTTGCAGACTTTACTTATTATATGCAGAGTCCAGACTTTAACTACTTTCTTCTCGTCGCAGATTTTAGGCTTTTTGTTTCTCCTTGCTCGACCCAGGCTCCCTACTGACTACATTCTCCAATTCGGCCTTCAACAAAGGAAAAGAACTCGCCGCCATTGTTGTCTTTGATAGCTCAGACCGCTACAATTCAATTTATTCGCTACAATTCAAATTATAACGAATCAATTTAATGACCTAATTAATTATTCCTACAATATATATATAGAAATTTTTATATATGAAATTTAAATTGCTTTTATACATATATATATATAAACAATTTAAAGGTGACAAATATTTTTTCATCCAAAATTAATTTACAATTCTCGTTCTTCATCCCTGTCTTAGAAGAGAGCGAACACTTTTATTTGACTGACATTTGAGAAACAAATTTTCAATTAAATTTTACAACCATTGAAACATTACTTGCAAACTCAAAAAATATTTCTGTGTTTATAAATGTTATTTTTAACGATTTTACTCTAATTAAATTATTAGATTTCGTTACTTTCTTACCAATATATAGAACATTGGTTACCGCCCGGTTATAATTTGTGATATAACGGTATTAAGAAGAACAATTCACACTAGTTTTAAAATAAACAGGGTGTAACAACATTCGACGGCAAAATTTCAGGAATGGACTCCTCATATTGAGAGAGGAATAAAGCGTAGTACAAAGTGGGGCCGGAAATTCATAATTACAGAGCCATACGAATTTCCGTATCTGATCGGTTTTTATGAAGTTCAACTGACTGGTTGGAGCGCTCTGTTCACATATCAGACGAAATGCTCAAAGTTACCATACTTTGACCAGGGACAGGCAGCTGTTATTCTTCACAGCGAGTTTCGAATACGATCAAAACTGTCTGGTGTAGTGCGTACTGTTTGAAAGGCTATTACTATGCGTGCACAGAGAGTTAGTACATCATCCTAAATTACATGACGAGTAATCATTTGCTGGTGCTTAGAAGTACTCAGGTCAACATCGATTTTATTCGCAACATGTTTCTTCACGGAACAATTGCTACCAGAGTCGTGCATTTTAGTCCAGACAACGAGGCATGCTCATAAAGTTCTCATAACTCTGTCATTACGCATTTCCGGACTCATGTTGTACTAAACATTTTTTTCTTCTCTCAAATATGAAATTTTGCTGTCGACTCTTGTTACACCGTGTATTGAGACAGAGAAAAATTACTCGTATGTTTTTCTGTTAAGCTGAATGGTATAAATTGATTTATGGCACTGTGTGTCCCTGAAACACGAGAGTTTGATGAACGTCACAACGAATAATCAGTATATTAAATAGATACTTTTAGTTATCTAATAACCACAAACGAGAACATTTCAACGTTTTCAATTATTCAGTTTTTTTAAGTGGAGTATTTATTACGAACACTTCAGACAACGACTAGGTAATTTTGTGTAACACATTGCATTTCAGGAACGGGTGAATGAACGTAATACTCACTATTGTCTTGGTATCATTTCCTAATATCCTACTTATGGTATTCATCTCTCATTAGTCCCCCTCCCCCAATGCATTTAACGAAACTTTGTGACACGCCGCACTAATTGCCTCTTCTTTGAGTTGTTTTTCTACTACCCATTTTCTTGCCAACGCTACAAAAATAAATCCACATAGCTATATTGGACGATTGTTGCATCTGTCACAGCGATGGCTAAAAATAATTAAAAAGGTTCATTTGTACTTCCACATCTGTCGTCTCGCGTCTCGCCGCAATTTGCGGGCGCGCAGGAAATATGACAAATTCAATTAGCCCTGACGCTAATAAAATTCAGCGTGACGATTTTGAGAGGAAGCTACTTTATTAAGCTACGATGCTGCGCACGGGGAATTATTTCCATGACGAAGGTATTTGTTTAATGCCAGCATTCCGAAAATAAAGTCACCAATTTAGCTCCTCCCGAATTGTCACTAATGACAGTTCCGAATAATACATTTGTTCATGTCTTTTGGATACCATCAGCTTACTCGTTGATTTGATCTCGAGGAGCATGATCTGGAATTTCGGAACTGTTGGATAAAAGAATAGATTCAAAATTATTTATAATTTGCGGGCTGACAGGAAATATGACAAATTCAATTAGCCCTGACGCTAATAAAATTCAGCGTGACGGTTTTGAGAGGGAGTTACTTTATTAAGTTTAATATAAAATTATTTATAATTTTGATGAACAATAATGAGTACATTCCTAAATATTTTTAGAATGGCTAACAGTTCCCTGTGTAACAGGTCAGATACTCCCGTGGCAAAATAATCGTTCCAGTCAAAGAAAAGGTGGGACAAAAATCAATTGGATTTAGAAAAAACTTTTTCAGAATAATCTTCTTGTCAGGGAAAAGTTTTGTTATAATTGCGCAAAATGTTTCTGGGCTATTTTAATATTCGGAGTCAAAGGCGTATAGAGTTATGATGACAGACAACCAGGACTACGCGCAGTGATACAAACAGCAATGTGAATAATTTTTGGAAAGTGTTTGGATAAGGGCAGAAAATAATTGGTGCATATAAGACAACAACACTGTCTAAATAAAAAGGTAACAAAAAGATAACTGTTTTAAAAATATGGGTATTCTTGTCGGTGTATTTCATATTCATGATGTAGTATCTGTAGAATTGGAAAAGAAAACTTTTGCAAATTCCTAATCAAATTTAGATTACCTCAATTATATGACATTTATTATGACTGTAAGAATTACAGAAAAATAAAAATATTCCAGATGTATTCTTATTACAGTTCAGTGGAGAAAACTAATGTTCAATTTTTACAATTTGATAATATTTACCTCGAACAGTTAATATAATAATTATGATAAATATTTCTTGAGGAACATACACGTAAATATGCATTGAAGGTAAAGTAAATAAGCCCAGAGAGTTATATAAAGAATTATGCACACGTAAAGTGTAGAATCAGTAATTACTATGTACAGTTAGAAATAATAAAGACGTAATAAGAAAACGATTAAGCATATGAAGAAAGTAACAATTAAAATTGACGAAAATATTGAAGTGAAAACCGAAATTTTAATTTTCATTAACAGTGATTATTTTAGCATCAATTGTATTAATAATTCGAAAATCTTCCTTTAGGACGGTTGATATTGTAGCTCTATGAGGTGACGAATTGTTCTAAACACACATTAAGAATACATATCAAGTGGAATCCGATTAAAAATTAGATGCCTAATACTTTTTATGACGTAACGGTCGCAGAAAAATAAAACTTTTGAGTTCTCCGAAATCCTATCGATCAATTATTCAGCTTGAGCGAGGCGACGACCAAGTTTCAAAAATGCAACTGCTACGTCGTTATTTTTGTATTTGGATAACTTGCAGTCGTATCCCCTTTGCCTAGCAAGCAATTAGTCTTTCCTTACGAAGCTTTGCCTCTTCGTTATATGAAAGTAAAAAAAAAAAACTACTGCTTGGCGCTTGGGTGGAGCTCTTTAAAAACTAATTTCCCGGCGGCGCGTAATAGTTTCTTAAACGCCTCGCGGGTAGTTTATGCTGCCAACTGATTATTTATTATTTCCGTTTGTTGCTCCGGGGCTTGTTTATTTTCGAATGGTGTTTTCTGACGAAACATTGAGGCTACTGCTTGTTACGAACGTGCACGCCTCGTTTGTTTAAATAACTTTCCAACGTCGTCATTATCCATGAAGTAATAAATCCTTTAATGAATTTCACTCTCAGTTACAGAACAACTTTAGCTTCTGGCGTCGTTTAATTATAGAAGCCGTTAATATTGGCAAAGTTTACAAGTGGAATAAAAATACGGATGGTAGAATTCCCGGATAACATGGTCCTCGTGCCGGAGAGGATTATTTGAAAGAGCTGCAAGGAATTATGAATAATTTATAACAACTTCAGTTTCGTTAATAATCCAAAAATAAATTAAAGTTGCGGAGGCAACCAAACTTTAAAATAAAAATACAAATATCATAATATATGACTCAATTCAATATTTTAAATTTTTCTGAAATAATGCTACGCATCTTGGTCTCAGCAAACAATATTTTAAAAGTCAGTTCTTTATTTATTTTCTAAGTTCTCTATTTCTTTCATTGCTGGTTGGTATGTATGTGGCAGTCTTATAATATAATATGGTGTTCAAAATTAATTATTAGGCATATTTTACTTTTTCCCTTAGACTTTGGTCTTAACTTACTACGGATAATTTTCTATTCATTCTTAATAATTCACATAACCACAAATTTATGAGATTCAAGAATTTAGCTTTTGTTCTATCGTTTATGAATCGAGTTTGGTATCCGCTAACTTTTATTATACGAGGATTCATATTTCCGTCAACAGACAAATTGACGCGGCTGAAATTCACGAGAAATGGTCCCGGAAAATTTACAGAGACAAACATTATTGAAAAATAAACCTTGAATGAGCAATGGTTCTTTATTTGTGTGTTCCCTTGAATTCGTTTGCTGTTCATTTACATTCGTCCGATATATCGTCTCTCCAAACAAAGCAGCCTTCCTCTATCCCGAGAATAAATGACGAACGTTGCAAAACCATATTTTTACTGATTTGACAAAGATTATGCTCGCTTATCAGAAAAACGGTATTTTATTTGATACTGTAAATAACTTTGAGGCTATCTTAAATTATCATTTATCGTTTGTAAAACTTAAAATTTAATATTCCTAATTTCCTTTTATATTTACTAATACGTAAAGAACAACTTTTTGGTCAAGAGTTGATACTGATAGAGACAAGAAGGGAGAGGAATCGAAAAAAAATTTAGAATAATATTGTGCGTAGAGTAAAGCAATAAGAAAAATATTAAATGATGCAATAACAAAGGGTCATGCATAAGTCGTTAAAAAACAGACCTAATCACAATACTAAGAATAGTAGACAATAGCATCGTATTATACCCGAAAACACTGGTTCAAAAGTCTATCAAATTCTGCTCTTTCCAAAGAAAATATTTCAATTACGTCGCACCCACAATTTCTGATGAGAAATTAACTCATTGTCTATATATATTTTTTTTAACGTATCAGGCTACATGAGGTTAATCCACATGGTGACAACTTCCCTTAAATAGCATAGGATGGGATTTGAAAGGGGGGATGTGGAAAGGTAGAGGAAGGTATCCAAGGGTTAACTAGGGCCCCCGGGCTATAGTTTAAGGATCCTACCCGGCATTCGCCTAAAAGTAATGCAGGGAAAACCATAGGAAAACCTGCATCAGGTAGGTCGGGCATTGGGTATTTGTCCCACGCCCTTCCGATAGCCGGAGAAGAGTTTGCTGTGGGGTCGTAGCATTCCCTTCTCCGTACCTTGACCAGTTTAGAAAGCAGCTGTTCGACTGTTCCAATGGGAACAGGGTTACAACTCTTATCGTATTCTCAAGGTCTTTGACCCCGGAATATACACCTCTCAAAACAGGCTGAGGTGCCTCGGCTTGTGGGAATTAGTTCAAAAACGGAGAGAAAAAAAGGCATCCCCAAAGGTAGCCCCTTCTCCTACAAGGTTCTGCCTGCGAGAGAACATCCCTCGCATGTACTGCCTGCGAGAGAATAGCCCTCGCTGACAACTTGACACATTGCCTATATTAAATAATTGCGCATTCTCAGTAAACTTATTTCGAATTTCAGCGGCAAGCCGATTTCCAAAACAATAAATGTAATTTATAAGTAAATATATTTTACCTCATTCAATTATTTTAATGCTTTTGATTAAAATTAATTTCACTGAATAAAACTCAACGCGAATTTTGCGTATGAATGAGAGACCTACAATTTTCAAATTTATAGCAACTTAACACAAACATCATTTAATTAAATTCCATTCGATTAATTAATTTACGGTGGACGAATTGAATATTGTATCTCTCACCAACACGCACAATTCGAGTTCCACCGGTTAGCTAAATATGTCATACACATGGAGATAATTCACAGTGTTTAGTTTTATTTTCAGGGTTCGTTTATTTTGTTTGTGACGTTGCGTACAATACCGAATGTTTGCCTTGTTATATGCAGTGTAGAAGGTTGGACAATATCGGGACAGCATCCTAACTTGTCCCTTGGGCTCGGCTTGCTAACAGCTGGCCCTTGGGGATCAATTAGAGATTCTAGTGGTACGAACCAAAATACAGCTTCCACGACAAAGCGGCATGTTGATACTACGGGCCACAAGAAGCACACATCCGGCGAGAGAAACCAATAACGAATTTCCTCGGTTTGTTTCAAACACACTCACCGGCTTGCCGAACAACTAATGAGTAAATTTTACGAGGGAATACTCTAGGGAATCTTTATATTCAGATTTCTATATACCTAATTGCCATTAATGAATAAGAAAGACAGCCAATACAAACAAAAAAAGGGTAATATTAATACTACACAACGTTTCTGGGATCCTTGTTCCTTTCGTCAGGTCATAAGGAGAGCCTAGTGAAACACAACTGCATTTGTCAGTTGACAACACTCAAAAGCGACGAAAACGTAATGACAGTGGGAGAGCCGACAATAAGAAAACAGAATGTTTAGCGTAATAATAAGGGATCATAGCAATTATTGAGTTTAATAGTGCCTGTTTGTACATTAATAGCTGTGATGTTTGATTTAATGTGAAGCATCTCTGAAATGAGTCTGGAATTGTACCTGGTGTCAATGTCTAAAATCTTAGCATTTTGCCAATCAAATGTTTGTTTAGAACTGTTTATGTGTTTGGATACTACAGATCGTATATCAAGGGGAAGTTTTATATTAGATATATGTTCTTTGATATGTGCGTTAAGGGAACGTTTAGTTTGCCGTATGTCATTGCGTTTTTGTCGCTTTTGAGTGTTGTCAACTGACCAGTGCAGTTGTGTTACTCTAGGTTCTCCTTAGCACCTGATGAAAAGGACAAGGATTCCAGAAACGTTGTGTGGTATTTATATTACCCTTTTTTTTGGTTTGTATTGGATAGCTTTCTTATTCATTGCTTTCTATCAGACGTAAATATTTTTTCATTTTAATACTCGACATTAATTTTGCAAATGTTTTTTTTTATCAGAAACTTTGTGCCTGCAATTAAAACTAGTCTTTTAAGACTAACCACGAATTTACTTCTAAAAATCTTAAACTATATACATCACGACTGGAGTCCATCCTATGTTGTCTTCAACATTTTCACTCACGCACTGTGCTCTATTTTTATACACTGAACTTGAAACAAGATCAGCTGGTTTTCGTTTTTTCAATGCTCTGGGACGGTGTTTCCAGAAGTTGTCGCACCACTGGGTTGGTGTGGAGGTGAAGCCTATCTTCATGTTTCCCAGCATACCTTTTTATTTCTTCTTTTATGGTTGGAATCTGGAGATCCCTATAGAGATCTGCATTTCGGATTTACCAGGGGGCATTCATAATGTTTCTTAAAACTTTATTTTGAAATGTTTGAATGCTCTTAATGTTTGTGTCACAGGCACAGCCCAAAATCTGGATTCCGTAGAGCCACGTTGGTTTCAATAATTCA
Organism: Zhengitettix transpicula; assembly: GCA_037074705.1. NCBI lineage: Eukaryota > Metazoa > Arthropoda > Insecta > Orthoptera > Tetrigidae > Zhengitettix > Zhengitettix transpicula. The sequence goes on along the minus strand of CM073593.1, from coordinate 31,756,372 downwards.
TTGTAAATCAGAAGTGTGTTGGAAATTGAAATTTTTGAGTTTCTTCCAATTAGCTAATAGTATTGTCTATATTTTAAGCTTAATTCACATATTTTTCTTCTTAACATGCTCCGTCCACCTGTTTGGTGTCTAGTCATGTTTAGGTACACATTAGTGCCATTATTGCCAAATGTAAGAACAAATTATTTGTGCCACTTTACCAGTTCTTGCGTTGCATGCAGTTTTTCATCATGTTCTAACCTCTTCATTTCAGGGATCGTACGGCATGAAACATCGTTTATTAAATTATTTACGTATTGTGATCAACTGTTCCCATTATTTAGTATTGATTCTTCTACGGTTCACAGAAATTCACTTGAAGTACAACCGTGCTATCCCTACCCTGACGAAAATATTCTCTACATTTATATTGGATGGAGGCATAACCCATCAATTACAAGTAATAAACAAACATATACAGCAGCTATTATATTTTTCATATAATTTTAATTTTTAAGGTCGTTGATGTTGAAATCCGTTTTGATACATACACGAACAGAGTACATCAAAAAGCTAAGTAAATGAGAACAGATGAGGAGATCTTTGGAAGGATAGTTGGTGTTATGGATTCACTCCAAAGGGAGTAATCGTTTATGTAGTTTTATTTGTATGAGAAAAATTCTTGATATAAACAAAAGAATAACAGCGCTGCGTAGCTGACTGACTAGTTTGCTTTATTCACTAAGTATCTCACAAATTGGTAGGTATCTCAATTCGTCAGTGACCTTGAAACGTCTGTTTATTTGGTATCTAGTATAATCAAGGATCCCTTAGTAACAGTATTTGCAACACTAACAGACCACATGTTATTATATGTTCTTTAAAGACCCGTGTTCTCTCATACTGCCTAAAAGTTTCTCGTGCATTATATTGGTTTGTATTTAATCTTCTATATACTTCTGTAGCATCATATCCCAAAAGATTCAGTTCGTTCCTACTGGGGTTTTCAGCCATGTATTCATGGTTTTAGAAAATTAACATACAATTGTACAGTAGGGAAATAATTCATATCCACATCTCGTTAAATCAAATGTTATGAAGATATGAGAAATTAAATACAAAGTGGACAAATAAAAAATTATTCCAGAAAGTGTGTACTTAAATACAAATCTTACGTCCAGGTTAATAGCTGTTATTTTCAAACAAATACTGGAACACAAATTACGTAAAAAGACGAGTGACTATAATTTTACCAATTGGGGAAAAAGATAGTTTGCTAAAGTATCAATGAATAAGTGTCTATTATTCTGAACTTTAAAACGCGACACAACGAGAACGAAACGAAATAATCAATATTTATTTTGTACATATTAAAATTCAAACTTTGACTTTTGTGTTTATTCAAAAAATATTTTCTTTTAAGGAAAGTTTCTAACGCGGTTGTTCTGACGATCTCATTGGTAGATCCTTTACAATCCTTTACTTGTTTAAAGAATAATAAGTAATTGAAATTTTAGTGTCTCGGTAAAGAAATCTGTATTTTCCCGGAGGACTTGAAAATTTCAGATTTATGGACATGTTGAATGTTTAATACTAGAGAAAAAGATAAACGTGGACTCTATAAAACGAATAACGAAATACGAAACAGGGATAAATTTTGGATAAAGAGCAACACAAAAGAATTTAAATTGTGGGTTAGTTGTCAGCAACCATTCAGAAGGTTAATTTTCACTTTCTTAAACAGTAATACTACTTTTACTGTCCAACAACATACTTTTGACGTAAATATTCTGTATTGGTTATTTTTATTAAAGCTTATCCATACGAAACCATTTGTACTTTAGGCACATGATCCTTGTTTATTTCTGCCACTAATAGTAACTTCATATATTAAATCGCATTGCATAAGTAATATTAACATTTGTGTCGTCAATTATCATAAAAAGTACCATTTTATTTTATATAATATATTTACGTTACCTCTAAAAGCTGATAGTAAATAATTTTATCCTCACGTTATGCATTATATGGGCTGAAAGGGAGGTTGACTAATATCCGTTGGAAAAATTATCAATATTCAGTCTGTACGTAAAGCGCCAGTTTCCATAGCAACAGGGATATATGCCTTAAGGGACCGAAAAGTAATTTTACATCTGAAGCTCAGAGCGTTACCGTTCCGGAAATGAAAAAAAATACTTGATCTGATACATCTGTGGATGTTTTTCATCTCCTTTACCCGGAACCTTTACTATATGGGGTAAAATTTTTACATGAATATTGTTTGTCACACAGTCGCCCCACCACACACGTCACCCCTTTGGGTAAGGGTCGAAGAGAACCGACAGTGCGAACCCGACACAAACAATACGGACGGATTTCCGGAGGAAGTCAGCACAGGCATCTAGCGAGAAAATCGATATTTGGATGACGGTTGTTGGTGGACTTTTTTATATTATAATTGAAAAATGGACGGAGGGATAAACACGGAAGGATGAATGAGAGGCTACACGCTTGAGGTTGGAAGTTTAAATGGAAAGAGAGAAGGGAAAAATCCATAAATAGTGGGAAAACACGAACGAACACATGCATTACAACTCGGACATATTGTAATCTGCTGCTATCACGACATCTGCAACCGAAGAAGAGTAATTGCCGTTTGCATAGCGGTGCCGTTTGCGTGTGTTTGTGATGTACAGTTCCTGATCGGGGATGGGGAAAGAGTTTGTTGAAATGTGTTGTGTTATCGAGAATTTTGTCAAACTTTCAAAGTACAGCCGCAGACTCGCAAAAAACAAACAAACAAAAAAATATTTTAAAACTTTCAATACAACACATATTTAATAATTTATGTATTATACCAGAACAAACTATAACAGCTAAAATTATAAAAAATCTTTTTGAATAAACAAAAAACATTGAAAAGTTCCATTTTAAAATTTACAGGAATATAACAAGGAAAGTTATTTCAATAGACTACATTTTTAAGGACACGCTCCGGGTAATAACAAAGCTGAAATTATATATACAAGGATTTTATGCGAAACTCGGTTCACTATTAAAGTTGATTTCTGAATGTGTGACTTATTTTAGAGCAAACGAAAATGTGTTAATTCGAAACTGATCTTTGATCATGCTCTGTCATACGCTTATTTGCCTTATTAATTCTTCAGGGTAGAAACAATGATTATAAATGGTAAAAATACTTCAAAAAATAATTTGTTAATCGCAACGATTTTCTTTACATTTTATTTAAATGTAGCGGCATAATATGATTTTATATTTTAATATAACTCAATTGTGTCGGTGATACAGAGTGAATGTTAAGATATTTCATTCTTTATTACATACTATACCTCACAGTATTCTCTAGAAATAAAATTCTTCCGTTATTTTATTTATGTCAGAACTGTTTCCATTAATTAAATAGAATTTACATACTAATGCTCCATCTATAACTGAAAAAAGATTCACTATAACATGCAATTGTTTATTACAAACACCTTAATTATCAACCAATATCCTGACATATCGTAAGAAAATGACGATAACTCACTTAATAGATATAAAAATTTTTGTTTAAATTTTAATAATTATCATGAATAAAACCTCTTTTGTCGTTTACGAGATGTAGCTGTTTTTTCCGTTTTTTTTCGACTTTCACTCTTAAACTTAAAAATCTTCGCTTTTTGCGAGAATTATATATTTATCCCTATAGAGGCGGCCACGCTGAACACAATTCCGTTGACAGCAGATCAATAACTGCAACCCTTTAGGAGATAATTTCCAAAACATTATATGTATAATTTGTTAATATTTCACAAAGTGGTTAGTTATAGTCAGAAAAATTGAATTTTTTTATTGTCTGCTGTATTATAAAGTTAAAGTTAATTTATATGAATATTTAAGTTTCTTATATGTAAAAATGTGAAAGGAAGGCAAGTGAATATTATAATTCTGAACCTGTGCGAAAATTATTATACTCGTCATACGTCTTATTATTGAAAATGTTGTTTTCTGTAAAAACAAAACACGGTGGTATTAACATAAGGTACAAGATGAGTGTTGCGTGTTGCATTTACTCAAATTTTGTGACTAGTGTACGTTTATTTGTAAATTATTTATATATCCTATATTACACATTGCTTACTGTTATCTAATAATATACAATATATATAAATATATATATATATTGAAATCCTGGCTGACAAAAGTTAGTCCGTTCATAAATTTTAGCTAACGATAATCTACACACAAATAGCTGACACAGTCACGGCGCAATAGTAGAGAAATTGAATCCGAGTCCCTGCTGTATAGTTCCCAGCACGCAATCGTAGTATATTCCGTGAAACTAGTTCAACAGAGAGGTTGACGATAACTGGCTTGTACACTATTCGTACTGTGAATCATTATTTTTTTATTAATAATATGTAATCTATACTAAAATGAAATTATATTGTTTTTATATATTTTGAGGTATGTGAATTGGGAGGGGATGATGAACGCAGAAAGTTAATCGAAAAATAATTAAAGCGTACATAAAAAATGCAAGCGAAATGTTAAAATATTTTTACGTAGACTTCATAGAGTTACCAGTCCACAAAAATATTCTTATAGTTCCGCATATGAAAATGAAAATATACGACTGTTTTGAAAATTAATAATAATAAAAATAACCAAGTACAGACAAAAGAAGTGATGATATAAATAACATACGTTTGAAGACGATACATAGTATTGTATTTGTTAAAGAGCCATTTTATGCTCACCCGGATTATTTTCTTTTTAAAACATTACTAAATGGCCCGGTGGTAAAATATTTGCGAACAACGAAGACGTGGAGTCTGTGACTCGTTATTTTGAATAAATCCATTATTCTCACTTCAAAAGGGGTATCGAAGACATTGAACATCAGTGGGAAAAGTATATCGAGCTAAATAAGGACTAAGTTTGCAAAATGTTTTGTTTTGTTTGTTAGTTGGTTCGGGTAGTACTGGGATTACTCTAGTTATTGCATATTTTTTTTTAGATACTCTGACTAAAATACTCGGTTTACAAATCCTATAATGTGTCATCAGAACAAAATTCTCAAAATGTAATACCGTGACTTTCGTAGTGGGAATTTTTCGTAAAAAGTCAAGTGATTTATTTCCTCAGCGGGGCTGTTACCGACTCAGTAGTTAAGGGTTGGACAGATGACGTCGTCATGGAAGGGGTGTATATGTAATAACACGGTGTGGCCACCAACGACCGCACTAAAATTAGCATTTTAATTACCATGGGCCAACGCGGAATTTTGCTGGTAATTGCAACGTTGGACGTGTTGGTTACAGTTCCTACTGGTCGTATTTGGTGCGCAATAAAAAAATAAAGGTTGATTAGGCGTGTTGCAGGTGATAAAGCATGCAGTTTGACCGACGTCTCTCAGGAGTGCAGTAGCGTTCATTAACGCCCTGCTGTAATTTCATCCCCTCATATGCGCCGCTGTATTAAAGGTGAAGCCAAGAACCAACTCCTGGCTTTAACCATTTCATTCTGTTAGCAGCACCGCGGTAATGTTTATTTTTTTCGAGGGTATGTAAACGTGAGTTTTATTTCCTCTTTGAAAAAAAAGGTAAACGCCAGGAGGAGCGTTTCACATGCAAAGCGTATTATCTCTGGTCTAACAAACATCGACGTTAGCGAGGGCTTTTGAGTTTCCATTATCACTGAACAGCATTTGGCTTTACTTTTAACAAACCAAAAAAAAAACAATACACTTTTCACTTAAATATTTTTTATGCTTTATCAGTAGTCAAACTGAAATTAGATTGCCTATAAATAATACTCTTGCTCAAAAACTGTTCATAAGTAACTCAAATCAATTTTTACCTGTGAAACAATGTTATTAATCTACGAACTATGTAAATAAGGCAGATATATTTTTATTGTTCACTATTATTCGCCAGTTTAGTAATCATCAACAAACCTTTGTTTGTACCAAACCAACGTGGCTCCTTGAGGCAAATTCGTGGACCTACCAAACATGTTTCTTCTATGAAATTTTAATGCCAGTAAGTTTTGTATAATCCAAATGATCCTCTTAGAATCCTAAAAGTAACTGTTATTCTTAATATGCGCAAATATTTCCAACTTTTCTTAGTCACTCATATCTTATGACACCTGCTGAAAATAAACGTTTAATGTGAAAAATTAATTAGATAGTCATCTTGAATTATACTAAACAAATAGTTATTGTATTTCTCTAGTAAATAATTAACGATTTGACTCTTTCTATCCTCCACGATAAACTTATATATGTTTAATCCTCATCTCTGCAAAATAATAAATATTTTCTTAAAGTTGGTAAAGTATAAAGTTGGTATTATTAAACTGGAAACCCTCCTGTCTCATTTTAATACTACGCCAATATCATTCCGGCAACATACAATGCAACCGATTCAACACGGGCTGCAATTTGAAGAGAAAAACTTTACTTCGTCCACAGAGTGGATATATTTAAAACTTTTTAGCGTAACCAGGCTACATGAGGTTAATCCAAATGGTGGCAAATCGCATTTAATAGCATACGAAGGGATTTAAAAGGGGGGATGCGGAATGGTATTTGAAGGTAGCCAAGGGTTACCTAGGGTTCCGGGGCTATGGTTTAAGGATCCTACCCGGCATTCGCCTAAAAGTGATGCATGGAAAATCCTAGAACAACCTGCATCATGTTCGTCGGGCATTTGCTACTTGACGATGGCGGGAGAGGGGTTTAATGTGGCGTCGCAGCGTGTCTTGACCAGTTTCAGTTTAGGAGGCAGCTGGCCGACTGTTCCAATGGGAGAATCGGACAACTGTTACCCGTATGCCCAAGGTCTGAGACCCCGGAACATAAACCTCTCAAAACAGGCCATAGTGCCTCGGCTTGTGAGTATCTTAGTTCAAAAAAGCAGAGAGAGAGAAGTAGGCATCCCCAACGGTAGCCTTCTCCAGAACTCTCTGGGAAGGTTCACCTCTGAGAGAACAGCCATCGCAGGCTATGGCGGATATATTTAAATTATTTGTCTTTTGGATAACAACGTAGCAAAATGAATTGACTGCTGGAATCGTTTATACTTTATAATGGATTAATTATCATTTGGAGGTGAAGCAAGAAACTTAATTTCACTGAGGGATGATGTAATGTAATGAATGTAATTGTCTTTCAGAAACCGTGCAGGAATTATTATGTAACTGAGAGGCCTATAAGTCTTTTTTTTTGTGCACTTTGAATATTAGTTTGTCTCAGTTGGTGCCTAACTACATTGGATTACCAATTTGTTTTCGACAGGAACGAATAATCATTATTTTCACTCAGGCAGTCGTACATACACTTTAATTGTCGTGCGGAAAGAAAGGGAGAAACGCTGAATTCAAAATCGTAGCAATCGGTGCTAGTTTCAGTTGTGTTTGAGAAAATTCAGTGCTCAGTAGTCTAATTTACAGGCGGCCAGGCCAGTTTGAAAATTATGGTTGTTGCCGGTAACAACGGTAAGATCCGATCTGGACAGGCGCTTTTACGTTTGTATATACTACTGTGAAGTAAACAACTGCCATAATGTCTTTATCTTTTAATTTAATTAATTTAATTTTCATAGAAAGGCTCACAATGCCTCCTTAAGGTACGATGTGTCATTATTTCAAGAGTTTTGATATTAAAAAAGTTTCATTTCTCTTTACCTATTTATAATTTCATTTAATAATTTTTTCAGTTAACTATAGACTGTTCACTATCAGTGTGATATTTAGCTTCAACTGAAAGTTAATTTCTTCAATATCAAAATAAATTCACGTAATATATCCTGATTAATTTCTTTATCAGCGAGTTAGAATTTAAAATTTTGCACTAACATACTTATTAACCCACAGTTTCTGTTGATAACCAAGTATTATTGATTAGTAAATAATTTATCCTTTTAATCGTTACTTCCGTTAACGTCAATAACATACATCTAGAGAGTTAATCAATTTACGAGATGCAAAAGAAGTCTTAAATTCCTAAGATTACGAAATATCTATAAGGAACAGGAAAATTTTTAAAATTCCTTTATGCTTATACGCATCTTAAATTTTTTAACAACATTTACATTATTTCCGTAGCAGATAATCTTTTTTGTAGCCAGAAAACGTTAAATGTACAGTGTATAATTTCACTTGATTCGTCTGAGTCATTACAGATGTATTTATTTAAGAATATTTCCAAATAGAGTTTAAAAAATCATTTCAATATCTCAAACATTAAATAAATTTATTTCTTGAAGATGATCGTCTCCATGATCAATGTAATGAATGTTGTTTGAGAGTTTTCACTTTAAGGAAGTAGCAGTAATCTTTATAAATCTACATCCACCATGTGCCATGTACCAGGGAAGGACTAAGAAGATTTTCTCGTCCGGAAGCCAGGCTGCTTCCCTACCTCTTCAATACTTAATTCGGAATCTTTTGTCCGTCCCGACACTGGACCCTCAGATTCAAACTGTTTTCTTTTCTTGTGCTTGCACACTTCAAATTTATTTCAGCTACCCACAGAGATGAATGTCAACACACGTTGCTCACTTTTTTTTGTTTATTTTGCAAATACAAATAGAAACGCTTATATAAACAAGCAAGCAAAAGTTTCAAACTGTCTGTTACAGATGTAAGATTTTCAGTAATGCGTTAACGTTAACTGTCAAAATATAACGCTCAATTACCTATGAGAATTTAAAATTCATTTCATTTGCTACATTACAAAATGTCGTGTTATGTGAATCATCTGTGAGGCCATAGCGAATAGAACAGTAACAAAAGTAAATTAATAACTTCGTTTATTTATCTGATTTGACCGTCCAAATGAGCAATTGCTTTCGCACAAATCTCAAATATGTAGATTTCAAAGAATTTTCAAACTGATTGTGCATAATTCAGTGGAATTATGACAATTGTTAGAACATTAAAATTCATAAGAAACGTAGGTTTTCCCGGTGTAGTTGCTAGATGAAGTTTTCTCGGGATTCCAACCAGGTAGCGTAGTTAAGTAAACACAACGTTTCGATGGCTTGCACCAGCATCTTCTTCACCTGAATAAGATGCCGGTGCAAGCCATCGAAACGTTGTGTTTACTTAACTACGCTACCCGGTTGGAATCCCGAGAAAACTTCATCCATTAAATTCTTGTTTTCATTATTATCTGATTTTCTCCGTTATTCAAAGCCGTACAAATATTTTAGAAGTACAAAAATTTAATCCATATTCTCATGAAAAAATGGAAAACACTCCAAAACCTAATTTTTAATATTTGAATTCTGTCTAAAAGACTTTTCTCTGAAACGATAAACATTGAATGAAGTTAAATAAAAAATTTTAGACTTCCCAATATACTTTTCTTTCTACACATTATTAGTTGATAAATAAAATATTTATCTTATATATACAGCCAAGAGCTGGCGAAACACTACAGAAAAGCAATGATTAAAAAAAGGAAAAATCAAACAGAGCCAAGTCGTGTTCTTTCAATAGTACATAGCGTAGAAAAACGTTTATGGCAAAATCTAGCCCTATAAATAAGAACGGTACACAATGATTTTATCCCCGTATGGCGATCGGGAAAACAGTACGAATTAAATACTTCACTTGTCTATATATAGCAAAACAAATAGTATCAGATACGATAGAATAATGAAGAGTAGTTTACGAATGATAAATTATATAATATTCAGATATGTCACACTCCAAAAGTTGTTAACTTGTCAAATATTGAACATAAAGTCGTTATCCATCCTCTTGGCAGTCATCATGTTACAATACGATTATGTCGCAGTCTCCTCACCTTAACTTTGTTTAATAACGTATTTCGGTAATTACATCTGATGAGAATACTCATGAATCTAAAAAATGGTCCAGACTTCGGAAAGACTTGAAAAGGAAAAATCATCGGACATTTATTATGAATGTAAAATTAAAACATTATTATAGAAAAAACATAAAAAAATATGCAGTACGTTTCATCTCCATTTTTTTTCACCTCTTCTAGTATCGTAACATTCAATTTAATTATTTAAATTCAAATTCATAATCTAAAAATTCTAACAAAACAAAATTTTACAAATAATTTATAATACGTTTATGTTTAAATTAATATAGCATTACTCACAATTAATTACATTAAATGCAGATCTAATATGCGATTTTCACACACATGCTGAGGCAGAAATAACTTGCATTTACACTGCTGTAGAGAGTATCGTTGAATATAAAATAACAATTGAAATATAATAAATGGATTACAACAACATGCAATCATAAATTATATTTAAATTATTAGTATCAATTTTACATCAATGGCCATATAATTGGATTTAGTCGACTAATTGAATTTAATAACATTTCGATCATCAATCTGGAATAAAATTTACATTACGCCAATCGGAATTATGTTGTTTTAAACAAATATCTTTGACACAAATGAATAATTTTGGACGTTAAATTTCAAATTGTTATTATGTTAATTAATTCTAGTTTTTAAAGAGCGTCTGGTTTGGATTGAAAACTAATCCATTAAATTTGGAAATACCATTAATATTTTGTAAAATTTATATTTTCTCTTTAATATTTGTAACTGCATTTAAATTATTTGAAGTTTTAAAAATGACCCGAATACCATAATTGTCAAACAAGTTTATATAATATGTTTTCGAAAAAGGGTAGTACTATAAAAAAATTCTTAGGCTTTTTAAATGGTAAATTTTTAATATCAAACTTAATTTTTTATAAACATAGGTTTGATATATTTGTAAGTGATATATATGATGAAAACTGTATTTAAACTCTAACAATAGTCAAGAGAATATAATTTTTTGCTAACAATACTTATTAAACGAAAAAATTATTTTTGTTCAATTGTAGCATACAAGGCACTGTTGCATCTGCGTCGAAGCATCTACATTGCATTGCCAGTAAACAGAAGAGGGAGAAGAGTACCAATAATTGGTTCGTAATAGGGGGAAAAAATCCCTTTTGCTACCTGATCTTTTCGGCAAATTAAAACGGGACGACGATTCATGATTGTGTGGGAGAGGGAACTCGATAAAGTGATTAGCTATTGGATTTGCATTGTGACCGCGCTCACTGAAATTTTGATAGGATCAGAAGAGGCTGTTAATTGATATCTGAGTCGTAAAAGAGATGGTGAATCGAGATCTGTACCTAAATTAAAGGTAACTAGAGAAACTGGAGCTCAATTGATAATGAGTACTAATTGCGAAGAATCTCGGATATTACATCAAGAGAAAATGTGGCAAAATAGGATTTTAAAACTAAAAAAAAGATAAGGTAATATTAAAGCAGAGAAATAATTAAATTTAAGATCATTGAAAATCAAAGGCTAGTGTCTAGGAATGGAATTGTTATTAATCAGCTAAGTAGAATATTTATAATGTTTACTGCCGGTTTTTAGTTAATGTGTCATAGTGTGTTTCACTCCACAATATTAGACCTTATTTCTAAGAAATGGGAGTCTCTCATATAAATCTATCGCCACCTATTTACAAAGGAACTAGGGTTGATCGAACGTTGAATCCCCGAAGTCTCAAAGCGATCGTATTGATAGATCAAAATACAAATATCAGTGAATATCGGTCTAGTTTACATTGAGAACGAATCATCCGTCCAAATCCTCGCGATGTTGACGGAAGAAGGCGGAGCCCGACCAAACTGTTTGTTTTTCCAGTGACTTCAACACGTCAAAACAGTTTGCATTAAGTTCCAGGGTCCTGTAATAATCAACTGTTTCTATAGATTAATAATAAATCATCGTATTCAACTTTATTTTCGGTAACCTTGGAAATAATATGAATGGACTTGCAGTTGATATTCTTTGAATTAATCTGGGCGGACCTTCAGTGGTCAAGAGGAACTGATGAATTCACCGTTTCTCCTTTCCACGTTCAAATCGTGCACCTGGTTCGTATTTTGCTTTCTACTAAATTGTAAGCTCAGATTTTTATCAAATAGTAGGTTCAAGGTTTATTCAATACCATTAATACTGAATATCGACTCTGCGAACCTCTGTCCAGTTTATGTGCTGCAGTCGAATGAGGACTGTGATGTCTGACTTGGCCTAGACGGACTATGGCGAATAAGAATTATCCTTACGCATACTCGCTGGTATATTAGTTTTTCCAAGTTCAGTGTCCCAATTTTTTCAATAAATACACATAGTGGAAATCAGGCAGAGAAAAGAAACTCCAAATAGAAAAACCCAAGAAAACTTCCTGAACAGTCTAAACCGTGAATTACTCATGTGATGGACTTCATATAACTCATTCGATGTCATCACAATATTTCCTTACTGGTATCGATGGTATTAAGTGGAAAATAAATGAACTCTTGCGTTTTAAGTTAATTATTAACTTAATAAACTGTAGTAAAAATTTGCCTGAGATGTATATCAAGAAAATGAAGTTTTCAGCGGTTTAAAATTTCTTACGGTTGAGAATAAAGCTAAATATACTTTACCAGTATCTGAGGAAATGCCTTGACACAACTGCCTTTTCACTGGTGAATTTGAAGCTAGTGTTATTGCAAATTACGTCCTTCCGTTGGGTCGTCTGAATTCAGACTTTCCTAGACACCGGCCGCTCTTCGACCGCTTTGGAACTACGGCAAACAGTAGGACTGCAAATTATCTCACTAAATCAACACTGCACTGCAGAGTAGAGCTCCGCAGTGCACTGCATATTGACGTGGGTCAGTGGCGTTACGCCACCTGGTCCCTACTAAAAAGTCAAACTGGGCGTATATTGGAAGTCTTAAAGGTAACACACAGGGAATTGACAAGCGAAGAGGGATATTACAATTATTTCAGCGGTATTGAAAGGAAAGGCGACAGAGATGGAATCAATACACATACAAACTATGAAAAATCTGCATTAAGTAGGATTTTCATCATCAGTGATGAAAGATGTTATTAAAGTAACTTTAATACATCAATCAATAATTATTTAAATTTAAAAAATATTTTTATTAGACAAAAATACATTTGGGGCTTTATATTTCATTATATATAACTCTTTTTAATGCACACTGATATATGATTTCTTTTTAATTTGTATTATTTAAATATTTTATAGAATTTTATTAAATATATTTATTTATTTATGACATATAATAGCCAATGAATCATTTAACAATCAATTATAAAAAATTACTGTTACATAGATTTTTTCTAGAATTTGCAGAAATTTTTGTACACGTAATATTTATTCAAAATTATAATATGTTTGAAGATACCGACCATTACAAAAATTACTGATACATAGGTACTTTTAAAAAAATTCTAGAATTTTTTGTATTTTTTGTTAATATACCTATGTACAAGAAATCTTTGTTAATTAATTATTAAGTGACAGCAACGCCATTATGTGTTATCAATCTTCAATTTCAGTTAAAGCAATGTAAATTTATCCATTTAGCTTTCTGCGTATTTTTTTATATAACCTTTATAATTTTATATTTCTGTTTTTAAGTTAACCTATCCCTAGAACACATAACGCGTAGCTTGATAATTGAATTAATAAAGTGATAAAAAAATCCGACATCACATGATTAAATTTCTTCAGTTATTCTATCTTAAGATACCGACCACCACAAAAATCCTTTACTAACAATTATTGTTATGTATTAATAGTTTTACTCTTTTTTTAAGTAGATTAGAGGTTGCAGTAGTCTAGGGTGCAAATTGTATTTTTTGCAGTTTCTTAAAATCTTTAATTAAAATATTTTACAGTCGATAGTTTTCAACGTAGTAAAGTATAACATTTTCTGGTTTAGAAGCGTATTAAGAACTACTGCAGGTTTCATACATCTCCAAAATATGGGAGAATTAAAAATGATTTAATATAATAAAATAAAACTAAATATTTTAGATAAGAACGATTATTTCAAATAAAGTTAGTGAAATACTTAAATTATTTAAAAAAGTTAATTTGCAATAAGAACGTGTTCACCCACTATTCTTAACTTTTGACTGAATCAACACTGTGAGTAGATCTAGATTATTATTTTAAATATATTTCAATCTGTTACCAAATGTTAGGGAAGGAAAACTATTAATACAGTATATTATGATAAAATACACTGGGGAAAAAAGAAAATTATGGGAAAGCATTAAAAATATAAGGTGACGATGTAAGTACACAATCCAAATATTTTAATCTAGAGATAAGCAATACTTTTCTTGTCAGTTATTTATTATGATACACAGAAAAACTATATCATTTTCTTAATTAATTCATAAGTTTTTTCTTTGATAAAAGCTGCTTAAAAATATCGATTAAACACAACCTAAAAATGCCATAATTGTTTAATTAATATCTAACTGTTAGTTAGGTACATAATTAATCAATATTAAACTAGTGATGATGTACATATATACATATATATATATATATATATATATATATATATATATTGTAATAACCAACTATTACTCCTATCTCCGTCTACCGTTGTGGTAGCCAAATTGTAATAAACATATAAATGGGTCGAAATAAAAAAGAATAATTTTTATTAACAACAAATAAATTTATTAAACACTAAAAGAAGAATTTACACATGAATTTATTACTTTAACATTAAAATATGAGAACCCTTGCTCTCCTGGGTCTTTACTGGGTTTGACTAAGAACAGAATCCAAACCATAAAAAAAACCAACATTTACGTTTTCAAATCAAACACAATAAACTTAACCTATAGTTTGCCTCTAAATTTTATTATCGAAGAAGGGAACGAAATCTGACTACTATCCTTTAACGACGTTTACATTATTTAATATGGTATATTCTAACTTACAGTTTCCTAGGTCCACCTTGACTCGTTCCTTAGACATTCACTTTATAGGTCCTGATATTCACTTCACTGACTCTAAATAACCACTGTTCCACTCTTTGCTGCTTGCTCCTTCTTCTCTCTCGTGCTAAGTAACAAATGTCTCTTTCTCGTACTAAGCAAAAACTGTCTTTGCTGCTTGCTCCGTCTTTCCTCTCACGCTAACACCAACCAACTTTGCTGCTTGCTCCTTCTTCTTCTCACGCTAACACCAACCAACTTTGCTGCTTGCTCCTTCTTCTCTCTCGTGCTAAGTAACAAATGTCTCTCTCTCGTGCTAAGCAACCACTGTCTTTGCTGCTTGCTCCGTCTCTCTCCCGTGCTATACCACAACTCATCCCATTACAATAGGCGACTCTTCTATTTATATCATCTTCCTCCCTTGTCTTTCACTTGCGTCGCCACGGCGCAGTGACAGCAACCCATTCCTCTAAATTTTCGTTCCGGCCGCCTTTCGAACTGTGACAATTCGCATTGTCACACTCCGTCTACTTAACTTACGGCTTCCTCTCTTTTGTCCAACGTCCTTTTCAGGTCATTCGTTAGAGACAGTAGCCTGCTCTAACATGGCCCCTTTGTGACCATCTGCGTAAACAATTCGACTCGCCGTTTCCCAAATCAATGGGCTGCTGGACCCTCATCATCCCCTGTCTCTCATTGCAGCTGCAGCAATCACTCAGGGCCACCCGAGTCGCCCTTTCTCGCACGTCTCTCCACGACACGTGCGCCGTCTCCAATAATATAATGCATCATATTATTACAATATATATATATATATATATATATATATATATATATATATATATTGCAATACCCAGTAAAGAAGGACATGAATTTTGTTCTGATTTCATCAGATTTGTTTACCAACTCAGACTGGGGATTCTTGAGTGGTTTGTAGAAAAAATAAGATAATAATAAAATGATGGATAAGTGGCTTTTAGAGAAGTAGAGGACTATAATTGGGCGTTTAGCGGCTCTTAGGGCTAATGGTTGTGACCGACATCTGGACGACGGGACCCTAAATGCATGATGACAGACTTTTTATGGACATACAATTATATTAAAAGGAAATAGTTATTTTAATTGTATTGAGTGGTTCTCGGAGCGTGAGAAAGGCAACAGCTGGTGTTGTTTGGTGAACGTGGAAACTCAAAAATTGTGAAAACAAGGGAATATTCTGGAGAGGGGAGAGCAGATAAAAGGACAGTTGTTGGACTGGAGACAGCAGAAACGAGTTGGACGGTAGACAATGGGGAGAGAGCGTTGGTGGAGGTCCGCAGGGCGGACGCAGGGCTAAGTTAAAGTGGCCGAGTCAGAGAGTTTGCATTCAGGAGAGAGTGTTGGTGGAGGCCAATTTAGGTGGACGAGAGGAATCATCAGTCAGCAGTCATCAGCAGTCGGTAGGAGTTTCGTCGTGGAAATCTGTCTGCCAGCAGAGTTTGTTGTTTGGAGAAATTCGTCGTGAGAGTAACGTCATCAAGAAGAGGTAGCTGTGAAAGCAGAGTGTGAGCGCAACCTGAGGCTCTTTATGCCTATATAAAGAAAGTCTGTACTAGAATGCGAGAGATCCAAATTGCATGGACCAGAGAGATTGTAAGTTTATTTTTTTCTGTATTCATTATGTAAATTGTTAAATAAGGGTAAAGAGTCAGATTTCGTTTCATTTCGTTTTTCATTTATTTTAACTGCATTTGTTTAATTGTAAATTTTGTGTTCCGTTTCCTTATCAACCCAGTAAAGAACCTGGGTACAGAGTCTGATTTTTTAAAATGTATTCTACATTAATAAAAAAATTGTTTTGTTGATAAAATTTAATAACTGGTTTAATATCATTTCCTATAATCATAATTATCCAAAATATATTACAATATATATATAAATATATATATATATATATTGTATAGATGTGATTACAGGTTTGGAAACGTTTGTTTGAATATTTTACGACTTTTGTCTTCAATAACAATGCTGAGTCCTAATCTTTCATTCTGTTGCCAGCCCAACGGTTACTCGCACCAAACGCGTTATTCAAGAAGTCTTTCAGAGTGTAATTAGTTGGTGTTTCTTCTCTCCGACTCATTTGCAGTTGCTTTTACACAAGTTGAGTAGCTAATTCACGACCCTGGCCTATTTTACAACTTGAGGGATATACGTAGTAGTCTGAAAATACGAAGCGCAGTCGTCCTCTGACCTAAGTGGTTGCAGAGGGAGTAAGTTGGAAATAATTTTAAAACAAGAAATTTTGCTACAGAAAATTGTAAGTGTAAAAACTATTTTGAATGTATTGGCCACTATCTGTATATCCCGTTCGAAATAATATATTGAATGTTCTTAAGAATGATAGTAGCGTTACGCCAGCTTGTCTCCAAGGGACATTCCTTCTTCTACTGCGTATCTCATAAGACTTGCTATATCCCACGAGTAATACGACGCTTTCCATGTAATGATGACTGATATAGTAGGATCATGGAGCATATTATCAATGGGGTGTGACTTAGTTGTATAAGCGGAGCAAGTCAGTACCTAGATCTGACTCTCCGACTATTTATTTCTGATGAAGTGGTTAATAATATGCACACATTGGTTACATGTTGTATATTAAATTATTCATAACAAGATCAATTCTGTAATCAACAGGTGGTTAAAACCGGAGGATACCGGGCGTATTACTGAACCGAAAATATTTTTCCCTTGAGATATCGAAAAGGATTTTGAACTATAGATTGAAAAGCATATTTCGTCTGTGTAGGCAATTAAATCAATTGAGTGCATTACTGTTAGACTTGAACTTCTATAACAAAATGAAGGAAACCCTTGAAATATCTTAAATTACAATAAGTACACGATTGCAGAATGTTATATTATTCTCAGACCGTATTTATTTGTTAAAGTATGTGACGTGTCTTTAATACCTGCATATCCGCATTATAATGTTCATTTATAAATGAATTTGCATAATTTCAAACATGTTATAAAATAATTTTTTAAATGTATGGAATCTGCATTAGATGGGCTGCTTATCACAATTATGGTTTCTAAATAATTTCTTCACTGAACAAAATTTTTACCCTTGCAAGTTATACAATAACATTTACGGTAAATTTCAAGAATAACAGTTACGTGAATACAGTCCTCAAAGTTGAAGAAATTCTAGATAAAAATAAAATATACGCAGAAAAATTCAGAAATTAGAATTGTTCTTTGCTTTTACTACAAGTCCGAAGGCATGTTTACTGAGATAACAGTGTGAATGCCGACAACCGCGTATGACCTGCCTGTTGTTATTTTACTCGTACACTGCACTAATTGAAAACGCTGGCATGTGTTACGTGAGTACACTTTGAGCTTTGTGTCGCGAGACCGTAAATTTAAACCAATGCATTACTGAATTAAACTCAGTCATGCTTGAATCACCAATGAATTGTCCTTTAGTCTGTCAACGTCACTCTACAAAGCCACGATAAGAAATTGCAAAATCACATGCGAATTATTCGCTACTGTCAGATGTAATGAACGGATCTAGTCCAGCATTCAAGCATTTTACTGACACATTAAACGGGTTTTAAATATTTTCAACTTTTTTCTTTCGGAAAATTAATCAAATCTAAGACCAAAAAATCAATGAAAAATTCATTTTTGTTTTCACAATCCACTCGAGTGTCATTACTGACACATTAAACGGGTTTTAAATATTTTCAACTTTTTTCTTTCGGAAAATTAATCAAATCTAAGACCAAAAAATCAATGAAAAATTCATTTTTGTTTTCACAATCCACTCGAGTGTCATTACTGACACATTAAACGGGTTTTAAATATTTTCAACTTTTTTCTTTCGGAAAATGAGTCAAATCTGAGACCAAAAAATAATCGATCAAATCCATTTTTGTTTTCACAATCCACTCGAGTGTCATGAAAAAAAATTAGATTTTTCCATTGCATTTGTGAATGAATGAGATGAAGTTAAGTCTTCATTCTAATATCTAAATCTCATACGTCTTCTTTGATGTAGTATTTTTGTTCTTGTTTGTATTTCTGTTAAATTTTCTAAAACTTGACAAACATAATAACAGCATCAGATGTTTCGTGATTAGTGATACAATTATTTCATAATATTATTCATGACAGCAGAAAGGTTTTACGGATCACCCAGGCATTCAGGAATGTTTTCTGAGCATTCACGGTTTTTACCAGGTAAGCCGTGATGCATATGTCGCAAACGCAAAACTGTACAAAAACAGTTTCGAGACTGAATGGCTTGAGAGCTGTTCAGTTGGCTTGAGTCCGTTCCGCTCACAATTTTTTTTTCTGTGTGTGACTAAATTGAAATCCTGAAACTATATGGTTCAATTTGTTTCGAGAATGTTGTGTTGATAAAGGTAGGGCAGTTTAGAAGACAGAGAGGTGATGAAGCTACTAGAATAGACAATTGAGAAGTTCTTGAGCAGAATAGGAAGGATGAGGATCTACTGCACTTTGATATCTCCGAGTTCTCTCGCGTTTTCCTGGCAGCTGAATACGGCAATGGTCGCCCGCTGTCTCCGATATCTCCTTAACCAGGCCGATTGTGAGATGTTCGCTGAGCCATTTCGTGCCACGATCGAAATAATATATAGCAATGATGTTATTAAATATAAAATAATAAAATCCAAATTAAATCTAACATTATATAAAATAAAATTAATAACACTAATTAATGGTACACGTTAAAAAATAAATACATATTGTAACATTCAAATTAATGAAGAATCAAATATATGAACAAGCCCCACATTGGAGATTCAAATTATGCGATATTTACTTTAATATAATAATAAAATACCAACCTGTTGGAACCAAATTATGTGGTATTCGAAATTTTTAAAAAGCAAAAAATTAATAGGATTTTACTTTTAATTTAAACAAAATTATTTTAAAGAGATAACAAAAGATGATTAAAATTTCGATTTAATTTAAATTTTGTACATTTTTATTATATTAACAAATTGCCACAGCTTTAATAATACTCATAAATTTAGGGCCGCTTATTGGGCCTCTAATAATAATAATTATTTGAAATTGTCACCAAAAATTACAAAAAAAATACAAATTAAATTTACAATAACAAAATTGTATGAAAGAATAACAAAAAAAATTAGAGAAAACTGACAGTAAACTATATTTTCATAAAGGTTCACAAAATCAAGCCTCTACATAACATTTTTTAGAGTTGCTCTGGTAGTGTATTGTGGACTCCACAGTTATTTTATTTTTTAAGAAAATATTTAATTAACAGGCCATAACACTGATTGCTGTGTGTTTTCACTTCACAAAAATTCCGGCGCCCCTCTAACAACTTTTCACGAACTTTACGTTATCGTACACAGTTTTTCTGTAGAAGTACGTTAATGCCAAATTTTCAGATTTTTCCAGCCTTTTGTTCAACATAGACTTTGCTGAATTCCTAATTATTTAGTCAGAGAATCCTCGGCTGGTCTCCAAAACTAGACTGACACGCCATGACCAGCCCGGTCAGGCTCCAAAACCAATCTTCATGTTTCTGCCAAAGTTCTGAGAATCTTACGTACGCTTTTCTGACAATAATCGCGTAGCAACCTTCACAGTCGTTGGATTCTTGCGCCACACTGACTGTGCTTTACAATGCTCTGGCCTCAAATTTACGTCGACAATAATATTAAAGAAAATCTTATTAAATGAACTTATATTACACATTGGTAATCTCTACAGCATATATGTATGCATCACGTAATATACTTTTTAAGTACGTCCGGGTTTATAATTATTTTAATGTTAATTTAAAATTTTTTATTGTATTTTTCTTCTGTGGACGTTTATTATGGACTAGTAAGAGATAGACGAAGAAGAAAGAAAGATATCCCCAAGTGGTTTATCGAAGCCATTCAGAACCAGACTCTCTGTGATAAACAATTAGAAATTTTTGCTAATAAGCCAAAAAAAACTAAACTCTTTTTGCGTTTAGACTAAGGATGTTTGACCCTAGTACACATGATACTTGAGACGAATATATCCGGAGTTATGGACGACAAAGATGAAATCCGGTGATTGGATGACAAAATGAAATCCGAAGTAAGTTATACGGGGGCAAGAAAACTGTAAGAAAGGCAGTTCCGAAATCAGTTATCACCGTTTATTCATCAGTTACAAAGAAAGAGAGAGAACGGGGAACAGGTCAGTTAGAGAGGAAGTAAGTTATAGTGAAACTCATATATGCAGATAATGATCTAGAGATAACGTATCAGTGAATCCTAGTTGTAATTCATTTTGATGCCACAAGCATAATAAAACTCACTTAATGTTTTACGTGAGATATAAAAAAACATATGGTCAGATGAACAGGATCGACGATTTCGAAATTTTATCAAGTTAGTGTTTGTTGTTTAAAATAAAATTATCGGTATAGTTTTCTTACTTGACAGTATATATTTATCTATGTGATTGATTCATATTTGTTTCAAGCCAGGTTATTCGGAAATGATATAAAATCCCGAAATAAATTTATGTATTTTGTGAATATTTTATGATTGTCAATTTGAATTTTTGAACCAACAGCATCGGTCGATAATATTTTATCAAAATCCTTAAATTTATTATTAGGAAACTTGAATAATTACACACATAGACGTGAGACGTTTTGTTGAAACTAGGAAAATAGGAAATTCTACATTGAAAAAGGTTTCATAAACAGTACTTCTCGTAATCGTAACGCCCTACAGACGCGTTAATTTCAACGTGACACCTGGTTGGAGCATAAATCAGTCTGAGTCAAGCTTAGAGCCGAAAATGTCACGACACTGAAAGCTAGGGTGGATAGGCGGCAGTTCGCCACTTAACTAATGGTCTTATTCCATCCCGGTGTTGTTACAAGAGCAAGAGCAGATTTATTGTCACTTGAAATAGTTTCCTCCGTGGGATGGAACACTTGGCAGAGAGTCACCTTGAGCGAGTCGCTTCATAAACGATTCTTTACGTCAGAACTTTTCAGAATGAAAGAGGACTGCAAAATTAGCTCCTCGGCATTCAATCGGTTCCTTGTTATATTACTTCTTCGTATTTCAGTCTTGAAGCAAGACGTCAACCCTGTTCCTTGTTCAAAATTCCATTTTCTTTCTACTGCAACACAGAGGCGCTCAACTACCCCCACCGACTAAATGACATTACGCTTCCATAAGGCTTCTTGTCGTTGCCATGACAACACCGACGAGACTACGATACAAAGAAGACTCGCAGGTTTTGAGATACTCTAATACTGTAGCAGAGATCACGCCATCGCGGAAAAAATATATAATTTTGCCAACGTCGTGCGATGTAATATTTCTTTAATTTAATCGTTGAAAACCCACACAGTTTATTCTTCTATTCCCGTCTTAATACCCTAAGTGAGTTCAAACTTAACTTGGTGGTTGCTTTGAAATTTCTTCTATTTATGCATTAATTAATGTGATTAAAAATTTAAATAAGTCTTGTTTGATATTTTCTGTACAGTTAAGTACGTATGTATGTATAATTATTATAGTACAAATTTTTGTGTGTTCCCATTTGTACTGTATTATAAATATTTTATTTAATCTAAGATATTTCTTTACACTAATTTATAATTCATGAATAATTCTCGACTCATTCCATACTCTTGAAGTAGGGTGAAATATATTACAATACTACTAATAAGAACGCATCTCCAGTAATGACTATTATTAAATTCCTAAGTTTTTGAATGAATCAGGATACGACTTATAATTTTAATAAGTATAGAAAAAAAATTAAAGTTTTCTGATTTGAGTGGAATTTAACATTTCAATTCATGTATATAAAATAACCAGGAATTCATGTATTTACAGCAAAATAAATGCATCTATCCATACGGTTTTAACGTAAAAACGCGTTAGAAGACTTTACCATCTAACTGATATAGTATCTTGCTTCGTCCTTTTCCGTAAATGATTTCTACGACGTGTACCAAATAGCATTGACAACAATGCTGATAAATTAATGAATATTTTTAGGCTTCATCTCAGAAGCCACAATTATTTTACGTATTAATATTACGTGTTTAACATAAATCTTTCGTTAATTTTGCCTAAAGACTGTAGTTATAAAAATTACGTCACACACAATGAAACAACTGCCAAGGTTATATTCGTTACATAGGAAATAAAATATAAACTTCATAAATTTCAAACAATACTGTTGTAGCCGCTACAAATCTGTTAAAAAATTTAAATAGGATGTATTTCCTAAGAGTACATTTAAATTACTTTAATACGGCTGTCTTCCTAATTTTCTATCGCACTATTATTTAGAAGGACGTGGGGCACATTTATTTGTCTCTTTTTTACTAGTATGAATCCGGAATTTTTACTCGCACAACATCGATTAAAGCCAATTATCTCTTTTAAATTACTTTAAAACTGAAGTTTCACAACGAAAATGCTTAAATTTTATTATGATGTTGTGAGAGGAGAAGAGTGAGCCACAAAATCCGCTATAATTCCCTAAAACCTCACGAAAGTTCAAGTCAAATAGAGAGATAGAATGAGAGAGAGAAGTACAATGCTGGGAGTAGAGATGTGTAGTTTGAAATAACTCCGTCAGAGTTGGGAGTTATAACCTCATTATATACAGCGGGTGGTAGGGAACTCGTACAACTAGCAGAATTACCTGACGGAAAATTAGGCCAATATGCCACTAACCTATAGCTCGTTCCATACATACATAGTAGATCAAAACTTGGTAAATAATTAGTCATCCCTCAAACCAGATTTGTTTTAAGACAGGGATAATGGGAATGACCAATTATCGAAAATTCAGGACCCCAAAATTTTCAGGAAACTGTAATTTTTTACTCTTGCCTATTATAGCATCACAAATTATTACTTATAATGAATGTATTTAATGTATCTTGAGACTGTCATAAGATTAAATTTGCTCTTACGCATTCACGAAAGTACGATTACTTTAAATAACATACAATAGAGCACAACACCGCTTACTAAGGGAAATTATACATTTTACCATCCATGCCGAAAGTGGTTCTAATTATACACGAACAATATCGGAAGAAGCACAATCAATCTCATAGACACCGAAAAATATATATGACACAAATATAGGCCGTTTTAGCATGTCCACCACGACCCGGGGGGTATTGTAGTCTTGTCTTACCGCCACAGTGTTGGTTTCCAGTTCGAAAGTAACATGTGTACAAAACTTTGTTTAAATTCCAACAACGCGTTTATATTTGTACGCGGAACATGCACATCAATTTATAAGATAGTAATGGAACCTGACCCGGAATTTTCTGCTTGAATATAAATATACATTTTCCTTTATTCAGCTGGGTAGCCATGTCACGTGTCACTTAAACAACGATTAACTGTGGAGACAAAATTAGGCCCCGAATAATTTGTCGTGAGAAGTGTTGAGAATTTATTACCAAGACCGTTGATGTCCTGTAGAAGCCGTTTGCTGGCCATGTTGCAGCTTCCAATACACAGTCACACCTGGACAAAAATAATGCCTGAACTTCTACTGCTATTTTAAAACAAGTTCAAATGTTCTGGTTCCTCCAGTTCTACTCGAATGTATCAAATTCTGCAATTCTCATCCAATTGAACTGGGGACCCAAGGGAGAATGATCTTAGGGCTTTGTTTCAATTTTGGTCTCATGGTCTCTTCTTTTAGATAGGGTGAGTAATTAGAACTTAAGGCGTAGTTTCGTATTTCAAACTGTTATTGTTTCCATTGCCGGCTGCTCGGTGGACCTTCCAAGACGTGAGAAGACAACAGAATTAGTACCAAACGACATACATGTTTGTTTTCTCCAGGTGTGGACTTCCTGATGGTAAACACACACGTCCATTTGTTCTCTTTGTCACGCGTTTAAATTACTAAACAAAATAATGTAAACCCCAAAACAACAAGCGTTATAAGACCTGTATTGAAAACGGAGATTGTAAATTTCGTAAGTATCCATTAATCTGCGTTATATTTCAAGAACAAGTAAATGAAATCTGATATACATTTGCTGTGTTTCAGATAAACTAACGCTAATGAAGATACTGTAAAGAATTATTTTTGTGTGCTGGGTTTTTTCGTTAAATCAAAATAAATATTTGACCATTAAAGAAATTTTATAAGTTTATTACAGTTAAGCATGAAAACTCTTATCTCAGGCACCTGTGGTTTTGACATAGAAGAGATTTGCTGCCCGTACCAAATACGTACTGCTATTCTGTGTTGTGTTGCCTGCTGTAGCTCTCGTACCGACGTCTCCGTATCTCACAGCCAGCAGAACGGCTTAAGTGCAGTGATGACTTTAGTCAGGACCGTCTCAAGGTGTCGAATCAGGGGTTGACCACTGGCTAAGGCGTCGGCATCCGGGATTGATTGCTGGCAAGCCGACGTACTAAATTGTGTGGCTTCGATGAACTCTTCACTAACAAATTGTGCCCCTTTCTCACGACGATTCTGCCTCGGACTATATCAGAGACAACAACTTGGAAAAGTTTACAGCAGAACTCATGAGATTTGTAGATCGGTGACACTTCAAACGTATACAAGTAACGCAATACGGAGCCTCTCATAATCACATCCACCAGCCGCGGTGAGCGCAGAACTGTCCAGTTTCAAAAGTTTATCTCCGTTCCTTCCATTATAGCCTCACATTCTTTTACTTTTTTCATTATTAGAAAATTTCGTCGAAATGCCAGTTGACTGATTCTTCCATTGTCACAAGATTTATAGCACGCAGCTGCAGCTCCGTGGTCAACAATGGCCAACTATTCTGTCATGTTGAGGCCAACAATCGAGACAGGACACGAAAATTACTTGGATGGAAATATTTAGCTCCTCCACGCCGACGCACGTGCACGGTTTCGAATTCTGAAAACCACAGCAAACAACACTTCCGAGACAAAGCAAAACTAAACCAAAATACACGCGTTACAATACATTTATGTAAAAGTATTAATTGAATAAAGAAAAATCATAGATGAGAATCGAATATGTTGACGAAGCTAACCTACGAGAAAAAAGTTGCACAATGTACAGAAATAATTTAATAAAGAAACGAGTAATGGAGGAGCGAATTGACTAGAAAGATTTCGGAAATGGATTCGAGCATGTTTAGTTGCAAGTTACTCAAAATTTAGAAACGTTGAGCAGCAGAAACTAATAATTTCTATCATTCTGATTAAAATCTGATTTCTCACTATACAATTATATATTTTTGTTTCAACTTTTTTCATTCCCGTAATGACATGTACGAATTTCACTAACAGTGGTTTTGCAGTAGGTAAAATGGAGAAGTAATTGTTTGTGGAATAAAATAGTATGTTAGTCACAGTAGGATATGAATATCGAATAGATTATTAATATGCTGCAGGGATTATTAAACTAGTTAGTTGTTTCTTCCCGTAGAAAAACAGCGTAGCTGTACACGTGAAACCTCTGAGCTAGAACTCTATTACAGCAAGTACTTGGAATGGGTAGATTCTATTTCAGCCTACATTACGAGCGGCGCAGAATTGCTTCCCCCTTCTGCCACGGCTCTGTATCTCACTGTCAGTGTGCCACGTTGACAATGACGGGGAAGTCCCGCACATGCTTGCTGATAAGCAGACGTTATTGGCAACGTATTACGACCTAATATCAAGTTTGAAATTAAATTCCATACCATTCTGTAGCACACACATTCACAGAATTTATAATATACTGTCATTAAAGAACACTTTCTCGTAAATGACTGAGTTCTTGATTAATATGAATAATTTACCTCATGAAAATATTTCCATGCATTTTTCCAGATTACGAAGAAATTAATCAAATTGATCGCTTTGAATTGTGTGAGTGGCAAATATATTACGCATTCTAATTTCCTTTTGTCTTACTGTACCCGTGAGCTTCGAAATGACATACTTCATAGGTGGAGAAAAAATTATTCTGCGCATGTTACTGTCTGAGACTGACAGTAAAATAATGAATCTTAATATCGAACAATGAAATTCAAATAAAATATTCCGTAGGTAATCAGTGAAGTCACAATAGAGGTGTGTAAATATTTCATAAACCGTCAGCTGTGCATTAGCCAGAAAAGGTAATAGGTCCTTTAATTTATAACACTTCCTAGTGCTTAAATAAATGGAATTTATCATGTTTGTTAAACTATCCGAAAGTTGTTTGGCACGAAAAAATGTATCTCAGATATGAGTCCGGAGTGGATGAGCCAGAGTTCTTTGCTCAAGAATATCGTTAATTATACTATTCGCAATAAATGCAAACTACTACTTTTATTTGGAAAAAAAATTGAATGTCGCCCTTTCAATACTGTTTGTTGATTACTCTCAGTATAAAAATGGTTCAGCCAAAATTACCTTGCAGTTACATCAATTTCGTTGCAGTAGTATGAAATGCTGCAAATAAATTAAAATATAATAGACATATACACAAATCCCAGGAATTAAAATATTATTCTTGCATAATCTTCTATATAATAAATGAGGATGTATATTTGTATGTATGTATTTACGTTAATCTTTATACAAATTTAAACGCGTGGACAGATTTCGACAAAACTTTGTTATTGAAAACACGAGAAACAGTACTGCGGTGCTGAGAAATCCATAGAATAAATGTGAAAAGAATTATAATTGTTAAACGTGATAATTATGTGTTAAATTACTGCGCGCCATGATACTATAACGTCAGGCGAGAGAGATGATACTACGTGACGAACAAAGAAAACAGTTCCTTTTTCCGTAATGAAATAAAGCAGAAATATTTTAAAAGATAAAAAGTAAAATTGATAATAAAAGACCATACGATATACTTTACGATCCTTGCGGCAAATGTAACGTAATTTTCGTGCCGTATTAGTAACTCCAATATGGCGCCTATTTGTTTACATAGTGAATCTAGTTAACAGTTTCAAAAATTTAATCTTTCGTAATATATGAAGACTGAGGGACAATTATATCCTGCAATGAGTATATTTAAGTATTCTATTCGTAAAGAAATACGAAGATATGTTTGTTCGGATTGTTACAATATAATTCATTGTATTTTATAGCTGTTCAATTAATTCACTACCGATCGAAAGTATGAACGGAACTAGGAACAATTAGATTTCAATTCTTGACTATAGATTTATATAGAATTAAATACTTTCCCGGGATTTTACAAATAAGTACACGGACAACGCCGTGCACCCAGCTAGTATATGAACACAAATGGCCATTTTCTTTTGAACTACAGAGTATAGCTCTATGACTGAAGTATATGAAGTTAGTCTCCTATAACAATAATATTAAATAATAAGGGAGTTTAAACAGATTATAAATGTGTAAATATCAAATTAGCGTAATAAAATATAATCCTAATATATATTTAACGTCTGGAATTAAGTTTTTAGAATATGAACCTTGATTACAGACTAGAATATTGAAATTATTTTTCAAAATTAAAGTTGTTTCGTGTCGACCTGCTTTGAAAACACTAGGTATTTATAAATTGCGGCTTGAGAACGAATTTGAGATTGCACATGTTAGAGATACAAAATTGCTCTCTAACGCTAGTTATCTACTAGCTGTATTCGACAAATATCTACAGACAGGTTGAAACATATCTTTAAATTTCAAAATATATTTTCAATAATTATTCTCTGTAATCAAAGTTAAAAATAATCCTTATACATTAATCAAATTAATTTTCTAACATTTTATCAGTAATTATTGTGTACTATATTGTATTATATATAGTAAATATATACTTCCATCAGTTTTGCTCACTCTATGAGGGTATATAATCAATTTCTTGTAATATATAGCGTGACGCTTTGTTTACGGAACTGAATACGATGGGATATTGGTTGCTTAAGTGGTCTCTCAGATACACCTTCGTTAGTAATAATCTACAGGCGCCAAAGCGATGGAATCTAATTGTCTCTTTCTTCCCATGTAACCCGATAGGTACCGGGAACTGTTTTACCACAACAGCGAGGCGCTTGTCTGGCATGAAAAGCGAAGGAAGGAGAAGTAGGCCCTCCTTGTCTCCACTACCGACGGTTTTATTTCCTACTCTCCGTCTGGCTAGAGAGGTACAGTGACACGGCCATCTGGTCGGAGAGGGATTATACACTAAAAGAAAGAGCCGGAGAAACGAAGAGAGAGAGAGAGAGAGAGAGAAGGAGAGAGTCGAACAGCTGTGGCCATTGTAGATATATGCCGCCTTGACAAGAGGCCAACCTTTGAGTCGCAAAGAAGACGAAGCCTGCAACTCATTAACGGACTATTGCTGATTCATAAAGGAGGTTGGTGGACAAAACACTCGTAATATTGTCGAAAAACTGTATAAATTTAGCTAACAAAAAAACTCGTTGACGAAATATATTACAGTAGTATTTTATGGATCTTCCTTTAAGTTACATCACTTAAAATTTAGCGGATCTCTCTCTTGTCTAACATTTTTATGCAGCTGACTCGTATGAATCAAGCACGTCCACATCTTTCCAAAAATTATGTAGTTCATCAGCTATAGAAGAATGGGTGGCATTAAATTATGTGCGTTAGTAAGAGAAGAATGGAGATCATTAAATTTGCAACTTTGGACAATCAATACAAAGCACTTGGACACTTACTATACATCCATGCCTTTTTGAATACACTAGAGGAAAGAGAAGTTGTTCCCTTCTTGGTTTTTTTATTCTGCTTCTAAGGCAGCGTAGTTGAATTAAGGTTGCCTTGAACCAAGACACCTAGGTGAGCCTAGAGGGGTGTATGAACAGGATCACAGACGTTGGACATACGGAAACAGTTGCCTCAGCTCCCTTTGGAGCAGACGGACAGATGCTTCCAAAACTAGTCGTGTCATGGAGTTGGGATTTTTGACTCCCTACAGCAAGCTCCACTTCAAGTAATTGTACCTAGAGCACGATTGACCATATTTCTCTAGGATTTTCCCGGCGAATGTAGGATAAGTTCCTATATGTAACCCTTGTCTACCTTCTTATCCAATCCGCTTTCCCCCTTCCTATCCTTTCCTGTGCTATCATAGGCAAGTAGCCACAATGTGGATTACCCTCAAGTAGTCACTTTCTAAAAGAAATAATCGTAGCTTATATCAAGTTGCTAATATCATCTAAGTGAAATTTTGACAAAACTAATTTCATATAATGATAACATTCTTGAAATTGGCTATGCTACAGTATTTCGTTGGCCGTGACGTGGGGCGTCATAGGACCAGTAAATGTTGAATTTGACTAATTTTTCTGTTCGATAATTCGCTAATGCTTATGATGAAATTCTTGGACGTCTGCGTGCAATTTATTTACATGTTATTTATCGGCTTAATGATAAATCATTACTGAGAACTTACTCTTTCTCCCATAATTACTGGCTTATCTTCACTTATAACACACTATCTCCCTATATCACTATCTCTTTTCAACTACCAAAACTTCCACCCACCACCTGAACTGCACGTCACATTGTCGACCAGACGTTACCTACATTTTTGTTATAGATCAACATATTACATCACAGAATGATTTTATCCCAAAGTAAAGAGCAAGCTATAACAAAATATATTTTAACAAAATTTTCTTCGGAAATAAAACTAATTCTTACGGTTATTTTTTCCGTTTTTCAATCAATTTTTGTAGTTCCAGTAATTTTCTCAGAGATTGTTGTTCAAACTAAGTTCAATAAGATAGGAAATTATTGAACCAATGAAGGATTCTATAATACAGTTAAGAGAAGTCCCGAAAGGCGAAAAATGCAGAATCTGTGTTTGTTCAAAACATATACATCTAAATTTTAGATACCGATTGACCTGTTATTAACGATGTAGTTTTATGGAAATATTTTGAGGTCCTATACTTTCAGAACTACGTTGTTGTTTTGATCTGTACAGATATTCATGGTCTTCTGCAATCGAAAGCGTATTAATTGGGATACTAATTTTACTATATAAAATAAATGTAAATTATTATAAAATGGCTAACAGTCAGTATATGTGACTTTTAATCTTTCTAAATAAATATTCAGACCTTTGGCCATTTTCTACTAATTTTTAAGTTTAAAATAAATATAGTCAAATTGAGAAATACTTATCCATGTGACATATTATTTCATTATCATATCGTTAGAGAAGAAAGGTAACTATCTAAATGGGTTACAGTGCCATAGTTGAAGATTGTAAGGAATTTCTGCCTTAGACTAAACAGTTTATCTTATTTCCATTCTGCTCCGATGAAACCATAAACATGTATCTCGTACTATTTATATCTACGTTTACACAGAAGAACAAGGAAATATTCAAACCTTTCAACCGACCTTAGGTTTGTCATGCTCATATCTCATTTGATATTTGCAACCTGATACTGGTAACGACACAATGCTTAGGAACATGACATTCCTAATGACATTTTTTTGTTAATTTGATCTAGTAATTTTAGTAAATATTAAACATACGTTTCCCAGGCGGCAGAAGAAAACTTTTCTTATAAAAATAAAATTTTCGCACTTGGTACTATTAGTAAAATTTATAAGGTGCTAGTTAAGTTAAAGTAACCACTTGAGTCCTTCTGATTCAAGTGGAAAAAGACCGAGTTATTCCCTACTTTGGAATATATTAAAGTTGAAACATTAGGACAGTCAAGTAACTAACTGGTTCTCAAAAACGAAAGAACTATTCTATTTACAAAAAAGAGAAGATTTTAGATAAAAGACTTTCAGAAAACTTGCTGAAATATGAAAAAATTTATTCCTAACTAGATATTTTACGAATTATGAATATAAGAGATGGATAATTCAAAGTTAAGCATTATAAGGTATTGTATTTAATTTCTATATAAATAATGCAGAATTAACCAAAATATTATTTAAGCAGCTTGATTTCATGACGTAGATAACGTTGTACAAGTAAATATCATAACCAACCTCGTTTTTTAAATCTATGTAGCACAGTCGATATATATATTAACAACCCGAACGCTATTCTGAGACAGGACGAATGAGTGATGCAATATTTTTATTTGCTCCCTGTATTAAGCAATCGTCTCCAGGGCGCCACAGCTTTTGCGGTAAATTGAATTCATTCTTGGCAGTCGTCGGTACAGAAAATTATATCACGAGAACCGCAAGACACGAGGCACGGAGAAAATACCACCTGTGTTCGACAGTAGTTCTTGTGCTCTATCCTGAGTCCGTATGTACTGCCTTGGATGTAGCTCATACTGATAAAGAAAAACTGTCTGGCTTAACGACGCATCCTTGGATTAATGACTGACGCTATTCCCACCCACATATACGAGAGCAGATACTGTCATTCACACACCGTGTTCACTGTGAAGCTCAGATGAGTTTAATATCTCGTTCAATTGTTTCATTAAAAGTAATGGTATTTTTGCAGTTAATACAAATAATAAATAAATGTACAATTTCACAACGCGCTTCTCGTCGTAGTGAATGAAACTTCACGTGATTCTCATTGTTGATGTTACCATTTCGGCTCCCCAAAAATTGAAACGACAGTCTGACTACCTAACTCACTACAATATAACAAATACATGAATTTACATTGTTGGGGGATTCGAACAGTCCTGAAACGGATTACCAACGTTGACGAAGGTTCCACGACATATTATTGGAATTTTATAAACAATAGTTCACAAAATAATTTGGCTAGCTCAGACGTTTCTCTTTAGCTGCTGAAGAAGCTTATTTCACACAAATAATAATAATTTTCATTTATTTTTGCGCATTTTTGCATTCTAAAAATTGTTACAATAGTTCGTAGCGATTAGTTTCTTTTGCTATAATTTCCACAAAGTAACCGACGAATAAAGTATCAAAATATTTCAACACAGTATTTTCATCACATATCATGAAATGACCACTTTATCGTGGTACCAGAGGAACAAGATTTCGTCCGATATCGAAATCCATGACTGACTCGCGACTCTCCGCACTTGTCTCATCTTTACTGGAGAACTCAACAGGTCCTTATACGTTTTCAAACACAAAAGAAAAAACTTCTTCATCACGGATATCATCAATAACAGACGCTGAAAAGGGCCTGTGGGCCTAGCACGGCAAAATGCATAGGTTTTTGTGCAATCATGACATAATCATCATCATCAAGAACAGACACTATTTCGTGAGTAAAATAGTTTATTTCTGGGGAGAAATGTGCTCGACGAACCTGAACGATTTTCTCTCAACATTTTTAAATAGCTATTGAGTGTTTCTAATACCAGGCGAAAATGGAAAAGAAGACTCATAGATGTCCGTTTGGTAACTGTTATTCAAAACCCGAAGAAAGCCTGCGAGAGGATTCTCTCGCAGGCAAAACCTTGTAGGAGAGATATGAAATATAGCCCGGGGGCCCTAGTTAACCCTTGGCTACCTTCCTCTACCCTTCCGCATCCCCCCTTTCAAATCCCTTCCTATGCTATTAAAGGGGAGTTGCCCTAAGTGGATTACCCTCATGTAGCCTATTGCCCTAAAAAAAAAAGGATGCCTTTTCCTCTCCGTTTTTGAACTAAAGTTCCCACAAGCCGAGGCACCTCGGCCTGTTCTGAGAGGTGTATGTTCCGGGGTCGCAGACTTTGGGCATACGGTAAGAGTTGTCCGCTATTCCCATTGGAATAGTCGGCCAGCTGCCTCTTAAAACTGGTCGAGGCACGGGGAAGGGAATGCTAGGTCCCCACAGCAAACTCCTCTCCCACTACCGGAAGGGCGTGGGACAAGTACCCAATGCCCGAACTACCTGATGCAGGTTTTTCTAGGGTTTTCCCTGCATTTCTTTAGGCGAATGCCAGGTAGGGTCCTTAAAATATAGCCCGGGGGCCCTGGTAACCCTTGGCTACCTTCCTCTACCCTTCCGCATCCCCCCTTTCAAATTCCGTCCTATGCTATTAAAGGGGAGTTGCCCCACGTGGATTACCCTCATGTAGCCTGTTGCCCTAAAAAAACTGTTATTCAAAACACCTATCTAGGAATAAAACCATACTTAAAATCGTCAATAGACGATACGAAAAATCTGATGTCGAATAAATCTTGGAGATCTTGTCTACCTAAAAAATTTAATTTTCCAAAACTTCCCCACGTCAGGTATTTTGTATCAAATTGTTTCGTTAGATTGCCTCTAAAATTTACATGCGTATGACTGAACTATCTACAAAATCATCCACTCATCTCTTATTTTATTTTTAGAAAGTCTCAGACACATTGATTTAAGGCATATGCCTTCGCTGAAGTAAAGAAACACAGCTGGACTATCCATACGCTACGTTAAAGACGAAGTTTGCCTCATTAAAATTATGTCCCTGGCCTGGCAGAAAACTATTCTAATCTCTTCATTTCAGAATAAGTATTAAACTGTGGAAGACAAGCTGCTGTCTCTACGTGTCAAAAAAATTACTTGGTATATAGATGAATTTATTTTCATCGTATTGATTACGACCAATTGTATATTTTGTGCAAAACGGCTTTTCGAGAGTTCATATCTTCCATACTATTTATTTTCTTATGGTCGGGCGTCCATCAAGAAAACCCGTCACGTTATACGAAACCGTTATAATCTTGTCCAATAGCAAGTCTAATTTTCCGTACGATGTCACCCAGGAAGTTAATAATTTTCCGTTGAACTTTTCTATGTAGTAGAGTCGAATGTGTCACCGTGTAAGAATGAAGCTCTCCGGAATCCGTTGAAATGGTGTTATCGGTAGTGAGATCTATTTAATCGTGTTGAGTATAAATTGGACAATTTCTGCCTCGTAAATCCGCTCATGTAGTTGTTATTTAAAGTTCCCGTTAAATAAAATGTGATTGTACGTCTAGCTCACTTCGCTGACTTTCCTATCTATCCTGCACACCTCGCTCTCGCGTAATATTATCACCGTAATATTCGTCAGCAATATAGCAACAGTATGTACATTTCAGCCCGGTGGAAGTAGCAGATGAAGCAGGCACTCTTCTCCTTCCATTCAATAAGCCCGACGCCGACGCTGGCGCCTGTCAGCTGCTGTAATGCGGGCTCAGGGGCGCAGTTATGAAGGCCGCTGCAAAACACTTGCTCCATTGTCTGTCTGCAACCTCCATATTCCACACCAACACGCTGCTTCGTGTGCTTGTTATGTTTCTCAAAGTTTATACTCGTATCTGGCAGAGCAGAAGTGAAACAAGTCTGACGCCGAAGTCCTAGTTATAAACAGGAGATTCGGGAAAAATACCAGTGAAACATTAAGATTCTTTTTCTCAAATGTATTGAAAACACACAAGTCAAATAAAGCTAAAGATAAAATGATAAATGACTTATTGATAATATGGTTATATACAGATATAACAAATAAAAAATTATTAAACGTTTCCACAGACTGCAGATATTTTAAACTGTACTAAAAACATGTGAATTAACATCAGTCAGCCAATGAAGAAATTTAAAATTTTTAAATATATCAGAAAGATAAAATAGTATCAAAGATATTGTCTCACTCTGAATATTAATGGAGTTATTATTCAATTTTATATGTATCATTTCAGAAATTAGACTAGCATGAAACCTGTGATAAATGTGCAGAAATTTTGTACCGTCCCAATAAATCATGAAATCCTTAGAAAGAATGGTTTATAAAGGCACAGTTTTTGGCGTCAAAATGTCTGATGTTAGCACGATGTTCATTAAGATCCGTTTTGTTTGGGCTATGTAAATGGAACATAAAATTTTACACACCACAAAATGCGTTTCACTTCATTCTAAGTTATAATTACAATTCTTAATTTTAAAAGATAGAGAATTTATAAATTATACTGACATTAAAATGTTTAAAGAATTAATATAATTATAAGTGCAACTGTGGGTAAAAGGGTAAAACAATTGTTTTTCACATGTAACCAATTTGGACTTAGAAAAGTTAAGCTTGCTTATTCTCTTGTAAATTTTTCTGACATCATTACCAATTTTAAACTTTGTCATCGGAAGACCGGGTGATAGTTTATAAGTCTTTCTATTCTTGAAAATGTCTGCAAAGTCCGATATAATGTTGTGTTCAATAAGTTTTACTTTCTTGTGTATATTGTAATATTCAAATTTGGCACATCAATTATATTTCAAATCAATTACGTTTACATAATTTATTGTTTCGTAAATTGTTACCCACGTCTGCCCAGCATTCCACCGTACCTTTATTTTCGAGAACACTATTGTAGGTTTTTTTTACACTGCTTCTACTCACAGCTTCTACACTGACTCTAAATCAAATATTTTTAAATCTCCCTGCGAACCGTTACTCTCAATATCATATTGCGAACTGTCCTCTCGTCTCGCAATTTGAGCGCGCATACGCCATTTTGACTGACCTTCCGACAAAGGAACAGTGCTTGCCTACACTGTCGCTTCAAAGCTCTTGCCGCTGCAAAGGATTTCTCAAACAATTTAGATTTTTAATTTCACAATTAATATCTTAATTAATTGGCATTACAATATATATATATATATATGACTATATTCTGAATAATACAGTTGTCAACTAAACACAATAATAAACATTCAAATTATGATCAAAGACAAAGGTTAGCCTCTTACAATTAGGAGTAACCAATATATTAAGTCGAATATTCTCATATTTCCGTACCTTAAAAATTTAAAATCACAATTAAATTCTGAAAATTTTATTATTGCTTTTTAAGTTATTTCGCATTGTTGCTGAAAGAATAAGGGTGTCATCGTTAAAAGAAGCAACTTCAGCATGAATACTACCGCCTCAACAGTAATAAGTGTTTCGTCGATTGAAATTGCCTCAGGATGAAAGGATGGTACGGACATTCGTGTTAACCCCTGCAGAAGATGTAGGCAGGGAATATAAATTTTAAAAGCGGCATAAGTTTTGTGGGAAGACATCCCATGATCGTTGAAGCCAGACTGAAAGGTGACTAAAGCACTGCTGCAGTGGAAGAGATTGTGGTGACTTATTAAATAACCATTGTTTCATCATAACTACGTCGAAGAGTCGTGTAAGTATATTTTTTCCAAATTCAGTGTTGATCTCTTTATTATTTTTATTATATTATTGCTACACGTTAACAGAAATATTTTATATATTGTAATTTCATCAGTTAACCAATTCATCTTAATCCAAAACTTCGATAATATGTTGATTAAGGTTGTAATTTGATTAGTGTCAATATTTGAACAATTTCTATTTGATGTACATCCATGTAGTCATCACTTTTTGAAACAAAGCGATTGATAAGGAGATATACAGTGAGACAGAGCGTACTGAGCCGCTGAATAGTAAACCAGCGAGTCTGTTGCGAAACAAAGTGTACAAAAAATGAAGTGACACTGACTCTGAATATCAATATAATACATCATCGAAAATAATAAATTGCCTTTAGTAATGACATCGTGTTCCAATAGCCAACATATTCACATTCATGCTGATAATGCATGAGAGATGTGATTGTAAGTCTGATTAGAGTTACTGTCTATTTTTTTTATATTCTTGTTCTCTATTCTCACTATATGTTACAATTCCCCTTTCTCTCTGATACTAAATGTCAGAAAAATTATATGAAAGGTTATTATAAAATTATTGTTACTTATATTAATTCATATTAAATTGAAAAAATAATAAAAGTTTTCATTGGTTTGTAACACATAACTAAATCCCAAAAAAATAATTTTGTAGTAATCGATTTGAGGTATAGAAAAATTTTAGGGCGTCGATAACCAAAAATGTTTCGCTACACATTCCTTTTTTTTCTAATATTTTCTACAAAACAACAAGGTGTTGTACCACATTGCAACCGATTTTTATTTTTCGGTTCCTTAAAACTGACATTTATCTTTGTCAAATCCATCTTCCTATTTCTTGTTTTCGGATCTGGTGCATTTGTTCTCAATTAACAACGTTACCGACTCATGTTTAATATTCGTAATAAACATTCTAGTCCTTGTGTAAATGGTTAATTCTGGGATCCGGTATAATTTTCTATTTATTTACAGTTTATGAAGCCACTCAAACACGAATGAAAGCAACTTTCCAAGAATTTAAACCTTCCGTCGGTATTTACCTCGCAGCGGTACAGGACGACGCACAACAAACACCACAACTTTACTACTCGTCCCCATAGAATATTACCGCGATCTTGCAGATTTTCAGTGACTACAGCAGAAGTTATTATTTTCTTTTCGTCGAACACTTTCGGCTTGCAGAATCCGCTGTAACTTTAGCTGTGAGGGATTGATATTCGCGGATCGATTCACATCATTTGCGCCGTAAATCCTCGGGAATCCGATAGCGTGGGTTATTGTTTGCAGGATCGCCACTGTGAATGGGTGCTCCATCTCACGGCATTTGTCAAGTTGTCAGCCTGCATTTAGGCTATCGCGACTGGCACGTTAACGTTCACCTAAGATAGATTTACGTTCTCAAACTATTTTGTTTTCAACTGCATTCTTTGTTTTGACTGGAGTAGTAAAATCATATAACCAATATACGTGTCTTATAATTATTTTCAAGCCTGTGAGTCTAGCCACTGTTGTGCCCTTAAGAACTCCATAGAAGTTTATTCTGCAAACTAGTTCTCCTCAACTGAAAGCTAACGTGAAATTATTTAGTATTTTAAATCAAACAGCCCAAGTACTGTAAAAAGACCAATTCCCATTATTGGAGTTTATTTTCTGGTAAACCTTATTATTTGCTGATAATTATTTCTTTCTTTCAAAAGTGTGATTTAGTTTAATTAAAATTTGGCGTTTCTTTATGTTTGAACAATAGTAATGTTTTCGTCACTTGTATATTGAAGGTTATACCACTGTGAACAAAAAGTAAGGTGAATTTATTTTTAAAATATAAATTCTTTATTAGTTCTTCCAAATCAATTTCATCCCCTTCAAAGTAATCCCCGTCCGATAAAACTCACTTTTTCCAACGCTTTTTCCAGTCCTTGAAACAGTCGGAATAATCTTTTTCGGGTATAGCCTTCAAGACCTTCTTCGATTCGGTTTTTATCTCCTCAATCGTGTCAAAACGGCGTCCCCGCATTGGCCTTTTGAGTTTGCTGAATAGTCAGAAGTCGCACGGAGCCAAATCAGGCGAATACGGTGGTTGCGGAACGATATGAGTCGAGTTTTTTTGCAAAAAAGTCGCGAAGAACCGACGCAGTATGACATGGTGCATTATCGTGATGAAGGAACCAACAGTTGTTCGCCCATAATTCCGGCTGTTTCAGACGAATAGCTTCACGAAAACGACGCATAACGCTCAAATAATATTCTTTGTTGACAGTTTGGCCCGGCGGAAGGAATTCATAGTGCACCACACCACGATAATCAAAGAAAACTGTCAACATGACCTTGATTTTCGATCAACTTTGCCGTGGTCTTTTTGTTCTTGCTTCACCTTTTGCACGATATTAGCTGGATTGGTCAGTGGTTTCAGGGTCGTATGCGTAAATCCAAGTCTCGTCTCCAGTAATGATGCATTTCAAGTGGTCCTGATAGTCAGACAGCAAAATTTCACACACATCACCGCGACGCGTTTTTCCAAAAAATTGAGCGATTTTGGCACCA
Organism: Zhengitettix transpicula; assembly: GCA_037074705.1. NCBI lineage: Eukaryota > Metazoa > Arthropoda > Insecta > Orthoptera > Tetrigidae > Zhengitettix > Zhengitettix transpicula. Next base: position 31,716,921 of record CM073593.1, on the reverse strand, counting down.
ATCGAGACTTGACGCGTTTGAGACACAAAACATTCTTCGAAATGGTTTGGGCTGAGCCTAATGATATTCCAACACTGTCAGCGAAATCTCTAATTGTCCATCGACGATTTTCAAGCACCAAATCTTTAATTTTTTGGACGTGGCCCTCGTCGGTAGACGTTGATGGTCGTCCAGAGCGCGGTTCGTCTTCAACGCGTTCTCGGCGTCTTTGAACTCGTTGTACCACTTATAAAGGTTTTTTTGTTCCATAGTTTGATCACCAAAGACCTTCCGCAACATTTTCAACGTGTCCGCACAAGAATATTAGTTCCGCAAATAAAATTTGATGCAAGTTATTTGCTCAACAAAATCACCCATTGCAAAATTCGAAAAATTCACTTTTGGTAGTTTACAAAAACACGTGTAACTCGGAGATAATTAAACCTTTTAACAAACAGACGCTTGGCAAATATTATAGACAGTCCTACCAACCTAGGAAAACAAATTTACCTGCCTTCCTAATACCCGGGAGTTTTAAATGACAATTTCACCTCACTTTTTGATCACAGTGGTACAATCTATCTCACAATTTCGGTTTTCTATTAAATACTGCTCCAATTGGAGAGGAAATAATGAATTGATACGATCCAATGTCAAAGTAAATTCGCCAGATGTATTATATGATTTTGACCACAAACGTAATAGTTACGAGTAAAGTGTCATAAAAATATTTAAAGACAATTCTGACAATAATACTGATGAATAAAAACAACCAAAATAAAATTATTAATAAGTTCGATAAATCATCTACGTGGTTTATTAAGGATGATTAGTGTTTTAAAAATTATCAGTTCTAGTGTTTGTATTTTAATTCTTAAATACAGACGATTAATACATTAAGTGAGCGATTGGATCTATTATTTTGCTTATTAATAGATGTTTGGAGCAAAGCTGTAGTGGGGAACACGCTCGTGGTGCCGTCTAGGCGCCAGAAGCGGAACTGCGAAATAACGACTGGTGAGATCGTTTGTAGCTTTGTAATGGGGTGGAATTAGGGAAATGGCACTATCGCTCCATTGCAAGGAACTTTTTGTTTATTTTGTGCTTCGGGAAGATTATTTTATCCAAGTTAAATAGTCAGAAATATGAAATGAAATTAGGAAGACAGATTTCAAAGAAACTATCATACATTCTTACAACTATTACTTATAGGACTCTATAAATCAACTGTATTTGTGAAAAATATTGTTGTAATTTTCATCATGATTTTTTTAAAATATTTTTGGTGTTGTATTCGTTTCCTGCTTCTTGGCTTAACCATGCTAATTAATTCTTTTTGATCGAACAAAGTTTTTATCAACATTTATCCACAAACAGGACGACTAAACTACCATAAATATAGTATCTATGGATATAAAGATTTTTATTTTGCTACCTGAACTATACTGTGCTTGACCCTACAAATAATAACTTTGCCTAAAACTGAATTAATTTGCTAGTCTGCAGTAAAAAATTTCAATCCCTTTGGGCAAACATCGGCCAATTTCGGGAGACGAGCATGTTTGGGAGCATGCACGTTATATTCCCTACAAATGAATAAGTCTGGTTAAGACTAACGGATGACTTCGATTGCCGACACGATCCAACTTGCTGTGGCCGTGACTGAAGCCTTGCGACATTCTTCTCAACGTTGGCAACATTAATTATATAAATTTATACATAGGTTCATTCTAGGATTTCTCAAAAGAAATACGTTGATTCCACAATCGTCTTGCGAGGTAAGTTTGTCAAAATAAATACATAACCAGCCTAGAATTTATTACAACAGTTGAAAATACAATAGAATCTGTTATACAGATTTCATATAGGCGAGTTGAAGTTGTGAACCTTGAAAAGGCGCTTTGGTAAAGTTTTTCAAATCCCTTTCCTATGCTATAAGAGGGGAGTTGCCACTATGTGGATTACCCTATACATAGCCTGTCTACACCCCCCCCCCCCCATAAAAAAAGTTTGGAACCATGAGCTTTGGCGGAGGCTACCTTTGGGGATGCCTTCACATCTCTCTGGTTTTTTGAACTAAGGTTCCCACATGCCGAGGCACCTTGGCCTGTTTTGAGAGGTGTATGTTCCGGGGTCTCAGACCTTGGGCATACGGCAAGAGTTGTCCGCTATTCCTATTGGAATAGTCGGCCAGCTGCCTCCTAAACTCGTCAAGGCTCGGAGAGGGAATAGCTGCGACCCCACTTCTCCCCTCTCCCGCCATCGGAAGGGCGTGGGACGGGACAAGTACCAAATGCCCGACCTACCAGATGCAGGTTTTTCTAGAGTTTTCCCTGCATCAATTTCAGAGTAGGATCCTTAAACTATAGCCCTGGGGCCCTAGTTAACCCTTGGCTACCTTGCTCTACCCTTCCGCATCCCCCCTTTCAAATCCCTTCGTATGCTATTAAAGGGGAGTTTCCATCATGTGGATTACCCTCATGTAGCCTGTTACCCTTAAAAAAAAGTTTGGAACTATAAACAGAAACAAAACGTATTAAAGACGGAATCTGTGTTACTTTAATTCATCCTCATTTATATTAATTCGTAAATTTAGAAAGTCAACCTAAGAGAAACGGAAGAATACGCTCATTCTAAAATATTTGCAAATCACTTGAGAACATTGAGTAGAATAATAGTTCCATTAAAGACAAAAAATACAATTTCCACGTTAATCAATAAATTGATATCTGAAAGAAATAAAATCTTTTTAAGGAACTTGAAAAGACTTCTTAAATTTGTCATTTTCTTCTTATACAATGGTGCAATAAAATCTTTTATAGGAGCTTGAAATGATTTGTAATTAATTATTCAAGTCACACCTCAACAAGAATTCCAATTATAGAACAAAGCTTCAAAATACAGAAAATAATTAGTGAAAAATTTCAGCGGAACGGAGTGGAATTAAAGCAGTCAAAAAACAATGTTGATGAATTTCTTTCAGGAAATTTTTGCATCTTAGCAGAACTCGTCGTAAAAATCAATTTATAATAATGACTTACTCATTTCCACGGACGTGGTTTTACTAAAGTTTTATTTCTCATTCCTCTATGAAACATTATTTGGTATCCCCGTAAGGTACATCTAGGTATCAAATATTAGTTTTAGTTCACTCTTTCGGTGTCTACAATGGTCACAATATTACGATTAAAATTTTAACTGCTTTAAACGCCATTTCACTGAAAACTTATTACCAATACCACAATTCATCCGCCTCGGGCGTTAATATTTTTCACATTATTAAACCGAACTGCATCATTAACGAGCTCAACGATCATCGGTAGACAGGTAAATATTGTTACAGCAGTGGAAAAAGGCCGAATGTGAAGCAATTACAAAATAAAAATCTAATAATGGAAAAATATTAATGGGTGACGCATACAGGGAATTTATCTGGCCCGAAAGAAAATATAATATAGCTTTTTCAAACTGTCACGAAATACGATAGACCTTCATTCATGGAAAACAATATGCGTAACGAAAAGTTCATTTGCATTAACTGGGTCGTGTTTTTGCTTTCCTGCCGTCAGTCCACACAAGTACATTATTAATGATCTGGCAAAACGAGGGAGGAGGGACAGGTGCGGGGCTGTGTTTAAACCGCCACCTATTGTCATTGTTGGACGTTGTCTTCAATGCTGCCCTGGGCTGGTGTGAATTATGTACAACACGAGTACAAGGTAGGTCGACGTCTACCAGTGGGCATTGTTATTCTAAGATTAACTGCGTAGTAATTATAAAAATGGTTTTATAATATCACATGAAGTAAATAAAGCTCGAGAAATATTAAGAGCAAAACAAAAACATGTTTGGATAGGAAACGAATTATTAGTAGATACTTTCATTTTTCGTACATTGCAATGGATTACATAATTCAACGCGAAATATTTATTAACACTTTAACAATAAGATACTGACATACATATTATCAATTTCATAGTTCAAGATCAACAGAATCCCTACAAACATTTGTAACACGGCTGGGAAAGGGAATTAAAATAAATTACCGACATTATATATCCGAAGTAAGATTCATGTTCCCTACATAGTTTAGACATAAGGCTTTGAAACTTTCACGTTTCTGAATACTTTTTTAACTATCCACCAGCAAAATATGATCGTTAAGAAAGTAGACGAAAAATAAATATTCTGTGCTCCTGAAAAGTTCGTAGCAGAGAAAAATGCAAGGTTAATATCCAATTTTGTAGGGTCGGCCACAGATATAATAAAAAGAAAGCAAACTGAATATTTAAAAAATATATATATTGTAATAATCAATTATTTATGCGTTTAATTTATTTGCCCCACGTTGTGGTAGCCATTAAATGTAGAAAACAAATGATAGGCGTTAATTGAATTATAGGAGTGATTAATTAAATTATTAATATTTAAAGTTTTATTTCTTAAAAATGCACATTATTAGCCCTATCTTTGTACGCTGGTCTTTGATCAAAATTTACAAAACTTTACTTTAATTATTTACAATTTATTTTGTTCTAGCAAATACACATCTATATTTACAATCCAATATGTTGAAAATCTCTTAATCTCAGGGTCATCACTGGGTTTGATAATTAGGACACGATAAATGTATAATTTATAATATGAAATATTAATGGAATGAAAGCTGAACTAAATGAACTCTGAACGAAATCTGACTATCCTTTTAATTATAGTTTACAAATTTATCAAAGTTATAATACTTACGGACCGTCGGTCTGGTACCAGAACAATCAATTTTACCTCGGTCGGACGCTTTTATACACTTCAATTTTTAATATCAGGCCTTGGTTTTCACTGATTCTACACTTCACTTTAAAATTTTGCAAGATTGGCGGTATTTCGTTGACTGCTCCGCTCCACAATAATTTACCAATGTTCTCCTGGAACAATTTCTCCACGAAGAATTTGGAAAGTTCTATTCTGACAAAAACTGATATTACTTTCCAATATTTACGATGCAATACTTCCGTGAATGTTTTACTTTGTATTAATTCACAACTTTAACTGGTAATACATTAACGACGTCTAGTCTCTGCTCAAGTTTTAGTACTTGTTCTGCCCCTTGCAATGTTTCTCCGCCAACTAACTATACTTTTGCGCGCGTAATCGCCATTCCGACTCCTCAACAAAGAAACAGAACTCGCCGCTCACTGTTGCTTTCCTCGCACATGCCGCTTACAATTAATTTATTCGCTAACAATTTAAATTATTTAAAAACAATTAATGGCTTAATTAATTGGCATTACAAAATATAAATATAAGAGGAAGACTAATTAGAAAAAGAAAAAGAAATTAAAATAGAAAAATTAAATAACAAAAGAAATACCACACAACATATCCGCAATCATTGCTGCTTTCGCCAGGTGATTCAAAATCATACGAGTCGCAAGAACAAGACGTTGCACAAATGTATATTTTTATGTTGCCAGTTTTAGTTTCAAACTCGTTCCCTTGAGATAATTAACTGATTTTATTTTACATTAGTAGTTTGAGAAATATAGCTGACTAAATATATAAAAACTATAAAGAATTATTTTTACAAATCGAATTGACGTACATAATTTGTGATGACATTTTAAGTAGTAACGGTCTAAGTACATATCTCTTAGGAACGTTGTTGCGCGCATCGCGTTTAGTGTCCTTCCACGCAGGGGCAACCCCCTTCCCGTGCTCTGCCTTTACGTCTCAGTATGTGCGTAGAGCTTGACCACATTAGATAGTGGTGGTTTTTGTGTTTATTCTGCGCTATCTCCCCTCCAACAATCTTCACTGCTGACACTTGTAACAGTGTAGTAAACCAGATGATAACAGAAACAGCTTCGACTAGAAAAAAATACTCAAATAAAAAACGACGTGCTCCACGATTAATATAATGTGATTAATCTATGTGTCGAGCAAGATAATTTCATTTATGAAATTCTTAGAAACGGTTCATACTCGTCTCGAATCTCTTCGTATTGTTTATTTTCGACTGTCTTTTACAAATATAGTCTTTGGTGTGTAATTTGTTTAAAGATTATCAGTTTCTATGGTAGTGTGCGATAACGTCGAAATTGTTCGTTGACAGTTACAAAGCCGTTAATTGCTCAAAACAGATTGCTGCGATAGAAATGCTGAAAATATAAATGTTTTGTCGTAAAATCGTATAAACCATGATCGTCGTGTCACGATAGTACACGTACTTCTATTTCCAACGGTATAAATAATACAGAAATATTTGAAAAATGTATATACACAAATATACTACGATATATATGAACCGTCAACTGGATAAAACGTCAATATTTCTGAAATTGAATGTATCTCAATAAAAATTGTTTGACCTGCTTTGTCAATTCTGACGAAAACAGAAGTTTGAAATATATATAATCAAAAAATAAAGACTACACACAGATTGACAGTTCCAATTACCTTATCTGTATAATTAAGTTTTAATTTTTACTTTTAAAACGTTTTTTTAACACTTATAATTAATTTTTAAAATAATTACGGTATAATATTAAAACTCCACACAGATTGACGCTTTTAATTACCTTATCTGTATAACGGAATTTTATTTTTAAGATAAATAAATTTTTGTATAAAAAGTGGCAATCTTAAGACGTAAAACTGGATGAAGATTGACTTGCAGCAAAATTGTAGATATGAGACACAATGTCACACAAGAACTACCATTACTTAAAATCTATGAATTCAACATTTAAATGAAAGAATCATTGTATATTAGTATGGAAAATTGGCGCAAGCTCCAGACCGTAATTTAAAGTTAAATTTTTTTGGATAATTATTTCCAAAAAAAAAATTATTTTCATAAATTGGCGCCTGATTATATGCATTGGCTTAAAAGTGTTAAGATAATAAAGCCAAAAGTAGTCATAATAAATTTTAAATATTTTGAATGAAATCTAATTTTATTTTTGAGAATCTTGTCAAAGCTTTTTTGCTGATTTGGAGTACAGCGCACCTTCATATGCTGAAAAGGCACGAGGGTATTATTTATGTTTATTAGGCTGCTTAAATCTGTCGTGTAAATTCTGCTGTAACACGACAAAACAAGCCCATATATACGTTCGTCGTTTTGTAAAGAGATTATAAAACTTGGGTGGTAGTCGTCTTCTCCTTGTTCCGTTTTTTTTTATTTTGGGTGTATACAGGCTATGTATAGGGTAATCCATATAGTGGCAACTCCCCTCTTATAGCATAGGAAAGGGATTTGAAAGGGAGGATGCGGAAAGGTAGAGGAAGGTAGCCAAGGGTAACTAGGGCTGCCGGGCTATGGTTTAAGGATCCTACCCGGCATTCGCCTAAAAGAAATGCAGGACAAACCCTAGAAAAACCTGCATCAGGTAGGTCGGGCATTGGGTACTTGTCCCAAGCCCTTCCGATGGCGGGAGAGGAGCTTGCTGTGGGGACGCAGCATTCCCTTCTCCGTGCCTCGACCAGTTGAGGAGGCAGCTGGCCGACTGTTCCAATGGGAATAGCGGACAACTCTTACCGTATGCCCAAGGTCTGAGACCCCGGAACATACACCTCTCAGAACAGGCCGAGGTGCCTCGGCTTGTGAGAACCTTAGTTCAAATCGGAGAGGAAAAGGCATCCCCAAAGGTAGCCCCTTCGTATCTGTCCTACAAGGTTCTACCTGCGCGAGAATATCCCTCGCAGGTACTGCCTGCGAGAGAATAGCCCTCGCAGGTCTTCGTCCTTGTTGTCCCAGTTCAGACTTCAACCTGTTTATGGTCATACGAGGGAAAAAAACGTCTATGAGATTGTGGGGGAAATAATAGTGGTTGAGGAGAAAAATAACTGAGCAGTATAGGTTCTGAAAAAATGTTGGTGTACTGACGAAGTGTACATATATACAGATACTGCATAAAGTCTGACGGATGGTCACGGAAAATATGCCAAAATCGTGGAAACATAAGCTACACAGTTATATTATCAATGTATTTGAAATCAGGAATAACATTTAATATTAATTAATTATTAAACATATTATCAAAAGAAAAAGTTACGTATAAAAATTACAGGTTTCAATTTAACTGTAACTTGCCTTCAATACCATTGAATCAACACACTTCTCAAAACATTTCTCGATTTCGTATTATGTGAGACCGCTGTTTTCGCTTCTACGTCTTCCACAGCAGAGATATGGGTCCATTTTAGCGCCGACATTTTCAGAAATAGGAGGAAATCGCTGTCTGTAACGCTTTGAAATCCTTAATTTAATTTAATGATATTCCTGGAGTTCTTTCTCAGCGAATTTCAGAGGGGTCCTTACCTCTTTATTGTGTTAAGAAAAGGACAGCGGATGCTGAATGACACGGGGAAAAACAGCTGACGGTTGTCAGTCACGAGAAGGAATGAGAAGAGAGTGGATAGAACACAAAATGTGTCCTCGGTTGTGTGTATTATATTTAGATGTCAATCCAGAAATCAATCAAAACATTGTATGACCAAATGAATATTTATTTTTATTTGTGCGTTGTAAGTTGAGGGGCAGACAATATAAAATGAAATCAGAGCATACAACTTCGTCAATCTCTTTTCTTCGTGACTGTATAAATGGTATGATGGCGTTGTACATATTTAAACTGGCAAAGTGAATAAACTAGAAAACAAACGAAGCGATGTAAACATTTCCTCGTAACGTTTACTGAGAGATAAAAAGTTCCCAATCTAGTAAAAAGTCCTTTATATTTCCGTACGGTAATAAATTTTTAAAGAACTTAGGAAACAAGGTTCCATTCAAGACTCCGCGTGAATACAGGAACTTTGAGAAAAATAGACTGTATATATGTTGAAATGTATTGTTTTAAATTATTGGAATGCTAAAGGGCGTATTTCGTCTCGGGAGAAATTCGTACGAAAATTTAGTGAATTCCGAATACAAATAAATGATATAATAATGCCTCTTTTGTTCTTTGTACAAGTTTAAAAAGTTAAAAGCCTGTTTCCTTTATCGTTTCAATTTATTTTTTCATTCCTAAAACGATATAAAACAGATGTTTTTAATAATATAAGTTTTCTGAAGCAAATATTAAATTAATATTAACGTTTCCGTTTATTTTGTGAAGAAATTTTATACACGCGCAGAATTGCAATACGAAAACTAATTACTATTAACCAATTCACTTACGAAAGCAGTCATATTTAAAATAAATCCAATAACCTTCAAAACGCATTCACTATTCTTCTACAGTTCTCATTATTTCAAAATAAATTGCCTTCTCTTAAACGCTTTATTATAAAGCCAATTAGAATTAAATATTACTATGGAAAATCAGAATAAAAACTAAATAGAAGACGCTATTAAAGGCTAGGAGACAAATGTTAAAATGAAAAAAATACGTCTGATTGAAAATAATGAATATTCAAGATAATAACTTTTTGTCTGAATTGGCTACCTTTCTTATTCATTGAAAATCAGCAAAGTATAATATTATTCACTAAAAATTAATATTAATTGGAAATATATTGATACAACACATTATATTAATTTGTATATGACTTACGAATTCACTACGATTTCTAAAGCGACATCACTGGTTGGTTTGTAATCTCTGGTTTTACCCAAATATGGACACTCATTTGTAGCGTGGTTCAATATTTGGCCTTGTCTTTTAGTCATTCGAATTATCCCATAAATATGCTTGATGTATGTGTTATCAATGAGCAACTGTTTATTACTCATCAGATTGCTACATTTTTTTTTCATGTTCATATTACCAAATATATATTTCACATTTAAATCACGTTTAAATGATTAAACTTAATGTCTAATTTGTTAATCAAGACATGAGTAATAGTTTATTTCCTAAAATAATGCAAATCAATTATTGCGTTACTGACGCGCACTCAATCTCTGGCCAAAGATTACTATGCATAAATTTACCTCATCATACACAATCAGAGATTAATTACTGTAGTGAAAAATTTATTTGAAAAGAAATTTACTGCGAAAACTTGATTAACGCAGTCTGTGCATGCATCTCTTTTTTTTAAGAAAAAAAAGAATGACGGAAGAGATCCTTATTAGCGAAATAAATTATTACGCTGTTCATTAGCACGTAATCACTGGCCACAGTTAGCATTAGAGTGACAGAAATTATTGTTACACTGTTATGAAAAAATTATGAGTGTGAATACCCCGCAATAAATTGAGATGATGCTGATTAAACTGCCTCTGTTTACGTGTTAATGAGATTACTAATATTTTTTTTATAAAACGGTGCCAGGAACTCACCCGCTGCGAGCAGAGCTGCGAAGCACAAGAACATGCCGTGGACGTTACTCCTCCCCATTGTTGCGATCACTCGGCATGCTTTTCGGGATTCCCCGTCACTGCAGCAGCAGCAGCACCGGCATGGTAGCGATTAGGACATCGGATGCGCCCGGCGTCCGGCAGAGAACTGAAAGATCTGGTCCCAGAACAGATCAGCGTCGCTAGGCAACGCGCATGCGCCAACCAGCATCCCCCCCTTCAAGTCTGCAACAAAATACACCGAAAAAAAAGGAAAGGCAAACTGGTATTGGGCATGAAGACGTCTCATCTGGAATCAGCAATAGGAACTGCCGAGGTAATTTGTCTTTTAAAGCTCCAAGAGGAACACATACGAGACTAGTAGCTTCGTTTACCATGGTTGTCTTCTTTCACAAGCTAACAAAATTCATAGTCAGAAATATGGAGAGCTCAATTGCCCTAATAAGGAATTCATAACAGGAATTTATATAAAAAAAATAATTTTATCATCCATAACTTTTAATAAAAACAATTTATGACCTTAAACAGACACTTTTTTATATTATGACGACGTTTCGATAGCTTTTTGTATCTTCTTCAGGTATTGGCCAAATTTTTTATTGTGTTAATTTGGTCGATACCTGAAGATTATTCAAAACGGTATCGAAACGTCGCATAATATAAAAAGTAAAAAGTGTCTGTACAAGGTCAAAAATTGTTTACATTAATTCAAAACAGACGTTAAATTAATACTTCCATAACTTTTATTTTATTACATAATATTATTTCAATGACAATAAACTTGTAAACTAAAAATAAATCACTGTTAACGGACAGTCATCCGTCATTAAAATAAAGTAGAAATTTTATTTAATAACCAATCATGATTTTAGAAGAATGGTATAAATTGGAAAATTAACAGAACTCGCAAATTGAGTAACCATACAGGGTAAATATTAACTACATAATATTTCATATACATATAAATTCTATGAATAAAAAATATTTGATATTTACAAACTGATTAATAAGCTCAAATTTTAATTTTTTTTTAAAAAAAATCAGCTTATTAAATAAAATAGGTCTTCATAAATTTATTCTCAATACATCATCCGTTTAAAAATATTCTTACTCTTCTTCGTCTATACTTTCGTATTTCGCTCGAAGTGTAACATAAATTCATAAATCCAGTACCCGGTTCATATTATCAAGAAACCGTATGTTCAAATTATTATTTTTACTTCTGTAATAGAACCACAGAGTTATTGACAGCAAAGAGTAGCATTTTTTTTATTTATCAGAATATTAGTAATTGGATCTATATAAGCAGCATGTAATATGAGCTAATCTATTGCCGTCTATAACGTTATGGGGAATCCATTTCATTTATTTTATCCCGCATCGTGGAGTTAATTTCCTTTTACAATATCCGCCCATTTCTTCATTTGGTGTCTTCTGTTGGGACAGAAGTTAGTGCATTAAGACGAGGAATACATTGCCACATGAGACTTGTACATTCCTCTCGAACAATTGGCGTTTGGAGATACGCATGTAGTATCTAATTACTAAAATTTCGTTGTAGGACTACATTACCAAGCATTCTGAGGGTTTTATACTTAAAACTTTGAACCATGTTGACATTAAATTTTTGTCACTTTGTAAAGTAGTATTTTGTTCTCATATAGATAAACAAGTTTTTTTTCTCTCTCGTATACAGTTTTTTTAGAGTAACAAGCTACATGAGGGTACACCACATAGTGGCAACTCCCCTTTCATAGCATAGGAAGGGATTTGAAAGGGGGGATGCGGAAGGGTAGAGGAAGGTAGCCAAGGGTTAACTAGGACCCCCGGGCTATAGTTTAAGTATCCTACCCGGCATTCGCCTAAAAGTAATGCAGGGAAAACCCTAGAAAAAACTGCATCATGTAGGTCGGGCATTTGGTACTTGTCCCACGCCCTTCCGATAGCGGGAGAAGAGTTTGCTGTGGGGACGCAGCATTCCCTTCTTTGTACCTCGACCAGTTTAGGTGGCAGCTGGCCGACTGTTCCAATGGGAACAGAGAACAACTCTTACCGTATGCCCAAGGTCTGTGACCCCGGAACATACACCTCTCAAATGCATCGGTTTGTGGGAACCTTAGTTCAAAAACGGAGAGAGGAAAAGGCATCCCCAAAGGGGATGTTTCTCCTACAAGGTTTCTCCTACAAAGTTCTGCCTGCGAGAGAACATCCCTCGCAGGTACTGCCTGCGAGTGAATAGCCCTCGCAGACAGTCTTCCCTTTGTTTCGTATTTATCAAGATATATCGGATTCCTTCCGGTTTTTTTTACTATTGTTTCTAACTCATTTTCTGGTCCCAATTAATGCCTAGTTCTGTTGTCTGATTTATGTTGTTTACGGACGCTGGTGTGCATTACGAACGATTAAGGGTAAAATTGACGTGATTTATTTTCGTCTGGTTGACTTGGGAACTCTCTTTGAGGGATAAATTGTTTCGAAGGTTAGTGGAGACTATGATCGCGGTATAATGAGCAAAAGTGACTTGGTTATAGTAATTATTCGCAGAAACAGCAATAGGTCAACATCTTAATAGAAACCACTTTATCAATTACCACTAACAAATGACTGCTACCTTAAATTTATTGAAACGCAATAATTGGTTGACAACATGCTTATAAGGAAATAATTGTCCAAATGACATCACTTGAGCGCACTTATTTAAGAAAATATTCCAGCTACACCACATACACACACACACCTTACCTAGAGATCGCAACTAGCAACATTTTACAACTCCACAAATATCATCAATACCGTACGGTTTTTCGAATTTTACTCTGCATATACTTTGTTCAACTCCAAATCACTTAATCAGACATAACGTCATACGATTTTTTATGAAAATAGGAACATTACACTAAATGTTATCTAAATATAAACAACATCGCATCCATCAGATACAGTCATGTATCACACCACAAATCCAGTTCAATATACCTCTAAATATGAAACAATGCTGGAATAATTTTAATATGTAATAAACACACACGTACTCATATATATTTGATTATCTTACGTAATAATGTATTTATATGAATATGTTTTGATTAAGGGGATAACAATAATATAATATTCCAATTACAACGTGTTTGATTGAAGGTTACAGGGGGTAGGGGTAAGTATAATTCGTTATCGTTTAGGGAATGTAGGGCGCAGGGGGTGATTGGAGTTGGTTAAACGTGGTGACGTGGATAGCTGGATTTATTGTCAATTACCAGGCGTGGATGGGCTTTCCTAATAATTAATTCAGTTCGTTTAACTCCCCTGTATATGAAGCCCATTTCCCCACCTCCACTCACCCCCCCCCTTCCCTATCGCCGGTCTCAATATAAAAAAAAATCAAGTTTGCGGTCACATTCAGTTTCAATTATTTTGGAAGGGGAAATTCAATGAATGTTTAGTCCCCACGGTAAACGAAATATTCTGTTATATCTTTAATGATCAAAAATCCACCGTATAGTCCTCCAATTATAGTAGAAATTATCGATATTATTATTTTTTATACATCATCGAATAACAAATTCATTTCCTAGCACGCCATTTAATATATCCTGTATATTGTTTTTAAGTTCATATATTAGTAGTCATGTTTTTTTTGTATATCTTATCGTAAACACGAAATTATTATGTTTATGCCGCTTTCTAAGCAAGCAAGTCTGTAAAATAACACTTAACTGCATCTTCACGGTTGGCTTTGTTTTTGTAAACATTACCAGCGTTGCGTTAATGTTACAACGTTCATTGAATACAGAAACACTCAACGTGTACTATCATAATTCTTATCATATGTTTGATTTCAAGTACATATTTCGATAAAAACTACAATATGGCATTCATAATATCGCCCACAAAAAATACCTTAACTCTTAGTGCAGATTAAATAAAAATAGTCTGAAACTTGATGTGGTTTTCAGTTATGTCAATCTGAGTATTTACTCTTGTAGATGACAGTACAGTAACACAGTTAAATCAGTTTGTAGCGTACAATCGTAAATTAAAGACTATAAATTTTAAAGTCAGAAGCTAACATAAAATAATATCGTAAACATTTTTAAGGTTTTTAGTGTCAAACAGAATTTTTCAATTAATCCAAGTTTTTAGAACGATTGGTTTGTCCAATGTAACTCTAGAAAGCACTGATTCATTTAATTTAATACACTAAATTTTGTGTTTATGCGAATCCACAGTGAATTCACTTCCGTGCAGGAAAATATATTCCGCACTGCATAGAAAAATGTAGAATGATTTTTCTAAAAAATGTGTATTTTCATTTTTACAACATTACTTTTGGAGTTTTGATAGTTGTTTGTTATGTATCAATTCTTTAAATGATTCTTAATGTACGGGGATTAATTATTTTTATATTCTTTCTTATAGGTTATATATATATATATTTTTAATAATTAACCAGATAATTATTTAATTAGATGAATTGCCTCAAGTTGAAGACGCCAAAATGTAATAAACAAATTAATTAAGTGAATTGAATTAAATAGTTGGCCTCGTTGGTGAAACCAAATGTAATGAACAAACAATATTAAAAGTATTAAATGGTCGATTAATGAATTAAATTTTTTTTATATATATAGGTTATATATATATTTTTTTAATAATTAACCAGATAATTATTTAATTAGATGAATTGCCTCAAGTTGAAGACGCCAAAATGTAATAAACAAATTAATTAAGTGAATTGAATTAAATAGTTGGCCTCGTTGGTGAAACCAAATGTAATGAACAAACAATATTAAAAGTATTAAATGGTCGATTAATGAATTAAATTTTTTTTATTTAAAATTTTAAAACGAGAAGGATTTCAAATAATTTACCAAATTCTTTTAAACTTTACAAGACAATTAATTTATTCCAGGTAAAAATTACAACACTTCTCGACGTGATTATTTACATTTGAAGTTTTACTATTTTATAGATTTTACCAACTCTCATCTCAGTGTCGTTTATTTGGCCCTTCTAAATAAAGAACCAACCTTTATATTTACATTAAACAATCCAATTCCTGTTACAGCCTTAAAATTAAAACAATACCAGAAGCGTGAAACCGAAATCTGACGATTCCATCTTTAGTTAGCGTTTACAAACTGTATTAAATTTCTTTGTACTTACAATCTTCTGCTGGTACCAGGCTTAAGTTTGGGCTCAGATGCACCTCACTGTTCACATTAAACAGGCCATGAATTCACTGAATTTAAATTGGTTACAAAACACTGTTGAAACTTTGGGATCTCTCAACTGGATACGGCTACTCCTTCCGGATTAATGGTCAGTCAGATTGTTACCAATTTTCTCTCGGTGAAATTAGTGACGGTCTCTTTACTTATTGATTTTTTACTGCGGCATGACTTCATAAGTTACTGACTTGTAATTTTATTCAATGAATTTACTGTCCGAAAAACTTTTTGATCAATTTCCACCTGCGATCTTTCTGGATGAATATCTGCCTGAAACTGTGTCCGCCGTCCGACTGCGGTTTCAGAAAACGCTTCTGGCCAACAAAGATTGCCTATGTATTGTTGCCTTTGATATTTGTCCCGATAACAATCCTTTATAAATTTCCAATTATCAAATCACTAATGGCCTCTAATTAGTATTACAATATATATTCTAATATAAACATATATATATATCAAATTTCATGTCCCTAGCTTCAGTTGATTTGGCGTCGATACATGTCACTCAGTGCCTTCTAGAAGAAGAAGGTGTAAATAGACTATAAATATGGTAATCCACATAGTTGTCACTCCCCTCATCTTATAGCATAGAAAACGGACTGAAAGGGGGGATGCGGAAAGGTAGAGCAAGGTAGCGAAGGGTTAACTAGAGCCCCCAGGCTATAGTTTAAGGAGCCTACCCGGCAATTCGCCTAAAAGTGATGCAGGGAAAACCCTAGAAAAACCTGCATCAGGTAGGTCGGGCATGTGGTACTTGACCCACACCCTTCCGATAGCGGGAGAGGGGTTCGTGTATATATCATAGGCAGTAATGACATAAATACAGAATAGCGGAGACGTACATCTTGGTGCTATTGTTGTCTAAATATTTTTAAAGGTAGATTTCTTCGATTCCGCTAAGAAATAAAACAAACAAAAATAGTCTAGCTTTCTTTTTAAATAAAATGTAAGATAACAACAATAATTCATAAGTATATGGTTTGGTAAGTCAGTATCCACTAAAACCGCTAAGTTATAGATAGCTTACTTGCTACTCAAAGAAAATTGTTTCTGAGAATCACAATTTTTATCAAAATTCAGTCACATCCATATCCTGGATTCCGGGCTACATTATTCTCCTTCCACATCCCCGTCCCCCTTTTAAAATCGTTTTCCAATTTATTAAAGAGGAGTTGCCAACATGTGGATTACTCTTATGTAGCCTATCACGTTCAAAATATATATATCATTTGTGCTAACATAACCACGGCTACATCACCAGTTTACTTTTATGATTATTTTCACATTTAAGTGCTTTCACACCTTACCACACCAATTTCGTCAACACGAATGAAAATATACAGATTATTCCAAGATTCACATTGACCGTTACAGTGAAGTCGAGAGATAAGAATCTATCTGTTTTAAAAAAGCGCTCACATTATCGGATGTCTAATGGAATGATTTTATGCACAAATATATATTTTTTAGTCAGTTTAATTCATGTATATTTCAAATTTCACAAATTCCTAGAATATAATAATTTTTACATAATTGTCTTATTTTGTACTCTAAAAATTAATATGGCATTCTACAACTCACATTTATTTTCAGAATAGTAACTTTCCGTCTGGTTGTGTTTTCTTTTCTGTTTTAATTCTGATGCAATTAATTATGGCACTCGTATAATTAATACTGACTGGTTTGCATAGACAGTATTCTACAAGCGGAAATCGTTCAAGATAAGAATCTGCTGCGGTTGCTACACGCCGCAGTTTATCTATTTTAATCTCCGCACAAGACAGCCTATATCGAGGTTTCGCAACTATGTCTTGATATATCGGTATTCGATGCCAAGAGCGACAAAACCTATACTCATATAAGCGCTATAGGTTTTTAGCTTATTCTACAAATTTAACATTTCCAGTTACAATAAATAAATATAATGGCTGAACAGTCAGAAATGGTTTATTAATTAACAATGTTACTATCACAAATAAATCAGTACGTTTCTTCCCCAATTTGGGACTTCATCAGGTGAACTATAAAAATAATGTGATACCTTAACGATTGATTAATATTTTTATGAAATTTTGGCCATTACGTTTATTTATTTACTATATTATTATAGTCAGAGATCTCGTAGAATTAATACAAACACTATTAACTTCATTAATTAAATATAAACAATATTTTGTTTCTAGTAACAAACAGTATGGAAATATATTCTAAAATCTAGCATTAAATAGATCTGCCTCATATCTATGGTTCTAAATAAATATTTCCACTATTATTAAAATCTTAGGCCAATAACTACGAAATATACCGAACCAAAAAGAAACTTCAGCAGTGATTTGATACATTTAAAGTCAATTGAACCCTTCCCGATCAGTTCATAAGAAAAATATAATAACTACAGATATATAAATGCATCGGCTATGCTTCAAATATTAAAATGAAAAAATTACGTCTGTTTTGAAAATTAATACTGAAAAAAATAGCCAAATACAGACAAAATAAGTTATTATATAAAAACCGTACAACGTTTCTGGAAACCTTGTTCCTTACTTCAGGTGCTAAGAAAACTGAAAAAAAAACAAGATACTAGAGCGACACAACTGCATAATATAGTTGACAACACTGAAAAGCAAACCAACAATCCATTGCGGACATTAAAGAAATTATAGTTGGAGACACGCGTACCAGGGGATCTTTATTTTTGGTTTCTATTTTTGTTAGCAGAAACGTTTTGTGGTATTTATATCACCACTTTTTTGTCTATATTTGGCTATTTTTGCTCATTATAAAAATACAACTATATTGAGGAATTCCTTTTCAATTGGGCTCATACCGACTGTTATGAACACGTGCAACCGGTATCAGAGATGGATTCGACAAAATCTAGTCTTAAAATACGTCAGTAATCCAGAAAAATATTTGCTCGATATTAATCGATCGTTTTCGGATTACTTTTAAGTAACAGTCACCGTCCTCACCAATATCTCATTTATCGTTACTTCCTCTCAGAAAAGCGTTAGTGAAGCAACGCCATAGCTCTTAATGTTTCGTTATTCATTAACGTAAGTCATTCACATATATTTTTTAATAAACGTTCCCGATATTGGGATTGGTTAAAATAAATAAAAATTAAATTACTGCCCTAATCTGGCAAGCTCATAAAGGCGAAAACCTCTACAGAGGACGTATGGGCGTTTTGTGGAAGAAAGCGTGCAGAGATTCCAATCAAAGTTGGAGACCAGCGTGCCAGAGGTTTTAGAGCCAGATATAAGGCGTTTAAAATGCCGAGTGACGTGGCCTTTTCCTGAAATACCTACCATCGATATTTTGCAGCCTAAACCGAAGTCAGTCACAAGCAACGATGCATCAAGCATATACTAATTTCAGAGCCATGCGAACATTGAGATTTGAAGAAAAAAACGATGATTCATTTGGATTCTTATTCATACTATTTGTAAAATTTATGTGGAATAAATATACGTCTGATTGAAAATTAATAACAAGAAAAATAGCCAAATTCAGACAAAAGAAGTGATAATGTAAATACCACACAACGTTTCTGGGATCCTTGTACCATTCTCCAGGGGCTATGAAGAGCCTAGAGAAACACAACTGCACTGGTCAGTTGACAAAACTCAAAAGCGACGACAATGGGAGAGCCGAAGGGTCGGTGTAACAATAAGGGAGCAACGACAATGGGGAAACAGAAGGTTTAGCGTAATAATAAGGGATCGTAGCAATTGTTGAGTTTCATAGTGTCTGCTTGTAAATTAATTACTGTGATGTATGATTTAAGTAGAAGCATCTCTGATATAAGTATGGAATTTTACTTGGTGTCAATGTCTAAAATATTAGCATTTTGCCAATCAAATGTATACTTCGAATTGATTATATGTTTGGAGACTACAGATAGTGTATCGTTGGAAAATTTTGATAATAAATATTTCCCTTGATACGGTTTTCAGAGAACGCTTCGTTTGCCCTAAGTAGCAGAAATTACAATTAGAGCAAGAGATGTAAACGTCATAATGTTTGCTGTAGGTGTGTGTCAAGCGGGTCCTTGTGGTTTTTAATCAAGTGGGAAAGAGTATTATTAGCTGAGTAAACGATGGATATTTGATAGTCTTTATAAAAATTAAAATGTTCCGGATAATATTTATAATGTGTTGATGGAACTTAGAGTTAGAAAGCTCTGTCTATAAGATTGTATACAATACAATATTGTAGACAGATATATTTATTTTAATCTCTGATGAATACCCTTCAAATTGTATTATTAAACACATAAACAGCAGATTGAACAAAATCCATTATCCTACTGTCAATCGCCTCCAAATACGTCAAGCCAAATTTTTTTCTTGTACTCCCTTATTAAAAGTTTCTTCATCACAAATTTATCCAAATATTCAAAGAATATCAAATATTCATCATTTACAGTTCCACTAACACCCTTTCCTACTTGATTAAAAACTACAAAGACCCACTTGCCACTTACAGAAAACGTGTTGTTTACCAAATCTCTTGCTCTAAATATAATTCCTGCTACATGGGGCAAACAAAACGTTCCCTTAATACACGTATCAAGGAACATGTGTCTAATATCAAACTTCCCATTGATAAACAATCTGTAGTCTCCAAACATATCATCAATTCGAAACGTACATTTGATTGGCAAAATGCTAAGATTTTAGACATTGACACCAGGTTCAATTACAGACTCATATCAGAGATGCTTCACATGTAATCAAACATCCCAGCAATGAATGTACCCATAATCACTATGAAACTCAACAACTGCTACGATCCCTTATTATTACGCTAACCCTTAAGCTCTTCCAATTGTCGTTGAGTTTTCTTCGATTTTGAGTTTTGTCAACCGACTAGTGCAGTTGTGTCGCTCTAGGCTCTTCTTAGCACCTGGAGAATCGTACAAGGATCCCAGAAAAGGAGTGTGGTATTTATATTATCACTTCTTATGTCTGTATTTGGATATCTTTCTTATTAAATAAATAGCCTTTGAGGAATATATCAGAGGCTTGACACCAACTTCTACGCTCATAATTTACAGATGTTAATAATAACTTGTGGCACGTAATTGTTGAGTTCGATCACTGAGTCGGAAACATACCTTCTAAATCGTATGAACTGAGTATTGAGATACCTCAGTACATTTCCAGAAATTGAGTAAAATGACCGAAACTCACATTTACCATATTTCAAAATAATATTCGGAGATCGTGACGTGTTTTCTATCGATACGAAATTTTCGGCCATGTCATCAATGTTCCTGTTATTCACCATATTCGGTAATATGTATACGTGAACTAGCCAATGCGTTATTTTTCACATCAGGAAAGTATTTCCCAAAACGGGTTATTTAATTACATTAGTTAATAAGCGAAACATAAGCTGATGGTAGTATTTATGTGACAGTCCGCTGTACAAATTCTAGAGTATCACAGTTAAAACAGATTCTTCGGTGATATACACCCATACACAGTTTCCAGTAAAGAAATGAATTAATAAATACCTGTAGAGGTTAGTTTCACCAACAGAGGTTTCTATTGAACGTTGGGCCGGACGGAATTGTATCCGGTGAAATGAATTTGCCGCACAGTTTATTATTTGATGAGAATGCGGACGAACTTTCATTTCACTCTACATATCTTTGGAAATTCGAGGTATTTAAAGAATGCTGAACTGCGTTACAACACAGTGAAATGAGGCGTACCGATCGTCGGGGAGTTCATATTTGCTACATATTGTAATAATCAACAATAAGGCTTTAATTAATTGAACTAATTTGCCTCACGTTGAAGCGCCACTGATGTAATAATCAAATATGAGGCTTTATTAAATGAAATAATAAACAAAATTTAAAACATAAAATTTATTTTGTTTTGTGGCAATAAAGAAAATTACAACAAACTTTGAGATCTTTCTCTCAGGGCCTGTACTGAGTTTGATAATGAACACAACAAAATGATTTAAAATCTTATTAACAAAACAGTTTACAATTTACCTAAATAATATGCCGATAGAATGAAAGAAATTAAAAAGTAAAGAAATTACCTCTGATTGAGAATTAAAAGAGTGAAATCTGACTTTATCCTTTAATTAGCGTTTACAATTAATCATTAGTTTTGGTTTTGTTACTTACATACTGTCCAGCTGGTACCAGCATTCTTTTTGGTTTCGGAAGTACACTATTGAAAAATTATACACTGATTCTAAATTTCGACTCACAGATTTTACACTATTGAAGTCAAAATTGATAGGCTCACAGGAACTCGGATGATCCTCCTGAATGTCAGCTGTCTGATGTCTGCTTGCCTTACAGGAATCCTATGATTGGTAGATTTATTAGTCTTTTTCTGTTTGGACTTAAACTGTAACGTATCTACTTGAAGATTTATTTTAACTGTTTACTTTTTTAGGAGTGAACTAACTTTTCTTTAGCTCCTGGCAGTAGACGTAAAAAAAACTGACTTCCTTTCCTGGCTGGCTATAGACGTAAACTGCCCGACTTTCATGCGCTCAAAACGCCATTTTGACTTTTCAACAAAAGCGGCTGAGCTTGCTTTTCCATTGTTGCTTTGTTCGATCAGACACCGCTATAATGGATTTACCAAACAATTCAAATTTTATGTCCAAACAATTAATGGCCTAATTAATTGTCATTACAATATATATATATATATATATATATATATATATATATATATAGTAATGAAAGTAAGGAGATTAACGGTCGACGGCTCTCTCACTGTGACATCTAAAGTGTCAGAAGATTATTAAAATATTACCATATTGAATGTAAGAAATATATTAACCAATGATCAAAACTAATCTCTTTTAAAAACAATTTATAATCCGACAAATGTCTAAATACTCATAAAGAAGAATTTTTAAAAAATTCTCATTTTGCCAAATTTGAATCGTCAATCATATAGATCTCTGGAAAACCATTGCAGAAGGCAATGATGAATATATATTAGATTATTAAAATATGACCTCATGCGTTTTAATCGAATCATCCAATGTTTTCAACTGAAAATGCTATATTTTCAAGTTTTCAATTGTTCGGTTTGCCTATAAATTTTTATATTCTCTTCGAAAGAACGTCGTGAATCATTCGTATATATTTAAGAAGAAAGTGTATTACACTGCAACGTGTTTCCTGTAATGCTAAAAATTTAACCATAAATACACTATTTATTGAATTTTTGAATACGTGTCACAGAAATGTACTACAGTTTATTCACTGAAATGGGATAATAACATTTTTTTAAAATTTCATCTTAAAGAAACTCGATACGTTTTTAAATTTATTAGAGAATACGCTCGTTCCACGAATCATTTAATCAATCCAGATCACGACACCAAATTCTGCGCTTTTTACCATGTATACTATTTTGTTTTTCTTCAATATATCTTATAGAACTGATAATTTTCCCTGCATTAACGCTTATAATTATTAAAATACTTTCGGATTTTCTTTTAATAGTAATATTATCTACTGAAGTTGTAGAACTAATTTTAAGTAGTAACTTTTTCTTTGAAGTGCAGCGGTATACATATAATAAACTTCCGCCTTCGTTATAAAATACTAGGAACTACCCAAAACCTCACTTTTTCCGTGTTACATCACATTCCAGGAATTATATTCACTGGATCGTTCCTAAAACTTCAGGCTTTACGAATATGGAGTAATTGTCATAACTTTTACATTTCGTTTTTGTTAAAATGAAAACTATTTTATTCTGTAATCATAACATGGCCTCTCAACTTTAAGTGTTTTATAATGTACGAATATCAGAAATGTCTTGATATTGGAAAATTTCTTACTTTTCGATCGATCATGAGTTAAACATTCTTACATTTAAACGGTTGATTTATATGTTTTCATTTTACCAATATTTGGATGCTTTTTAATTTAATTAATAAATTTAATTTAATGCAAAAATGTAACTGACGGATTTATAATAATTTTTTGAATGAGTGAGTTTCTTATTATGTTCTTTATGAGATAGTAAAAAGATAGTGGATAAAGGCTGATCGGAATTCCATCCGGATGAAAACACGCGAGTTTTCGATGACTGTTCACGTCGTCATCGTTTGCTGGCGCCAGAAAATGATGACGTCGTCAGTCATAAAAATGTCGCGTCCTAGCGACGAGTTTACCCGGCTGGATTCCCGAGAAGCGTTTATTCTGTTACTACCCCGAGAAACCCTACAGAAATAAGATGCTTCATAAACTTACTTGCCATATTTCAGCTAAAAATAAATGTATTCCACATTAGCTAAGTGTCCGTCCTTCACGTGTGAATGAAAAACATTCTACACAATTCTTAAAGTTAGGTTTAGTTTTTGCACGAGCATTTATCTATTAATGAGATTTGGCTTAATTTTTAGTCTGTACCACGCTACTTTAAACTCACTAGTCCAGTATCAGTTTTTTTTTATTTAATACTCTTTGTTGCTTCTTGCCTCTATCTAATAATAGTATCTTCTCGCATCTCTTGGCAACAAATATTTTGTTTACCTGTTGATACCTACAGTTGATAAGGAAGAGTAAAAGGGAAAAACTGAATTAAAAGTATAACTTTTTTAAATGGTGGATGGCAGTTTCAGATAGTCTTCAGTTCTTTAGAATTTCAGTAAAAAAATATCTAACCGTTTTGTGCAGAGTAAACAAAATCCCTACCAACAGAGTTACATTCAGGATTTGGACGCCTCTATATAACAACGATGTAAAGTTTAATCGAAATCTGTATGACCCTTTTCTTGTAATTAAACCTAAAGTGAATGTATCTTTCTGAATAATTGCTAAACTACTTTAAATATCTTTTTTGCATTATATATAATTTCGATAAATATTTGTTATATTTTACTTGGTCTGTTCTGGATATGAAAATTGAAGATTAATGTCATGACAAAATGGAGGTTTTATTTCGGTACAATCTGACATCAACAATATGATAAGTGGTCCTTTCTTGTTTTATTAGTAATTACATTCCTAAATTGATTACGAAAAGCAAGGACACAAAACGTCAATTTCCTACGGATACCAACGCTAACACGTCCATGGAAAGTGTGACTCATTTTACACGTGCGATCGCAGCGGTTGGTCATCTCTGAAAGAGGCACTGTGTGTGATGGAGGAAACCACCCGGCGAGCAGAAATTAATTTGACGGCTATCCCAAGGGCAAGGGTAGGGAAGTTGCTGGAGTTTCCGAAGGAGCAGAGGACTTTGCGCCCCGCGGCCATTAGCGGCGCCAACGTCAGCAGAGTGAAGCTCTCTCCGACAAAACTCCTTAATCCTGAAGGAGACGGACATTCGTTTCACCTGACAGACCCCAAATGGCTAAGAGGAGGTTAAAGCGTTTACTACAAACAGGTGTGAGGCAGCTAAAACTGAGAAAGAGTGTTTACGGACAAGCATTTCCAAAAACATTTATGTATGCCTCGAGTGTATACTACTCGAATTCTATACAAATATATAAATATTATTTTAGAGGAAGCATAGGAAAATACAAATTCCATCCAAAATATAATCATTAGAGATTATGAAAACAAATTATTCATTCTGTATATCATTCACTGATGTTTTTCTTATGAATTTACCATTTTCCATGCTTGAAAACATATTCTAGGTTTTAAATATTGTATTTTTACGTCTGTTTATATTAAATAAATAATACAGTTTTCTGACCAATACCAGACAATATTTTTATTTATTTACGACGTTTCGGTAATTGTGTGTAGTTTGTGAATAAGTGTATCGGAAGAACTTCTGAAGTTTGTGTTTTTTTTTGTAGGATGTGAAAATAGTTTTTAACATTTAGCATATTTAGGAAAGACCTGAGGAAGGTACAAACAAGTACCGAAACGGTGTCGTAAATGAATAAAAATATTGGTCAGAAAACTGCATTATTTACTTCCATTATATGTACAACGATTTTAAATTAAAATACATAATTAATTAATTTTTTTAAAAAATACTCACTTCGGTTTTTATTGAAAATGGCATTTATGGTCTAATAAATTTTTATTATTCTTATTTTTAAACGCATCAAAATAATAAGACTTATTAAATAAAATAGTCAATTTAAACAAACAAGTAAGTAAGATAATATAAACACTACGTTTTATTTCTACCAGCCGGTTTGGTTTTCGTTAGAGGATTGTTACTTATTTCAATTGTATACTATTTCATTGAATTAATGTGTTAATAGTCATACACTCCGTTTAGGTTCTTTAAATGTATTATGAATAACTGATTACTCATCAAAAATTCTGAAAAACTTTTTTCTAAGAGAAATAATATAATTCTAGTCGCGTTTCGTAAAACTTTAAAAAGAGTTCTAAGTTACAGAACTTGACATTTATAAATGTAATATATATTGCCTTGTTATAAATTTTTTTTCGGGGTTATCACAATATATTTTATGTATCTCTGTGATGTAGAAAATTCCATTAAACAAATGTGTCCATTCACTTTTTTCGTAATTCTCATAGCTGTTCCTACGTCAGTTATTTACGGCTTCCAAACGAAAATTTTTATAATTGCAAGATAACCACGAAAGAAACTTGGGCTCCAATATCACGGTCTAAAAATAAAATTATGTATAATTAATAAACTGTAGTAGAAAATGATTGGCATAATTGGGAATGGAACACAAGACCACTACTAAGCTGATTTAACCGCCAGATGTATCCTGTTCTTAAAAGTTGTCCTGGGTTCGATTTCGTAAATTCAATTTCTATGGGCTGAGCTTTGAATATGTTAATAGTAGATAATATATAGAATAATTTTAAAAGCTGATCTACAACAATAATATATCGTTCTGTTCATATTAATTACAAATTTATTTCCTTAGTTCGGATTATCAAGACTATATCTCAGCTTTTATAACAATGAAACTGAAAAATTATTTAAAACGTTAAAAATCCCGAAATATGTATGAAAAAGGGATAAACATTGTTAGGGTAAAAGAAATTTGCTTTCACACTGAACAAATAAAAACAACTAAAAAAATGTTTCACATTAAGTTGACTGCTTTTTATTGTTCATCCCTTCATATTCGTAAGTAACACCTACGAAGTATTATCAACTGTATGATTATTTAAAACGTTATCCCATTCTTTTGAAAACATTATCCATTCCAAGATACATATTTTATAATACGATTTTTATCTTAATAAGTGCAATAATCAAAATTTCCATGACACCTGGATAAAATCTGGTTGTCGCCAAAACACGTAAATTTTTCCTCGGGGTAAAAAGAAACTTTTTTCGCTTTCAAAACCAACTACTTTCTCTCATGCCATATGAAATGTACATCGGCCTTTGACATTCCGATTCTTCGCGGTTACGTAGCCTTTGAGAGTGACACTAACTAAAACAAGATGCTCCCTCGCACTTTGATGCCTGCAAGTCAAGTTAAACTAAAGCCATCTCCTCTTAACCTTTTAGACTCGCTGCTTTGCCTTACGCCGCTCTAAATTGGATTGCCTGCATTTAGAACTTCAAAATCAACTGCGTAATTCGTAACTGGAAAAGAAAATTTTATCTCACTCCATGCTTAGTCAAAATTTACTTCACTAAATCGTAATTCTGACACTTTTATATTATTTGTCTTAGAAAAAAGTTTTTCAGAATTTTTGATGAGTAATCAATTATTCATGATAAATTTAAATAACTTAAAATTCTTACTGTCAAACAGGAGAATTAATTGAAAGAAACAATTTTTGTTAAATAACAGTTGCTATAAATAATTACAAATTCTGGTTTTATTAAAAAAATTCTATAAATAATATATTAGTTTTCTATGTCTATTTCCACACTATGGTAACGTGGAAAGTGCTAAATATCAAACTCATAATCTTAATTCCTAGTCGCGTTTCGTAAAACTTTAAAAAGAGTTCTAAGTTACAGAACTTGACATTTATAAATGTAATATATATTGCCTTGTTTTAAAATTTTTTCGGGGTTATCACAATATATTTTATGTATCTCTGTGATGTAGAAAATTCCATAAAGATTTTAAAAATAATTTCTTTAACAGAATCTCGCATTAACTGATTGTTAAATAAACTGAATTTTCCATTCAGCGTACTTAAACATATTTTTATTTTGTTTTCTAACGGTAAACTGAATGTTTTGAAGATGCATGTATCTTTTCTTATACAAAACAGAAATAAAAGCTTAGGGAAGTACTCAGAGTAGGAAATGTATGTTAAAATTAAAAGGGTTTCCTTTTTCAGAACCATATATAAGAAATTTTCAAAGAATATAAATTTCAGGGCAGTTAGTAAGGATGTGAGAATATTTTTGGATAGCATTCTGTATGTCAATTTGCCACTAATTGAATATCACAAAAAAGTATAATAATCATGTCGAAAATATTGATCAATTAGAGACTTTTTGCTTGAAACACAATTCTATAAGGTGTGAAAAGAAAACCAGAATGTTTAAATAGATTATTTTGTATATAATTTATTATCACAAGTGTAAAATAGATCATAAGTTGCATGAGTAACTCTTGGGATTCAAACATTTGGTGAGAATAGGCTTAGGCCTCGACACTTAGAAGACAATCTCTGCCATCTTAACACTTGAGCCTTCGCTCTTTGGTAAAATTATGAATAGCTTCTTTTTCTGTTTCAATTTTTTTTATTTAAATTGAGAAATTGAAGGGGACAATTTTATTGCATCCTTTAAGTTATTCCATTAAGCAAAATGATAGGTTACATGAGAATTTTCCAGTCGTAAATTTAAATTATTCTAAAATTGCGAAACTATTAAACAAGAGAAGTACCAAATATTTTGATCACGGACGAGAATATGACGTAAGCTGAATTAGCTACTGCAATTATGACCACAAAATTATGGAGGAAATCTTGCTTTCAAGACGCCGGCTCAGTTTGATGAATGTTATGTAGTTCAAATTCATTTTGTTTGAAATTCAATCGCCCCAATTTATATTAAAAACATACTAGTCCCTATCGTAATAGTTCACCATACCAGGCGGAGTGTAAAATATTAATTTTAATGAAAAATTGGTATTTAATTCCGATATAATACTTATATACAGCCGTATCCCAAGGGTTCATTTATGAAAGTATTGCATCTCCTTATTAATTGTCTAATTAATTAACTAATAGTCAATTTTCCTGTTGTCTAATTACCTTCCTCTCATTTTGTCCCTCCCGACTGAAAAGGTTTATTATTGTAAAAGCTTTATTTTTAATAATACGCAGTTATGTGGCGTAGTGCGCATCATAGAAACAGCTACCAGCAGGGCAATCTAGTTTTTAGAGTAGAATAAACGCAGGTTAAAATTAATTTAAAACTTGAATTTTGACACAAGAGTCTAAGTGAAATAACCAGCTGTTTCGGTCTTGAGTAATGGCACAACACAGATAAGAAACCACAGAATAAAGACACCTGAGAACTACCGTCGAGCATCGTGTGTATGAAAAGAATTTGAAACTAAATAAACAGAAATTTTTTTGTTATACCACATTACATTTAATTTCCCTCTGCAACCCTGACACTTATGCACACAATTAAAAATTAATTTATAGAAACAAATTTTAATTAATCAATATTATTTGTATTATTATATATATTATTGTTTAACAATTTTTATAGACCCACAAACATTCCCTTTTCTAGATCTAAAATGTTTCACAACGAATCTATGTTTACCTACTACTTCAAGTGAATACTCAACCCATATTATCCATCATTAAGTCGAAGTTAACTTTTGTGAGGTATTTAATAATCAAATAATCGTTATATCATGACTGTAATGAAATCTATAAAATATTTGAGTGTCTTGAATAGTTAATATCCACTATGTTGGCAAAATATCAATAGTCATAATGGTACTGGAGGCCTTAACGAGGTGTTGTTGATGGTGTGACCGCCCTGCACACGGAGCACGGCTCACTTATTGCATCAGTGTCTTGCCCCGCTTTTAATCAGCTTTAGTGCGGCAGCCGCTCCCAGCGCGTTCATAACTGAGTTACCAGAGCGTCGTGGTTCCGTCGTCGCCGTCGCTAATCCCGCTGCACACCTCGTAACAGTGTTGCCAAATTAGAAAATCCCTCCCTTCCTCCCCAACACTCCCCCGACTGCTGTGCGTACCGATTATTGCTCGGTCCTCCGAGACGCACGTGTCAGTCAGAGCTACTGGCGTCAAAACCACAACAGAATCGATGTGGTTTTTTAATAAAAAAAAACATTGCCCATATTTTCGGTACGTGGGTTCATAATAAACAAACTAATAATATAGATGCACGGTCAATATAAAGAATAAACGAAATAAACTTTGGAAAAGAGTGGGGGAATATTGGTCAGGTTAGGATCACCCGAATCTTACAGCACTCAAAGTTCAGAAACTTCTTCTTCCTTTTCGTATTACAGAATACGAATCATTCCAGGAAAGAAAAATTAAAAGTAAAATGGGTTACAATGAAAAAATTTACGTCTGATTGAAAATAATGAATAAGAAACAGCCAATTCAGACAAAAAGGGTAACGTTTCTGGGATCCTTGTTCCTTTCGCCGAGCGCTAAGAAGAGCCTAGAGCAACACAATTGCACTTGTCAGTTGACAAAACTTAAAAACCTTGTTGTGTGAGGAGTAATCAGGAAAGTTTTATGAAATAGTTCAATCAAACTTCTTAATTTTAGCTACCCTTAGGCGAAAATGATATATAATTAAACGAGAGGATTGGCGAAAGGAAAATTCGTTGTAGATGATGGTGGGCACCATTCTAGTTATATAGTTCTCATGAAAAACAAGTTGTTTAATTAGGGACTTAATGTGGGAATGTATGGCTTGGATTTCTAAGTTTAGGGTAAACAACTGTAAAAATTTAATTTTGTTATTGTATTTATAAGAAAGTTTCGAATTAAAGAAAGAAATACTGTAAACGTTGTAAATAAGCTGGAAAAACATCACATTTTGTACAATTAATAAAAACTCACACTGGATCCTCGCAATAACTAATTTTTTCTAGAGTTTTAACCAAGTTTTAAAATTGGAATAAATATTAAAGCCGAAATTAAGAAATTGAGAAAAGACGGAGTATAAACAAAAAATGAAATAGAAAACGCTATTAAGGCTAGGCGTCAACAGTTGTGTTGATCTAGGCTCTTCTTAGCACCTGACGAAAGATACAATGATCCCAGAAACGTTGTGTGGTATTTATATCACCGTTTTGTTTAAATTGGCTATCTTTCTTATTCATTAAAATGGGTTACGTTACTTATTCTATCCTCATATGTAGATAAAATTATGTCGGGTGATCAATTGCCTGTTTCGGAGAAGAATGAAAAATAATTTAGACGAAATGATGCAAAATAAGATATTTTTAACGTAAAAACTTTGTTAATCGATATGGAACGGTTGAATTATTCGGATTTATTAACTATACAGACATAGGTTTATTCTGCGTATCTAATGATACTAGTGTTCTCTTACCTCTCCTATCACGCACAAGAAAACACCAGACAAATAGAATATTCAATAAAAGAATTGAAAATTTTTATTAACTTTTAAACTTCATCGTTACCGTCTCTCTTGCCTTCTAACATAAAAAAATACATTCTATTCACAGGTGCGAAGGCTGGATCCTCGACAAATATTTGTGTAAAAACTCTAAAATTTGAAATTGGTGATTACTAAATTCTTATTGTATTATGAGTTTTAATTGGTACAATTAAATAAAATAATTTAATTAATTTAAAATTAATAATAGAACAATAAAAAGAAAATTTAAATGAATGGAAACAACCAAACAACTATTTACCCTTTATCTCAGCGTTCGTAACTGACAAAATGGTGAGCCCAAACGTGACTATACAATCTAACTTAATATTCTAAGCAAATTAAGAAGGTCATCTTTGCTGCTGGCTGGAACGATGTCGGTTCCGGATCATGATAGTGCGTCATACGTTGAGTATCGTATGTGCTGCGTGAATAAACAGTACTCAACCATGGGAACTAATAACGACCGACGTCAGAATCAGATGTTAGAATCTGAATTATTGGTATAATGGTAATCTCTAATATTAGATTTCTCATTTATAAATATTCGACAGCTTATATTTATGACTTAGGCCAAAAAGAATGGAAACTGCTTGGGTCCTGACTTGGATTCAAATGCCTCTTTACCGAGGCTTGGAACTGAAATCCCAGATTTTTCCG
This sequence comes from Zhengitettix transpicula, assembly GCA_037074705.1. Lineage (NCBI taxonomy): Eukaryota > Metazoa > Arthropoda > Insecta > Orthoptera > Tetrigidae > Zhengitettix > Zhengitettix transpicula. The sequence continues at coordinate 31,685,189 of CM073593.1, read as the reverse complement.
TCTCCTCTTCCGATTTTGATTCTCGACTCTAAAATTTTGTCTGCCCGTCTGCGAAACAAATTCTTCCGGGACTCAATTAGTTCGGCCTAATAATTTTCACTGGTAGCTGTCGGAAGAGTTCTTCAAACTTTCTTCAGGCACCCCTAGTGTGGTCATTAGTTATTGTTATGGTCCTGTTATTGTCCCCTTCTTCCTTTGTACCAACGGATGCAGATAGCGTCAACATTCCCGAACAACTGAGCAAATTACCTTCAAAATAACTCCGTGTATGATATAATTAATTAAAAACCAAAACTAAAAGTAACAACGCACAATTTTATAATCCGCGTACGAAGAACTGGGAGCCAGACAGTTAATAGTATAAAGGAGTTGCATATTGGAAGAAGTGTAGATACTGGATGAGAATTTAGTAAGATTTCCTTTTTAAAAATTTTACTTACAACTACACCTAAAGCTTAAATATGTAATACGCAACACAGTCTGTGATTTCCGTTATGCATCGTCTTTAATTTTATCTCAAAGTAAAACCTGTATAATATGTCTTCGATTCTTATCAGTAAAGAGGTCCAACTCAGAACGAATTCGGTCAGAACATTTAAAGATGATACATTTAAGGAATATATGAACGTGAGCTGTGAATATTTACATAAATAACTTAATGTAGTTTCAGAAGAGTAAAACTGGTGTAACTGAAATAAAATATTCAGAATAAAGCTAAAAGAAATTTTTACAATCTCGTAGTATTTTAGCGTCAAAGAAACATTTAATGCCCCATTGTAAAACAGTTACAGTTCAAATTGAAGTAGGTGTAGTTTTCATGAACATTTTCCTTGATGAAATATCGTCGGCAGTAGCCTTTCCCGTTTACTGGAAATTTAGATCATTCAATAAAATTCTTGTTTCAGATTTTATCTTACACCAGTCGTAATGGTGGACGTGAATGTATTTACAGTTCTACGGGCAGATGTGGGAGGTGAATTTATGTGCTCCTATCGGATTAATTTACGCCGCTACGAATTCCAGCGCGCCCGGTAACAAGGTTTTGCGGATTCATAGCTTTGACCTCTACTCTTTCATGTCTAGCGACTGCCGTCTCTTCTATGCAGGGAAATAATTCACGATATCACATATAGCCGTCACGTCTCTCTTTCCAAAAGCGTGAAAACTAACGTTACTTCAGTTTAAATATGACCACAATTATTTAGAGATATATTCCAAATAATTAAAGAATTAACTATGCGAAACTTTAATTGTGTTATTAATTATTCAAAGGAAATTTTGAATTATATCCAATTCCTTGAATTTGTATTAATCCTAATAAACGATAGAATACATGGTAATGTGACATTGGAAACGTACAAATACAATTATCCACTGAAACTTCTATAGACGTTTCCTGTATAGAGAAAGAAAAGGTTTGTGTTTATGCGTTGTATCCGTAAATTTTTTAACCTTGCAGTGTTATGATTCCCAAAATCATATTGATTTAATTATGTTATTACAGCAGCACAGAGTTAATGAAAGATGCAGTAAAGTTACAGTATATTTAATAAAAAAAATATATAATATATATTGTTACGCTAACCCTTCAGCTAGACAATTGTCATTGCGTTTTAGTCGCTTTACAGTTTTGTAATCTGACAAGTGCAGTTGTGTTGCTCTAGGCTCTTCTTAGCACCAGACAAAAAGGAAGGACAAGGATCCCAGAAACGTTGTGGGCTATTTATATTACCCTTTTTGTCTGAATTGACTAACTTTCTTATTCATTATTTTCAATCAGACGTAAATGTTTTCATTTTAAAAAACATACAATTTAATACATAAAAAACATACAATTTAATCACAAACATGGCCTTATAAAATAAAAAGGTTTTTAATATTATGTCTGCAGTAATATGGAGGAGGTTTTGATATATTAGTCTTAATTATACCCATATACTGCGCGTTTTAAATTTCAAGTGCCCCTTCATGATTGCAACACGTGACACACATTATATCCCTTTTGTTTACTCAACTATGATTCATTATAATGGAAACTAACTCTTCCGACTGCAAGGTTTCTAACAATTATATTACTTTTCTCGCTGTTTCTCAATTATAATGTTTGTTGAATATATTTTTTATATACGAAACATAAGTACAATAAAAATGCTTAAAATAACTTCTAAATGCAAATTACAGTCTAAAACATAAGACATTTGGGATTTATCAAATGCTAATAATTAAAAACTTCCACTTAACTGTAGCTGCATAGATAAAGACAATTTGAAAGGAGCATTTATTTGCGATTCAGATGTTCCCTTTAAATTACTTTTTTTAATGAAAAATATTTAAATAAATAATTCTTTATTAAGGAATATGGATGTAAAAAATGTCGACTGGACCGGGAATCGAACCATCCGCTTACGGGCTGTTGCTCAGACCACTAGGCCAATCATAGTCGACTCCCAACGTAGGCTCGAATAAAGCTTCGTGGATTTCTTTGCATAATTTTAGATTTAAAAGTGAAAGTTGTCGACATTTTTCCATCCATATGCCTTAATAAAATGCAAGTTGTTTGTAACCAACGTACAGCACTTAAACTACAGCCCGAGGCCATAGTTAACTCTTGGCAACTTTCTTCTACCCTTCCTCATCACCCCTTTCAAATCTCTTCCTATGCTATTAAAAGGGAGTTTCCACCACGTGGGTTACCCTCATGTAACCTGTTGCTCTAAAAAATACAATTTGTCTAAAAACAAATTCTATTTCAGTTCATACTGCTGGAGATTTTTTTATAATAATTTATATAAAAAAAATATTACACGAAAAATTAAGTGGAAAGCCGTCAAACTCCAGCGATATGTAATTAAGTATCCTTAAAGGTGGCGTTTTGATATTTATTTATTCTGAATTCAATTTATTCTTGTTACGTTGCAGCTGTCCTGTGCAGAACTGTTATGATGCAATTGGCTTTACGTTTTTCCCAACTAACTGAGCTGGAGGGTACGAAACGTTTTTTTTGTCAATGAAGATTGAAATGATCAAGATTTATTTGGGTAAAACATGCACACAATGGTACGGAGCTACTTGCCTTATCTTACTATTTTCACTCAGACACTGCTTAATGTTTCTTGACCATTCCTTTTTACAAGTGTTCTGGCTGCAAACGAACATCAATTTCCGCTTTATTTCCAAACTCTTTTAAACTAAACGTAAATGTTATTTAATTTATAAAAGTACAGCTATGAATCATGTACAAATTCTCATAACTTAAAACAACTATTTTCTCCAAACGTATATCATGCTTAATTTTTTGCAGTTACATAATTTTCGTTCACCAGAATTGCAACACTTTGTATCTCAGTCTGGCGCCATGAGAATTTTTTGCTGGGAACTTCTAATATTTTGAGAATACTAGATGATATTTTGAATAAAATTTCTTTATTAACACTAAATTATTGCACTAGCTTCAACTCTAAACGTCACATTTGCTTTATGAATGGCATTTAGTATCTTTTAAATCCAATCACTGTGTTTGGACTTACAATTAGTTGTCCGGGTTCTGTAATATCCACGTTTCCGTTTTGTAAATTTACGAAAATCTGCTTAATCTACTGTAATACTCACTACAATAATTCTAGTATCAACCTGAAAATTCCCCATGCAAACTACGAAGGTAATCTTAACTACGTAACTTAAAGTGATTATTTTTTTATAGGGCAACAGACTACATGAGGGTGATCCACATTGAGCAACTCCCCTTTAATAGCATAGGAAGGGATTTTTCACTGGCTGTATTATATTATTTACTTAAGCTCTTTCATCTCCTACTTAGAAAATCTTTACTTTGCGGCTGTATGGTCTTCTAATGAAGACAAAGATATTCAAGTGTGAAGGCGTCTGCCAGACCAGAGATATTATTAGGTACACTTTGTAATTAGCTCTGCCCGGAGACAATTCTGTCCTTACAAGTTGAAGGCAACTTTATATTAGGACGACGAAGGACTTCTTCTCTCTCTGAAACTTAGCTCGTGTTGCCAGACCTAAGATAAATCTTTATCTGCTACGAAAGTGCTTTAAGTAAATTGAGAGGAAGGGTTCTGTATACCTCTATAAAAGATCCGTTCTTTAAAGAATGGAATATCTTTGTGTTTTACTTTCAAAATTTCTAGGATTCGTGTAAACAGAATTCCCGCAGGGAATCAAGAGATTTGTACCGAAAATATATCTCGCAAATGTTAAGTAATACACGAAACATATTCGTAAAATCTCTGGTCATTAATTGAAAAGAACGATTCCATAATAATTAATGGTTACTCTATGTACTTTGATGTCCATGAGGGCAAATAAAACTGAGAAAAAACATTTTATCTACTTCCTGAAAAATAAAAGTGGGCTCATTTTTGTAGACGCCATTTATTGAATACAACTATTTAGCATAACGTGTGTAAGATTAATATAACATGAAAATATATTAATTTATTTTTATTTTTCTGTAACAATATAAATATTTCCTAGAAATTTGAAAAAACGTATAAGTTCTGTAAAAATAAGAAACTTATCGGTCTTCGCACATCCACATATATTAAATCGATTTTCTTGTTACAATTTTAATAAACCAAACGGTTCCGCTATGTAGATATATTTTAATTTATAGTGGTAATACATACTGTCATATTATTTAAACAAGTTTCATTGAACTAATATAACTTTTTATATGGACTGACAAATAACATTAGATAACATATAAATATATAATTAAGGCACACTGTTGCACAGTAAATAAAAAACGGTTTGTGATAGTACGAAGGAGATTAACATACACTATGTATTTAAAAATTCACTCTGATACGATAGATTCTTTTAGCACTCAGAATTTTGATTTTGCACAAAAATTCTGTGGCAGAATTACTTGTTTAACGAATAATTCACAAATAATTTGTACGAAGGAAGCTCAGATTCTCTTTTTCATTGAGAGTAAATCAATAGAACACAGTTTAGGAAGGTAGCCCCTTATAGTTATGCAACACTCTACATCCTCCGGTCTGTTAGTGCAGCATAACCTGAAGAATATAGGCATTGTTTACGTCACTGGAATACTGTATAGAGAAAAATTATTTAAAATGGCATAAAAAAATTTATTTCGCTACTTCCCAAATTTTCCTTCCTTATGAAATGAGTCCATTTTTAAGTCTGGTTGTAAATAATACACTGAAAGAAAAGGTTTATAATTAAAGAATTAATTTAACTTTTGGTTCTGAACTGTCTTTAATTAGCAATTAATTAAACTGAAATTTTCTAACAGACAAATAATACCAATTTTTTATTATTTTTCAGGTTTTTCTCTATTTACTCCTATAAATTTAAACTCTATACTAGCTCTTGTATCATTCCACGCAAGCAGTTGATTGTTGTGCTTACAAGATATAGCTCTTAATGATTAATGAATTTTTTAAAAAAAATGAAATAAACGTGGAGTAATCATACTTTATGAAGGATTTTATCAATCCTTTAATATCTAAAGTACATTACAAGGCAAAGTATTAATTACTCAAACAATTGGAAACTTCTCATATTTTTTCACTTTGATTTATTTTATAACAAATGCCCAGTATGTAAATCCTAAGAATCTATATATACTTTAAATTTTGACTTTTATTATAATGCCATATACGGTTATAACTATTTTCTCCGGAAACTTTGACGATGACTCCTAAACTGTAAACTGACATTCCTCGCACTGGAATCTAGAGTAATAACAGTCTCAAGGACATCCTCAAAGGTCTCTTTTATAAAGTGGAATTATCGCTCTCACTGGCTTTGGTTCGGAAATTAGGAGACAATTATTAAAATACCTGTTAATTTCCAAATTATTTAGAGAAAAATATAGAAACACTTATATTCGAATATACAATGGTTTAATGTGTTATTAAAATTCATATAAATTTTATTAAATTGAACGTAATTTTTTTCAATAATGAGTTTGTTTTTTATCATAACATCAGAAAATGAACACAACATAATCAATTAACTTCACATTGAGACATCTGTGTTTTGCCTGTTGAAGAGAATAATTTCGAAAGACAATTCGCGGCTGAACTGAACGTTGTTGGTATAACTGTCCAAGAGATCTTATTCACTGCGTATAGAAGGCGGATAAGTTTATCGCCGCTAATGAAGAGTTTTGGCTCTCGAGTTGTTTCTCGCCTGAGACACCGGGCGAATCCTCACACAATTCCCATCTATAAATTCTAAACTTTTGCTAAATGATGTATTAAAAAGAAACTTTGTCAAACTCTGTAATAATCTAGTTTTCTGAGAGTCAGGCCATAGCCGTGACCCAAGCCACACAAGACGAGACCTAAGAAAATGGTCAATATCCTAACCTAACGTGACCGTCCTGGATTTGAAATTTGTAACCTTCTTCCCTTCAACTACGATATAAAAAGGCCATGTGCCTGATACAATTTAGTTCACTTTATGTAAAACTTTGGTCATGATGCTACACAATAAATCTTTGTTATAAATTGTTTTTTTCTTTTATTGAGTTGGTATCCAATAGTTCCGATGCTGAGGACTACGATTAATCTCCTACTTCATATTTTAGAAGGAGTTGCTCGTGCAACTTAGCTCTCGTACGTGGCGTGTAGTAAAGCTGCATGATATTAATTTTGCAGAGCTGTAAATACCGTGAGCAGTTGACGACGGATCAGTGAGAAAAGTCAATTAACTAAAAAAGCTTGATGCTGGGCTGTTGGTTGCTTGGCGTATTAAGGAGAGTTGCGACGCTGTACATCGCGAAACATTATACAATGCGTAAATAAAACTAAGAGACACTCATGACAGTAATACACCTAAGGTCTTGTGTCTGCCTATTACAAAATTTGTGAAATGTATTTGAGAATTAAGGACACTGAACAATGAAATAACTGTAAAATGACTTGTTTTTTTTTTAAATAAAAAATTGTGTTTTATAATGGTCACGTCGACATCGTGGTTATTGGTGACTCGTATGTTATTTACAATAGTTGACATGGCGTTATTATTTACATCCAGAGACACATCATTATTAGTAATTGGGTTTCTATATTTGTTCACTTAGGTTTGTTTGCTCGATATTATTATGAGGTCCAAGGCAGCTGTCGTAGAAGTACAGAGGTCTGAGATGTGGTGTTTTGCAATTTTCGCTCTTCTGGTGTCGTTATATCTGCTGCAATAGAAGAGTATATGGGGAATTGTTAGTGGCTGACTTCATTCTTCACAGGTTGGTTGTGTTTTTCAGGAAAATAGGAACGCATGAGTATAAACTGAGTGGAGGGTTCTTTCTCGAGATAGCATCACCTGTTTTTTTCTGTTTATACTTTTCGGAATTGTTATGTTTTAGTTCAATGTAAATTATTCCGTTGTTCTTCCTTCTCCTTTTTCCGTTCCAACTGTTTTCGACTTTTTCTTTACAGTAGTTCCACGTTTCCTTGCTAATACGCGGAAATTCTTTTTCTCTGTTGTGTATGGTTTTGAATGCTACTTTTGCCATCTTGTCGGCCCGGAGGTTTCCAGGTATTATTCCGCTACGCGCAGCGAACCATGCTAGACAGATGTTTTGATTTCTATTCCTTATCTTCGAGATATTGTCCCAAATTATGTTCTCTGGTTTGTTCCTTTTTTTTTGGGGGGGGGGGGCGTTATGATATCTTTAAATCACTTGTTAAAGCAAAATAAAATAGATGTAAAAAGATCCTGTGAATTAGTTCCACATGACTAATGACAGCAATACGTAGTGACCAAAAAATCTCACCAAAAAAGGTGTATTTTATACAGTTTCGTGTCCTGGGTAAACGTAAGCAGCTCAGGGGTGAAATACTTTTTACGAGTTGGGTGAAGGTCGAGAAGAAACGGATTCTTAACAAAAACTACCACAGTTACAGTTGATTTATGACACTTACAAACAAGTCCTTCTCTCCACTCTCGGTTTCCCCCCTAAAAACGAAGTTAATTAAATTTCAGACGATTTTATAATTAAATTCCAGTCGGTAGACTAGTGTTATTTACGCCAATTAATTCTGTAAAGTGGGATAGGGGGCGCCTGAAGGCGCCTGTTTATGCTAACTAACCGTTAATTCAAAGTGCTCTCATTATGATGGGCGCCATTCATCCGTCCGCATTAGCCGAGGGCTGCGGACGTCGCATAATCGTAAATCGCTTAGCTAAATTATGTGGGTCCGATGCGTTTCTGTTTGGCTCGCTTTCCCCCGGACCGGACAGCCAGGGGGCGCGTCGACAGTTAAATTGCTGCCAAACGCGATAAAATGTAATCAGCACTCGTTGTTAATTTCTAAACAGCAATCAGCAATTACTGTTATTTTCTTTTGCAACGGCATCATCGACAGTTGTGATAGTAGTCGTTTTTGCTGTTTCCGTTGCTGCTGTGTTGTTAAATTATTCATTTCGTTACGTTCAAACGTGTCAATTACGAAGGCACAACAGTCGAAGCGAGGATCAGCAATAACTTCGAAACAGACTTCGTAACCAAGCCCGTTTCATAAGTGTAACGAAGTTTGTCTTAGCTTTTAATAACTTTGGGCACGAATTTTGTGAATCATTGTAATGGTATGTTGATGTTTTCAGTGGTATTTAATTATATTTATATTTGACATTTGAAATAAGATGGATCATAGTTTTTGTCTTAAATCTCAGGTGTATAAGACGATCAATTATAAGCTATTTTGATCTTGTTTTACGGGAAAAATCGTACCTTCGAACTAGTAACACGAAACAATTCAAACTTAATTATTGCGCAATACCTGATAAGTTATGAGGTAAATTACTATTGTTAAAATTTTATTAACGAAGATACACTTATCATGAATTAAATAACACACTGGACGTATATTTTTCTACTTTTTGTTTCTAAGTTGTAAAATACAGAACGTTGTATTTTATTTCACTTCACATTTCACAAAAAAAAATTGTGAAATGTGTAATTTTGAACAATTATGACTGGATTATCTATGCAGTATTACGAGTTCCGTAAGACCGTACAAAGATATATATTTTTAAATATTTATACAGTTTATGTCCCATAAATCTAACGACGTTCACAAATTAAGTAACTAGAATAAATTATACATTTATGAATATTAATCATATACTTCTTGGTGGATTTAATTATAAATTTGAGTATTTTATTGCTATATGAACTAGGATAGAAGATATATATTAACAGAAAGTCAGTATAAGATCTTGTATTTTCATTTTTTTTTAAATTGATACCTATAATAAATCTCTAGTTCTTAGAAAACATTAATGAAGAAAAGAAAGCAGGAAAGATTACAATAATACGTTTCAAGAGTCTTAAGTCTTTTATATTTGAACAATAAAATTTTACTTGATTGTTTATGTGATAATAACAACGGGTGTACATCTAAAAGGCAAAAATGGACTCCCGTATTCACTTAATTTAAAATATTAATTCTCAGGTTTTTCAATATTCTGGTAAACAATCCGATTAAGATAATATTTCTCAGAGGAATACTTGGAGATTTTACCTTTACTCATGTGTTATAATTAAATATGAAAGGAATTATAGTTTCTCATTACTAGTTAATAAGCTACGAATGTGGTATCTTTGTAATTAACATCAAGGGACGTAGAGTAATAAATACGTTGAACAACGTCCGTAGTCAAAATAAAAAATAAACGACACTATGTAAGTGCAAATATGCCATGGCCGTAGCATTTATTTTATTATTTCATTATAATACGGAAAATAGGTCCAAAAATTCTTTATTTATAAGCACAAAAAAATTGTCGCAATAAAAAAACAATGTCATTATCTTTCTGTTGTTTTACGATTAATAAAACAATTTATTGAATGTACTAACTCAATGGAGTACGTAGAAGTATTCATATTTCAGAATCAAAGCTTCATAAATATACGTTCTTTATATTTTTAACATTAATACATTGGCACGTCTAGTAATAGGATTATTTTCAGTATGCTCATAGTTATAAATTTTATAATAAAATAACGATGGTGTTATTTATTCAATAAGTAGCAATGAATATAAAAATTCATTTAGTAAATAAGTAGTACTATTAACGGCTTCATAAATAAATTCCATACCATTTAATTCTCTTATAGATTTAATACGTAATATTGAATTCAGTATTCGTTTGAGTCCCTGACTATCGACGGAAGATAACCGGAGCTTTTGAAGGAAGATTCAAAGATTCATAAATATCAGTTCTTTATATTTATTTACATTTATACATTGGCACGATCTAGTAATAGGATTATTTTTTGTATGCTTATAGTTATACATTTTAGACTAAAACACTTTGTTCCGCGGAGTTTTAATTCTAGGGTACACAGCAATGTATTACTATACTTCTGTTTTATGCTTACCTGAAGAGTAAGCGTACGCCAACGGAATGGAAAGCAAATAATCATGTATCCGAAGATTACAAGTGTTGGAATGAGGACAGAGACGCATTGCTGTGTCGGCAGCGCTATATTCACGGGGAAAATATTTCCGTAGGAAGTGAGCTACTTTTTCTTCCGGTGTGCAGTACCAATACATACCACCGCGTCCAAGGACACAGAGAGAGACCGCGAGAGAGTCTTTGTCGCCATAACGAGAGCGCTTGTTACGACAACCTAATTGCGGACGACGCGTGTATTCAAGCTCTCGGTGCTTCTCCTAACGAACCACTTGTATCGCTAACATCTGCAGTCGTTAGCCAACAAACTTCTGCTACTGGCCTTCCGACAAGAAAAATATACACGAAACCACCTCCAGTACCAACATTCGTCTTGTTCTCCACATCATTCCCGTTCTAAAAGTGCATTGCGTTGTGCCAAGGTACGCACCGAACCACTAAATAAAAATAATATCAATTAGTTTATCCAAAAATTATTAAACAAAGGTACGTTTCTTCATCCGCAGAGTGATAACTATTTTTAGTTTTAGTGAACGACGGCTTTCCCGGTGAATCTGTTGTAGATAAAATTCTCGGGTCTCAACCCGGGCCAATTGTTTGTTGAATAACAACGTTTCGACGGCAAGTTCCGCCATCGTCTTCAGGTTAATTGTGGACGATTATTATTCAACAAACAATTGGCCCGGGTTGAGACCCGACAGTTTTCTCTTTTAAATGTATCATTATTATTAGTTGACGTTTGATTATTTGCGTCTCACTCATTGTGAAAATGGAAAATAAGTCTTAGGGATGACATTAGTATCTTCAGAGGAGCTCATTTTCCCCTCTACATTTTTTTAGAAAGATTTAGAATTTAGGAGATAATTGAAATAAATATTTATAATTTTTACTGTATACGACAGAAAACGCACAAGTAAAAACAAATAATTTTTTATTCAATTTGTTATCTTGTAAAGGAAATCTGAGAAGAATTCTACATCTCGTAATTCTACTGTAATGGCTTACCCTTAGCATTTTAAGGCGTAAGGGTGATTGTGGTCCTCCGCCCCACAACCCCTTATTCGCTCAACGCCCTGCCCCAACCGCTATTCTTTTTCGCCCTCCTTTATCTTCTCACCGCTCTATAAATTATACTAAGCGTTTATGTGTGTGTGTAACCATACATCTCGCCATTAAGAGGGTAGTTTCCTCCAGCATTCTTTTGTTTATTCAACTCTTCTCTCGTTTTCTAAAAAAAAGAGAGGGGTGAGGGAGACTCTAGACCCGTCCGAACCACCCCCACCCCGGTTCGGGTCCCGCTAAGTATCGCAATTTGTCTAAAGGGATGGATGCGCGTGGGTGGGTGGCTTTAACAGAGGAATTGTTCCTAAGGCTTTTGTACAACCCGCGCAATCTCTCATGATAATTGCGGCCATTTTGAAGAGTCTTTCTATCCTCCCCACACCACAGCCGCTAACCCCGCCGTAATGAAGTACGGAGGGTTGCAACTCTACCGTCGTGGTTCCGAAAAGAGAGTAGCGGTGGTGGTGGCGGTTTCGGCGGTTAATATTACCCCCGCGTCCTCGGCTATTAGGGTGAGAAGGAGATAATAAAATCACTGGCGTGTTGGAAAAGAGAAGAGAGCGAACGCAGGAGAGGGGATGGTTTGGCTACCCGCACAAAAGCTTAATTACTCTGTAATATGAGGACGGACTGTGTTAGCTGGCGACGATCGGATAACAGTTAAATAGTGGCTGCCTTTACGCGGCGGAAACCCAGTCCGTGTCTTTCTCTCTCTGATACAAACAGCATAAATTCTGATTATCGTGTGACGGAAAACTACACCGTAGCAATTTGCAACATATAGATATAATAACTCTTCATATAGAAATAAAAATATAATAATGCATTGCAAAATGTTAGGAATACTTTTACCAAATGTAGCACGAATAAAGGAACGACATAGTGTGCAATTTTTGTTTTGAATAAAAGGTACTACGTGAAATGAATGGAAATTGTTTGACAATGTAGTTGCTGCTGACTGGCATGCTAAGAGAATTAAATGAGTTTCAGAAATTTAATGTGATCTGCACAACTGGAATCTGGACTGGTTCATACAATAAGCTACGTGTGTAATTTTAAACTCAGCGGAGAAATAAAAGATCATGTCCATGAATGTAACTTTTCCTGATAAAGAAGACTAAGCATTCCATTTTTCATTAAGCTCATCCTGCGTATTTATGGATCTTCGTTTATATTTTTAAGTGTTTTTTTATCTTACAGTTTTATGAGGAAACTCTTTCCAATTTATTCCTTTTATTGTTATCTAATTTATTTTCTAAACACAATAGTCTTCCAATTAAGGTCTCGTTAAATTAATGATGATCAGTTAACAATTTTCAAGGAGTTTCTATAATAGAAACTGCAACACCATATTAACTGGTACGTATTATGGGAAAATGTTTGGATTAGCGATTTACTCCATTACTGCGTGTCTGCCTCCTAAATGGCGAAAGCTTCACGTCGGCTTATCCTGCCGGCATAACCCTCCTCCTATTTCACTCCGCCGATGTTTCCCCACATGTATTAATGGTAATGAATGCGAGCGCAACTATGGGATTGACAGGTCCCTGTCAATTTAGTTGGTACTACTGTACAGAATGGCAGCTGTGACAAATTTCGAACCCACGCCGTCCCTGAAACAACCCCCCACCCCCAACGTCACCTTCCCCACCCACGGCCCCTATAACGTAATTTGATTGATAGCAGTTCAGCATTCTGTGTTAAAGCACGTGCTTTCACGGCCTCTAGATTAATAAACTTTGGTCATTTGGTCAGCCATAGCGTGTTTTCTAATAGTTCGTCTGTAGGCGAAACTAACCAAGGAACCGAGTTAATAACGGCGCCACGCAGATCCAATTTGCTCCAGTAATAGCTTGCGTCCTCTTTGACTCTTCCATGTAATTGATCATGTCAATTATTTTTAAGCGAACAAAGTGCAGTGCCGTACGTAAATTCATATATATTAAACAAGCCAGGAAAACTGCACAGTAAATTCAAATTTTTAAAAGTTTAATCACTCACTTATACGCAGAAATTGAAGAGATTTTAAGAGAGCTGTAGAGAATAAAAATTCATTGAGGGTGTGCACAAACAAGTCCATCCCTCAGGAACATTATTTTTTATATTAAATATGTGGTAAAGTACCACATATTCTGTAAAGCTGAAAGCCAATTTTTGTGCACAGTAAAGTGATCGGACTGAAATGGAAACAAATAAAGAACTTCGAATTCTTAAATTTTAAAATGTCATGGAGCATACGTAAATAACATAGCAAATATTAATAACAATTTGTAAATAAAGCGATGAGTGACAGGAATAAATTAACAAGTGAAATGTTTTCCCAAGAAATTTAATAATTATCTGTGAATAAAAGCAAAATATAAAAATTCCAATCTAGTGGATGATGAGTAATTAAATGTTAAATTAGTTAAGTAAAAGTAAATCAAATTTTGTAATAATTCGCTAGTTTTGGTATTCTGTGTTTAGATCGAGCGTAAAATAATATAATTTACAAAAATTTGATAAGCCTATGACCTAATCGCGTATGTTCTATATAACTGAAATATTATAGACATTCTTCGTCATTGTTACAATCATATACCAATGTCCGTGACTATTATTCATCTTCAAAAACGTTTTGAGAGACCATAGGCTATAAATATTGTTAATCACATTTTATTTCTCGCAACAACATTCTTCCACATATTTTTCAAACTTCAAATGTAATTGATTACTAAATAAAAACTTTCAGGAAACGAATCACTTAAATTTAAAATTATTATAATTCTAATTATTATTATTTATTTGTCGTGTATGCTTTATAATCACAAAACTATAGATTTTATTATGAAAATACACGTATTATTAAGAAATATTAAAGATTATTTTTTCATCGTGAGTTCTGCTTTAACATCGTTCACTCAGACTTGTTTCTTTCTACGCGACTCATTCACTTAAGCCGAACTTTCAATTACTCAACAATCGACGGGGTCTGTAAATAAAGCAACGAAACCATTTCACTCTGTATTTATCTTCAAAACAGAAATCAACAATACCTACTTCTGAATTCTTCCCAGGGGTTTCATACGCTCGAGATGTTGCTGGAATGGCCTCTTGTTGATCGATTCTAGTGTCCACGGTGGGATCCACATTCCCTATTGAGAAGGGCCTTATGCTGTACAAATATTGCTGGAACTATTAAAATTAAGTCCTAGTAAAATTTAAGACACCAAAAAGCAAATACGAAATTACTGGGAAACCTTGTGCCGAGTCCAAAGACATTAATTTAGAACAAATATAAGCAGATAAAAGGCAGTTTTATTATTGTCATTATTATTATTACAGCTGATTGAATTCTGTGCCTGACTTTTTTCACCGCTTAACTACTTTAATTACCGTCGAAATCTTTAAAATTTTATTTAACTAAGGATATATTGATTAGTTCACATCATCCGTAATTAAAGACGTGAGTCCTTTGGAGTAGAAATAAAATTCTCCTTCTATTTTAATGACCTCTTCTGAAATAACGTGATATCAATTAAGATGATTGTAACTTTTTAGAACGATAAACGTAAACTTAGTTTAAGGCATTGTTTTTTATGCATATGAGTTTTGAAACAATCCTCTATCTCAGAACACCCTTTTTTGTATTTAAAACTCTCCCTTCATAAAAATAATTTTCTTCTTAAAGAACATTTCGGAGATTCATATTTTGGTTGGATGATTATCCGTATTGTTGTGCTTCTAATACATTTTAATACTTAAATGAATTACTACAAATTTACCAGGAGATTCATTCATTGTACAGAAAATAATATATTTGTCTTACATCAAAGAATTAAAGTTCTCATAAAGCACAACACCTTTCGTATCTCACGGAGCTGCAAAAATAAAACTAATTCATTATTTACCGTCCTTAATTATTCATGTCATCGGTTTTTCATGGCAATGATTACAGTTTTAATATTTTACAGCAGGCCGATCGTTGGCATGGACATCAGAATCAATAACAGACTTCCATTTATCACACGAAATTTAATACATGGAATAGTCTATTTCTGTATATCGGTGGCTTATTTTACCACTCTGTTGTAACGAAGATTATTACGAAAGAAGATGTCTCACGTTTAATCGGAAAAAAAACATTCATTTAAACGGAATATTTTGTTGTAAACATAAGTCGCTAAAAATGTATGTAACAAATAACAGGATTTCACATTTTAAATATATAAAATTGTTTTATTACTATCATTAAAAATTATATAAATAAATATTTAAATAACAGACAAATTTATGTTATAAATTAAAAACGGCGCAACTATTCTGCAGTAATTGTTGCTTTCCTCAGATGATTGTAGCTGCAACTTCCGCAAGAAGGACACACATTTTCGTCTGATTATTTTGTCTACTTATTTTTGTAATTAGTACACTTTAACACAAGCGTTTTATACATTTGGAATTATAAAAGTTATAAAACTATACTGAGTAAAATAGTACTGAACATTTTAAGTTGACGCGACTTTAAAACAAGCCATGAAAAAGTAATAATACTATACAAAAAATGAGCAAAAGTTTGGCATCATTGTAACTACTTTCTAATTTTACTGTTCTGAAACTTTTTATCAGTAAAAATTGTAATAATATTATAATTACAAAACAGAACTATTATGTATGGACTGAACATTCAGTCCATTCTTTTCCAGTCTGAGCATATTTATTTATCAAATTTCCAGAATAGAAAACACTAATCAAATGTATTGAGGCTTATTTTTCGGTTATAGACTGTATACAGAGGGAGTAGTATTTTACTTTTGGCAACTAAGGCATTAATTAATTAACGTAAACTTTATCGGCATTTACAGAAATTTTTTCGGATAACTAGTGAATTGTATGTATTTATTGAACAGAACGTTTCGGTGAAAAAATTCTCTGCTGCCATCTTCAGATCAAGTCAAATTCCTATGTGCAGATCTCAAAAGAAAGAGAATTCTCCGATTGCGCACAACATCTCCAGTGAGGAATTAGATTTTACCGGATGATGATGAATTTCGTTCCTGAGATTTATCCTTTCCCTAATAGTTATGTTACAGTCACAGTTGTACTCATAAACGGTCTGCCTACCTATATTTCGTGAGGCGTAAAGTTTAGATTTACTTATTGAAGTAACAACATATATACAAACTCGTTAATATAAAGACTTAATTTATTGAAAGAACTACCTCATGTTATAAATCTTAAAATTAAAATCTTATAAATAAAAAAGAGTGTATGTATGTTTGTATGTTTGTTTGTATGTTTGTTTGTTTGTTTGTATGTTTGTATGTTCGTTATACAAATCTACACCGGTAGAGCAAATTTCACCAAATTTCGTACACGTGTTCTTTACGACCAGGAAACAAACACTGTCGGGGTGAGACATGTCTACCACCCCCAGAATCGGGGATGCACGGGGGTTGAAATATTTAAACATGCTAAAACAGCCGATATTTTAGTAGGATAATTATTTTTAGGGGTCCAAGATATTGATGGTGTTTCTACCAATGTTTTCTGAATATAATTTTCATCCCCTACACCATGGGAAAAGGGCACCCTTAGGGTTTGGGGTGGAGAATACAAATCTATACCGGTGGATCAAATTTCACCAAATTTCGTACACGTGTTCTTTGCGACCAGGAAAACAACACTGTAGGGGTGAGACGCGCCTAGCACCCCCAGAAGCGGGGGTGGACGGGGTGGAAATATTTGAACATGCTAAAACAGTCGATATTTCAGTCGGATAAATATTTTTAGGGGTCAAAGATATTTATAGTCTTTCCACTGATGATATCTGAATATAATTTTCAACCTCTACACCCTGGGGAAAGAGCACCCCTAGCGTTTGGGGTGGAGAATATAAATCTACACCGCTGGAGCAAATTTCACCAAATTTCGTACACGGGTTCTTTGCTACCAGGAAAACAACACTGTTGGGGTGAGACGCGTCTACCAACCCCAGAAGCGGGGGTGGACGGGGATTGAAATACTTAAACATGCTAAAACAGCAGGTATTAGATTTGGATAAATATTTTCGGGGTCAAAGATATTGAGTGTGTTTCTACCGATGTTATCTGAATATAATATTCATCTCCTACGCCCTGGGAAAAGGGTACCCTTAGGGTTTGGGGTGGAGTTGCTTTACAGAAAAATAACGTGAATACAACCGAGTTTGGAGTCAAATCGAAGCTTATGGATGTCAGTGAGTTTACTTCGGATAAATATTTTTAATTGTCTATTGAACCCGAAAGGGTGGGGGTTGGAAGGGAAGATAAATAGTCAGTTCTTGAGCGTTCTTGGAGGAGAATTACGTGAATACTATTTCAACGGATGTTGTTGAAAATATAAATCCCTTTAGACATTAGTGGTGAGTTTGCTTAGGGCTGGGGGTGAGAATTGTCTATTATTCTAAAACTGCCAAAATGTTATGTGTTTATGGGTATAGTGTTTCTACCGATGTGATATGAGTAAAAATTCAACCCTTTCCACCACGAGAAAGTAGCAGATTTAGGGGTGGTGTTAAAAATAAACCAGAAACTATCAGGATTGTCACTGAGTTTAATTATGACATTAAACTTGACCGTTTAAGGCCCCGAAGCGGGAGTGGTCGGGGGTGAAAAATTTCAAACATGTTAAACGGTCGATATTTGCGATAATTATTTCCTGGGGTTATTTACTTTGATCGTATTTATACCGATGTTGTTTGTGTATAATTTAACCCCTGTGAGGGGAGCAAGCTTAGGGGTGGGGTGGATGTACGTTAAATAAAAACACGCAAAAACAACTGAGATTCGAATCAATTCAGAGACTATGAATGTCGCTGAATGTAATTGTGACAACCTGGGTAACGCGACGGGTTTGTGAGGTGTTGGGCGGGGGAATAAATTTTCAGACAATGTAATCGGCCGATTTTTGCGTGGAATACATTCTTTTTCATTATCGCATATTTGTGGGTGTGGTCATCTTCTAACATGTAAAAACGGCCGATATATTTAGTCAATGACTTCATCCCCCTTCGGCATGGGAGGTGAGCACATTTAGGGATAGGGTTCGAGGAGCTTTACATAAAAATAGCGCAAAAGAAACCAAAATTGGAGTCTTATGGATGGTTATAGATAAATGACATCCCGGGCAACGCCGGGCACCCAGCTAGTAATATATATAAAACGTTCACACAATTCCCGTCAACGTTGCAAAACTTTAATGTGATGCGAGTTGGCTAAGCGGAAGGAAAACTGGAATAAGATTTGTGAATGTGATGGATAATGCAGATTTTTAGTATTATATTAAGATTTATCTTCATAATAGTTAGTATATAACTGTATTTTTGCGAAGTCCAGAACAAGGATAACGACACCGACGACGAATTCGACCGTTGGCAAAGATTGCATGCGCGAAGACGGAAAAGACAAGTAATCGCTTTGAAACTGTAAATGAATCCTTGCGCAAATTATCCTAGAATTGTGTACAAAATTTAAGAATTTTTTAGAAGAAATGAGGTTACTGTTAGCCACACAGAGCGGCAGAATTTAAAATTACCGCGCCAGTATAACGCTACCGCGATATTACTTCGCTGACGATACCACTGTGATCAAAAATTAAGCTGAATTATCATTTTAAACTCCCGGGTATTAGGAAGGCAGGTAAATTTTTTTTCCTAGGTTGGTAGGACTGTCTATAATATTTTCCAAGCGTTTGTTTGTTAAAAGGTTTAATTATCTCCAAGTTACACGTGTTTTTGTAAACAACCAAAAGTGAATTTTTCGAATTTTGCAATGGGTGATTTTGTTGAACAAATAACTTATATCAAATTTTGTTTGCGGAACGAATATTCTTGTGCGGACACGTTGCGGAAGGCCTTTGGTGATCAAACTATGGCACAAAAAAACGTTTATAAGTGGTACAACGAGTTCAAAGAGGGCCGAGAACTTGTTAAAAACGACCATCAACGTCTACCGACGAGGGCCACGTCCAAAAAATCAAAGATTTGGTGCTTGAAAATCGTTGATGGACAATTACAGATCTCGCTGATAGTGTTGGAATATCATTGACTAAGACCAAACCATTTTGAAGAATATTTTGTGTCTCAAACGCGTCAAGTCTCGATTGGTGCCAAAATCGCACAATTTTTTGAAAAAACAGCGTCGCGTTGATGTGTGTGAAACTTTGCTGTCTGATTATCAGGACCACTTGAAATGCATCATTACTGGAGACGAGACTCGGATTTACGCATAAGACCCTGAAATCACCGACCAATACAGCGAATATCGTGCAAAATGTGAAGCAAGACCGAAAAGACCATGGCAAAGTCGATCGAAAATCAAGCTCATGTTGACAGTTTTCTTTGATTATCGTGGTGTGGTGCACTATGAATTCCTTCCGCCGGGCCAAACTGTCAACAAAGAATATTATTTGAGCGTTATGCGTCGTTTGCGTGAAACTATTCGTCTGAAACGGCCGGAATTATTGGCGAACAACTGTTGGTTCCTTCATCACGATAATGCACCATGTCATACTGCATTGGTTCTTCGCGACTTTTGTGCCAAAAACTCTCATATCGTTCCGCAACCACCGTATTCGCCTGATTTGGCTCCGTGCGACTTCTGGCTATTCAGCAAACTCAAAAGGCCAATGCGGGAACGCCGTTTTGACACGATTGAGGAGATAGAAACCGAATCGAAGAAGGTCTTGAAGGCTATACCGGAAAAAGACTATTCCGACTGTTTCGATGAATGGAAAATCGTTGGAAAAAGTGCGTTTTATCGGACGGTGATTACTTTGAAGGGGATGAAATTGATTTGGAAGAATAAATAAAGAATTTATATTTTATAAATAAATTCACCTTACTTTTTGTTCACAGTGGTATATCATCGCAAAGTTGCCTAGAAACAATCCATAAAAATAAATTAGATCTTAATCTTTGTTCCCGCGATCAGGTTGTCATCTTTTAAATGTTCAATAGTTAGTTATTTTAATAAATTTTTAATTTTTAAACATGACTGATCTTTAATTTTTTGTTGTTAATATCCATAGAAGAATGCTATCTGTATTTAATAATAGATACTGGATCATTTTTTCGGTCTTTCTCCATGGTTCTACAGTGCATTGAGGGCCTTGCCCCCCAGGGACTGCAATTTTCCATTACACATTCTGAATATAGGACGCATGATCAGTGTGTCGATTCTCCTTCAGTCTTAGCCCCAGAAGCTGAAAAATTCTTAAAGAGAATTAAGAAATATACAGATGTGGTACGGGAACAAGAGGGGTGAAATCTAATTCTTTATAAAGTCAGCCTTAAACTATTTATAATTAGGTATATTTGCCTCACTTAAAAGAAAGCACCGTCATCAAGATGGTATCTGTCACTTTTTACACCCTTTGCTCCTGCTATTAGCAAACTAACACGAACACAAGGAAAAGGTTCTTGTTTCTGATTTACACCTGAAGAGAAGAAAGGGACTGAAAGGGAAGATGCGGAAAGATAAATCAGGATGACCAAGGGCTAACTAGGGTCCACACCAGAGAACATAATAATACCCTTTAATACGGTCAGTCAAATAAATTTTGAGAGAAACAGAATGAAGGGCATGACCAATATAAGGTGTTATCGCACCCATAGGGGTGGTAGAGTAATATTAAATCAGCAGGGTTCGTTCTTTGATCCTAAGTGATACGTGTACAAAGTTTGGTTGAAATTGTTCCATGTTTAATGTAACACTATTATCATTAAATAAATCGGGGGAAACTATAGTTTTACACAAACTTTTTATTTACATGTACACATGAGCCCATAATTTACCCTCGTTCAAATATAAAATCTTGGAATAATGTTCTTTAACTGCGACTATTATTTAGCGTACCTGACTATATCACAAATAAGAAAACACAAATGAGCTTGAGTCTCGTTCTCCTCACTATCTGCCGTGAGTATAAATATTTGATTAACCCAAGATTTAGCACGATTGTTTGATGTTTTGTCACCGACACATAAATAAAGTTCTCATACCAATTCCCAGTTATTACACGTTCTTACGTATGCAGGCTGGGTAATCAGGTACAGCTTCGGCTGCGATGTAGGCAGATCCGGGCAAAATTTTCGTCTGCAATTACATCAGATTACGTCATTATCAGATGACTCTTTTTTTCTCAATGTATATGAAAAATTCTAACAAAACAACATATTAAAAAAATATGGCGACATTAATATATTGTCGAGTGAATTGGCCCAAAAAATGACTAAGAATTATTTATGTGCTATTTTCAAATACTATGTCATTCAACAAATATTATGTTCATCTAGGTATTTCAATCAACTAAATTCATTAGATTTTTAAATTTTTAACAATAATGTAATTAATTTGAGTATATTAAATATACATATTAATCACTAATAATAAATATCGTCTATAATTTATATAGATCTTCCACAAATTCAATATGTTACGCTTAAACCTTATCTGAATATCCCATCCCTTACGGCATAACATGTCTTCTTGCGTAACAAATTTTTCAACCGATCTTCATAGTTAAATCTCCACCGATCAACCGACCAGTTTTTTTATTTATATATGTTTTGCCATACCCGCTCAGTTTACTCTACCCCAAGGGTTTACTTGAACCCCCGGACTATAGTTTAAGGATCCTACCCGGCTTTCGCCTAAAAGTGATGCAGGACGAACCCTAGAAAACCTGCATTGCGTAGGTCGGACATTGGGTAATTGTCACACGCCCTTCCGACGTGGGGTCGCAGCATTCCCTTCTCCATTCCTCTATCAATTTAGGTGGCAGCTGGCCGATTATTACAATAGAAATTTTACATGTATAACACAGTATTTATTATCACGCTTTATTTCGTAAAAACTAACTTTTCGGGAAAATGAACCATCCAGAAAGTGACCTGTCGGGAAAATGTGCATCGGCCAAGTGTTTGTCGGGATTTTGTACTAGACCCGACGCTAGGCCATATGGCCATAAAGCTCCGTTGAACGACTCCTTTCCAAGGAGGAGTCGAAGAGCTAGATCACGTCTTTAATACATCAACCGATCAAATAAAAACCATCCCAAACCTTATCACACATCCTTTTTTTCAGTGTATGTTATCATACACGATATCATAAGCGAAAGTGAAATACAAAATAATCTAAAAAAAGGTATTTGTGTAATTAACAGTTGATATGTTTTGAGATAATTTTCCAGCTGGTAGAGTAACAAAATAATCATTTTTTTCCAACTCATTCATCTCATACTCGAGTAATAATATTTGCCAAGTGGATTAAACTGCCTTGATCCGTTACATTAGCTCGCAAACCCCATTCTACTATTGCCACCAGAGCTTTAAACTAAAAAACGTGTTTAAAGGGAACAAATTCAATTAATTACGTTTCCATTCCACTCTACCACCTCATGAACACTCTTCTCAATTAAGAGCCGTTACAGAGCAGGCAAGCTGCACGCGCCATCCTTCGGTATGATTTTTAATTTTGAAGAGAGGTTTGCTTTTGTGGTACGTTTGTTTGGTGACGCAATTTCGGCGCCAATAGTTGGCAACACAAATATTATTCCCCTCCTGCCACTTTCTCACTGTGTTAATGCGTAGTCACAGAATGCCAATATTCATATTTCAGACCTCTTGCGAATCAGCAATTATTCAAACTTTGAAACACATTTTTTTCCCCATCCCTACGCACTGCACTCTCGTAAATTTTAAAATATGAGCTATTATTTAACGGTTATCTACTGTCCCAGCATCGATACTATGACTGGTCGTTGTGGACATTGATACAAGGGGTGGAAGGTAGATAAATGAGGTGCTGGTTGGAAAAACGCACAGTAATAGACTTCCTATCCTACTTTCGATCAATATGATTTACAAAAGAATTTAATTTATTTGTTATTTTATTTACAAATTATTAAAACATTACTGAGTAATAATACAGTAATAGGTGGTGGGCCATTAAATAGATTTTCAGTCTCTACTTTGTACCACTATAAAGCATTGTTGATTTTTAATAATAAGATAAGAAAGATAGTAAAATACAGACAAAATAAGTGATAATATAAATACCACACAACGTTTCTGGGATCCTTGTCCTTTTCTTGAGTTGCTAAAAAGAGCTTAGAGCGACACAACTGCACTCGTCAGTTGACAAAATTCATGTGTAATACACATGTTTTGAAATATAGATTAAGCTCTATTGTTAACAGGAAACCTATAGTTTATATTATCACTTATTTTGTCTGTATTTGGATATATTTCTTATTATTAATTTTGAATCAGACGTAATTTTTTTCATTTCATTGTTGATTTTTATTGAATTTATAATTTCTAAGAATAATTTGGAAAATAATTATAATCAATTGGGACAATTTCCATATTTTAAGTATAGGTATTAATTATAATTCCAGATAAGTTTCTGAAATTTTATACATTCGCTTAATGTGCTTGGAAACGACAACGCGGTGTGCGGTATTAAGGGTGCTCTGGTCGCTATAAGAATATTTTACATAAGTCGCTCACCGCACGGTCACTCTAAACACGGTGCCCTGACTCTTTGGACTAACTGACCTCTTAAAAACGTATCGTCTTCACGTTTATTTTTCTCCAAAGACTGACCCCCAAACCTGGTGAAACTCCACGATCTGGTTAATTTATGCCTGAACATGAGTGGGCAATTATAAGGCCCTACATCTGGTGTCTGTCCACAGGTTTTTTTTCCCGTAAAAATTGCAGACAGCCAATTTAGTCCCAAAATATCATTAAACTCCTCGTGTATTAAATTAAATAACGGGCATACTAGTCCATTATATCGTATATCTATTACAAATGGAAATCTTAATCTATTTTCAGTTGGGAAGAAAAAATTCCACATTATGTATTTATTAAAATCAGATATGTCTCTGAGAAATAATATGAAATAACTAATAAATAAAGCCTCACAACTAAATAAGGAATAATAACACTTTATTGAGTCGAATATAAATTATTTATTGCTATCCCTTCCGGAAGCAAACTAAAACGTTTTGCTTATTTTTACTTCTTAAGTAATAAGCTTAATCAATTACATTCAAGATAAACAGTATACAGAGGTATCATTTAGGAGTCAATGCATTGTGTAATACACATGTTTTGAAATATAGATTAAGCTCTGTTGTTAGCAGGAAACCTTTTGAGAGACTCCAGCCTGATAATCCGCTTAGGAAATGGGGAAACTGAGCTAAAAGGGTCCGAGTTAAACCAACAGAACACCCTCTTGTAATTATGGAAGTCGTGGGTAAGTAATTTAAATACTCGTGAGACAAGACTATATGGTTGCTGCAAATAGCCAGAATGGACTTTCTGGACGTGCGCTTTATTTTCCTTTATCATTTTGGATTAAAAGTATAAAATGCATAATCCGACAATATGAAATTTCGGTGAGCATGTGCATAAGAGGTAGAGGGGAGAGTATCGAAGTCAGTGACCAATGAAGCTAATTCTGATAAATGTGCGTCGAGGTTTCTGTTTTGGGATGAAAGCTGTCGTGTGAACAAAATTCCGAATGGCATATTCAACACGTGAAATGCATACGAAGTTTTCACTGTTAGTCTAGAAAACAAGAAAAGAGCATTTGTACTTGTCCTTACGCATGAATGTATTCAACCTGATAACTCAAATATGCTAAAAACTTCCTCTAGCATTAGGGTACCACTGAATGTAACGAACAACCCAATCATTTTTAGCCATTATCTACTACGGTTGCCAGATCTTCAGATACACGTTTTATGGATATAATTTCCGAGTTGAGTAACTTATTTTTTTCGTTTATGAATTATTTTCTCAAATATTAAGCCACTTTACCAGAAAAAATGTTTCTTCATTTACGTTGCTCTCCTTCAACCAAATGGAACTTATTTGCCTCCAGTCAAAAATCGACATGGCCTCCGGTCAATCTTCGGGGTGAAACTTACTGATAGGTGGTAACCATCATTGTACCTGATTCTCACAGGTTTTAGTTATTTTATGGAAGCAAAGCATCAAGGAAGTCAATGGTTTGTAAATCATCATCGACTAAACTGAGTAATAAAACTATTCCTCTAATCAATAATATGAATGATCATCAACGTTTTAATAACGTGTTCAATGGCGATAGAATTGGTGGTCTGAAAAAGGTTTCCAACCGTTTTTCGTATCTACGGAAATCAGTGCAGATTTTCAGAAAGCCTATATTTCTGTTTAACTATTTTGTTATTTTCCATTAAACCAGAAAAAAATATTGTGAAATGAGGAATTTCTGGAATCATTTCTCCCTCGTTTTTTACTGTAGTATCCACAATAATGAGTTGGCGTTTATACGTAATAGAGAGAATTGTTGTCTGAGCGTTATAGGAACAGACGTAATGACATCCACTCTCCTCTCTCTTTGCCTACCACGAGTTACTGCTCTAACTGTTGTTATAATAATAACTTTTGTCCGAGTGGTTTCACTGGGGCTCTAATTAAAGTGGCTTGGTAATTAGACCCTGCTGTTGTTACTGTATGACTGCATTCAGACTAATTAATGCTAAATCTCGCTCTCTCTCCCTAATTCGTCCTCCTTTCCCCATCGCTGTTCGTATGACTAACGAGATGGCGTCTCTACGAGTATGTAACTAGTATTCGGTTCATAACTTTGTTCACAATGACTTCACGCTTCCTTAAAATTAGCAATTCAATTATTCATCCCTCACTTATGTTTTCTAAGTTTGCCTAAATAAAAGCGTTAATGCTATCTCATGAACAGTCCGTGTACAAAAATATCACTAATTAACAGAAAATAAATTTTCTCTTTTGAATGGAATAAAATAACTAAATAATATTTTATACACATTTTACGTTAATTTTTAATGTGATAAACAGGCTCCTCTACTAGGAATATATTTCTCATTAATAATTTATTTTATTTGAAAAACTTTTTTTTTATATAAAAAATTAAAGAGTCTATAGTAAATTTTATGTTGACCTAAGATTTACATTTTATTAATTTAAGGTTCAGCCTCCTCGACTTTTTCAGTAGCAATTGGCCGAAACTTTCTTCTCTGCTATCCACATTTTCTATGATCATTCTTTGCAAAGAAAGCTTCACGGAGAAAAATTCAAATACGAAAATGATTTGCGTTAGAAATTACAGACATATTTTCTAAACCTCACTAACAAATTATCCTTAGTTAACTTAAATAGAGTTTGAAATTTTTTTCAAGTTAGTTTCATTAAAAAGTATTTATAGTGTCTACTGTAGGAAAGTGGACCAATGATTATTCTTTACTGCAAAAAACAATTAAACTAGCAGTAAAATACACGTAAATAAAACTTTAAATATTAATAAATAATGTTAATAGCCAAAACTTATTAATTTTCAACGTTCGTCACATTCAACTGTGAATATTTTACTTTACTTTCTCAATAAAAAGGTTTCTCTGAACGGTTAACTCGGAAATTAGGTATATATCATTTGAAACAGAATTGAATTCTATGAATGTGTAATTGTATGAATTTCGATCCGTTTAATTTTTTTTATACAGAAATATATTTTATATATTATATTTGGATTGTGGTGAACATATTTTAAAAATGTGTAATTAATAATGAAGACTAAAAAATTGCTCTTAACGTATATCCTTTTTTCAGATTTTTTTTAGAAATCGTTCTTAAATATTACTAAGTACGTTAATGTAGTTCTTGTGTCTAAAATACTGTCAGTATTTTCAATAATGAGGCAGGATTTAGTTAAAAATATAATTAATCATTATATTATATAATTATTTTATTTTATTTTACTATAAGTGAATATACATATGTACAATACATAATATTAATTTCTCTTCAAGAATATAAAATTTATATTAAAAGACTGATAATTAATAATGTATTAATTTTAACATTAACCCCAATCTTTTTAAACAGTGAAATGTAAAACTAATCATTTTTAAATTATTTATTTTTGAATTTTGAGGATCATTCGGAAATTTTCCCATCTTTACCTCTACAAAGAATATAAATTTTCAGAACCATTTACATATAACAACGATCTCATACATAATTTTTATTCGTACTATGAATTTCATATTCTTAGAAACCAAACCATTATTTTTCAATTTTAAAAATGAACGAAAATCATCAGTAGACAAACCTTCAACGTGTCCTAAAATTATTGTTTGTTATTTGTTAAAATTTAAATGGTTCCGAAACTTTTTTCTTTGTAAAGATGAATATGACAAATTGTCGAAAGCTCCTCAAAATTAAAAAATTATAGATTTGAAAATGATGAATCTGTTTCTCATTTCAAATTGATGACTGATTAAAAATATTAGGATTAATACTGTAATTATCATAATATTCATTAACTCAAAATGAAATTATATTTCTTTCTACATTTACAGGACTATTGGTGCGTAGTTTAATAGTAATCTATGTAAATCATAAATAGATTCATTGGTAAATGAATGGAAGAATCTTTTTGCTGTACTATTTTATAGTATATTTTCTTTCTCAAAGGTAGTCAAAATGGAGAATATAAAAATTAAAGTAGAAGATTATTGCTGCTTTAAGAAGCAATTAGCCTCGCATAAATTACCCGTTGAATCTATTACGTTAATCAAAGCTCAAGAATCTCTTTTCTGATTAAGTTGCATAATCGTCTTTCTCCTCTCTTCCCTAGTAAAATAATCATAGAAATTATTGCTTGTTTTAAGTTAACGAAAATTGATGAAAGTGTAAACATAAGAGTTTCAGTTGTTACCCCGTTTACAAATGCCATTTTTTAATTTCTATTTTTAATGTACAATATAATAATGTTCATACTTTTCTTTTTCATATTGAATGACATTTCAAATTATTTATAGACATAAATAGCTTTTTCCGTCAATTTTCCGTGGAACAAAACTTTCAACTCGGCATAAATTTAACTATTGTTAACAGGGACACACAGTAATAATATTTTCATCGAAATAATTAATTAACTTGTCATTGAAATCAACGTCCGTATGTCCATGGGGACTCTGTCAAATAGAGGTCGATATTAAACAACAACACATTTGCATGTAAATGGACAACGAATCACAAAGAATTATAATAGTAAATTATTTACGTTGGTATTCAATTGGGATACAGTTAATTGACAAAGCGTATTCCATCATCGCATTTACCGTCAAATAGATGAAAGGGCGAATGCACTTTCTGGTATTTTGCTACATTGTTCACACGGGAAACTTTCACACACGGGAAAATACGAAATTTAATTACTAATAGTTGTTCTTAAGAGGCAATTCCTTTGATGTAACTTCATTTATTTTTGGTTCATGTACTTCGAAAACTCAAACTAAAGTTAAATAAATAATGAGGTACTGTAGAAGTTTAGAAAATGAAATGAAGTGGAATTATACAACCTTACATTTAATTCGCACATTTAATTTAAAGATTTAGGAAAATAAATTCAATTGTATTTGTTTATCTATTATTAAAAGGTTCAATTTTAATAATTCAAAGTCTCAAAACAGTGTACACACTGTGACATATAGACTAATTATTTTTTAAGGTCTGAGTATGTGATCAAATATCAGTTTATCATTTTGTCATTGCACAAAAGGCAATTTAGAAAATTGATATGATTTATTAAATAATAAACGGTGGAATGAAAAACTACACTTTCATACTGTAATTTATATTACTACTTTCATACAGGTGAAATCACATACTTATCGTTTGTAAAATAAAGCGTATATATATATATATATATATATATATATATATATATATAAGATAAAACAAAGAATATATAGTCTGTTCCATTATTTTCATTCTTTATCATGCATCATTCTTTTTATCATACATCATGAAAATAATGGAACAGACTATATATTCTTTGTTTTATCTTTCAGAAATGAATGTTTCATAATCTCAATATCATATGTTAGCAATATCGTTGCATTATATCTTTTAGTTTTTCACAAGAGTTATTTTTCCAGGACATGCAGAGCATCGAATAAGTATGAAAGTATTAATTCATGTAGTCACAACTCATTCTGAAGCTTAAATTTAACCGAACACCGGTATGAAATCAGTCGCCATATATAGGGATAAATTTTAGATCTATAAATTGATGTCATTCTTCTTTCAATAAAGTAAAGAGTAATAAATAAATGTGGCTTAGAAGATTTGTAAAGAACCGAAAGAAAAAGGATTGATTTCCACATTGTACAGAAAGACATACCAAACTTTCTCCTTAACAAAAATAACTGAGAGCGGATTGGTAAACTCTCTCTTCTTTGACGTTAAATTGAATAAAAAGCAAGTAAATACGAACTTCTTACGAAAATAAGGAGCAAAGTAGCTATCGACTCGATGAAGTTAACCGTTCCGAAAGTAATTGATTAACTCTGCGTCTTACGTAAACAATTACAACCAGGTAAATTGCCTTATTCTACTCTTACAAAAACGACTTAGTATAATAGATTTGCATTTATTGATTTTGTATTGAGGAAACAGTTCAAAACAATTTTTTTTTTAGGGAAACAGGCTACATGAGGGTAATCCACTTTGGGCAACTCCCCTTTAATAGCATAGGAAGGGATTTGAAAGGGGGGAGCGGAAGGGTAGAGGAAGGTAGCCAAGGGTTTACTAGGGCCCCCGGGCTATATTTTAAGGATCCTACCTGGTATTCGCCTAAAGAAATGCAGGGAAAACCCTAGGAAAACCTGCATCAGGTACGTCGGGCATTGGGTACTTGTCCCACGCCCTTCCGATAGCGGGAGAGGAGTTTGCTGTAGCACCAATAAATACATATAAAATAAAATAAAGTATACACAACAATGAGAAAGAAAGCAAAATACATAAAAATAATAACGATACGAAAAATGTATGCAATATAAATATATAAATGATTAAATATATCACATAGACATTTTGAAAATAAACAAAAGTAATTAAAATGGGAAAATACCAAAAATGAAAGTGGACGGGAAGAAAAAAACGCGTAAAACGTTAAAAACATTCTCATCCATAATTGTTAAAAACTTATAAATTATAATAAATTTGATTCTTGGTGATGTATTTTTGTAAAATAACAGACTTGAATAGCGTAACTGCATACACTCGTGTTTTTCTCCAGATTAAGATCGTGAAAATCCTCTACTAGTCTCTCTAAATTAACATAGTTTAAGTGCGTCAATTTCTTTCGATACACAAACTACATGTAGCTCGATTTACAGAATAAAAATTTGGCACATTTCTTAAGATTAAACTGCGAAGTGTACGCATCCGGTGCTGCGTCCCCTTACCTTACGATCATCAATATATTGTGCCTTTCTGTAACACGTGAGCATCCTTCACTTGGTACGCATCTGTGGAAACATTCATTTGGATTCTCTGTAGCCGGTCGCCGGAAACCATTAACCTCTGTCGATGTCTTCCTTTCACCAAAAGTATGTGTATTTCCTCTAAATTTCTTCAATACAATCTTACTGTTATTATTAAACAATATTACTGTTGTTATTATTAAGCATAAGAGCTTCAGACAGACATAAATATACGTTAGAGTAACTTTCACTATTACAATTCACAATTTGCACTGGATTCATCACCGTTTTTTGGGTGACAAGACAATTCATCCTGAGAGTAGTAATGAGTTTTCGTCAGATATAAAATGAAAACAATAATTATTAAGTATTGCGAATGCTAATACCAATAGTTTTGTTGATAAGTAGAATCTAAATCAACTGTTTGTGTATCGATTAAAAATATTCTATCGTGTGTAGCGTAATGAATTTGTTAGAGTTTTTAATAAATATTCAAATACTTCAGCAGTTTTTATATCTGCCGTCAGGCTGTCACATAGAATTAGCCCAGGATAATTAATAGTAGATTTATAAAGTCGATATTTATCTGTTTTAAGATAAGTTGATAATCCTTTGCGATTATCAGTCTAATTGCTCGTTCTTGCATATATATATATATATATATATATATATATATATATATATATATATTGTAATGCCAATTAATTAGGTCATTAATTGTTTGGACATGAATTGTTTGAGAAATACATTATAGCGGCCTCATCGAACAAAGCGACAATGAAAAGCAAGCTCACTTTGCTTTGTCGAAAAGTCAAAAATGGCGTATGCGCTCTAAAACTCGAAAAAACTAGGAGTCAGTTGGTGGCTGGTCATTACAGAGAACGGAACGAATAATACTAGAGCAGAGACTAGCCATCGTTAATGTATTATTAAGAAAAAGTTGTGAATTTAAGACAAAGTAAAAAAATTCACGGAAGTATTACCCTGTAAATATCGCTAAGTTAGCAGTTTTTACGTCGATCAGCAGCTAGGAAAGGAGTGTAGTTTTCCGTCTGTAGCAGCCAGGAAAGGAAGTCAGTTTAAGTCTAAAGCGGTAAAAGACTAACAAATCTACGAATCATAGGATTCGTATAAGGCAAGCAGACATCAGATAGCTGACAAAAAAGAGGATCATCCGAGTTCCTGGGAGCCTATCAATTTTGACTTCAATAGTGTAAAATCTGTGAATCTTAGAATCAGTAAAATTTTGCAATAGTGTACTTCCGAAACCAAAAAGGAATGCTGGTACCAGCTGGACACTACGTAAGTAACAAAACCAAACTAATGATTAATTGTAAACGTAACTAAAGGATAGAGTCAGATTTCGTTCTCTTTTAATTGTCAATCAAAGTTAATTTCTTTTCTTTTTAATTTATTTCTATCGACGTATTGTTTAGGTAAATGTGAACTGTTTGTTAATAAGATTTTAAAATCAATTTGTTGTGTCCATTATCAAACCCAGTGAAGGCGCTGAAAAATTAATATTTTAAATTGTAATTGTTTTTGAGTTATTGCCACAAAATAAATAAATAAATATTTTGTTTGTTAATTTCGATCTTTTCATTTAATAAAAAGCCTTCCATTTAATTATTACATAAATGACGCTTCACGTGAGGTTAATTCTTTAAATTAATTAAAATTAGCTTCTATTTGTTTATTACATATTTGGCTTCCACAACGTGGGGCAAATTAAAGGTTTTCTTTTAATTATTACAATACATATATATATGTATATAATTACTAAAACTACGAGAAGAAGGAACCCATATTGTCTATATAAAACTACAAGAAATGAACATACAATAATTTACGTAGGCATGACCAGAACTAACCTAGACAAAAGTATAACAAAAGCAATACCAAAGGGAATACGAAGACGAGCACTGTGCATTCAAAACACTTGATAGGTGAAGGTCATAACCCTTTATGGGATGAGGTAGAAATATTGCATACTGAAAGATCATGGTTCAAGAGGAGTGTTTTAGGAGGTATTTATATGTAATAATAATATCAACAATGTTTTTAATAAGAAGAGTGAGATATATTATATGAGGATATTTTATACGAGGTGAATTAAAGTATTATCTCACTGGCTTGGTAGTGGTATGTACTATTTATACGAGAGCAGTAAACAAAAAGGACTACATTATATAATTGATATTTTCATCGTTCCCCAAAGAATATCTTCGAACACATAGATAGAGATATCCGTAACCGAGACAAACATCTGTGAAGGCTTAACCCGAAGCCGTGGCGGATAACACTGAGGGTTGATATTGCAGTCACGTCTATTAGCGTCGGGAAAGCCCTACAAAGTCACCACGGCGCAAGACAAAAGCAACCTTGCGTGAAAGCCTTTCAGACAGTTTCCGCTTCTCAGAGGGAAAACCGCCGCTTTCACTGTCAGCAGTTCGTAGGCCGGATGATGATTTTTTCCGACGCTTTTACTCTTTTTTTTATACGTATAAAAAGAGAAGAAGTCGTAAGGAAAGGAGAGAGATCGTTGCGGCAAACCTCTTTTTGTTTATGAAATGTGTAATGGAACCCTGCATTAAAAGCGCTTTAACCGCAGCCCGGTCGCAAGAAGATTACAACAACTCCTCAGTCAAGTGGCTACGGTCGCGCCTTTGTCCCACTATTGAAAATCTAGAAAGGGTGGGCTATAACGAGCGGTGGAGGGTACATGGAACCGAAAGGGAGAAAGACCAAACTCCCAGGAAACCGCACTTTGCTCTCAGTGTACTTCCGTTTTTGCGAATGACGACACTTCATACATGTAAATAAATAAATATAAACCTCCAGAAAAAGTTACTGACACAAAACAAAAGCTGAACTGAGAGAGTGGAAAGTAGTGGAAAAAACATTTTCTCGGTTGAAAATGCCTCATACTGTATTTTATTCCGTGCAAACGTACATCAAAGTCAACACAAAGCAATTAATTAACAAAATTTTCAAAATTAATAATAATAAAAGTAGTCAAATACACAAGTGATTATATAAATACCACACAACGTTACTGGAAACCTTATTCCTATCTTCAGGTGCTAAGACCAGTTTATGAGTTTGTGAACTGTTCTGTGTGGCTGCGACGGTCTAGGCTCCTGTGTTTTTAGTTTGCTTCCAGAAACGTTGTATGGTATTTATATATGACTTCTTCCGTCTGCATTCGGCTATTTTTCTTATTATTAATTTTTCAAAACCGACCAATATTTCTCAAATTTTCAAAATACAGTTGCCGATATTATTAGTTTTCTTGGACATTTTGTTGCGACGAAATATGTTTTTTTACATATCTTAATATATAGTCAAAGCATCTAAAGAAGTATTTTATTGTGATAAATAATGGAATAGCCTAAAACCCGTTTCTAATGGATGTGAGTGTCATAATTACATAGCAAAGTTACAGTCCTGGGGAAAAAAATTATTCGCAATGTTTATACTAAACAAACACGTTAGCTTAGAAAAATGTCTACAAGAACCCAGGATTACCTTCTAGTATGCAAGCAACCTCTGAGTTATCCTCGTCATTCCAAGCGGCGATCCTTGGTTCGATTCTCATGTTTTCTTGCCGAATCTGTTAATTCATTTTCATAGGTTTTAGAGCTGAGCTTGATAGATATAATTATTCTAATCTTGAACGAATTCTGAACATGAAGGTAAAAAACAAATAGTACTAGAATTAACTATATTAATGGCTGTCTGTACTATGCGCACAAGCTATATGATTCACGCTTACTTGTATCGCTACAACACTCAACTCAGTACTTCCCTCTGGAGGTTGTAAAGGCTGTTGGCTGCATTAGACATGCATGATGCGACCGTCAGGCTGTGTCCTAACATGGCACAAGCAAGGTGAATTATTCTCACCGGTGACCTGCAGTGTGAGGAGAGGAGGCCATGCATTATTACTGTACTCTGCAGTCATCCCCTGCCAAGGCCTTCCTCCGCATATTACGGCTCCGCATCAGAAGCTCCTTGCTCCTCATTAGCACTGGTTTGTTACGGCCTATGAGACCCAGGTTACGGGTCGAATTAGCCATTCCTTCAGCACGAAAGTGGCAGTGAAATTAACACACTCATAATAGACTGCGTATGAAGGAAACTCAATAAGATCAATTGCAGCAAGACATTGATAAAATTGTGTTTCTGTGATATTTACGTGAGTTAGGACGATAACAATCAATATGTGGTGTTTATTGGCTGTAATCGCAAAACCATGTGGTAGTATAATAATTTAACACAGTTCAGTTCATGAAAATTCAGATTTCGTAACTGCTTTGAGAGATACGAGGTAAACGCCTAATTAATGTTTATTGACCAAGGATGCTCATTGGTCAATTTTGTCTGTCAATCCAATTATATCGTGAGTTTCTTAGACGCTATGTAAATAATTTGCTAGTTTTATGGTCTATCGTTCATGAAACTATGCGCGTCGTGGAAGTCCTGCGCCGCAAATAAAAATACAGTGTAGGAATTGTGGACATGGCATAGAAGAAATCCTGAGGGCGTTAAACCAGAATAATTCGCGAGAAAATATAGGTGACAGGAGTAGCGAATTTTAATAAACTGCGGTGGAAGAAAGGAGAGGGCTAGATGGTGTGAAAGGACGTAGAGTGGTGGAGGAGAGTGGACGAGCGAGGAAGCAGGTCCGGTTTACCACCGCGAGGGAGAAGTGTGACAGGTGGACAGTGCCCAGAGTGACGTGAAGCAGAGCAGTACAGTCGCATACGACACCACAAGCATTTGTGTTGCCACCAGGGACAACACGACTATAAAAGCTTAAGATTAATAGGTTATGACGACTCCAAACATAAAACACAAGGGTAAATTCACGTTTATATGGATGTATTCCATGATTTTTTTATTCTCTTTATTTTAAGTCGCATCTACTTCAGAGGTAATTACCGACTACCTAGTATAGTGGAGCTTATGTATACAATGGTTTTTGCTTCCGAACTAGTACATGTGCAATATCTTCTCATATCATAAATTAATGTCTTTGAAGAGACGTAATACATTTTTTTCACACATTGTACGAAGTGTTTTTTTTCTTACATGTCAGTGTTCTCGAGGACTGAGAGCCGTTGATAGTTAAATATTTGGCACGTGGTTAGTATATGCGTGATTGAAGTTGTGCTACACCACATTCCCATATTTGTCAGGGAATGGGGGAGGGGAGTGGGGTAACTTGAGTTAGAGACAAGGAATGTATGAGCGAGTTAAATTCGAGCGGTTGGATCTGATTCTGGATAATCAGATTTACTCACTTCTAGAAATTCAGGGTGGGAAATTGATGTTCGATTCCTTTATGAGTAGACGGTGGACTTGGAAAGTATTCAGAGTCTTCCTTGTAATCCTTAAGGGTATTTGTCATGCTAATGGTAGCAGTAAGGGGGGGCGACTGCTAGAGCGACAATCGTCTCATTCCCAGAAATATTTTGGTGTGTTGGGTCATGATATTAAAATTCCAATTTCCATAATTTCAATAACTGAGTTACACTAAAATTTATTTTATATATTGTTTAAAATTTAAAATAGAAAAAAATCTAAATAATCTTAATTTTTTCATTTCAATATGTAAGCGTATATATTTATGATATAATAAATTGAATTAAAAGTAAAACCTCGTTTCTAAAAGTGCTTATTAATTTTTACCAGATT
This sequence comes from Zhengitettix transpicula, assembly GCA_037074705.1. Lineage (NCBI taxonomy): Eukaryota > Metazoa > Arthropoda > Insecta > Orthoptera > Tetrigidae > Zhengitettix > Zhengitettix transpicula. Next base: position 31,648,685 of record CM073593.1, on the reverse strand, counting down.
TTATGGTTTTACAATGAGATAATATTGACGAAAAAAACATTAAGATAAATCTCATGTTACTTATATGAAGCCCGAACGGATTTGATACACTAAAATGACTAAGCCTAAAAGAAAATAAAGGAAATATAATAAAATAAAAAACTTTCAGCTCTCTACTCAGAAGAACGCTTTACTCGCGTTAATCCGATGTGTGTGATGATTTGTGTGGTATCTGTTGGTGTTCGCGTCGAGTATGTGTGCTTGATGTATTTACAAAAGAATTCTCGCGTCAAGAAAAATAAATATTGAATGGAAACAATATATATTTATTATACTTTGAATTACAAAGAAAAATTGACTAAAATTACCCCGTTACTGCTTAAGACTATTAGGAAACGTTACTTTGTTTCTAACAGACTTCTTCATTAGAAAGATCCACGGATTATCTGATAAGTTACATAAATTAATTATTTACGACTTATACACAGTTAAAAATAGCGACTTAATGACAGGGCGATATATACGACTATTAATTCCGTGAGATATATCCCAGCTTCTTTAAGGAGGATACGTCGCGCAAAACAGGTGGCGAACTCATAACTTTTGTCTCCTTTTCAGTTGATTTTGAAAGATAAAGATCACTATTCCGGACCCGTCCGTACTCCATAGTAATGATGTGCTACTTTTGACAACAATGCGACTAATAACAAATGTAGATCGTCGCCAAAACTAATTTTTAATTAAAAAATATAATATTATATTAATGTTTTTAAATTTTGAGTAAATTTGTCGTTTGTAAAACACAAAATAATTAATTTAAACTTAAGAGGCTTTTTTTAGGATTAATATGAAACATGAAAATCTTTCTCTGAAAGTAAAATGTGGGCTTCTATGTTAAAATAAATTATTTTGAGGCAACTATCTTGGAAAGTATAAATAAATGTATTCGTTGTGCTATCTTATTTCGACGCGTGAACAAATGGCACGGTAACTCGTGTTTTCTTCATCAATGGATAGTTTGGGCCCTAGCTATATATTTAAAGTGTCTCAGTACGACTTTGCCTAACCCTTGTAAACGACGTATTAAGGGCCAGTGAGGGCACTCCAGGCAAGGAGTCGTTCGATCGCCGATTTAACTCATAACGTGACGACGGCTGCTCCACGATACTCACAACAAATCTCGACTATCAGAAATTTTTCCCCTGAACAGTGGATAAAATTACAAAACTACTTCAACCGACGACTGGTTTTATTTGAGACCAATAATTAAAATAGGGTATTCTGTGAGCCCCTCTTTTTAGATATTTATTAATTCAGCTGAAATAAATAATTAAAATCACGTTAAAATTGTTAGATTTATTATAAAACCATAAAAAATTAATAATTTAAAATAACCTCATTGACCATGCAGATAAATGTTTAATTATTACAACACCCTAGTTATACAAGTATATTTATTAGGCCTGTGAAAATCTTTAATTTTATAAATTACGTTGAACTGTAATTATTTGTTTGTTTTAACACATAATAATAAAATTTAAATCTTTCCAAAAATCAGACCAAGTAATATTATTCACAAAATATTTTTTTCGTCGAAAGACCTTTAGAAGTTGATGTCTCTTTTTCTCGCTCAACTTGTTACTGAATTTTATTGAACAATTCTTGCCTTACAATAGTCCTTTCATGGGGTCCTTTATTTGACGTCAAAACGTCATTCGTCCCTACGGGCGCAATCAGTTTACATTGTTGCTGCTCCGGAAGAGGAACGTCCTGCAAATTCTCATAGGGAGCCGCTAGCTTGTTACGCGAATACGGACATTATCAACAGAAATTCACTTGAGGTAGAAACACTTGAAAAAAGAAGTTTCGTTTCTATTACAATTTCAAATCTCTGATATTTTACTGTTTATAGATAGCCAAATAATAAGAAAATGAATAGAGAAGAAGCCTCGAGAGGATAAAGGAAGAAAGGGAATCTAATAACAATACCGGTCGCCAGTAATCGACATTTTCATTGAAACTTGACACAAATTACAATTTATTTACAGAATTACTATTAACTGTGCTTTGATTTATTTCTCAATCAACCTTATTATTGATGACAGAATTGCAGTGTTCTTAGTGTTAAAAGAAAATTATTTGAAAATTGTTATAAACTCCAATCCGTGGATTAAAGATACTAGGTGTACAAACCATTCGTTAGCGTTGCTTTATTTATAGTAGTTTATCTTCGAGTCTGAACATATCACTTTAGTTAGTAATTTACAATTGATTACTTGTAGATTGCGTCTCTTTACAATGTGAAGTTACCTATTGGTAGATCAAAAATGTAGTGACTAGTGATTTCCCTGTTGCAAAACCAATTTTTCCAGCGAGACAAGGATTCCTTCCAGTAACAATAAGTGGAGCTTCGCGGAGGTAGGTACTAGGAAACTCCGACGCCAAGTAACAAATTGAGACACCTACACGGTTTTTTTATTGCTTCACCAGGCGCGAAAGAGAAAGAGGGGAGTGGAAGACAATCTTTCGTGAGTGAACGCTCCCAAATCATGCATATTGTACGCACGAGAGGGTTGGCTCCCTCTAATACACTCAACAGCTCGCCCTAGAAGAGATGAGATTCTCCCTTGCTACGGCAATGAATCTTGGTCGGCTCCGCAAATTGAAAGCGATTGCCGAAACGACGACGGTGACATGTGTACCTTACCCGTTGTGGAGGTAGGCTGCACTGTTGGTTCTCTCTTCCACAGTGTCCCGGCGTGGAGATTGGACTCTAAGCAATCTCACTTCACTAGAAGGGAAGTGTGTGAATCTCGTTATGCTATGCTGCTGTGTTTTTAATTATATCAGTCGGTAGCCGACCAAAAAAAATTCTGATAGGGTTACGTACGATTCAGACTATTTTCGTAAACAGGACACACATACAGCTATCAAAATTATGATTTTAAAACAACAATTTCGTTCATTAAATATCATTGGAAGGATCCTACGTCGGCGTTTATTGTAAAATTAAAATAATATATTTATATAACCAGTTATTATTTACCAGTCATATTCCTACATCGGATTACTAAAGTTTATGGTAGTAGAAAAAATAATTTCATTCCCAGGTCCACACCATCTATATATTATAACTATTCGTTTTAAGTTTATAATCAATTCCTGGCGTTTAAACACCTGAAATATTTTTCCATTACTGATCGCCAAAAATAATATCATCATTCCTCGTTACAATATATCACTTCGGCGAGATCAACGCGCCCAGTAATGTAATTTTTCATGTGATTACTACAGCAGTTATTCTGACTGTTTTGGCTATCAGTCAAATTAATACTTTGAAATGGTTCTTTGCTGTGTTTTAAATTGAGATAGCTTTACATTACAAGTAAGAACGGTATAAAACAGCTCAACTTAACTGATTTAAATATTGTAATTTCTATTTCATCCAACTAATCTTCTCCTCCATTCTCTGTAAGCTCTGGAAGCTAAAAGAGTACTGAGAAATACGGAATCGCACGTCTGGGTTCACTCTGCTGGAGTGCCAACCGGCGTTTGAAATACGCGAAGAATCAGCTGTAACAACATAGACGAGCGTTTATTGTAATTTGGTAAAGCTTTGTACTAATTGGTAAAGTCGAAAATTTTTCTGAATTTATGAGGACGAAAAGACACACAAATTTTTCTCAAATTTCTTATTAGTGGAATGTGTGCAACGATTTCGGAAGATCCAGAAAATCGAACAATAGAGGACCAAGACTTCTTGTCAACAAAATTCATTTGAAAGATAAATAATTCAATGTACGTAATTCAGCCTGACATCTTTGTAATAAATCGATTCTGTTCAAATCCATATTTCATTTAATATCTCACTTCGGTGAGATTCACGCCCTGTAATTTAATTTTTTCATGTGATTACCACAGCAGTTATTCTGACTGTTTTGGATATCAGTCAAATGAATACTTTGATACGGTTCTTTGCTGTGTTTTAAATTGAGATAGCTTTACATTCCAAGTACTAACAGTATAAGACAGCTCAACTTAACTGATTTAAATATTGTAATTTCTATCTCATGCAACTAATCTTCTCCTCCATTCTACCATTAAACTAAAATCGGACTACTAAATATATTGACGACAGACAAAAAGAATTGTAAATCTAAACTAATGTAATAATTTTCTGGAGCCCAAAAGTGAACAGAAAGTTGTGTTTTAAATACTTCAACTTCATATATTTGTGTTTGTGAAAAGTAGATAAGGACAAGTTAGGTTTACTTGATTAGTTACTTGAATATTTACCATTTATTTAATAAGGAACATTTATATTTAATTTCCTATTATTTAGCAATTATAAACACATGCTGTTATCATCAGGTTATTTATACTTTCAGACTGAAACAGTGGCAGTTTGCTTTGGAGAAACATATTATCTATATATATAAAAATGAATTGCTGTTCGTTAGTCTCACTAAAACTCGAGAACGGCTGAACGGATTTATCTTATCTTAGTCTTGAAATGTTCGTGGAGGTCTAGGGAAGGTTTAAAAGGCGAGAAAAAATCGAATAATTTCCGGGAAAACCCTAAAAACAGCCCTTTTCTATTTCCCATACAAACGTTTTCTGAATAAAATACAAATCTACACCAGTCGAGCAATTTTCACCAAATTTCGTACACGTATTCTTTGCGACCAGGAAACAAACACTGTTGGGGTAAGACGCGTCTTCCACCCCAGCAGCGGGGGTGGAAATATTTAAACATACTAAAACAGCCGATATTTGAGTCGGATAAATATTTTTAGGGGTCAAAGATATTGATAGTGTTTCTACCTATGTTATCTGAATACAATTTTCATCCCCTACGCCCTGTGAAAAGGACACCCTTCGGGTTTGGGGTGGAGATGCTTTACAGTAAAATAACGCGAATACAACCGAGATTGGAGTCAAATCAAAGGTTATGGAAGTCACTGTGTTTAGTTACGACATTCAAATTGGCATTTACCCCTCAGATGCAGGGGTAGCGGGTTGCAAATTTTGGAACATGCAAACACGGCAGATATTTGCGTTGAAGAAATATTTTTCAGAGTTAATTATAATGATTAGGGTTCGAGTAGCGTTACATAAAAATTGCGCAAAAGCAGCCGAAATTGGAGTCATATCGGGGGTTATAGATAAATGACATCTCGGGCAACGCCGGGCACCCAGCTAGTTTTGAATATATCGAACTCTGCGTGGCGGGACGGCATCTTCATCAATGGAAGGCGCGCTGAAAATAGGTCTGATGGCAGTAGAGATGCAGATTTCGGGATGGTTTCAGTTTAAAAAATACATATGGACTGTCGCTGTGAAACGTCAAGTATGCCTTCCTGCTCTCGTCGTCACGTTCCAGCTCCAAGGGCTACTTGGCTGGGACGTGATCACAGCCCGCCTGTTACAGTCACTTGTTTCTACCTTGGCCACTCGAGTCTCCAAACGCACCTTCTTTACACAACAAAGTAAAATTTGATGGTTAGTGAAAATCCGAGAATACTTTCTCACGCACAGCCTTCGGATATACAACATGTTTTCCGATATCACATGCACCATAGTGGTGGCACCCACCGCTATGCCTGGCCCGTTCGAAGAAAACTATACCAAAAAAAACCATCCGAATAAATATTCGGCCGTGTTCTCTAGATATGCGATATAAAAAACTAAAATAGTATTCGCAATATAAAATCTAATTCAACCCTTACTAACTTATTTGAAAATTGTAAAAAAGAAAACGTTTACATTTTAAAAGACCGGTGGACTGATGAGTATGTAAAAAATAAAATTTCTCTCATATATATCACAGGTGAAGAAGGTTAACATTGCTACGATGATAGAAAAGATAACATGATATGTTATATGATGTGACATTTGTCATAAATTAAAGACATAACTATACTATAGAAAAAGAAAGAAGATTTACTAAAACCGTTACAGGTGAAAAACAGATTCAAGATATCAAACGCAGAAATGTGCATAAATAAAATAATATTAAATGTATTTTCACGAAACATCGCAGCACTGTAGGAGTGACCGAACAAATAAAGTAATTAAAAGCATGCAAAATAATAATTTTTCCAATTTTTATACAACGCAATAGTTCTAAATTAGTGTCTCAAATCGAAAATAATAAATTTTTCTGTAATATTTCCTCAAAATACGGAGATCACATTTCTTATATATACTTGTATACCATTATGAGATATGTATAAAATTATAAATGACGGAAATTTTAAAGGTATATGAAAAATTATGAGATCGGGACTTGTGAAGATCTTGCCTTCATCCACTTTGAAATGATCCAGGAGAGGAAGTATGAAACTGTATGACATCAGTAAGTGTGAATCTAAATGCTCTTCCATTATATCTTAATATGCAGTTAAGTAATATGCGTGAACCAGCCTAAATAAAAATAAACATGAGTAATTGTTTCTGACAATTAAATTTTGTTTGGCACAGGTAGAGAAAATAGAATCACTTTGAATTATTTTTGACATTGTGTTTCCCATTACGCCATTACAGAATTAACGAGCTGCTATTAGTACGTAGAAATTGATAGTTTGATAACATTCACTTCACTAATTAACGCGTAAATATCAGATTACTTAAAGTATACCTTTGCAGACTGGCAGTTACAACAGTGAATGTATTTATTGCCGTCTGTAATTGCTGAAAATCGAGTTTCAGGATGTTGCTCTCGATAATCTGACATTTATTTAGCTTAAGGTCAATGACAATGAACGTACTTCAAACAAGGGATTTATAGTTATTTTGGAAACGATCATAAATAGTCTGACAACGGGCACTCCTTGTCACAAAAAGGTGCCTTACTTACTAAATAGAACAGTTTTATTGAATGGCTATTCGGCTACTATAAACTATTAAAGAAAATAGCAACTCACATTACAAGGTCTCTAACACGTATTATGGATTCATATAATCATAATATCATATTATTCTAGTATACTATAGTTAAATGTGGATAAAAAAGTTAACATAACAGACCCGAAGAGAAACAATTTCACCGTTTATCATGACTAACTCGGTGACAAAGTGTTAAGAACAAACTCGCAGCAGCATCATCATAGTGACTGGTTTTCGTTCAGAAATATGTAATGTATGTTCCGGGGTCGCAGACATTTGGCATACGGTAAGAGTTGTCCGTTATTCCTATTCGAATAGTCGGCCCGCTGCCTCCTAAACTGGTGAAGGCACGGCGAGTGGAAAGCAGCGACCCCACAGAAAACCCCTCTCCCGCCATCAGAAGGGCTTGGGACAAGTACCAAATGCCCGACCTACCTGATGCAGATTTTTCTAGGGTTTTCCCTGCATCACTTTTAGGTGAATTGCCGAGTAGGATCCTTCAACCATAGCCCTGCGGCCCTAGTTAACCCTTGGCTGCCTTCCTCTATCTTCCCGCATCCCCCCTTTCACTTCGTTTCCTATGCTATAAGAGGGGATTTGCCACTATGTTGACTACCCTATACCTAGCCTGTCTACACCTTTAAAAAAAATACTAACCTCAAAACATTTGATATTATTTATTGATGAACTGAGATTTGGACGAATTGATCCATAATAATAGGCACTTACATGTAAAAGTGGCCCCTACTTTTTTTTTTCAAATTATTTTACACACGGTACAATCTCCAACGTTGCGCGGCAATAAATGTGATCAAAACATAAATACAAGAGATTCTGCCCACTCTTCAGACATGACATATTGTATTTTAAATCCGACGCGGTCCTTCTGTTGTACAATATTTTATTTAGACCAGCAGGACATTCGTATTTATTAACGGACTTTGGAACAAACGTTTATAAATATGCACATTTGTGCGCGTATATAAATCACGTGATCATATGTTTACGTTTTAATTCCGTTTTACAGCAGTTATTTTTTACTGTTTTTGTTTGTCAGCACATTTATCTGACGCGACAAAGTGAATTATTCGTAACAGTTACAATTTTAACAATAGGCAGAGCTAATCCGTGTCACCAGAAGGGGCGTTTCTCTACCCCTTGTGCGTTGAGAGTTTTTTTCCCTCTCTTCATAAACAAAGGGACGCAAATGAAAGGGTTGGAGGCCATATTTGTAGACATTATTTCCAACGTCGTTTTAAAGCATACCTTTGACGTAACTTTGCAGTTTGGAATTAGAATACAGTCACAGTGTATATCTGATCAAAATGGCTGATCAGCTTCCGATTATAATGTTATACGGAACCACCATAATCAGCTATTGTTTTACTTCCTCTTGTTGGAGAAAGAAAATATGTCTACAAAATCAAATTAAAAAAACTACATAATAAGAATGCTAAAGATGGCTAATAAGTTTAAGAAACTAAATAATGTACCAATTAAAATATAATACGTCTGTGTTAAAAGTGTACTATTTAGATGTATAAATCAGCAAAATAACAGCCAAAATTAAGTGATACTATAAATACCACTCAACATTTCTGCAATCCTTGTTGTTTTCGTCAGTTGATTAAAAACGCAAGAACCGCACAAAGCTGGTGACAAAATCAAAATCAAAGGATCTTTCATAAAATGATGAAGTTTAAAAACATTAATTGTCTTGTTTGAATAAATTCACTCTAATTATTGAGACTGCACATAAATTACCGTAATTTGAAAAAACAGATATTAATTGTTTTCAAAATTTTACGGTGCTATTTTTCGAATACCATGGATGTTCTCAGATAAAACCCAGAGAAAGGAACAAAATTGGAAATTAGCTTAAGAATTGCATGTGAAGTAGGGTACAAAACTCTATATAATGCAGTAAATGACATAATCTCCCTCAGGTGATCCTTTCCAGAGAGCTCTGGCGAAGGCTACCTTTGGGGATGCCTTCACATCTCTCTGGTTTTTTGAACTAAGGTTCCCATATGCCGAGGAACCTCGGCCTGTTTTGAGAGGTGTATGTTCCGGGGTCGCAGACCTTGGGCATACGGTAAGAGTTGTCCGCTATTCCTATTGGAATAGACGGCCAGCTGCCTCTTAAATTGGTCAAGGCACGGCGAGGGAAAGCTGCGACCCCACAGCTAACCTCTCCCGCCATCGGAAGGGCGTGGGACAAGTACCAAATGCCCGACCTACCTGATGCAGGTTTTTCTAGGGTTTGTCATGCATTTCTTTTAGGCGAATGCCGGGTAGGATCCTTAAACCATAGCCCGGGGGCCCTAGTTACCCGTGGCTACCTTCCTCCACCCTTCCGCATCCCCCCTTTCAATTCCCTTTCCTAAGCTATAAGAGGGGAGTTGCCACTATGTGGATTACCCTATACATAGCCTGTCTACACCCAAAAAAAAATAATAAACTGGTTATTTACTGGGTATTTCGAAACGTTTTTGGCCAATTGCTTGAAGAAAAATTCTTACCTTTTACTTTCTAAACGTCATTGGTGACAAAGAAATCAGTTTATGAAAAATTATTTTATTTGTAAAATCTAGCTTACATAAAATTAATTTTACGTGTCGGAATTTTTTGCATTCCGTTATATTGTCAAAATGTTTTATTTATTCTTTGTTTGTTTCAAAGTCTTTCTCACAGCTTTACGCCTTGGAGACATTGAGTTTGTCAACTGATTTATTCGGTGTGTCTTTTTCTCAGCTCTTGCGATTTTTAACCACCCGACGAATGCAACAAGAATTGCAGAAACTTAATTTTGTATTTTAATTGGCTACTTCTTTATTTTATTTACGAATGTTATTTTCTTTTTAACTGTCAACAATTTTTTTAAGGCAACAGGCTACATGAGGGTGATCCGCATTGGGCAACTCCCCTTTAATAGCATAGGAAGGGATTTGAAATTGGGGATGCGGAAGGGTAGAGGAAGGTAGCCAAGGGTTAACTAGGGCCCCCGGGCTATATTTTAAAGATCCTACTCGGCATTCGCCTAAAGAAATGCAGGGAAAACCCTAGAAAAACCTGCATCAGGTTGGTTGGGCATTGGGTTTTGTTCCACGCCCTTCCGATAGCGGGAGAGGATTTTGCTGTGGGGACGCAGCATTCCCTTTTCCGTGCCTCGACCAGTTTAGGAGGTTGCTGGCCAACTATTCCAATGGGAATAGCGGACAACTCTTATGTATGCCCAAGGTCTGTGACCCCGAAACACACATCTATCAGAACAGGCCGAGGTGCCTCGGCTTGTGGGAACCTTAGTTCAAAAACGGAGAGGAAAAGGCATCCCCAAAGATAGCTCCTTCGTATCTCTCCTACAAGGTTCTGCTCCTGTCAATAACAAATTTAATTTATTTAAGGCAACAGGCTACATGAGGGTAGTCCACTTTGGCAACTCCCCTTTAATAGCATAGGAAGGGATTTGAAAGGGGGGATGCGGAAGGGTAGAGGAAGGAAGCCAAGGGTTACTAGGGTCCCCGGCCTTCTTTTTTTATTAGGGCAACAGGCTACATGAGGGTAATCCACTTTGGGCACCTCCCCTTTAATAGAATAGGAAGGGATTTGAAAGGGAACTACTCAAAAAAAAATACTAAACTCTCTCTCGAAAGTCGGTTCATTTTTGTGCGTCTCAAGGGATGTTTCACAAGAGAAAACACAAGGATAATTATTGAGGCGATAAATTTTATAGTATATACAAAACCCATTGCAAGAAAATGGACTTAAATTCGTTACAGATCGATTGATAAATTCAGGAGTAGTGTAATAAGCAAAAGACTGATGCGGGAACGGAAGTGAGTTTACCTTGTACAGTCTTCGACATTACTAAAATCCTCCTTTGTAATTTATTCACTTTTAACTTCGGACTATGTATTAACGTTTAATAAATTTATTCACACAAACACCAAATATAAACTTTTACTGGTCAAAATAAACATAAAAATTCCAAGCAACATAAGGTTAAAGAAGTAAATTTCCTAAAAATAAATAAAATATTTTGGTAATAATCAGATAAAAGCCCAAGAGAATTCTATTTAAATTGGTGCTTACAATCCAAAATAATATTGATATAACAAACAACGAAACCAATATAATAAAACGCTCAACTCTTATGGATTATATCGTTTATAATTTTTGTTCAACAGTTTTTATTATTTTCGCAGGGATACTATTTTAATCACACTATTTATTCCTGCACGAAAATTACGCATTTACTTATTTCATAGATTCACTTATCTATATGCGTAACTATCCTGTACAGAAAATTACGTAATTTTAAATTAATATAACGAATATTACATTTAATTGCACTAAAAAAATTAACCCAGCGTGTTCAAGTCAATCTGGCTCTCAAATAACGTATTTATTAAGTATAATTTGACAAATTACGGCTATTGTAGAACTAAATTTATAGATTGACGTAAAAATAAAATTACACTATCGAAAATTTAATTACATTTTTTCCATTCGTCGCTACAGATATGCTTGTACGGTTTGACATCTGAACCCAGATTTATATCCTACGGTGAACTGTCAACATAATAAATTTACTCTGCATTCTGAGCAGTTCTAGGATGAATATAAGTCATCAAGACGATCCCAACACTGAAACACGACTCTACACATTCTAAAATGTGTGCATTCAGTAAATTCACTTACCCCATTTTGTTGCAGAGATTCGAACTTCGAATAGCAACAAGGAACTACTATGGCGTTAATAAATCATGATGATGTAATGAACCTTGAGGGTATTTGTTGTAATGAATTAACTGAAACTTTAAATGTATTTTAAATTTCATATCCCAGGTACTTCAGAGTCTGTGGAATAAATTACCTTGTGGCTTTTGGATTCGCGAAACATCTGGTGAATTCGCCCTAAGCTCTCCTCTTTTCCTGTCCATGTGGATAATGTGCGTCTGATGTTTTTCCAGCCTACGGTTTCTCCCTCTTTCCCCTTAGGATCTCTAAAAGCAAACACGCCGTCTGTTCTTTCTCAGAAATTGTTTATCAATTCAATAAATGACCCGCACGTCCCTATCTCTGGCGATATTTTCTGCACAGTTTCGCTGGATACATAAACAGTTTTTTTTTTTGGAGATTCGTGGCTCCGCGGAAAATATATTTGTGATGTGACGAAGGGAAAAAATTTTCTGAGGTGATAAAAGAACAGCTAGCAGAGATAAAATTTATTTGTATATGCTTTTAACAGCGTAATAATGTGATTAATGGTTTGGCCTTAAAAAATTATGTTACTCAATTAATTAAAAAAAAATTAAAAAACACCGCGCTTAAAAAATATATTTTTCAAAGAAATCCAACAAAGCTTGATTCAAATCTCAAATCATAGTTAAATTTTTAATTAATAAATAATAATAGACAAATGTCAACAGGAAATATATTTTTATTTGAGTGTGCTGTAAATGTTATTATCCTCTTTACAAATATACGCAGTTGCAGCTAATTTATTCGACGATTTGAGAAGAATTTTTTTTCCTAACGGTACTCTGTAATTTTAATACTCCATTTAAACTTATATTTGGACGTTACTTTCTCCGAATCATTCATATATCGGTGTAATGATTTCCCGTAAATCGATTTAGGATTATTTTGTTACAAGTTCGAACCAGGAGCATATTGTAAATTATATGATAATACACTAAACAATTTACGGAAAAATAACTGTGGAATATGAAATGTAGATTATAGAGAAAATAAAGGAATAATTAAAAATGTAGTATAACGCAATTAATAAATATGACAGGGGCTATCAGGTAACAGTAACAACAATATAACTATTGAGAAATGTAATAAAGCTGTTTTCTTCCTGAATTGTAAGTTGACAAGTGTTTGGATGATTCTACTGACCCATTTTTATGTGTATAATTTAATTAATTGCCGACAATCATGTTCCATAAATGCGAACGTTTAGTACTAAAAACAAATTGGTGTTGCTAGGATTTACAGAGGGTAACAGCATTGAATTTTTTGTATTTTTATTTTGTAATCGATACTGGTAGTGTAGGAATATTTAGATTCATCTCTTTAATAGATTTTCTGATTAAATTATTTACTTAATTATTAATTACACATAATTATCAGTCAGAGTGATTACATTAATGCTGAGTTTTACAAAAGCCGATTTTGAGGTTTAGTATACTAATTAATATAGGTTCCGTAATTTATAAATACCTTTAGGGAATGCTTCTACATGCAGCAACGATTATACAAAAACAAAAATGAATATAACATTAAACGAAAATATTTTTTTTTATTCTACAGAAGGGAAAATCTAATTTAGTTTCATGAATATCTTCCCCTTACATTTTCTATAGGGACTTCATTATTTTTATTCATTTCAGTTCTACAAAACAAAGCTTTTATACCTTACATTTCCGAGTTTTAATATGCCATTTCGATTGCATATACTTGATATTTTCTCGTGAGACGGTTATTATATTTTTAACAAAAGCCGAATTCAAATAAATGTATTCTTCTGAGAAGAAGCTACCGAAGCACTCACTGGCTCTTGGCGGAACATTTATGAGGCCAATTTCATACGTAGGAAGCTAACAACCTCAGGCTATGTATTACACAGGACTCCATAAACATTCGTCCTCCCAGCTTGAGGCGTATGAGGTTTTCCACGATGTGATTTGATACCCCGTTAGAGAGATATGCAGAGAGGAAGAAACAGAGACAGTTGATATGTAACATACAACAATACGAAAATACGTCAGAAAGAGAGGGAGAGAGAGAACAGCAGCTGCAGCTAAATTAAATAGAAATGCAAGCAAGCACTCCGACGGTGTAACTCCACACTGGAAAAGTCGTAAATGACATCCAATTAGCATAACAGCGGCAGCACAAGTTAAACGACTCCTCTCAACATATCCGACAGGGATTTTTTTACTCGCTCATAACCCTCAAGCTTCCCCGTCCATATTCTCTGTTTCTCTCTTCTAAAATTCCAGAAACGCGAAATTGAATTAGTGAAACAGGAGAGAACAAGTAACGCAGCGCTCAGTTTTCTGTGAGCGATACTTCTATTCACAACTCATCTACCCTTCTACTATTACGTCCTTCCTCTTATTAGAGCTGCTTATTCACTTCCAAAGTAAACTAAAATTCTTGTATTTTGACCCTTTATAAGGCAGATATTTGACTTCTATCCCACTTCCAACTTAATCTTCCGATTCACTTAAGACGCTCTCCAAGTTTATTATATATATATATTTGTACGAGAAAACACAAGCTGATGAAAATGCGAAGGAATTCGTATCATCAAAAATATATTTAACAACGCTTTCCTTGTAAACATACTCCTACCGCCAGTTTTAATTCGTTGGATGCGTCCATCTCAACACTCAGCGAATGCTTTTATTAAATTCTCTGACTTCAATAATGGCATAAAAGCTCACATACAAAAGAAAGAGATGTTGTTTTTAGATAAAACCGTGTTTTCTGTGGCAGCAAATTAAATTTGTATATCAGTTTAATTATTTGGATTCTGATACCATTTATTTTTAAATGAAAAGAGACGAGTGGGAAATATAATTCTTTTTAAAAGTCAGGCAGGATAATAATCCCATGTCAGTTCATGGGAATGTATGAGTTCTATTTTACTCGGCTTAGAAATGAATAATACAATATAATATAAAAAAAATAAGTAGAAAACTGGCCGTAAATTTTTCTGTAATTTAACACTTCATTAATACAAAATAAAAAAGCTGTAATATATTGTAATGAGGCAAAATTTTGAATGCATTAAACATCGTATGAAAAATTAATTTAAATTGTTAAGGACTTGGAGAGTCTTGGAAAACATGAAATTGTGGGGTTGCAGTGGCGTGAGTGACAGCGGGCGGCCTTTTGTTGAGAGGATTGGTCTGTAAATTTATGACGGTCAGTTTCACACATCTGTTTGACAGACCAGAGAAGTGGACAATAGCTGACGAGAGCCCATCAGGAAAGACGAAATTTATATATATATTGTAATAATCAAAAGAATGAAGCCTTTAATTATTTAATTTGAATTTAAAGACTTTACCTCACGTGAAGCGTCAAAATGTAATGATTAAATGAATGGATGGCTTTTTATTAAATGAAAAGATCAAAATTAACACACAAAAGATTGATTTATTTTGTGGCAATAACTCAAAAACAATTACAATTTAAAATATTAATTTCTCATGGCCTTCACTGGGTTTGATAATGGACACAACAATTTGATTTAAAAATCTTATTAACAAACAAATCACATTCACCTAAACAATACGTCGATAGAAAGAAATTAAAAGAAAAGAAATTAACTTGAAAATTAAAATAGAACGAAATCTGACTTCTATCTTTTAATTACGTTTACATAAATCATTATTTTGTAATTTGTTACTCATAGCTGTCCAGCTGGTTCCAGTATCCTTTTTGTTTTCGGATGTACACTATAGCAAAAAAAATTTGCACTGATTCTAGTATCGGCTCACAGATTTTACACTATTTAAGTCAACCTTGATAGGATCCCAGGAACTCGGATGATCCTCCTTTTTGTCAGCTATCTGGTGACCGCTTGCCTTATATGAATCCTGTGATTCATAGATTTGCTAGTCTTTTCACCGCTTGGGACTTAAACTGCAACTTTACTATTCCTTGATGGCTACAGACGTACAAACTGCACTCATTTCCTGACTGCTGATAGACGTAAAATCTGCTAACTTCTCGATATTTACGGGATAATATTTCTGTGAATGTTTTTCTACTTTGTCTTCAACTCACAACTTTGTTTAATATAATACATTAAACCACGACTTGTCTCTGCTCTAGTATTATTCGTTCCGTTCTCTGTAATGTCCCGCCACTAACTAACTCTTAGCGCTCTCCAGTTTTAGCGCGCATACGCCATTTTTTTCCGACAGAGTAACAGAGCCCGGCTCCATTGTTGCTTTCGAAGCTCCTGCCGCTACAATTAAATGTTATTAAAACCAATTAATGGCCTAATTAATTGGCATTACAATATACATATATATATATATATATATATATATATATATAATGTAAAGTTTTCAGAGAAGCTCCTTGGAGAGAAACAGTCGCTGGTGATTGTCCGATGTGAACTGTCGAAGAACATAAGTTTTAGTACAATTTTGAAAGTCATAGAATTTTATGTGGAAGCAGCTAATACTGATACGGCGGAACGAAAGTAATAGTGCGACAAGTGCATTCAATCAATGTTAAAAAGCAGAGTATAGTGTTGTTGTTTTTCTATGAAGAAATCTTGAAGTGATTTGGAGAAGTTAAGGTGAAAGGTGTAGTTAAACTATCAGCGAGAATTGCAGAAGGGATTTCGGCAGCTACATACTAAACAATCACAGATAAGACGTTCAAATTAATATATTAAAGAAATATTGATTACATTGCCACATAAATTATGCCATAATCTCCCCACGAAAACCTATCCTGAGAAAAAGGTTCATGATATATGGGCTTGGATTTAGTCATTGATGGTGGTGACGTCATACAAACTTAAAGTTTAATTGCTTATATTTCCTAAATTTAGAGAGTACAGTCAAAAAGTCTTTCAAAAGGGGTCTTAGAATTTCGTATATCATCCAGAAAACACGCGAATTTTTTTTCGAAGAATCTTTGCCAAGTACACACACACACACACACACACACACACACACACACAGATATATATATATATATATATATATATATATATATATATTTCGTATCGTTAAAATTTTATATTTATAATAAGTAAAACTCTAATTAAAAAATCATTCATTACAGTATATGATTGCTACATACTGAAAAGGGGGTAAAAGAATAATATATATTTATATAATATGGGTTCTGCTTACGGCAATAAAACAGTGAGTGCACTGTTCTTGACGTTAAACATCGATTTTGCCACAAAGATTTCCCTGAAATGTATACTACTGGTAGGATCGAGCTTGGCCCATCTTTCCTCTTTACATCGTTACTTATAACTCAAATTACCAGTATTAAGTTTCTTAAATTTAATACCTTTTGGTACTTCTTTACTAAGATTATTATTTATCTATCTTGTCGTCCTCTATATACACGAAAGATTTTGTTCAGACATCAGTCAAACTTTTAAAGAAAAGTAAATAGGGACAGAGTAATCTAATTATAGATCAGAATTTAATGATCCCTGAAAGTTATTTACCGCTTCATAGAAAAATCATTTTTCAGTTAAGCGAAAAATCTCCTCCCCAAGTTGTTAAAATAAGGTTTTGTAATTATCACTATTTCCTCTTGTGACGCGTGGATATTCGGCGACTCACCTAACTCCAACCTTCCCCTCAGTTCCATTCCTCTGTCCTTTTATCTTCGAACCTCGCAGGGAGTTCCGCTCCGGGCTGACCCTGCGCCCTCTCCAGCCCTGCCGGTCGTGCTTTCCGCTATTTTTTCACCCACAACTTGGTGATATCAGTTCCGGATTCGCAAATGCATGCAACGAAAATATATATTACCCAGTCACAACGTATAGAAAGAGTATATGATTGCTACATACTTAAAAGGGAGGATATATATATATATATATATATATATATATATCCACATAATAACGTACAGACAAAGATACTGTATATACTATGTATGTGTGAGAGTCTGTCAGCCGATTGAAGTTCGAGAGTTAATCACTGCGACGACACTTGACTACTATTCCATAACAGCGTCCCATAAAACCAGAATAGCGATGGCAATGGAAGACGTGTTCCTAAGTTAAACAAAATACATGCTCCCATAAAACAGATAATTGATTATGCTATTCAGTTAGAATTTAATGTTCTAATTAATCAATAGTTAATGAATATATGTATTTCATGTTGTCATTAATGTTAATAGAAACTGCTGAGTTTCTTTACCTACCAAGAATCGTGATAATAAAATTTATTTTATTTTGCTTTAACGGTAAGGTTAGTAACTGTAAATAAGTTCATATTACCATAATAAGTCCTAATGTTGTAATTAAATCCAAATAATTCTACAATTTGTAAATGTAACTATTAGTAATTGTACGGTAATTGTATTAAGGAAATTGAAACATAATTGATCAACGAAAAATATAATCCTGTCATAAAGCTTCACTAACTTCTTTATTAATTCCTTTACCTGTGAGAGAGGATGTGTGGGTTTCATGTCATGCGACGCTAGGTCCTCAGAAAATTGGCGGTGTAGTGCCACGATGCTGCCTCGGTCAAAACCCCGTTTGAACCGGTTTCGGAGGCGCCCCTGAACAGATCACGTGGTCTAGTCTGAAACTTTGATTTGTTCCCCGCATTCTGCAAGTGGGTTTTTCACTTGGGAGGGTGTTTTTGTCTCCAACGTCGGAGCCACTCAGTCTTGCTACAACCATCTTCGAGTGATTGAGGCTCCTGGGTACTTTATGCTTAGTCTACTTTTTTTTCTAATATATTTGTCTTTAACTTCATAGCGCTTTCTGTTTTATGTTCATGTCGATAACGTTATCGACTTTCCTTTTTTCCTTTCCAGAAGTCTTCCTTTCGACACTGAAGAAGATGCGGCGTTGGATTTTCCTCCGATCTGATCTTCCTCAGCTTGTTCCTTTCCGTGACTTTGCTACAACTCAAATTCCTTATATCCTTCTTATTTTGATCTCTAAGGTTTAGCAGGTACGTAATATTACAATCAAAATACAAGATTCATTTCAACCTTGGTTAAGAAATTGACTATTCATAGTTTTTGATTTTTCAGTCATACATATCAGAGGCAAACTGAAGATAGCTGAGTTATAATTTGTTGAAAGGACATACAATTGACACGGAAGCTAAAATTGGTTGATAGCTCTACTTCTACGCTTGATGTGTTTTTTATGATCTGCTATTCTCTCGGGCCAGGTGGCGGTCAGCAAGCAAGATCCTCTCATTGAAACAAGGTTCTGTTACTGGCAGGAGGGTAATTAACGCCTGGCCACTGTTTATTGTTGCTCCCGCCGCAACAAGGGTATGGTGTATGAGTGTGTATTTGTGTGCACGCATGCGCGTTTCAATGCGTTTTCGTTAATTAGAGACAGGTTTCCAAAACTGCTACCGCCACTTGCTCAATTACGCCGACATGAATCCCGGTTGATTGGTTTCGTGGCATCATGAGCCCCCCTCCCCCTTCCCTCGTTACCTTCCTTCAATCTCCCCTAATCTGCATCACAACTCTCTCTTTTCTGCTCTGTCATCAGCAAATTCCCCTCTTACCTCTCTCAAAAAAAAATAATAAAACGAGCAAAATTTAATTTAAAAAATGTGTTCCTACTGTATCGAACCATTCCTATTCCGATTGGGTACACACAGAATTCTCCCAGCCCCTCCTGTATCCATTGGGGGAGAGTGTAGTTCCATCAACGTGATGGCACCTTCGACTTTAGTGAATGTGAGGCTGAATTTGAAGAAATATTAACCTCTAGTCGACAAGATGGTCGATAGACTGGTGCTCGTAAGAGCACATTACTCGAGTTTGTCTATAAATTCTTAATTCGTTGCCTTCCATATCAATAAATTAATTGTCCAGCTTAACCACCTGTCTTAAAATTACATGTCGGTAACCATTTTCCTCATGTTGTTTAATTAATAAAATAATATTCAGGCTTCGGATGTTAATAAGGATACTTATACCAACTAGTATCATACTAATAAGAGCTGAGCGAATTCTTCCGAATCAAATGAAACTATCTTACCTTGAGACCTACGATGATTATTTATTTACACAATTAAACAGCAGTTCACAAATACTTATGTTGACTATTTTGGCAATTAACGAGCTGTTCCCACACTGTCCGGACTAACTTCCTAATGCGCTCCGTTGCAAAAAAATGTCATTAAAACGGCAGAAGAAGTTATTTTTGCTAATTTATCGACCCACGAAGCTAATACAATAGAAATAAATTGAAAGAAAAATCAATTTAGTTAAGTATGGAATAAATGAATGAAATTACAACTTTGTGAGAGGTGTAACGAAATTTTGGTTCATGGTTGAAGAATTTTACAATAATTGCTCAGAAATCCACTAGACGATCAGAGACCAAAAAACTGCACATTTAATTGCTGCAGAAGTGGAATTAAAAAGACGGCAACGACTAACTACTTAAAATTTATTAAATTAACATATAAATATAGTATAAACATTTAAATGTTGATAGAAAAAGCTTAAAATAATAATTGTACTGTGGCTGTGTGTGCTTGAGAGAAGTGATAGAGTGAAGAGCAAAAATAAATGTCAAGAAGGAACGCAAGCATATTCTTTCTCGCCTTGGCAGCCACTCAGCCCCTAAAGGTACGTCAAGTGTTAAATAGACGTCTGTGAGCTGGAACGAGAACTGTGGGTGCGAAGAGAGTCTCGCTCTTAAATTAGGTCGGATACGGGCGTCGCGTCGCAGCTACGGAAGGCACGCGGCGCCGGAGAGAAAATCATGGCGCCGTGTCGAGACTGCAAGAATCCTGGGAATTTGCACAGATTATATTCAAAATGTGACGCACGCAAGGATAAAACCGAATAAATACCCTTTTAAAAATTTTACTAATTTTTTGTTCTGAATGTAATCATGAACAGATACGATGTCATAAAAATTCGTATATTGTGAATATCCGCTACAGGTCAAATAAAGTCAAACGGAAACATTCATGGACATTTAAATGTATTATATTTCAAACTGTAAAATAATACATTTACAATATGGAATTGGAAACTTGAAACACATGCTAATTATTGAACTTGAGTGAAGTTTCTACAGCTCGTTCTCTCCAGCGTGTTAATTATTTCTGATATTTTTCCAGTTAGTTCCATACTAACCAACAATTATTGAAAGCACTGACGCTTATACACTAAAAACGTTTTCATGTACACTACCATTACTATGTAAAATCGATAGTATCTTACGCATAAGCACTGACTAACGCTTATATACAGCTGGGACGCGCTTCAATCAACAAAATGATTAGTAAAATATTGTAACGGTATCTTCTGTAATCCTCAATTAGGATTTTACACCAGCGTGTGCATTTCTGCTAACGCACACACAGCACTTTCAGAACTGGAGCACCTTTAAATTCGACAGGCTTCCAAGCAGTCGACAGACATTATGCTTCCACTATCGAAGCCGCACGTTTCTCACTGGGTCTGTTCCTAGTTTTCTTCCTTTTTATTCTACCCTCTTCCTTCACCACTTACAGCTGGTATATATATAACTTCTAATATACTACTGCTAAACCTTACATCTGTGTCTTGACTGGTAAAACCACCAAACCTCCCTGATAAGCCTCAGGTGAACCTACCCCGCACACTACCCTCTTTCCTCAACTTGCCTACACCTTTAAGCCTTCGAGATCATACCTAGATATCCTTTCCTTTATAATTCCCAAACCCAGCATTCAACTCCAATAAATTATGGCCTGGTTTCACGGCGTGAATCTGCTGACAAGGAACCCTTAATTTCTTGTAACGACTCCCCGTCAAGCTATATCGACGGGCGAACACGTTACAATACAGCACGAGTCAGCAAGGACGATGGGTGGCACATATTGAAGGAGGCGTTGCTTCCCCTCCCTGCCCGACGTTGCCTCGATGCTTGCTGATTAACCACACAGACGAAAACAATCTAACGAGGTCAAACTCAAGACGCTTACTGAAGCTATTTGGCTGCGCACGGGGAGGGGGTCCGCCCGCAAACATTATGCTTACTGTAGTGCTTTTGCTTGATTAAATCAACTTAGAATATTTTACAGAAACATAATTCATCGAAACCAGTAGTCAAAATGAATAGCGAATATTAGCCAAACCATTGGCCGACATACATTGTAATATGCTGTAATGCAAATTAATTAGGACATTAATTGTTTGGACATAAAATTTAATTGCAGCGGCAGGAGCTTCCAAAGCGACAATGGAGCGGAGCTCTGTTACTTTGTCGGAAGGTCAAATGGCGTAAGCGCGCTAAAGCTCGAGACTACGATAGTTCAGTTGGTGACGGGACATTTCGGAGGACGGAAAAAATGATACTAGAGCAGAGACTAGCCGTCGTAGTTTAATGTATTATTAAAAAAAGTTGTGAGTTGAAGACAAAGTAAAAACATTCACGGGAGCATTACATCGTAAATATTGCTAAGTAAAAGCAGTTTACGTCTGTAGCCAGCCAGGAATAGTAAAGTTGTAGTTTAAGTCCCAAGCGGTAAAAAGACTAGCAATGAATCACAGGATTCATATAAGGCAAGCAGTTATCAGATAGCTGACAAAAAGGAGGATCATCCGAGTTCCTGGGAGCCTATCAAGGTGGACTTCAAGAGTGTAAAATCTGTGAGCCGATATTAGAATCAGTGTAAAATCTTTGCAATAGTGTACTCCCGAAAACAAAAGGAAAGCTGGAACCAGCTGGACAGATGTAAGTAACAAAATACAAAAATAAAGATTTATGTAAACGTAATTAAAGGATAGAAGTCAGATTTCGTTCTAATATAATTGTCAATCAGAGTTAAATTATTTTCTTTTAATTTCTTCTTATCGACATATTGTCTGGGTGAATTATAAACTGTGTGTTAATTACTTTTTTTAAACAACTTGTTGTGTCCATTATCAAACCCAGTAGAGACCCTGAGATCTAAAATTTTAAATTGTAATTGTTTGTGAGTTAAAGCAACAAAGTGGAAATAAATAATTATATGTTATAAATTCTTATTGATTATTTCATTTAATTAACGCATCATTGTTGATTACTACATAAATGGCAAAACAACGTGGGGCTCGAATTCTTCAAAATAGTTAAATTAATTAAAAGCTTTTTATTTAATTATTACAATACATTATTTGTTATGTATTTATTTAATTAGGGACATTAATTTTGTTTTGTTGTCCATGGGGTTTAAAATTATTAACTCAGTTACTTATAATTATTAAATGACATTTCAAACCTTTGTAGAAATAAATAAATTAACAGCCATTTAACTATTACAATGGTCTGTGTTGCGGTTTTAACTGTCTAGGGCATTTAATTTGAAAATGCATGTATTTTTTGCGTCGTTTTCAGAGAGATAAATAAACAAATATAAATTTTATTCGTTTGTTTTTAACCGTTTTGATGCTTTTGTATTTAAAAATTCTATAGTGTCCTTTTTTTCAACAACTAGAACTAAATTCATGTATATGTATTAATATAGCATTTTTGTAGGGCTTTATTAATTACATGATTTGCTATGATTGCTTTTCTCATGTGTGTAATAGAAATTGAGAATATAATTATAATTTTTCGAGTAATTCAGTGCTTTACTATTGGCTTGCGGCAAAGCATTTGAAATCACTTATCACATCTCTTCCGATATATTAAGAGACAATTTATGTTCCCGTGATAAGTTACCAGAAATTTATCTTAAAATGCATTTAAATTGCAATGTAGTAAATACACTCGTAATAGGCTTATCGGAAGTTTTCTTTGAACCTCTGTCGCAATTTACCTGCTACAGACCGCTTATCGAGATTTCCTGCAAGCGTATCTCATTTCTCCTGTCTGTGTCGCAGCAGCTAGGTCCATCTCTGAGCCTCCGTTGGAAGCTTATTTCTCTTAGGACTGGGTAGGGAAGGAGAGACGAAGGGGTTCTTAAACTACGTAATTACACGGGAAGCAGTTGACAGAGCCCACGTCAATACGGCGCTCGGTAGTTTCACACAACGTAAATGAGAGGCGGTGAAGCTTTCAAAACCGAGCGGCGACAATTCAAAGAGTCCATCTGCAGAAATTACTCGGCTCAGCTCGCCAAGAGAGAGCGTTTTAATCAAATGAATTGCGCTAGTAATAACAAATGCTTTTTACTCTTCCTCTTTCTCTCAGTCGCAGATTTGTGACGGAAACAGTTAAAAATAAACATTCTGTTCTTTTTCTAGTGGAAGAGTTGAACAGTTTTAAACTTCAGAGTTCTATAACGGGACCAATATTACATTGTAGAATTAACTACAATACCGATGCTTCGATGCGGAGTTTCATTAAAACTACGGTTGTATAGTGAAAATAAAAAAATTCTGAATTAATACTGGGTTGATAAAGTTTACGACGACGCTTGTCTGTTCTAAGACATTGTTCTAAATAATGTGTTATTTATCCAAATTCAACGATCCAATTATTCGTAATTTGAAAACTCATTGAAATAATTTCAACCGTTATTGAATTTATTTAGCTGAAACGTACAGCATATTAGCGTTTTATTTTTATACAAATATATTGTAATAATTAAATAATGGCGTCTTTTAAAATAAAAAGATTGTTAAGGGAAAACTATTAAACAAGATTTATCATAAAAAAAATGAAACACATATTAATATTTGGGATCTCAGAGTCTTAAACTGGGTTTGATAAATGGGTGAATTTATACAATCAAATTACATTTACCTTTTATGGAAGTTAATGCGTCTGAAACATAGACGAACTTTGTTGTGGAAGAAATAACACTACAGATTGAATTTAAACAGTTCTAAATTTCATCAGGAATTAACGATCTCATTTTATCGATAATTAAATAATTAAAAATTAAAGAACGATCTGACTTTTATCTTTTAAAAGTGGTTTACAATATGATTTTAAAGTTTTTCTACTTACGGCCGCCCAGGTCTCATTTTAGGTTTTACGTGCACAAAATTTGGGGATATCACTGATTCTAGTACTCACAGATTCTAAATGTCAACAAATTCTAATTGGCGTAGTTTGTTAGTTGGTCTAACACAAATTGGTAGATTCTCGATGCTTTGCTGCAACCTGGATTTGCAGATCTCGGAACTTTAGTTGGAAATGTACTTCCTTTGTTTGTATATGGCCAGCAGGTTGAATTTATGCTCGGCCACCGATTACAACATTAGTTTCACTCTCTCCTTCCCGACTGAAGATTGCTTTACTTTTCAATATTTTAATGCATGTTTGTAACTGCTATCAAACTGTTCTATTTGCGGTCCGCTGCCAGACTGCAATACTTTTTATAACATGAATTTTCTGGTCTTTACACCTCGCTGTTCTATGCCCGACTGCACATTCCTGATTGTCCGTTCGTCTCGTAGATTTTGAGCGCGTAGAATCTCAACAATGTTTTCTTTGCCTCGCCGAATTGTTGCGGCGTCCGCTCTATATCCTCTAATAATGAGTCCTCTACAATCCAACTTTCCAATTAGAACAATGTCTTAATTACTAATTACTACAATATGTAATAATCTAAATTATATATATGAAATTTCACTGAAACCTGTTCAGCCGATTTCAATTTTTCTCATTAAAACTATCAGCGTTTAACTTATACAGAAAACATATTTAATAATAAAAACATGTACATTTATGACAATATATTGAATTCATAGTTTTTTCGATAAAGTAACTGTCCTGTTTCCCTTTTATAAATACTTAATTAAGTTTATTTTGGATTATCTTACTTCTGTACTGAGTTAACAGTTCACGTGATGGTTTTTGATTGGTGCTTGCTCTACCAGTGACGTGAGTAGTTAAGACGTAGTCACCGAGAAAGTTTTTTTTATTAACAATCAGATTACATAGATCTTTAAGCTAATTTGATAGCCTGTACAATTTAATAAGAGTGTCTTGTACTGATGTCGTGGAGAGGTGAGGGTTCAACAACGCCACCTCAGTTTCTATTGAAGTCTATCGGCCAACATCTCTTCAGTCTTCGGTTGTCAGTAGGTTGTAGTAATGGCTCTAGTAGTCGATTGGGATGGGTTTGAAATTTAGTATGATGTTTACGATTTTTATCTTTGAAGACGTCTTCTATATATGGTGTATTCAAGTCAGTATGTAAGCTGAAGTTGGATACATACCAGGGAGCATTTGTAATAGTGCGGAGGATTTTTGGTTGTACTCGTTGCATAATAGCGATCTGAGACTTGGCTGCACATCCCCAGAGTTCTATTCCATACGTCCATATAGGTTTTATCACTATTTTGTAAATAAGTAATTTGTTTTCTACTGATAATTTTGCTTTTAGTCCAATCAGCAAGTTTAATAATTTAGTTATTAATTCTATTTGCTTTTTCTTTTTCTTGATATGATCCCTCCATTTCAGCTTGGTGTCTAAGTGTAGACCAAAATATTTTACTGTTTCTGCTTTTGGAATTTCTTCCTGGTTGAGCTTTACTATAGACCAATGTTCCTTTTTAAGGAAAAATGTTATATTTCGATGCGTTTACTTTTATTTTCGATCTGTTTAGACAGGTCTCTATTATTAGTAGATGTTCTTGAAGATTCTGTGATGTGGTATCAGTGTCTCTGTGTTTGGACAGTTTTGCTGTATCATCAGCAAAGGTGCTTGTCATTACGTCCATTGAGGTTGGTAAGTCGGACGTGTATAAGACGTATAATAGGGGGCCAAGGATGCTGCCCTGTGGCACCTCGGAGAGAATGGGATAACGGTATGAACTTTCTCCATTTACATAAGTAAGAAATTCTCTTTGGTCAAGGTATGATTTGAAAAAGTTGAAGTATTGGTCTGCTAAGATTTTGAGTTTTGAAGTTCCATGTCCCTCTCTAGTGTTTTGTTTGGGTGTAGACAGGCTATGTATAGGGTAATCCACATAGTGGCAACTCCCCTCTTATAGCATAGGAAAAGAATTTGAAAGGGGGGGATGCGGAAGGGTGGAGTATGGAATCCAAGGGTTAACTAGGGCCCCGGGTTATAGTTTAAGTATCCTACCCGGCATTCGCCTAAAAGTAATGCAGAACAAACCCTAGAAAAACCTGCATCAGGTAGGTCGGGCATTTGGTACTAGTCCCACGCCCTTCCGATGGCGGGAGATGGGTTTGCTGTGGGGTCGCAGCTTACCCCTCGCCATGCCTTGGCCAGTTTAGGAGGCAGCCGGCCGACTATTCCAATAGAAATAGCAGACAAAATAATCAAACTTATTGAAATCTGTTCAGCCCATTAGCGAATAATTTACATAGGTATGCATTGAATAGTTTAAGTTATCGAGAAAAATTATTTTAAGAAACACTACGTTATTTGAAAGAAATTTAACATTTGAAATCTATTAAGACTTTCAGAGATTCAAGCTGATAGACATATCAGTATTTCAATCAAATAATCAAAGGAAAATAAGCGAAATTTTCCCCTCAAAAGTAATAAAAATGTTAATATATTAAGAAATTGAAATTATTGTAAACGTAAAGATGTTATATCAGACCGTTTGTGATCTTTAAAGGCTAGTCAACGATAGATTTTCGAGTAATACAGTTTGGAATACCATCCTCGAAAACATAACATTGTGCAAAATTTGTCAAGGAACTGTGATAAAACTCCAAGGTAAATTCTGAAAAATTAAATATACTGTTAAATGTTACGTTTTTAGAAAATGTGCAGATACTTGAATGATGGTTTAGACGGAGTGATAAATCAAATCACCCAGAAAAGATGTGCTAGTAAACATAAAATACTTTTCGTTAAATAAAAAAATAATTCTGAAAGAATCGAACTTAAAATTTTAGTATTTTTCTTTTCACCATAATGTCTCACTCTAATACTACTGTAATGTTCACATTTACATTGTTAAATTCATTCAGCAAAACCTACATTAGATCGATTGGAATGGAAGAGAACCCATGTGCGCTTTCTTACTCATAGAATTGGGAATCATTAAATGTGTATTTATTGACAAAAAAGTAATTACACAAAATTAATTGCAATAAAAACTTTATTGAGAAAACGACAAATTATAAGATAAAATGCTAACCTATTCTATTGATTGTATATATTCAATAGGAACGTGCAACAAACATTAACACAGAAATTTCGAGAATAAAGCACAGAGGTTTAATCATAACAAACACTGACGCTATGGATATACATTTCCCGCTAAAAACAGCTTTTGGAATGATGAAACATACAAAATACAATGAAAATACAATGACGGTGTAATGTTGGAAACAGCGGCCAAATATAATGGGAATTCTCTCTAATAACGGAGACTTTTAATACATCAAAAACACTCGGCAATTTTCATTTTATCCTATGTTATATGTTATTTATATAAATTAATATACTCAACTCATTTTTGTTGAGAACCACACATTTCATATGAGTATTAGACTTAGGGTTGTTTAATTAATTTTTTTAGTGTAGCAGACTACATGAGGGTAATCCACATGGTGGCAACTCCCCTTTACTAGCATAGGAAGGGATTTGAAAGGGAGGATGCGGAAGGGTAGAGGAAGGTAGCCAAGGGTTACTAGGGCCCCCGGGCTATGGTTTAAGGATCCTACTCGGCATTCGCCTAAAGAAATGCAGGGAACACCCTAGAAAAACCTGCATCAGGTAGGTCGGGCATTGGGTACTTGTCCCACGCCCTTCCGATAGCGGGAGAGGAGTTTGCTGTGGGGACGCAGCATTCCCTTCTTCGTGCCTCGACCAGTTTAGGAGGCAGCTAGCCGACTATTCCAATGGGAATAGCGGACAACTCTTACCGTATGCCCAAGGTCTGTGACCCAGGAACATACACCTCTCAAAACAGGCCGAGGTGCCTCGGCTTGTGGGAACCTTAGTTCTAAAATGGAGAGGAAAAGGCATCCCCAAAGGTAGCCCCTTGAAGAAAAAAGAAGAAAAAGGCATCCCCAAAGGTAGCCCCTTCGTGTCTCTCCTACAAGGTTCTGCCTGCGAGAGAATATCCCTCTCGGGTACTGCCTGCGAGCTATAATCCTATTGCTCAAGAAAACACTACGAGTAAAAGTTGGGTAAATTATTACAAACCACCTGCTCTTTTCTTATATGGCTATAAACTCTGCTGTACAGTTATGAGAAAAGTCAGGTAATTAATAGTAGAAAATAAAATGCTCAATTGAAATGAAAGAGTGTATTATAACAATCTTTTTTACTCGCGACTAATAAAATAGACAGTTTTTGGACAACAGTTTTATTATTAAACTAGCTTGATGCCCGGCGTTGCCTGTATACTTATTTTTATAAACCCGAAAAAGTATTTAATTCTACATTAATCTTTAGTCAAGTAGTGATTTCACCTACATCTAACTGTTCAGAGGATCGTACATACTTTCGACGGATAGTGCATTAATTGAACATTAATATCTTGAATTTTATTGTATCAGTCCCAACAAACATAGCTCCATATTTATTTACGAATAAAAAACTGAAATATACTCCTTGATTATTGCAGGATATAATTATCCCTCAGCCTTCAGCCATAAAGGAAGATTAAATTCATGAAATTGTTAGTTACATTCACAATGTAATCAAATATTGGAGTCACTAATATGGTACGAAAATTAACTTACATTTTCCGGATCGTAAAGTATTTCATATTGTTTTTTATTCAATGGAGTATTGCCGGATATAATTATACTTTTTATTCAATGGAAATATTTCTGCTTTATTTCATTACGGAAAAAGGAACTATTTCCTTTGTTCGTCGCATAGTAACGTTTCTCTCTCTCGTCATTGTCTCTTGGCGCGCAGTAATTTAACACAAAATGATCACATTTTTAAATTGTAATTCTTTTAACCTTTGTGCTAGGGGTTTCTCACCCCCACAGTACCGTTTCCCACGTTTGGAAGAATATGTGTACCAATTTTTGTTGCACTCTGTCCACGTGATTAAATTTGTACACAAATTAACGTAAATACATACATACAAATATATATCCTATTTTATTATACAGATGACAAAATGAACAAGAAATTTCAAATGTTCAAATTTCTGATAAGTTAGGATATTAATTCAAAAAATAACTGTTATTTTATAACAACGCTAATTATCTATTAGAACATAAATTAATAAGTTTTTTTTCTAAAGTAAAAGTTCATCCAAGTTATTTTCAATTTCAATTTTTTATTAGAAATAAAGATAAGTTTTTTACTGTAAGCAGGAAGCGAAGTCAGCCTCACTATTACAATAATTTAACTGTATTCAGATTCTTATCATCATTTTTGACTGACACTTAAAATTGCGACCGATTACAAAAGTTAAACTACGAAATAATGGTTTTATCAACTCAAGTGTGATGAAGAATAACGTGATTTCACAACTTTTAATCTTAAGTTTGGACATGGCTTGACGTAGATTCCTCCACTCTGAAGTTAACGTGTTAAAAGTAAATGAGGAACTTAAATATCAAGGAAATTAGGAAACTCGTTTGATCCCGTCCTTTCGGAACTGACAGACTTGTCCAGTTTCCATGTTCTTAATTTCGCCATTTCTATATTCCGAAAATATATTGACTAGATGAATGTTCTAAGAAAAGTCTTAAAACAAATTCGTAAATCGTCAGGACCAGTGGTTAGGCTCAATGAAAGGCAAGACTGAAGATGTATGTGGAACGTAAACCCCTCTTCCATTATTATATAACTAAGTTGAGACAGCTGAAGAGAGATCATCAGGTACTAGATTAAATAAGGAAAAATTAGTTTCGTCAATAGAAAGTAGGGTCAATAATTTATCACTAGGAATAAAATATATGTGGTATGGTTTTATACAACAAACGGCAGAATGTAGTTAGACATAAGTTCTATTGCATTCTTTAAAACTATTGTGTAAATTATTATTTTCGTACTGAGAAATAAAGGTACTTCACAACATTTGTGTGAATATTAAAAAGAGTTTACGGTGGTATTATTTGTTCTGAGAAAGTACATTACGGAAACAAACTCATCCGATACAAGTTTTAGAATTTCTGGAAGATTAAGTACAACAACTAAAAGTGCTTATAATATTCACACAAATGTAGTGAACTACCTTTTTTCATTAATGAGATGTTTGCCTACATTTACATAGTCCCGTAAAATGAGAAGGTTAACCAAGAGTCTGGTTAACCGCTTGATTACATGCAAGTTTAATATTAAAATTAATGCAAATAATACCTTCACTAAAGTAGAGACAGCTGAAGAGCTGAATGTTTATGTTTAATACCATAACACATATCAATACAAATTTATACAACGAATATTATTATTTAACGTACAATAATACTATTTCCTTCTACTACTACTACTATTATTATTATGTAGAATATATAGACTTTATAAGCCCGAACGTTAATTTTTGTTCAATGTACTGCAATGAAAATATTTTTAACACCGAGAAAGATTCTGTGAATAATGTGCTAAGTATACCTGTTATGAATTCGCGGTAATTATACTTTCTATATACATGATTTAATATAGTTTTACTGATCCGTTTGTAATTCTTTACATATCTGTGCTCTTATTTATACCTTAATTATTCTGAAATGTTGAGCACGTCCTTGACATCATTCATATGTATTAAATTTTATGATGACAAATTTGATCTATTTAAATTATATTCTAACGTTTTATGTTTGGTTTTTTCCTGTTTGGAACAGGTGATTATGGTTAATGTTGAACAGAAATTCCCGTGTTGAATTTGATTACTTAAACAAATAAACTAATTAACTAAATTATATAACACTTCTTTATAATAAAGTTAATTAACATTATACATTTGCAAAAGAGTAAAATTCAAAACGAAAGACAGATTTATATTTAGGAATGGTTAACAGCAATAGACTGTCTGTGGATGAAGCATTTAACCTGTTGATTTCTGCGTAGACATGATTACCACAGGAGACTTCACCACGTCTCTCTCGCCTGCTCATATCGGTTTCGCTGTGCTCTTGAATAATGTATAAAGCACCTGCCCCCGCTCCATTCGCCTATCATTGGAATAAATTGCCGTCTAACGAGCAGACAGCAGCACTTCTCCATGCAGTCACTGCAAAGGGATTTTCGTGCGTGTGGTGCCGCCTCATCGTCACTCAACAGTTGGCAGTCTCCAAAGCCACTTAAAAGGCACCGCCTAAACCTGCGTTTAATTCAAAATTCAGCTCCCTTAGCGAAAATACTCCAATTCCAGGTATCAAGTACTGAATAATCAAACCGTCCAATAATGCGATTCCTGAAACAATAGCCGAATTGAGTTATAACATATCTCTCCATACTATATCAGGATTATAACCGTCAACGGATATTAAAATACCGTTTGAGACTTGTTGCGGCTGATTGTCAAATCCTGAAATAAATTAATAACATTTATTAAGTAATAAAACCCTACATTGTGTATCACTTTACGTCGCAACGAAGTAAAAATCTTTTTGTCATTTCTCAGCAGGTTTAGTAACATAAAATAACTTCACACCAGAGAATTAGATATCTAGAGCTGATCCGTATCCCATATAGCCCATCTCAATTTTTCCATCTGGCACACATCCCTGGTTTTATTACTATATTTTTCAACTGGCGTGCGTAATAAAAAGTCCAGGGATACTAAACCGGACTTATTGGCGCCATAGAAGACACAAACTCGACGAGCCCCTATCCGTCGCACATATTATTTAATAAAATTATTTTTAAAACATTCATCTAAAGCAATTCTCTATTCATCACGCTCCAGAATTAAATATTTTATCCTGAAAAATACTGGAAAAGTTTCCATCAAAAGTTTTTAAAAAGTATTGTGTTAAAAATTACAGTTTGTCCATAATTATTGTTAAATTACATATTAATTCTTTTCATTTTATATTTGTTGTAATGTTCCAATTAATGCAAGACTATGGGATCTAATTTACCTCAGTGGTATACATTTTGGTTATTAGTTCTCAGTTTGTAATTTTTGAATATACTGATATTTGAATTTAATTTTCTCTGCCACTTTATGAAAATGAGCAGAATTCAGTCAATTTCAAATGGTTCTAATGTATTACAAAAAATATCTTAATCTGCTTGTTCATTTATTATTTCATCCATAGTGCTCCTAGGACTCATATATATATATATATATATATATATATATATATATATATATATATGCTATCACATGTTAATTAAAGTGTAAAAATTGTCACTTGACTTTAAAAATATTTTCCTCCGACTTGATACCAGTATCACTTGTTGCCTGTAATTGAAAAAAAAAGTGGAAAATAATTAAGTGTTCTTTGTAGAAAAACTGTAACAACATTTTCTCACTTTTTTTAGAAACTGAAACTTAATTAAGCTATTGTCACTGGGCAACTATGCCATTCAAATCATAATAGTCAAACCAAGACCAGATATTTATGTTCATGGATCAATATAGTGAGTAGCTTTATTGTGTTTTATAATCAAAAACATCCTTCTGGAACACTCAGATTTATTGCAAAACATTTATTCAGTGAATTTACATATATCACGAGTTGACAGGTATGAAGAACAATACTCAGTCCTGAGGAAGAATACTTAAGTCTCTGAAACTTTGACATTCATAATATTTTATGTGGTGACAGTGACTCATAATTTTAAATAAGATGATGAGTCTCTATGATTCATTCTTGTCATTCATGTCCATATTAATTATATATATATTGTAACATAACAAATTGGGTCTTCACTATTACTATTAATGTTTCATTGTGTTGGATATATTGCCAGCGGAGTTTCTATGCCAATGCAGGTGGAAAATGATAGAAATCTCATTGGAGCAGTTCTGGACAGGAAAGACAGAATGTGTCTCAGCACTTATAAGAAATTTGTATGAAAATAAGGAGACAGTTTGAATCTTTGTATCAGAAATTTACTGTATAATATCCACAGTTTCCAGGTGTAAATATTTCTCATAGCTTGAACATTACTGTTTTATCAGAAAAATCAACATTATTTTCCCTAATATTACCTACTGCTTTATTAAGTGTGAATCTGGTGGAGATTTACCTACAACTTATAATTATAGAGCTACGGTTGGAAAAGACTAGTGGACAATTTTGCCATATAGTAACACATTTGGACAGGAAAGATGGATAGAGAGCAGCTGAATTACCTTAAATCTAAATTTGTCATTGCCAGTTTGGGAAGCCATAACATGTAAATTTATTGAGGGCATTACCACCCTTAGAACAGTAGGACTTAATGTCATGCTGACCAGCTGCACAGTGTCAAACTCAAACTGGCATACCAGCAGTTAGATAGAAACAATTAACAGCCAACAAAGCCAACAACACTCCCCCCCCCCCCCCCACCCCTCTCTCCAACAATGGAAATTAACAGAATAACACATGCATACCCATAAAATAATGAAATAATCCATGCAAACATATATATTACATAACCAAATGCAAACTTGTACAATTACAGATGGAAGGGGAAAGGCAGTTGAAGTTATGATGTTGACTTTGTCTGACTGCAGAATGTGGTGGAAAGAAAGTTGCTGCTGATGGGAGGAGTAAAGCTCTAAAGAGGACCAGTGTGGTGCATGAGTCAAAATTGTTGGTTTTGTGCCTTTGAGCATGAGCAGCTATTGGAAGCTATGTTTTAGACAGTTTTACAGTGCTGCAGAGTTAGTAATGCATTCAGGAGGAGGTCATTTTGTTTTGTCAGAGTCTGCAATTAATCTGGTAAATGATGTGGGAGGAGAGCCAGGTAATGTTTTCCTTAATTTAGTAAGTGGATATTTGTGAAGGATTTAAACTCAATGTATGAAGTATATTAATAATGAAAGACTACCAATGTTCATGCTTACTATTTATATTGTTGTATTGAGATCAAGTTTCTATATATTTTCTTTTACAGAAAAATATTTTTAAGCTTATACATTAATATGATCAGAGTGTTTTTTTATTCTTTATTGTACCCATGAAGTTCATTGAAAATATTCCTGTGTACTCTACTTTTTTTATGCAACTGTCACAGACCAAAAGACCTTTTTATTTTATTTCTTGTGATGTACAAATGAATATCCAGGTTCATACTTCATTTATCAATATTTTTGTAATAAATACTATTAACAAATAAATAAATTCAAATGGCATAGTAAGTATACCTAATTTCTTGAAAAGCTCTCATCATGAAGATTGTTGATAGTCCTTACATATAATCATAATTATAAGCTTTTGGGCTAGATATCCCATAATGGTTTCTTTGGAATTACCCTAAAATACAATTCTATAAGACAGCGGAAACTCTAGTTTTATTATTCTCGTTTCACTGTAATTTGGCATAAGTTTGACAGCATATGTTGCTATGTTTATTTGTTATAGAATTGACATATTCTTTTAATATATCTTATATGTCTAGTAATATCCCCAGGAGTTATTTAACTTTCTACCTTATAAATCATAAACCTTCCTCTGGCTACTGGGTTTACTTTATGATATGCTAGGTAAAGTAGCACTGTAGTATGTCTTGTATTGCCGTTACTGCATTAATAGAAACTCAATTTAGAGCACTAGCAACATCTTCCAGAGTTTCTCTATTGTTTTCTTGATATTCAACTGTGAAAATGAACATTGAACCCCATGGAACTTCAAACATTATATCTTTACAGACTGAATTTAATATTTGTCCGGATGCATTCAACATTATGACTCTTTTTCTTTCTGCCTGATAAGTAAGACCAAAACCTTAGATATTTTTACCATTTTAAAATGTTACTTGCTGCACACATGATGACACTGGCCTTACTTTCACATGCATTACTGATTCTCTTTCTGTATTTCCTGTCTATATCAATTAGAAAACAATAGACATCATTTTTAGTCTGTGTATGTGTTTTCAATTAATGTCTCTTGCAACCAATTTCTAGCCAATAGCCTGTTGTAACTATTTTTAAGATATTATTTTAACTGTACTCTAAGCATTTTGTTGAGTATATGCAGTTAATATATGTTGGGTAACAAGATGTTAAGATCTAATCTCTTATGTGTCGACGTCAAATTAAATAACAGATTAGGATAGGATAGAGAGACAGTGGTGCCGACTTACATATATATATATATATATATATATCCCAAAACCTATTCAAAGTTGATAAAGACTAAACATATATAAGAAACTATGAATGGAGAAATACTAAAAAATATAATTGTGTTTTACATGTTAAGCGAATCTCAAGGTAATAATGTACAAATTGATGGAAAATAAGGGAGGGAGGGGAGAAGAAAGAAATAATTAGAAATTTACTAACATTACTGCCCATTTTTTCTCATACTCAAACAGTTATCATTTAAATTCTTCATATCGATTATTTGGAAGATTGCATAGGAAGTGCATTTTGACAACACCAATGATGAAAAAGGATTTGACTATCAATAATATTGTCAATAAATACATAGCAACCTTTAGTCTGAGACGTAATAATGTTTATATACAGTGAATATTAATTACACAACACATCGTCCTCTTTTGGGACGTCATCAAGATGGACAATTTTAATAATTTCACATTTATGAGTAAAATTTAGAAGTCACCTTGTCTGTTGTAACCAGTTACAATGGGAAGGTCAGCAAAACATCACCTCTAAATTTTACTCATGAGATGTATACAAAATTATTAAAAACTGCGCATTCTGATCAGGTCCCTGAAGAGGACGAAACATTGCGAAATTAATATTGTTTGTTAATAAAAATTAT
This sequence comes from Zhengitettix transpicula, assembly GCA_037074705.1. Taxonomy (NCBI): domain Eukaryota; kingdom Metazoa; phylum Arthropoda; class Insecta; order Orthoptera; family Tetrigidae; genus Zhengitettix; species Zhengitettix transpicula. Next base: position 31,612,372 of record CM073593.1, on the reverse strand, counting down.
ATAAACAAATATATAGCCTTGACTTGTTTATTTATATTGTTATAAATGTCAGATATATTTTAATCATTAATAAATATTATAATTATTTTTCTCACTCAAGGCCGTCTATTTATTGATTTATGTTTTAAGAATAGAGAGCCCTTGAGGAAAACACATTCTCTAGGCTCTGTTATTTAGTCACAAGCTCTTCATCTATATGTGGAGGTAGGAGGTAATTGGGAAGGCAGAGCTGTAATGGGAGATAGTCTACTTGGCAATGACCTAGAAGTAATTTTCATCAGGAACTGTAGCATATGAACACATAGCTTCAAGCTTATCCATTGTTTCCTCATGACATTTTATAATTCCATACAAATAACATCATTAACTCTAATATACAACCATAACTTTTGTATTGCTTCTTTAACTGTGTCACTTGGAATGAAATATTGTTATTCCGTGTGCTACAGCACTATAAACGTTCTGCAGTAGGATTTCATTTCCAATTGTATTTTTTCTCATCTATGATGACAATATGTACACTGTTAATTTATGTGGTGCATGTGCTATATTTTATTTACTGAAAATTGGAAATTTAATGCGGATGAGAGCTTTGTTTTTCATCTTAGTTTTTCTGTAACGGCTCGTGAAATTGTTTAGAAACTTATTATCAGCAGATTACTAATCGCGAAAAAAACGGCAGGCGTACGGGTATATTGAACTCTGGCTTCAATCTGAAGAGAGAGCTCTTGAGTTCTACTGTTCACGAACAGCTTACAGGCGCTGGGGAAGTTTTAGCCACTCATAACTCGTGATCACATGAGTGCGTACTTTGTACCTCGGCTTTACAGAAAATCCCAGAATGTTTTTATCAATTACTTTGCAGAAATCGTATCTCAACTTGACTTAGTTAACTCCCGTTTTTCGTTAGTGGAGCCAAGTGGAATCGGTAACAGTTCTTTGTCTCAGTGCAGCATTCCATTTTATCTATTTATTGTTTTGGATTTAATAAATTTTCGAGAGTCGTAAATGTTCTGGAATATTAAAAATTGAATAAAATTATTTTTTTACGTCAATTGAAATGTTATTCCCCATTCAAAAATTAGTATACAGGCCTACGTTGACTACTCGAGTACTTACACATTCTTTAACTTTATACACAAATGTTTAACATTCTTAAGCAAGTATTCTTACTTTGTTATATTGATCTACGAATCCGCGTCAGCCTATGATAATTTATTACTATGCAAACATAATTTCGTTCTGAATTTTGCGGTTTAATGTGGTTTTCAACTTAAATCCAATCTCGTCAGTTCTCGTAAATCGCTACATAATTATTTGTTCTGCATTATATAACGTCATAAATAACTATAATAACCTTAAACTTCAGGATCAGTTTAACATTCAGGTGTTGCCAAAATCGAAACGGTGATTAAATTTGATTCAATGTTTGATAATAGAATTGTGTTTACAAGTTGGAACTTTAAAATTAGATTTATGCTCTTTAAAGTTCTTTCGGTTTGGAAGATATAACAAAAGTCACAATTAGAAAAATCAATTTTGTGAACAACATTGGTAGTGGACAACTTATTAATACGATCTTTGTGTCAAAAAATTAAGATTTTGACTGAAACATCACAGAAATTTGTAGTTCTCTAAATAATAGAATACCCCAAAAACCTAAAACAATAAATTCATTGTATGTATTTTTCCTTATAACATGGCTCTCATTGAGACAGAAATTAATTTTAGCTAGTCGAATGCTTATGTCCATAAAAAGGTACAAAATTTTACCATATTCAGTACATAAATATTTTTTCAAAAATGAACGTAAATTCATCGCGTCACTTCCGTCCATTCGTTCAACATAAACGAAACACCTCTTGGGTTAAGGATACCAAAGAGTGCTTAAAGTGGTAAACCTCCACAACCCTGTGTCAACAAAAAGACTCAGCCTGCCAACCCTTTTCGTAGTAGCTCAAGACTAAACTCAGTTCTTGCGGCCATTCAGTATTTTAGAAAACTAAATGTAAATAGAAGACTTGCCCTGGGAAAGACCAGTTTTAACTTTTAATTATAGCTTATTTTTGAATCCCAAAACTAAACTTGACAAATTTTTACAGAAAACGATGAGTTTGCGTCCAAATTATAAGAATCCATCAAAACATTAAAGCGGAAAAAAATATTATTTATTTTTTAATTTTTTTTATGAAATTACTTTTGCTTTTAAAATGGTCATAATATGCATTAAGTCGCACACACAATTTATACACCACTCTTCAGACAGCATATATAATTCACTCTTTCGTGCACCACATAGCACCAGTTTTCTGTGGTTTATCCACAGCTAACCCAGAATTGTTTTCCTTAAAACTCGTCTTTATTAAGGAAATTCGATGAAAACTTTTCCATTAGACTACATGAGAGCCTTTACTGACCAACATCTACACGCTGGCCTCCACCAACAGTCTCCACAAGCAGAAGCTTGTTAATTTATCTTTACTTGCAGACCTCCACCAACAGAATCTACAAGCCGACTAGTCAATCGATCGTTACTAGATCTCCACGAACTTAGAGTTGTGACCAAAGCGACCATATCTCCCTCTGACCGCTTCATGCAGACTGCACATTTCGTCACAGCTTTTAACATCACACACCGGCGTGCTTAGAGTCCGCCTTTCATTCACGCCGCCGACAACAATACAGACCTAGAAACACTCTAATCTCCGCATTCTTACGCTGACTGTTACTTACAATAGCCTGGTCACAATATTACGCTACTAATACATTAATCCTATAATTTAGAAATTTATTAAATTAGAGACATTGGTAATAATTACAATATATTAATTAAAGTAAAAAAAATTACATCAAGTTGCTTATGAATTATATGAATATGAATTATAGTGTAACACCTCAAGAGGTCCCAAATGTCGGGATGAAAAGATGTGTGGTTTATTTTGCATTACATAATTGTAAATGCAATTCAGTTCTCAGGTCTGACAAGCACAGTCTCAGTCTCTACGAGTCTAGCGTTCATTATTCCGGTATCGCACTATTTAACAGCCTTCCTGAACATGTAAAGAACATCAACAACTACAACGCATTCGTCAAGGAGTGAAAAACTTTTCTTGTAAATGGAACTTATTACTCCGTACACGAATTTTTGAATCGGTCTCACATTCCTTAAACTGCATTGCCTACAAAATTGCCGAATATGCTAAAAATATGTAAATAGTCCAGTTTTCCCCTTTTGGTTCTGTTTTTCCTGCCTCTGCTTTCTGTTTTAGTAAATATCCATGACGACATCCCTCCGTACCTAGCGACAGGAGATGAATACCAGGAAGTGATTAGTGTCGTGTGCCTGTTTCCTAAAGATAGTGTGTATGATTGTAGTGACTAGACAAATGTGAACAGATATGATTTTTTTGTGTGTGTGTGTGTAACCTTTTAATATTACTTCTGTTTATATGTAATTTATCTACTGTACATTTGTGACGAATCCTATTTCCTCTTAAGAGGGCTAATGGTAAATAAATCTATCTATCTATATAATTTTTCTTTCAATTGATTATATTTAAGCTATTTTGAGATTGAAAATTCCTGTACTTGTTAATTATATATAATTTTTATTCAGGAACTTATTTAATAACGTATTTCTGGCTTTACTGGCCATCAATAATTATATTAAATTATAAATGGATAAGGTTTCATTAAAAACTTGTTGGTATTGTATTAGTCCTTCATATTTTGGTACAATGGAAAATTCGTATTTGGTAAGGGACCAAAGATGAGTATTTCTCAGTACCAGAGACAAATTCTCTTGATGTAAATTATGAAGATCGAAGAGATCTAAGTTATCTGGGGGCCTCGGAACATCGCTTAGGTTAAAGAACCGATGACTCGAAGTAGCTGACCACTAGAACACGTGCGAGCTCCAAGTACGCTGACAAAGCCACTCAGCGACGGTCAAGTGAGTACTTTTTTCTTTTTTGGATTTGAAGAGTTTTGTTTCTCAACAGAAATCCTTGCGCTGTTTGGAGAGCTGAATGAGCTAGGAATTGAGTGGCAGTACGTGACCAAAAATAAGTGTTTCGGCCCTCGTTGAAAGCCCAGACTTCTGATAAATCGTCATGAGTGGAACATTGAAGAGGAACGTTATCGAAAGAACCGTGCGAATGCCACTACTCTGTGACAGACAATATCACATTTTAGACTCCTTCAGAAACTAAAGCCAATTGAATAGCATTGAAATTGCAATCCCAACATATGATTAGGAAATAAAATTGAAGCACTTTAGAGTATTTACATAGGTCAAATATTTCGTTTATAACTGTTATCAAGTCCGATCATCTTTGTTGGGCCCAATTGCGGTAATAATTTTTTTACCAGAAGTTGCATAAAAATCAAACCTGGACGTGTGTTTTACTAACCGATTTTTTCCATTTTAGCTAAGAACGTTTCGTAGAAAAATACACTAAGTAAAGTAACAACTTACGTCAGTAGTTCATAGAGCAGTTTTATTAAACCCTATTATTTGTTTAGTTACAATTTTGTCAGATTAGGTAGGAAAGGACTCATCCAAATTCTTAAAGAAGCAAAAAATTTAAATACTTTACCTATTCTCTTGTAACTTTGTTTTTAAATATGAAAGTTGAATCAGTTTAGTAGTCGACCTAAATTCAGCAGTGATCATGATTAAATTTTTGAGACATTGTATTAATATAAATCATTTAATTTTAAAGAAACATAATTTTATTGTTCACTCGTAAATAACTGCAACATTCAGTGTGAACTTGAAAAAGTTTACATTTCTCACCTTTTCTCTAGCAGATAATCATATACATTTTTTCCTCATATACAGATTTAGGATATTATGGAAAATTATAGTGACAATACTCTAAATTTTGAAATTTTGAAACAAAACAAAGTATTCAACATCTTTCAAGTCCTGTAACCTAAACTTTATCTTCGATACATATAAATCAAACTCATAAAACTATTTGTTACTCTCTGATAATTTTTTTTATTTCGTATAAGCTCCGAGCAACTGCGCCACGTTAGTTTCCTCAAATTTACAAATATCCGGTCCTGCTGTTATTATGGAATCAAGGGTGCATCACATATGCTACTCGTTCATCGATTTTCGTGACGTCCACTCTTCCAAATTGGAGCGTTAGCGTTACAATCCAATAAAGTTTCATTCCACAATTGAAAATTGCTCTCAATTCCACGGGTGGTATATTTTATAACATGTCTCACCAATCAGTTCTTTACCATCCATGTGATTGTCAAATAAAAGAAAATTATAGGATCAGCTCGTATCTGAAAGGAAAGACCAAGCGCGCATAAGAGGGATCGCACCCACTGACAGGGAGATACGCTCCGTTTGAGACTTACCAGCGCACAGTGATAAAGGAGATATATCACTTAATTTGGAGTGGAAGGGGAAGGGAGGGAGGTAAGACCCTTATTGAACTCTGAGTCTATATAAGTAAGCCGCAAACGGTTATACCTCCCGATTCCTGCATAGTATCAGGAACAACATGGACAAGGACATCGAACTGACCTCCGTTGAGGCGACTTCGGAGACGGAGAAGAAATCTCCACCAAATAAGCAGTCCAAAGCGAAACCAAATTTGTCGACGGCGTTGACGACGTTCAGCCACGCTCTTTTGCTAGGAATCACCATCTACATCGTCATCCTGAGTTGCGGCGATGCTTCTCTCTTCGGTTGGCATCCACCACTTCTCACAGTTGGGGTGAGTTGTTCCCGACAACTTTTATTGTATCGTTACGTTTCGTTCATTACGCAAGAAAAAGAAAACTTTTTCTGTTGTTCTACAGAGCAAAATCGAAGTAGCATCTTGATACAAAACGGCGAACTTTCTTCAGTTAAAAAATAATAATAATTACAATGAGTTGGTTTGACTCTATTAGGGCTGAAATACACTGAGAAAAATTTTATATTAATTATAATCAAATTTAATTAGATAAATAAATAGCCAAATAACAAACAAAAATAATTGCTAAATATACCACATAGCGATTCTGCAATACTTGTCGCTTTCGTCAGGGTATTCAAGAACGACACACCGTACAAACCGAGTGACGAACTCAAACTCTAAGGTAAAATGCAAAGACAGTGGAAAACCAAACAGGTGTTAGAGTAACAATAGGGAATCATAGTCATTGTTGAGTTTCATAGTAAGACCTATCAGTTTGTACGTTAATTTCAGTGATGTTAGAATTAATATGAAGCAATTCTGATTTAATTTTGGAATATTATCTGGTGTCAAAGTCTAAAATCTTAAAATTTTGCCAAGCAAATGAATGTTTTTAATTGATGATATGTTTGGAGTTTAACAATGGTAAGTTTGATACAGGTATAAAGTGATCTTTCTGTTTGACCAATGTAGCAGACATTACGATCATAGCAAAATTTAAATTGTTTTGATCTGAGAAGGTTTCGTGAATATGTTAAATAAAAATGTTGTGATACAATATTATTCGTTTACCTAACAAACATCTAAATAACAAGAAAAAATCTCTGTTTTATTATTTATCTGTATATTGTATTAGTATTTTCCATTTTCTGATTTTTTTTAACGGATCAAAGTTCATTCTGCATGTTCATATTATTAAAATTAGAAAATAATATCATTATTTCAATTCACCATTTTTGTTAATTAAAACATCTCTATATTTCCTTAATTGCAGTTCATGTTCTGCATGGCCGAGGCAGTCATGTGCTTGTCGCCCAACAACCTGGCCACCTGCTGGTTCACCCGGCGAACCAGGGTAAAGATCCATCTGGTCCTGCAGACGGTCGGCGCTGCCCTCATCTTCGCCGGTTTCGCTGTCGTCTTCATCAACAAAGGTGAACATCCTCACTTCACCAGCAACCACGGCAAGGTTGGACTCGCCGCCGTCGTCTGCTGCGGAGTTTTGACTCTCCACGGCTTCCTAACATACTTCAGTCAGAGCTTCAAGAAGTGGGTGAGGCCCATCGTGATCAAGCTCATTCACGTGGAAATGGGTCTGGCCGCGTACATTCTCGGTGTCGCTGCCGAGATGACTGGTCTTTACACAGGGTGGTTCCGACGACACGGCTCGCCAAATACGCAGGTCATCTTCCTCGTCGTCGGGATCCTTGGTGCAGTGTTGTCCCTGGAAAGCGCCTTCAGATCCGCCTACACCAAGTGGAAAGTGATTTTCAAAGGGAAATTCTTCGGCTGCTCTACTAAAGGTTAACATCGTGACACAGTCGAATCTTTTCCCACACGCCTCCATCGAAATCATCAATAAATTTTCTGCGTACGAAAATTAATGGCAATGGAATTGTCTCTTATGAAACGTATAATACGGTGAAAAAAAATTCTGAAGATTCTGGTTCGAGTGTGAGATACGTTTTAAAATTCTGATTTGAAATAAATATGAGTATTACACGCTCTGTGAATAAGGAAGTGATATTGTCATAATCAAAGTGATTGCGGTGCCGTAATTGTTCCATATAATAACAGGTTCATAATTATTACAATAGTAAATCAATCACATTGAAGATATTAGTATTCATTGTGCATATATTTATGTCGCCATGTGAATTATAGAGGTTAGGTGGTGATTTTATCTCTTAGAAATACATAAAACTGACCATATTTGATTACCTTCAGGGCATGTAATGAAGAAAGTTGCTTTTGCTTAAGCAAAAACAGTATCCAAATTTCCTGTCTCGAAGTTGACAACAAAACGAATGAGACTGATATATTCATCTTAAACTATGTGCTTGAGACTATGTAAAAGCTCACATGATGAACATGTAGCTATCTATCATAGGCTTACCAGTTAGTCTTATTATTGTCGAACTTCAGATACAAACCAGAACTCTACGATAATTTGTCTGATATGAATATTCAGACTTACGAAAATAGAATTAACCATTTTTTCACCCTATTATCTTGCAGTGTCATAAAACATATTCTGCTATTTTTAAGTTAATGATGAATTTAATAGAGTGATGTATCAATTTACTATCAGGTATGTCATATTTATTGACAAATGTATTGTTCATTTTATCAAATAAATTAATAATTTATTATATCATAGTTATTTTGCTGCCGATTTATCCCTCGTTTCACTTAACCTGCGTTCACATAAAAAGAGATAGCAATGGAAGCGAATCTGAACCAAAACTTGAAGACGTTCTTCATCAATCATGAAATAGTTTCTTCCAATTTTCATTAAAATCACAATTCTTGTTTTTTAATTCATTCATTCCAATAAATAATTCTGTATATAGTAATCGGTTCGCTTGCCCACCAGTGTTTGGGCAAACAAAAACCCCCCCTGTGACGATTCTATGCCGACTCATTAATTCCTTATGTAAAATAATTTCTGAGTCTAGCATACGTATACGAATCATAAGATTCGTCAGTTCTTGGGCGCCAGGTTATTTTATCAAGTGAATAACCAAGCTTTGATGACTATAATAGTTGATTGATCCAAACATGAAACATAACTTGCTCAGGCGTGGTTTTGACCTACACAACACGTGGCTTAAAGTACACTTATGTAGAGCATCTGCTCCCTTCCACTCTCGACTTGGAACTACCCTTCATGATCGCGCGCCTGCTCCAATTACAACTCAAAAATACACAAAAATACCCAACAACACACAAAATTACGCCTCTATCAACAGACACTTCCGTTGATATCTTACATTATATATATTATATTTTACATATTGTAATAATCAAATGGAAGGCTTTTATTAATGAAAAGATATTCAACAATTAACAAACAAAAAATTTATTTTATTTTGTGGCAATAAAGATAATTACAACAAAATTTGAGATCTTTCTCTCAGGGCCTGTACTGGGTTTGATAATGAACACAACAAATTTATTTTAAAATCTTCTTAACAAATAGTTCGCATTTACCTAAACAATATGTCGATAGTAAGAAATTAAAAAGAAAAGAAATTAACTTTGATTGACAATTAAAAGAGAACGAAATCTGACTCTATCCTTTAATTACGTTTACAATTAATCATTAGTTTTGGTTTTGTTACTTACATCTGTCCAGCTGGTACCAGCATTCTTTTTGGTTTCGGAAGTACACTATGGCAAAGTTATACACTGATTCTAAAAGTCTACGCACAGATTTTACACTATTGAAGTCAAAATTGATAGGCACACAGGAACTCGGATGATCCTCCTGAATGTCAGCTATCTGATGTCTGCTTGCCTTACCGGAATCCTATGATTCGTAGATTTATTAGTCTTTACTGAATTGTATCTCCTTTCGAATTATTTTAACTGTTTATTCTTTCGGAGCGAACTAACTTTTCTTTAGCTCCTGGCTGTAGACGTAAAAAAACTGACTTCCTTTCCTGGCTGGCTACAGACGTAAAACACTCTTAGACCTTACTGGCTGGCTGTATACGTAAAAACTGCTCGCTTCCTTTCCTGGCTGGCTATAGACGTAAATTGCCCGACTTTCATGAGCGCAAACGCCATTTTGTCTTTTCAACAAAGCAAGCGACTGAGTTTGCTTTTCCGTTGCTGCTTTGTTCGATCAGACCGCTATTATGGATTTATCAAACAATTCAAATTTTTATGTCCAAACAATTCATGGCCTAATTAATTGACATTACAATATATTGTAATGAATACTAATTCTTTTCTTTTAATTTGGTGTTCTAAATTTTAATTAAAGACAGCCTCGTCCGTTATAATGGTGCGCAGCTTGGGTATTGTTGGGTATCGGACTACATTGTTGTCTGTGTCTGCGGACGTAACAATTACAGGCACCGATTCTGATAGTCGCTTCTGGAAGAATTATTCAGTAAGGAGTGTTGAGATTGGTGGACTTGCCATGTGTTCCCGATTGTATCCCAAGGTTTGATTGGATAACAGAGGAGATGGAGGACGCTGAATTTCGGAGGAGGACTTCACCGGACAGCGTCACAGTGGAAGGTTCTATTGCTCGTCAGTTTTTTTAAAAAAGGAGTCTATGGAGTTGTACTTCCTGCAAAGAGGACCGAGTAACAACTATTCACAGATTAAAATTTAGAATTATGCACAATTTTCTTACACGTCCCCATGGTTGTATGTAATGTGTATGTAAATATTTCGTGTATTTATTTGTAAAATTTATGACTTTGCCACTTGCGCTATCTATCAAGCATACGAGAAATAAAGACGTATATATTTATATTTACGCCAATAGCTACAGATAACCTAAGTACGAACTAATTTTGGCAGACCATGGTTTGATGAAATTGAGTAAACTATTTTTAACAAAAATTATACCAGCGACATATGATATTCTTCTGTAATGTAAGACCGTAATGCTTATATTTCAGCCTACAAAAAATTGTGATTTAATGTGGAAGTAATTTTTACCGCTATACGCTTCAGTTACCTATTCCACAATTAAATATGACAGCAGTATTCATGTATTAAGTTTCCTTACAAGTCTCATCACAACGTAAATGCGACGGAATTGATGGTCAAGCATATCGTGATGATAGTCAAACTCAGTTTCGGAGCAATTGTTTCTCTGAACTCACATAAATAACTCTCTCACGCACACTAGAATAAATTCTTATTGAATCATCAGGAGGAGTAGAACTAGAAATATATGTCCTTTATCATCTCTGTACCTCTCCAAGGGCGGGGGGGGGGGGGGGGAACCAAATTTTTCGGAGTTTACCTCAAGCCAAACATTTTGTCACATTTTAACCTCGAGATATATTTTGTTCCGTCCGCAGCTATTGATCAGCGCCGTTCATTTAACGTATTGGGTAAAACCTCTTAGGATTTTATTCTTCTTTGTTAATTGTTCACCTCTTCTCATGTTGGTATCCACTGCACTAAATAAATTAGTCTTTTAGTGAATCTTTTAGAAACCATAAACGCAGTAAATAACTTAGATGCTATTGCAAATCACAAACCACCATTTGTAAAAGTTTAGATATAAAATTGGACCTATCCGATCTATTTTTAATTCTATAGGAGTGTTAAACTTACAAAATACTTGTCGTCAGTCATACAATGATTTATGGTCTAGAGTTTGATATTACATCAAGGAAATTAGGTACTGGGACAGTTAATAAGAAACGCGTTAATAAAATAGTATATATACTGCAGAAAAAATTTAACCTCACATTATTAACCGTGCACAAGGACGAGCCTTATAGAACTTCTTATATTATATTATATATTGTAATGCCAATTAATTAGGCCAGTAAGTGTTTGGACATAAAATTTGAATTGTTTGATAAATCCATTATAGCGGTCTGATCGAACAAAACAACAATGGAGAAGCGAGCTCGGCTGCTTTGTCGAAAAGTCAAAATGGCGTTTGCGCGCACGAAAGTCTGGGTCAGTTTTACGTCTGCAGCCAGCTAGGATAGAGTTGGTGCCGAGAGATTGCAAAGTACGGAACAAGTAATAAAACTTGAGAATTGGTGCCGAAAGATTGCTGTGGACGGATGAAGTATTTAGAAATAGTCTATATACTGGTAGTAGAACAGCGAGACCAGTTAGAACAATTTTGTTATAAGTTGCAGTCTGTGAAATAAACATCCAAATATTCATCGATAAACATTTTGAGCTCAGAAGTTTAATTTCTATTCTCAAATTAGACCATTGGTTCAATTTCTGAAGACCAAGTGATTGCATCCAGCGTCTAATTATCGTCGGAACGAGTGAATAACATATCCTTAACGAACAGAGAACCAACATTTGGCAAACTAAAGAGTATTAATTAGAGTCAGTGAAAACCAAGGCCTGATGAGGAAAAAAAATTAAAGTGTAAAAGTGTCCGAACGAGGTAAAATTTTGGTTGTTCCGGTACCTGACCGACAGTCCATAAGGAACATAATTTTGAATAATATTGTAAACGCTAATTAAAGGATAAAATCACATTTCGTTCGTTCGCTTTCTTCTAGTTTTCTTTTCATTGATTGAATTATCGTTTTATTTTAGGTAAATTATATTTTGAATTGTTAATTAGTCAAATTCTACATTTATCGTGTCCTAATCATCAAAAGGCCCTGAGATATAAAATTTTTTATTGTAATTGTTTTTGAGTTTGAAGCCACAATTTGATAATAAATTTTATTTTATGTTTTAAATTTTGATTATCTTTTCATTTAATTAAAGCCTACCTGTTATTTATTACAATATATATTGGAGATTACCAAAGTGTAATGTACGTTTTATTTAATAATTTTTCTTTAATATTATTGTCGGCGTAATTATTGAGGCCAGAGCATTGTTTGGCGCAAGAATGCAGAGACTGTAAAGGTTGATACGCGATTATTGTCGGAAAAGCGTATGTTAGACGCTCAGAACTTTGGCGAAAACATTCAAAGTGGTTTTGAAGCCTGGCCGAAGTGGTCATAAGGTGGTGTTTTTAGAGCCTGGCCGGGGTGGTCATGGCGAAAGTGTGTGTTGGTCATATAATACGAATCTGCTTGGGAGTACATACGATAATACTTTGAAGCTTGTCTTTGGACTTTAACCAATCTAAATAAATAGGACACGTAAAGATTGTGATCAGTTGTTAGAGAGGCGCCGCAACTTTTGTGAAGTGAAACGATATCGGAACCAGTGTTATGGCATGTTAAATAAATTTATTCTTTAAAAAAAACGACGGAGTGCACAATACGATACCAGAGCATCTCTAAATAAAATGGTGTGTACAAACTATTTTGTAAACCGTTATGTAAATATAATTTACCGCCAGATTTCTCTGGTTTTGTCAGACTTCTCTAGTTTTTTGTTAGATTCTTTTATACAATTTTGGTATTGTATATTTAATTTGTATTTTATTTTATAATTTTTGATGTTAAATTCAAATTCCTATAAATTATTAGAAGCTCTGTAAGCTGCCCTGAAGTTTTGAGTCTCATTACAGCAGAGGCAATTTGTTAAAAACATAAATATGTACAAAATTTAAATTAAATCGAAATTGTAATAAATAATCTTTTGTTATCTCTTTAAATAAATTGTTTAAATTCATTATTTCCTTTTAAAAGTTAGAATACCACATAATTTGGCACATCGTGTTGGATTTATTTTCCTTTGCTTAACTTGTACATTACAATATATTATTTAGTTCTATTTATTTTATATAGAACGTCATTATATGACCTTCAAATATTTTACTACTATATAACATACAAGGTACTATTACAGGTCACAAAATTAATTTTAATTCAAACTAATTGCAAGTACAATTATAAATGCAGGCAGAGAAATTAATTTTGATGTACAGATATTTCTGAAATACCCTGTATCATTTGCTAATTTATTGCTCAGAGCATATATTACTTCACATATTATTAAATAATTTGTACAATGTTCAGGACAATATTCGAATGAAAAGTGAATTATAAATAATTAGAACAAACGAATTTTCACTTCATAAACGTATTGAAAAATAAAAATACTCAATGCAGGAAAACTGTTCAGAATATTAAACAGAAGGACACATAAAAACGTAGAATACGTATAGAAAATATATTAGTTTACCATTTTATGAACAGAAGGAATGCTTTATTATGAAATAAGAAGAATCTACTATAAGTCTAAGAATTTTTGTTCCGTTATGCAGTAAAAAGTGTTGATTTGGAGTAACACTTGTCTTACACAGTAGATATAAAAAATAGTTGTGAGCTACTATGTACACAAAAGAGGTAACTAAAATACAGTAGTTTTCATTAGAAGTGTTAAGTTTCGAGAGCAATGAAAAATTAAAAGAATTACGAATGTCAAAGTTAACTTCTTAAACATTTAAAGAAAAACCTGATTAAATTGTTAATTATGTGGGGACATGTGAAGTAGTTTAATTATAAACGGATTTAAATTACAAACTAATATCACATAAAAAATAATTGCAAACTTAGGAAAACGTTAGTTGAATTTTCATTTAAGGTAAACTCTGTTTCCATTCGTGTTTGGAAATTTTTATAATTTTTTTCTAAGTATACTATGGAGTGGAGCATTAAATTGAAGTGAAAGCTGGACGGTGGTGTTTCATTCCGTACTAAAATAGTATTGTGTCTACGAGCTGCATTCTCACAAGTACGCGGGGCATGAGGCTAAAACAGAAACCATAAATCGTGATATGACTTTGACTGGTATCAGACGTAAACTGGAACGTTATCGTATTTAACGATAAACGATCCGTCTTCAATTGATTAAGCAAATATCTGATACGAAAATTATATACGTGGGTTTGTAGCTAACATAATTCAATTTATTATCTACCCGGCCTGTATACGTATATCAGCTGGTTGATAGCCATGAATGAACGAGAGGTTACATAAGGTGTACTTTAAAGAAATTCCAACTTACTAACTGAATTCCTGACAGTTTGGTATCATTTACTACATCGGAGTGAAAACAAATATTATGTAAATTTGGTCTGTCATTCCAAACAATCCAATCTTGATACTTTTTTATTGTCCGTAGACATATTTTATTCTGCCACTTATTTACGATTTTGGGTGCATCTGTTCCTATTACTACGCGCCGTCGTCCTAAATTCTCGGTTCCAAACTTAAAATGGAAGCCTTATTGGTAGATTATGGTCTCATTAATATTGTTGACCATCTATAGTTCTCTTTTATTGGTTGCTAAGTGACTTCATTCGTTGAACCACATCTATATCACTTCTCTACATCTTATACACTCATCTCAAATACGTGGTATTTATGTAGAGTAAACTATAAAAATATTCTGGTTTTTATGTGGATAGAAAAGAGATTCAATACCGTTTTCGTAGGTAAATATTTTCTAGATATTATCCCGTTCAAATTAGTACATAGAAAAATTCCAGCGGTCAATCAACTCCTTGGGGCATTTGCTAGAAACAAATTACCCTAAATGTGTTTTGTCAAAAAAATGACATTTCTCAGTACTGCCGTTTCTATGCTCGACGGTCATTCTATTAAGATCACAGAAAACAATACTTTTTTAAGTTGCTTTATACATATTAACATCATGACATTTTTACATAAGCTATTTCATTATCACGAACACTGAATGTTACAGGCAAACATTCATTTTAATAGAAATATATTGTTATAATTAACATAAACTGTGTTCTTTTGAATGAAAAACACTATTAACTTTATACAACAAACAAAATTTATTATGCCAAATTTAAAACAATTATAAAATATATAAATATAATTGGGATCTCAGGGTCTTGAACTGGGTTTGATAATCTCAGAATTTATACAATCAAAGAACACCAAATTTTACATTTATTTTATAAGCAAATTGATGCGTCTAAACAGACGAAATTTGTTCATGAAGAAAATTATGCTAAAAGATTGAGTTTAAACAATTTCATTTTATCAATAATTAAAGAATGATCTGAATAATTAAAGAACGATCTGACGTTTATCTTTTAAAAACGGTTTACAACAATTTTAAAGTTTTCTTTCTACTTACGGCAGCCCAGGACTCATTTTAACTTTTCGTGCACAATTTTGGGGTTTTTACAGATTCTAATTACTCACAGACTCTAATTATTCACAGACTCTAATTAGCATAGTTTGTCGGTTGGTTTAAAATGAATTGGTTGATTCTCGATGATTTACTGCAACCTGAATTTGTAGATCTCGTGAGTCATGTTGAAAATGCAACTCACTGGTTTCGTCTGTTGACTGAAGATTGATTTACTTTCTGCAATTTGATGTAACAGCGTACTTATTACTGGAACACATTCTCTCGTTCTATAAATTAGACCTTTCTGATTTTACATCTCGCTGTTCACTGCCCGACTGTAAAACTTTTGTAATTAGAATTTTCTGGTCTTTACACCTCGCTGTTCACTGCCCGACTGTTCGTTCGTCTCGTCAATTTTGAGCGCGTAAAACCTCTCAACTGCTCAACAATTCTCTCCCTTCATTGTCGGTTTGTTGTGGCGTCCGCTACCGCTATCAATAATGTGTCCTCTACAATTCAACTTTTCAATGAGAACAATGCCTTAATTACCAATTATTACAATATAATCATTCTCACAAGCACCGATAAAAACACCACCAATAAAGCCTGCGGATAGTGGTGACTGCTATTAGTAATTTGCAATAATTCAGGAGGAGAAACATATGTATGACTACATAAAATTGTGTAGCTGAATAATTTATGAGATTATTAAATTTTACGAACCTTTATTGATATTGGTTTTAAGAAAGTATTGTATCGGTACTAATTTTATCTGATAGGAATTATGTGTCTGCGAAGATGATATCATTTGACGTATATAATCAGGTCTGCAAATCCCATCCTGTTTTATCTGTGCTACGCACATTCTCCTGATAAGAAGGAACGTTCAGCAGAAAGTAACGTGGGTTAGTTCATTACAATAGCACGTTGGACCGTATCGTTCCCAAAGTCCACAACTGGGAAGGAAAACATTACATAGCATTGCAGGCGAGAAGGAAATTCTTTAGTGATGGAATCGTTCGAGGAAGAGAAAAAGGACCTGAAGAAGCCGTCGAAGGCCAAGTCTAACCTTTCAACGGCAATCACCACCTTCAGCCACGCGTTCGTTCTGGGCATAACGCTGTTCATAATCATCCTCAGCACTAGCACTTCTACGCTTTTCAACTGGCACCCTCCTCTGATGACGACTGGGGTAAGTTCCGGGTCACTTTTGCCCAAGGTCGTATATATTTGACTACACATTTGAATCGTGAATCTTTCTCATCGCGTTATTGATGTATCTGATTATTTTTCCCTGTCAAAATACCCCCTGAGTGCGGTAAGAACCCAATACTTCAGTTAATTCCTTTTTTATTTCTCATTACTCTGTATCAGGATCTTAAAATTTCATATATAAGTCAATACCCACTTTTTTATCTAATCTTACATTGAAGCTGGAACGGAATTAATTGGTACACTAAGGCTTGGTCAATTGGAATAGGTTATTTTATAAAAAGCTACTGGGTCTTAACACGTCCCGTAACCAGCAACGCGAGCATCAGTGTTCATCTTCATTAATATGGGCTATTTTGGGGCACTTGTAGCATTCCTTTCTCACCCCACCACGTCTATGAGGACATGGTGGATGTCAGTATTCAACTCAGTGATTATGTAATCTACCCCAATCTCAATCAATTTTCCAACTTTTTTATGTCATTCTCTTCCAACCCTACCCGTAGGGGTGATTTCCTCCCTTGCCGTTACGATTTAAAATCGGTCCTGACCACATTTTACCACGCCCAGCTCTAGCGGAATTTATTTTTCATTATTGTTTTTTCAAACATTTGAAGAAATAAATTTGGTTTAAAGTGTTCAATTTGTTTATGAGTGTATGCCAATTTAGTTTCCAATTTGGTATAGATTTTTTCCTATCTAAACATATTTCTTTGCTGTTTATAATATTCTAAGCTCTTATACCCTATATTGTATTTACATGACGTTTTATTTCTTTACGAAATTATTGCTTTCTTAATGCAAATCAATTCCTCATTTCAGTTTATGTTCTGCATGTCCGAGGCCATCATGTGTCTTACGCCCAACAACCTCGTCACATGCTGGTTCACTAGAAAGACCAGAGTGAAGATTCACCTGGTGCTACAGCTCGTAGGCGCGGCGTTGATTATAGCTGGCTTCGTAATTATCTTGGTCATCAAAGGTGATCGTCCTCACTTCACCAGCAACCACGGCAAGGTCGGCCTCACAGCCGTCATTTGCTGTGTTTTTATGATTTGCCATGGGTTCGTCACTTACTTTAGCCAGAATTTAAAGAATCTGGTGAAACCCATCATTATCAAGCTGGTACACGTAGAATTAGGTCTCATCACCTATATTCTGGGGGTCACAGCTGTCCTCCTGGGACTCTTCACTGACTGGCTTCTAGTCCACGGATCTTACAACACGCGAAATATATTCCTCGTGGTTGGCATTCTGGGCGCTTTGTTCGCCCTCGAGAGCGCCATCAGGTCAGCCTATTCCAAGTGGAAAACAGTACTTTCGAGGTAGTAATGCAAAATTCTTCTGTCTAATCACTACGCACGTGTCACTCCGAGATATTACAACGAACCAGAATTCTCAAAGAGAAGTTAGTCCTCCACACACATACATAACTTTATATTTACTGATGTTGAAATTTTTTTAATGGACCTAGATAGACAATGCAACAATTTCTTTGACGAAATTGTTAATACTTAAGAGTTTCTCGTGTCCATTAATTGAGAAACGATTTTGTGACTTATTGTATTTATGTTACATACATAAATTATTATAAATAATAACTTTTAGTCTACGAGTTTACATATAAACCCGAGTTTATTATTGTTACTTAGAACCTTGTTTATCGTTCCACGGTTTTATTTCCGGGTGTCTCCAACGAAGTCAAAAACAAATGATACAGACTAATAGTAAGTAAATATATTGATACAAATTTCTGACGCTCTCTGTCCAACAGCAATACTATTGTTAACGAATATGAAAGATACAGACAAAAAAAGGGTAATATAATAATGTTATTATGACCTGAAATATAACTCCCAGTTTTTCAATGAAATTAAAAAAAAACATTTACCGTGAATTTCAGTATGTGAAATAAACTCAATTACTACTTTTCCCGCTCTATATTTTTAAGGAGTATTGGCAAATTTTAGTCATAAAAATATGGCCGAACAAGCTAATGAATTATCATTAAAATACGAATCATTAATGTAATTTAAGACCACTGATAAGCAAGAATGACTATGAAATTGTTAATATTAAAAATTAAGTAAGTTATTCTTTAAAAATATTTCACTGACAAATCTTATTTATTTATAATGTATAAATTAAATAGCAATAAAATTGTCGAATTGAAGACTTTTATTTATGAAGCTGTGTCATTATTCGTGAATCCATCTTTGCACCGTGTTCAATTCATCAATTGTTGTCTGTCGTTCATGAACAAATTATCATATGAAGTACACTTGATGCAGATGGCAGCGCAACCCGCGGAAACGTTGTGTTTGAATTCTCCATTGACACGAGTTCAAACCCAAGAACTGTTTATGTATCAATTACACCGGGAAAGCCGGTAATTTATTTTTCTGCGATCAGACAAAGAAGATAAGTTTAGCAAATGACGTACAAAACTAAAATCTAGAGTATGTGGGATTCCTAATTTACTTTCTACCAACCATAGGGACCTTATTTTGTATTTTCTTAAGAGGATAAAAATCATTCATACAATATGGATTGCAAATTATACTAGTAAATTATATGTTTTTAGCGTATTACAGAATTAAAGTCTTTGACATTTCTATAAATAAAACCTAATAGTTGACTAGCTTTTGTTCTCTTTTATTTACATGACTATCAAGATTTACCATTAAATAAATCAGAGACTGTAGTAACGACGCGGATTGGTCAATTCCACAATTACTACACTGAGCTAGACACTTAAAGAAAGGAATCATTTTATTTATAACCCTATTGATTTTCTAAACACAATATTAAAAATAAGAACACTGAGATTATGAAAAATTTTATTTCTATATCCAATAAAAACAGACTTTCTATAAAAGAGCACAAAATTTCTTATTACCTTAGCTTTTGTTAATAAATTATTAAATACTGATTAATGACCGCCACGTGTTCGCACTAGAAACATCAATAATAATTATAACCATAACAATCATCGCTAAAAGTATGGCTTTGCAAAAGAAATTTCAGCAACAATTATAATTTGTCATTCATAGAAAAAAATTAACGATTCCGACGTTTTGTACAATAATATTTGAATGTTCATAATATATTGAATTTATATACTATTGTGAAAGATATACTTAATATTATATCAGATGTATTTTACACGGTATCGGATACTTGTGTTCTGTTTGCCAGGTATGTTTGGTTAGGTCACTTTTCTTATCAGCGTCTCCATTGAGACGACTCTCGAGATAAATATGTAGTTTCGTCAAGATAATAAGGATTATAAAACATATGCTGCGAAACGTGGCCTTTGTGAGAATAGCTGTGTTTTTAAAAAAGATACGTAAGACTGTTTCAAGTCACAAAATAAAACACTCCCGAAATTAAGCGGTGTCGTTTTTGGCTTAGTTTGAAAGGATACTTTTTTTTTTGCAAATAAAGAAAACTGGAATGTATTGTATCACATAACGATGACTATTTTTTTTTTCAGATTTAGAAATTCACACAGAGCGTTTAACTATTGATGGCAGTCAAACAAACGCATATCAATGTAGGGGCTTCAAACGTTAACTTTATAAGGTTCGTACTTTAAACCAGTTTTGTTTTCAAGACAACCCGCCATCTATACGCCAGGTCGGGTACTGGGACTGCCTTGGTACATGCTGTTCGTATTAAGGTCGATTCACACTAAACGGAACGTCAACGTCCCGTCACGTACCGGCAACGTCACGTAAAATCTGATGTCCAATCACACTACACCGTCATGGATGGGCAATTCATTCGTTTTACTTCTTTTGTTGTTCGCTAATGTAAGCTGATGGTCACGAAATTTAATACAGCTGATTTAACAATGATTGCATTAATAGTAGACGAGGAATAAAACTACAAACGGTATAAAGGACCCACAGACAGACATTTATATATATATTGTAATATACAATTAGAAAATCTTTAAATTGCGACACTTTGTGATAGCCATTATGTAATATTCACAATTAGAGGTCGTTAATTAAATAAAAAAAATTATAAAATTTGCAAACAAAAGATTTATTTTGTGGCAATCATTTAAAAATTACAAAGCTAAAATATTCAATTTCTCAGGGTACTCACTGGATTTTATAATGGACACATCAATTATATTTATTATCTTATTAAAAAACAAATCACAATTAAAAGAAAAGAAATGTACTTGACCATTAAACTAAAACGAAATTTAAAATGAGAACGAAATTAAGAAGTAAAAGATTAGAACGAATTAACAATTTAAACGGAGAACGAAATCTGACTTCTATCTTTCAATCACGTTTACATAATTAATCATTTTGTAAATTGTTTCATCTGCCCAGCATTCCAGCATACCTTTCATTTTCGAAACATACTATTGCGGGATTTTACACTGACTCTAAACTCACAGATTTTTCATTGATTCTAAGCCAAAATTTTATATGATGTCAGGAACTCGGATGATCCTCTCCTTTTGTTGTCAGCTACCTGTTGACTGCTTGTCTTAGGCGACTTCCTTGGTCTGTAGATTGGCCAGTCTTTACTGCATTGGACTAAAACTGAAAATTTTACTATTTCTGGCCGGCTATGGACACAAATCCGCTTTCACTTAGCAAGTTTCAACGTTATGCTCTCGTGAATGTTTTACTTTGTCGTCAGAAATGTCCAGGCACCAACCAACTCTGTTAAATCCTAATTGCCGATCCTGATGAATTCTCCTCCAGCTAACAGTTATACCTTGACGATGTCTTTCTGTGAACTCTACTCTTCAATGTTTTTCCGCGAAATCACTCTCTCAATATCTTATGCGAACTGAACTCCTCAATGTTTCCTGCGAACTGAATCGTTGTCTCGCACTTTAGCGCGCAATATTGGGACCTTCCGACAAAGGAACAGAGCTGGGCTCCATTGTTGCTATGTTCTGGACCCTAGCTACAAAGGATTTCTCAAACAATTTAAATTTTTATGTTCAAACAATTAATGTCCTAATTAATTGGCATTACAATATATATATATATATATATATATATATATATATTGTAGTAATTAAAAGGCAATAAATAATTCATAATTAAAAACATTGTGGACTTGAATTGTTATCGGCAAACACACAAATCACACACAAGAATGGACAATAATAACAGGTCTAAAGCATTGTAGGACTGTTAGCGCGCTGAGAGTAATGTATGGAGCAGTTGGCGGCGAAACATTTCAAGCGACAGAACAAATAAAACTTGAGCAGAGACTAGACGTCGTTAATGTATTACCAGTTAAAGTTGTGAATTAATATAAAGTAAAACATTCACGGAAGTATTGCATCGTAAATATTGGAAAGTAATAGCAGTTTTCTCAAAATAGAACTTTCCAAAAACTTCGTGGAGGAATTGTTCCAGGAGAACATTGGTAAATTATTGTGGAGCGGAGCAGTCAACGAAATACAGCCAATCTTACCAAATTTTAAAGTGAAGTGTAGAATCAGTGAAAACCAAGGCCTGATATTAAAATTAAAGTGTGTAAAAGTGTCTGACTGAGGTAAAATTGATTGTCCTGGTACCAGAGAGTAACAGAGAGAGAGAGAGAGAGAGAAACTGTAAGTCATGAATCCATTCAATTATTAATTGTAAAACCTTAGTTAAAGTTAAAATCGTCAGATTTCGGTTTTTTTATATTGTAAATATTTGTGTATTGGCATAGTTTTCCTAGAAATTTGATTGTTTAAAAATAGTAATACCTTTCTTTATTTAAAGGCCCAGATAAAGATCCTGAAAGAAAGAGTAAAAATTTTGGATTGTACGTAATAAATATTGTTAAATTCAATAAATATCTATTTTGTAATTTGAATTCTTTTTGCATGTAATAAATTAATGTGTTTGCTTAATTAACAATTTTTTTTTTATTAACATCGTATTCATTTAGAAGTTAAATTTAAATTGACGCATCGGCGTGGGGCTTTGAGTTTATGAAAACTTTAATTTCATTGTTATATATTAAATTTTGGCGTCACCAACGTGTGGCTAACTAACATATAAATTGTTTAATAACATTTGATATATATATATATATATAAAGATGAACAATATGTTTAAATATTAACGTGTAGAATCTGGTCAATTACAGACAATTTTAATTTATAATTAAAAGTTTACAACATTCCATCTGCCAATTGGCAGACCTTCACAAGGGGAAATTTTCAAAATACTGAACTACTAAAAAAATATGAATCCGAAAAAATATTCACTAAGAGATAGCTTCTTGGAGAATACGATATTATTTATGGGATTAAAAGATGATGAAATTTACTTTTACTAATATTTTATAATGTCTCAAGATTACTTTTATTTCATTTTGTCTAAATTTAAAAACTACATTCAAAAGGAAATTCTTCATTTCGCGAAGCACTTACTCCTAAGCAGAGACGGCTCGTGTGTATGTGCCTTAGCACTTAAAGTAATTTAGTAAGAATTAATGTTTCTCAATTTTAAGAACCTTCATAATGATTGTGTTTTAGCACTGCCAATCTAAGATTCGATATCAAAGAATTTAAACTCTCCGCCTATTCCGCATCTTCGATATTATTTATGTACTAAATGAAAACAGATATGGTTGAGTACAATAACAACCGGTTAATGAGTCCTCATTGTCAGATAACTAAACTTCAACTTCTGCGGTTAAATCAGACACAATTTAATCGGAGTCTAGATCAACAAACAGATTGAAGAATGCACAACTTATGGAAACGGTAAATGGATTATACTTTTTATGATCTGTATTTAATACCAGAATTTCGACTAGAGCCAGTGGTCCAGTGATGTATTAATCCCCATCTCCAGGTTTCAAATCCTAGCAGGCATTTATAAATATTTTAAGCTACCAAATTATTATTAAGAAATTCTTAGTTTGGAACTCAAATGATGATACAGTTTTATAGTACATATTTATCCTTTAAAACGGTTTCTTTAACTTAACTTTATGTCAGAAAATAAAGTAAGCGTTCGCAAAAAATAAATTGTATTTCTTTTCTAAGCATTTTTTATTTGTTTCTTTAGAAAAGCTGAAGACAATTGAAACACCAAGGTCTGCCCTTGAACGTGAATCGTGAACGTCCTTGATCAGCGGCTAATCAAATTGAACTTGCACTTGCTTCAGAAACATTTCTGCCTAAAAGCAGAAAAACAAAAGCAAGCCTGCGAGAGCTGTTCTCTCACAGGTGAACCTTCCCATGTAGCTCTAGAGGGATGTCTTCTCATCTTTCTCTGTTTTTTGAACTAAGTTTCCTACAAGCCGAGGCACCTCGGCCTGTTTTGATAAGTGTATGATAAGGTATGCAGACCTTGGGCATACGGTAAGAGTTGTCCGCCATTCATTTTGGAATATTCGGCCAGCTGCCTCCTAACCTGGTCAAGGCATGGAGAAGGGAATGCTGAATAACCACCATCGGAAGGGCGTCGGACAAGAACCAAATGCCCAAACTATCTAACACAGGTTTTTCTAGGGATTTCCCAGTATCACTTTTATGGAAATTGGAGGTTAGAATCTTTAAAACTACAACACGGGGGTCCTCGTTAACCCTTGGCTACCTTGCTCTACCTTTCCGCATCCCCGCTTTCAAATTTTCCTATGCTCTTAAGGGAGAGTTGGCGCAACGTGGGTTGTCCTCAACTTCGTAATAACAATAACACTGCAGTTGATCAGACGACGTTTTGTGGAGCACATGAATATGTTTGTTCCTTCAAAATACACTGTACGAATTACTTTAAAATTGTTTATAGTTTTTTCTATTTTAAATATCTTCGGATGATTATAGCACGTTTGTTACCGAACAAATATATTGATTTTAAACAAGTGACCGTCAAAATAGGTTTCATTTTTACTTCCAACTGCCAATTAGATTAAATATGACCAAAAATACTAAAAAGGCTTGTCTCTAAATTTATCTGAACCAATTTTAATTTTCAGCGAATGTTTTTCGAAATTCATTTTCACTCAGAATTTTTCCTGAAATGTTTCGTCATGTGCCTTATCTAAGTATTAAAAACTGTTTTTACTCCTTGATAACAGAAGATTATCAGTTTACTTTAAAGTTTTTAAGTTGTGGTATGTAATTTTTTTAAAAAATCTCCATACTCAGAGATAACAGATTATCAAACGCGACTTTAAAAATCGATCTCCTTGCTCTTTTTTTCTTTGCTACCGTTATTATATGTATATTATCGGGTCGTTTGTGTTGAAGTTAATTCCGTTGATCGTACTATCTTCGTACTATATCATCTCCTTAAATCCTATATCATAATTGTTTCGTTCGCCTTGCGAAAGATGGACCACTCATTCATCGTGTTTATCTGAGTATGTTTATGCCTCGGATAAATGCGTCATCCATCCTAAGTTTGGTTATGGATTGATATTCGAATGGCTTCACTGCCTTCAAAGACTACTATTGTTCAGTCGTACCTCTCAAAGTTAATCATCTTCCCATTAAGAATTTTAAACGAATAGTATCACTACTATAAATATGTTGTGGAGTGCGATTACCAAACACATATAGTACCAGTAAAGAGGAGAACTCTGCGATTTCTTGATTTATTAATACGAATTGTGGTAACATCTGATTTCGTTGTCGTTAGTCATTAGTCTCTACACGATATACTAACATTATAAAATTGATTCTAAATTTTCTGACTCAAAATTATAAACTCTCAGTGTCTGAATATATATATTATGCGAATATATTGTATTAATCAAACAATAAGCCTTTAATTTGCCCCACGTTGTGGAAGTCAAATATGTAATAAACAACAATTAATCCTTAATTAATTTAACTAATTTGCCCCACGTTGTGGTAGCCAATTTGTAATAATTAATAAAGGAATTAATTAAATGAAATAATCAACAAGAATTTAAAACAAAATTATTTATTTATTTTGTGGCAATAACTCAAAAACTATTACAATTTAAAATATTAATTTCTCAGGGCCTTCACTGGGTTTGATAATGGACACAACAAATTGATTTTAAGAATCTTATTAACAAACAATTCACATTTACCTAAACAATACGTTGATAGAAATAAATTAAAAGAAAAGAAATTGACTTTGATTGACAATTAAAAGAGAACGAAATCTGTCTCTGTCTTTAAATTACGTTTACAATAAATCGTAATTTTTGTTTTGTTACTTACGTAGTGTCCAGCTGGTTCCAGCATTCTTTTTGGTTTCGGAAGTACACTATGGCAAACTTTTACACTGATTCTAAGATTCACAGATTTTACACTATTGAAGTCAAAATTGATAGGCTCCCAGGAACTCGGGTGATCCTCTTTTTTGTCAGGATCCTTAAACTATGGTCCTAGTTGTCTACCTTCCTCTACCTTTCCGCATTCCCCAATTAAAATCACTTCTTATGCTGTTAATGGGGACTTTCCACTACGTGGATTACCCTCATGTAGCTTGTTATTCTAAAAATAAATTAAATGATTTCATTGACTTACAGATTGTTGTTTCCTGATTTTCAATTAATAAATTAAATTTAAAAAATGTGTCCTTTATCCGTTCCTTAAACTCTGCGACTTGCTCTTCATTTTCGCATCTAGTTTCCACATGATCTCGTTGCTGCTCTGATCAGCTCTGTATGTAAATTCGGAAATTAGTTTTTCCTTTACTTCAAATATTTCTTGTAATGGTACCTGCAATATTTTCTCACTTGTTATTTTTATATTCTCTTTGTCAACTGATTTCGCGCGTTGCGAAAATTTACAGCAAATTATATATTATATTCAAATACCAAAGTGTAGTGAGTAGACATCAGCAACGTTTTGCTGAAAATAAGGCCTTCAACCTCAAACAAATGCATATGTCGAAGAAAAACGACGAAAAATGATAAAGAATGGTTACATTGTATCTATTAATTTTTATACCATCGACAGAATTAAGGGTTAATTTTAATAATGTGATACTACTGGTTCAACACCAAGCATACTCGATCTCTTTAAAGAAACTCGTTTTGAATTTTCCAAACATTTTTAATAAAAATCTACTGTTTAGAAAGAAATTCCAATTGGCACAAATAAAAAAGTTCTACGTTTATTAATCCAAGATCATGATGTGCGTACAAATTGTCTTACAACTATACTACGTTACAATTTTTTTTCCCCAGTTAACAACATTTTACAATGCGTAGGGACTGAACTTCGGAGGCCATTAAGCGGCTGGCGATAACGTTCTGAGAACCAGCTCAAAAACAAATTACGAAGATATTTTCCTTCAAATGAGTCCTGAGCTAATAAACTTGCGGGGTGCCAACATAAAAAACATGATTACTAAGTTTGCGGAAATATTTACATGATCCACTCAACTGGATCACAAGCCCATGTTACGTAATCAATGTCAAGGCCATTCCCGGCGCGAACTGCGTTTATCGTGCACACACGACTGTCAATTTTACATTTTTGTGCTCACGTTTCAGTCAATTGTTTCTCCTAGACTAGAGTGAATCAAGAGGAACCCAGTCTTACGATTATCGAAGATCTTGATAAAAACTTTGGAATGTCTCCAACGTTGGAACAGAGCTTCGTTCTTCTGTACGGTTAGTCCTAATTTTGGAGCACACTGTACGAAACAGATTATTGATGACAGGAAATTATCATCTCCAAATAAGGAAAGTGACGTAATGCAGAAAAACGGTATAACGAGACAGTTGGGAACGTTAGAAGCCTGATTCAGTACTGAAAAGTTTTCCGAATTCATTTCTTTGGAAGGTATGTGCGTGTAAAGAAAGAGTAGTAAAGAAAAGTTAACTCAGTCAAGCAAACCAAATCTAGAGGTGAGATAATAACAAAAAAATTAAATGTAATGAATTTTCAATTATCTGTTCTGGGTCCCGTACTTAGTTAATATTTATGTTGATAAGGACATTTCCTAATTTAGCCAAAATTTGTCGGAAGTTTGGTTTTCCTCAATTCGGCAGCGTCTGCAACCACTGAAAAAAAAATCAAAATAGCTAGGCCATTCACGAGCGGATTTTTCTGACGGTCCGAGGTCGCGGATATCCGCTACGGGTGCCTCTGGCGGACGGGAACCGCCAGTCCGGGCCTGTCTGTCGCCGGCTCACTAACAGGCCGCGCCCGTCAAACTTTTTTGTATATTTACGTCAGCGGACCAAAGAAACGGATTTTACGTCATTTATTCGCGGATCTGGCCTTTTGTGTGCATGTTCTAAAGGCAACGGATACAGGTCGCGATCTTCAGTGTTGTCTTCTCGTATAAAGAGATAACTTCGGTTATGCTGAGCAGATCATATTTCATATTGTTTCAATAATTTAATTTAGATATACCACTGTGAACAAAAAGTAAGGTGAATTTATTTATACAATATAAATTCTTTATTTATTCTTCCAAATCAATTTCATCCCCTTCAAAGTAATCCCCGTCCGATAAAACGAACTTTTTCCGGTATAGCCTTCAAGACCTTCTTCGATTCGGTTTTTATCTCCTCAATCGTGTCAAAGCGACGCATTGACCTTTTGAGTTTGCTGTATAGCCAGAAGTCGCACGCAGCCAAATCAGGCGAATACGGTGGTTGCGGAACGATATGAGTCGAGTTTTTGGCAGAAAAGTCGCTAAGAACCAATGCAGTATGACATGGTGCATTATCGTGATGAAGGAACCAAGATTCCGGCCGTTTCAGACGAATAGCTTCACGCAAACGACGCATAACGCTCAAATAATATTCTTTGTTGACAGTTTGGCACGGCGGATGGGATTCATAGTGCACCACACCACGATAATCAAAGAAAACTGTCAACATGACCTTTATTTTCGATCGACTTTGCCGCGGTCTTTACGGTCTTGCACGATATTCGCTGGATTGGTCGGTGGTTTCAGGGTCGTATGCGTAAATCCAAGTCTCGTCTCCAGTAATGATGCATTTCAAGTGGTCCTGATAGTCAGACAGCAAAGTTTCACACACATCAACGCGACGCTGTTTTTTCCAAAAAATTGAGAATTTCGGAACCAATCGAGACTTGACGCGTTTGAGACACAAAACATTCTTCAAAATGGTTTGGGCTGAGCCAAATGATATTCCGACACTATCAGCGAGATCCATCGATGATTTTCAAGCACCAAATCTTGATTTTTTGGACGTGGCCTTCGTCGGTAGACGTTGTGGTCGTCCAGAGTGCGGTTCGTCTTCAACGCGTTCTCGGCCCTCTTTGAACTCGTTGTACCACTTATAAACGTTTTTTTGTGCCATAGTTTGATCACTAAAAGGCCTTCCGCAACATTTTCAACGTGTCCGCACAAGAATATTCGTTCCACAAACAAAATTTGATGCAAGTTCCTTGCTCAACAAAATCACCCATTGCAAAAATCGTAAAATTCACTTTTGGTTATTTACAAAAATACGTGTAACTCGGAGAAAATTCAACCTTTTAACAAACAGACGCTTGGAAAAATTATAGACTGTCCTACCAACCTAGGAAAAAAATTACCTGCCTTCCTAATACCCGGGAGTTTTAAATGACAATTTCACCTTACTTTTTGATCACAGTGGTATTATAAAAAATTGGTTTCGCTCTTATAAATTATAATAATAGAAAGAATCTGTAAAATGTGATATTATAATATATAAAATTTCAATGAGTGCCGGTAGGTAAAAAACATTTTGTTTATCAGTGTTCAACTTGTGAAGGTCATCTCCTGTACCACTTACTTCAGAAGTCTCCACCTTTTCCATTCATTTAGGTAACTAGACCTTAGGTTTTGAAATTTAGCAATTGTAACAATCTGACTTCATAATTAAATTAAATAATAAAATTATAAGCCTATTAGTCAGAAAAAAATGAAATGATTCAATTTAAAATATAAGAAATATGAAACACGAAGTTTCGTTTCTGATAGGGACATCTTCATGTGTATAATTGTAACATAATGCTATCCAAACAAATAAATTCAAAAAGAAAAGTCTTACATACATGATCATTTTAAAATACAATTATGGACAAAAATAATTTTTAGTCTTACTTACAATTTGCCATAAAAATAATTAATGTTGACAAAATTTCTAACTTGTGGTTTGCGGCCTACGTGGCTGTTATACTGCCACAGCTCTTACGAGTATTATTCAAATTATACAAATTTCATATAATACAACAGATAGATCACAAAAATAAAGAATCATAAATTTTATGTGTCATTTTTTACATTAATCGCGGAAACATTAGATGTAGTATGTAACATTTCACTCATCAATCTGGCATAATATTTGCATTTCACAATATGTGGATTTTTGATACTAACTGGTTATTTTAAACTATGACCAAAACATCCAAAAATTAAATTTGATTATGTTTTAAATTGAATAATTAATTTTTTCTGACTAATAGGTTGATATGTTTATTATTTTATTTCTGTAATATAGTTTTTATAGAATTAATTATAATTTCCGGGTACTCAAGCCGAAATGAATCTACAATTTCCTGATAATTCTTATTTGCGGCGTTTTTATTTGTATAACAACCACGATTTTATTTCCATAGTGAAGGCCTTATTGTATATATTAATTAATTTTTATACATTTACATTTTTAGAGTATATTTTCTTTCCGCTCTTAACTGTGATAAACAGAAAATAATTACACCCGGAAAAACAAGAAATCACTATTTGGTAATAAATACATGTGGCAAGATCTGTTAAAAAAAATATCAGTGAGCGTGGACCGTCTGTAAAATCCGTTCCTAGCTCTGAAGCTCGGGCGGATTTAAGCTCAACGAGTATTCAGACAAAAGGTCGGCGTTGGGAAAAAGTTTCTCGGAAATACTCTTTTTCGAATAGAGACTTTCTATACTTTAGAGGAGAAACAGGGAGGAGGAGTATCTCCTGCTATCATAGAGGGATTGCTGTTGGTCCAAGGGGAGCCGAATACTATGGTACGGCTAGAAGAGGAGGGTCTGGTGCTGACGTCCGAATCAGGAATATTTTGCGACGTGAACAAATGCAGACTGTCTTTGTTTCGCTGCTAAGAGCGTACATTAGCAGTATTAGAGTTGATCGGGAAATGGTTCATCACCCACGACGCTCGCGATTATTTGCATACCCAACGCAAACCTGCTGACACTGCTGCTACGAGAGTCAACAGACATCGGCGCTCGATTAAGCCGAGACGGGAGCCAGTATGCCGAAGAATCTCGACACGATAGCAAAGATAATTGCCATGCAGGAAGGTCGTTCGTGAATTATCATGGGAATTTATCACTGAGCCAAGTATGTCAAGTTTCAATCCTCAGCCAGCGAAGAACCATCAGAAAAAAAATCATTTAACCGAACCGCAGAGTTATTTCTAAACTGAAGATCAACAATTTTAAAAAGCCACTTCTTGATGTATTTTTCTGAAAACAATGATTTTTGTATGTATAGTTTAACTTATAAATTATGCGAAAACATACTAATCAAATTTTTAATTAACCAATTTAACATGTTTTAGTCATAATGTTAAAGATATTATATAATTAATACCACAATGCAAAGATATAATAGCTTATTATTCGAAGATATTTTTCTTTGTACGATTATATCTTTACTCTAAACCTGAGATTGGAATTGAAACTATTTTTAAGTTAAGTTAATTAATTATGATTTTTAATTGTCTATTTTAGACTCATTAACCTATTTCTTCAAGTTATTTTTAATTTTTTCTTTGCGTTTTTACCTTCAGGAAAAAAATATAATTTAACCCAACCGGAGAGTTATTTCTAAATTGAAGTTCAACAATTTTAAAAAGCCGTTTCTCGATGTATTTTTCTGAAAACAATGACTTTTGTCTGTATAGTTTGTTATATATTATGCGAAAACACAGTAATAAAATTTTTTATTAATCAATTTAACATGTTTTAGTCATAATGTGAAAGATATATAATTAATACCAAATTCCAAAGATATAATAGCCTATTATTCGAAGATATTTTCCCTTGTACAATTATATCTTTACTCTAAACCTGATGAAAATCCACATTGGGATTGAAATTATTTTTAAGTTAAATTAATTGAATTATAATTTTTAATTTTCTGTTTTCGACTCATTAACCAATTTAGTTAATTTTAATTTTTACTTTGCGGTTTTTTTGTAAATAAGTCGATCTTGATGAACAAAGAAATTTTTTCTTTTTTTCATATCTTTCCCGCCATTATTACGATGTTTTCGTATAGATTAACGTCATAATGTCTAACTATTAATATTATATTTCCCTATCAGAAATGATATACACGTTGCAAGTATTTGTTGTTCTTCGCAATGCTGAACTATTTTGTTTTTCCGTAATATTATACTATCCCTTCACCGTTGATCTTTGCTTCTCTTTCGCTAAAACCGATTTTTTGTTTATTCTTGTCTTTTAAAATCTCTGTTATTTCCAACACCGTCTTTCTTGTAGATTTTTTGTTCTAGATATACGATTTCCGTCATTGCTATTAATACTCAGGCAATGAAACACCTGGCTAACGATTTGAATAATGGTCTAGTAGGTTATTTAATTACGGAACTGCCACTGATAATTATAGAAACAAATCAACAACTACTACAGTTAAAGCGGACAAGGACGGATGAAATTTGTAAAAGAGCCATTATCCAGTTAGACAAATACCAATATTTACATAAAACGTTCACACACCATTGAAAGGCCAAGAATAGAATACGGTAGAATGAAAAGCGAAGGTAAATATTATGCTTTAAAAGTACCTCGCAAGAATATACAACAACAAATGTGTCACACGTTACTCTCATTATCTGCTTTCTTATCTACTCTGTGAAAGCAAAAACAAAGCTATTACTAGATTCCTGTCTATTCTTGAATATTTGAAAATTCAATCACAATTAATTATGTATATAGCAAGTTATATACAACGTTGTTCTCACGTCAATATATGTTTTTATTACAAGGAAAAATGAAAGGCCTGTCTATTCCTGAATATTTTTGAATTGAATAACAAATATTAAATAAAAGACATATAACGTCGTTCTTGTCTCACTAGAATAAATGTTTCGTATTAGAAAGATTGAATGGGTTGTAGGGATGATCAAAACAATAATAATTAAAAAAAAGGCTTGTAATAGCACCTCAACAACATTCTTTCATATTCTTTGAAAGGTGACGAATACATACAAGCGGCATCTGCGATGGAATCAATGCTACCAAATACAGATGGAGAAAGCCAACGTTATAAATAGGAAAACAAAACACAATTATGTTTAAAAATACGGTATTACGGATGTCATGAGTGATATGAAATTTCCAGTCGAAAAAAACCAGACTGATAGCATTTGTAATGTAGTTCAAATGAAGAGGATCAATGGAATATGAAATAAACGTCACTGTAAAATCAGAAACAAATATTATCATGGTGTAAATTTAAACACAAGCTAAATTAGGGAAAATATCTCCGAAATGAACAAGTTTCCACAGAATATTGCAGGAGCGCATGAAATCGGCAATATTCAAGGATGAGATTACAGAAGTCAAGAATACCTTGTATAATTCTACTTCATCCAGAAATATGGACACATGTTTCTAATTTAGGAGATTAATTTTGAAGTTAATATATTCACAGATAATTAGGTCATTAATTAGCGATATTTTTCATTGTTTGAAATGCAAGTCACGTTTTTTTAGCTTCATGTACTCTTATACCTATTAGTTTTGACAGAAGTGCGACACATTGCGTTTTAGCCTTTCGCAATCTTACCTTGAACTACTTAAATGTCGTGGTCTCAAGTTCAGTATTATAAAAACACGATAAAGGTCTGCAAATATATGCAGTTTCGCTCGAACGCGATATCCGTTTCGAAGTTAATTGCTCTATACTTTCTTGTAATATTCTGTTAGCCGGAACAATAAAAATGTAATTTTATATTTAACAAAGACATGATAACAAATTTATTCTCCCGCGATATTTAAATATTAATGTCAGCTGATCCATTCATTCGGATGGATATTATTATTTCATATGTTCTATTTCGGAATAGTTTGACAAAATTAATAATATATTTTGGAAAATAAGATGATTATACCATGGAAGAAACTTTTTAAACTTTTGTTCCATATCTTTGCTATACTCATATAAGTAACTTTGCTTAACGAGTAACAGTGAGTTTTTTACTTTTTATACAGCTTTTGTATCAGCTTTGATATCCAATTATGTCACCAGAAGCAATAAATAATTTTATTTCGGGTATATTTATTAGTTAACGTTAATAGAAGTCAATAGCCCATTCATTACGGTTTTCAAATGCCTGATTGACAACCCTTATGAAAGAGTTTATAGTCTCCAAAATAGTTTTCTACTTCGTTTATTAGCACTTTACCAGAAAATATAATTGAAATAAATTATATTTCTATTTTCACGTCCTTCTTCATAAATCCTCTCTCAATTTTTGGCATATTTTGGATGTTTTTATGTCCATTAATTGGCGTGTGCGAATATGTTTTTTTTTTAACTTAACTCGTCCAATTCATCCACCCCATAGGAATCAATCTTAATAATTGTCTTACTTTTGTTAATAACTACAAGTTTTTTCTAAAACTCGTGCAGTAGTTTTTTCATTTCGTTTATGATATTTTCATAACTTTAACTAGAAATTTAAATGGATTGATGATTGATACTAAGGGAATCTATCTCAATTTCAATGTATCTCTATATTCAACGCCTAGCTTGTCGATGAAACTTTCAGTGTGTACTAGGAATAGTTGGCAGTTATCGCGTACGTAATTAAAATGGATAGCAGAAAGAGCGTCTCGTGTGGCATATAACATACGCCCGTCCTTGATAACGACTAGGAAAGAGGACAAAAAAGCAGCGGGAGAGAAGGATATTTTTGTAGTACGAGTCGTGTCGCGGGCAGCTAAGGACACACATGCTCCCAACATCGTGGAAGTCATGGATAACAATGAATCTGTAAATCTCGGTACGCTTGATCGGGATCGTATTGCGCAAGATAACTTCACAGTCGACGGCACGCAACGTAATGACAAGACCGGGAGGACAAGATCCTCCGGCATCGTTCAAGGGTCCGTATTTCGTCAACGATTTGCACCAATGTTGAATCTCGTAACCCACATCCTCATACTCGTCTTCACCATCTACATCGTGACTCTAGCCAGCAGGGAGGATACTTTGTTTTCGTGGCACCCTCCCCTTTTGACAGTTGGCGTGAGTAAACATAACCTAACCGCTAACGATAATGATGTTTTCTTATATTTGATTGTTTCATTAGATATATATTTTCTAAGTCTTCCTTCTAGAATATGCAATGTTATCGTTGAATCTTGATAACAAACGGCTGTTGTGCTAAAAACCTCACTCTTCCTGTTTCTAGTAATACTTTAATTAATTGTCTGTATTTCAAAATTGAAATATCTTATATACTTCCATATTTGCTATAATTTTTTACAGCTATTACAATAATTTATTACATCAAATAAAAAGCTTGGCATCTATGATACGAAATCAGTGCTATACAAAATATTAAATCATCCAACCTCGAGTGAAAGAGTAATGATGACTATTCTCCCTGTTTATAATTAACATTGTTTTTGTTTATAAAAATGCTGTATGCAATCATCATTTCATTATATTATATATTTACCATGATAGTATATTTACAAATTCCAACCAAAAAACCAGAGAAATCAATTTTTATGGAACAGAAGTAGAAAATTTAAAACATCTATTTTGGAGATGTTTTATATATTTTCTGCTTTAACCTAAATAGAATATAGGCTAACTTAATGAACTTGAATTGTGTGTTGATTGAATGTATTATATCTAAATTTGAATTTATCAAAATTCCATATATGAATTATTTCATGTCTAATGTTAGCTAATTTATACATTGGGTTTGCATAATGGAAATGAGTGATCTATGATTGATTTGTGTTTACTATATGTTTTGTATCATTAAAACATTTTCTGTGCCAGAACTATTTGTTTCTTCTGTTATAAATTCCTAGAATAGGTCAAATTATGTCCCTTTAAATCACATAATTGTGAAAATAGTGAAGTAGTATTTAAAAATTTAATTGAAGTAGTCTTTGCTTTGACAATGATATATTATCCTAACAGATTGATTACATAAAATATTGGTACAATGTAGTGAACATCTAACGTGGTTTAAGAACTTTTCACCTCTCATATTGGAAGTCATATTTCTGACCCAACTTGAAACACATTTTCAACCTGATGTACTGAAGTTTTTCTATGCCTTCATTAGGATTAGCTCTAGTTTAAACTCATAAAAACTGTCAAAAGGAATACTCATCTGATTCTTTTCTACATACTATGATTTTTTGTTAGGTGTATTATTATAATTATAAAAGAGGAATGTACTTATATGGATTTAATTTGTGTAATTTCTTGTGCTTTTTCTTAGATCAGGATTCTAAAAATGGTAATTCCATTCTCTCATGCTTTTACTTGTGTAAATTTAAACTTAAAGTAAGCATAACACTCACATAGATTATTTTTAATACATTATAATCTTGAAATAATTTATGTAAAAAAATTATCTTAAATTGTGCCCAATTTTGAAAAGTTTACATTTTAAATTAAATTCATGCTTTGTAATTATTTTTTCAGAAATAAGGAAAAAATTTTCAGTTGTTTTATTTATATATTTTACAGTTCATGATGTTGATGGGTGAAGCTATTCTGACACTATCTCCAAGCAATTATTTGACCCGTCGTCTTTCCAGAGGGAATCGAATAATTGTTCACTGGGTCCTGCAAGCATTGGCTACAGTGAGTATATATGCTGGTTTTCTGGTAATAGTTATCAGCAAGAACATGCATAACAGGTCACACTTTTACACAACTCATGCTATAGTTGGTCTCGTTGCTGTAATAGGCTGTGGCATCACTAGCCTTGATGGAGTTATTACTCTATTCAGCATGAACTTCAAGGATTGGATATCTCCTGTCAAGACTAAGCTGATCCATATTGTCATTGGAATGATTACATTCCTATTAGGCATGATTGCATTAGCTCTTGGACTTTACACTCACTGGTTTATGAAGAACTCGAATGATATTTTACAAATTGTGTTCACTGTGATAGCGGCCATGGCAACATTCCTCACTTTGGAGAATGCTGTTAGATCTGCATATAACAAGGCTGAGATTATAGCTAGGAGATTATGATTCATCTATATAAAGCATATTTCATGTGTGTAAATAAGATTAATTAAAACAATTTTACATGTCCAGAGTACATACACATATATGTCTATGTATATATGAGAAGAGAGAATATTACAAATTTTCGAGGGCCTTAGCCCTATTCATCTGGAGAGAAGGTCTGAACTCTGTGCCAGCCAGGTATGAATTGACGAGTTAATACTAAGGTGC
Organism: Zhengitettix transpicula; assembly: GCA_037074705.1. Taxonomy (NCBI): domain Eukaryota; kingdom Metazoa; phylum Arthropoda; class Insecta; order Orthoptera; family Tetrigidae; genus Zhengitettix; species Zhengitettix transpicula. Next base: position 31,575,315 of record CM073593.1, on the reverse strand, counting down.
AACCAACCATTAAATAATCTAGCCAACATCTCTCTGTCTCTCTCTCTCTCAAAATAACGAGAAAATACATACACGCATACATACCCACATAGAAACAAGCACATTAGAGTGAAAAGAAATTAAGTTAAGAAGTAAAAGAATGAGAATTGGGAAAGGATTAAACAAATCATTATTATAGTATAATAGTAATAATTATCTAAATATTAAGGTGATACAAGATTTAAACATAATATTGGTTTACAGCCACAATGACTACTATAATAATATTAGAGAATGTTGAGTCCAGGACTTTGACTAGACTGTAAGATGTACTGTAAGGAGAGTTCCCAAAGATAGAATTCAGCATCCAATGATTTAGGGGGTAAGGCTTTAAGTAGGGTCAGTGTTAATTATTGGTCGAAATTGTTGGAGTTGTGACTTTGGGAATGAGGATCTATTGGCAATTGAGTTTTGGATAGTTTGACAGTACTGCGGTGGTTAGCAATGTGTTGTGGGAGTGTTTATTTTGCTTGGCTGATACAGAAAGCACGACAGAGTTTGCATTTAATTTGGTAGATGATGTGGGAGAGGCACCTAGAAAATCAAAGAAAACATTACCTGTGTCACCTACTTGTTCAAAGTCTGATGTTTTCACCCTCGAATTATTTATGTGCTGTACAGTAATATTTTTTGTAATTGTGTTGTTCTGAGGCATTTTGGATAACCTGGGTTTCGGTTGACTCGCGTTCAGGTGATAGGAGTTGCACTGTATGTATGAGGGTATGTATATATTATTTCTCTCAAATTTTTCATTTTTGTTACCTTTCCTGGAAAGAGAGATGTTGGATGTTGATTGTTGCAGTCTGATAACTGATGTTCCCAAGATTTAATTCTGCAATGAGCAGTTAACCAACACAATATCCTGTCCTTGAAAGTTTGACATGCTCCCTACTATCCAATGTGGCTACACAAATTCTCAATTTAAGGTAAGTCAACTTGCCACTATTGCTTTTACCTGTCCATTACTTTGGTGATGTCACTGTAACCTTACTTTCTTACATACACATATATAATATATATATTGTTCCTTGCCAAATCATTTACTGAATGTAAGTGTTGGTTATTTTATTTTTTATTTTGTCTACTTACTTAATGCCAATGATAAATTTTTAATTCATGGACCAAAACAAACAAATTTTGCATTTAACAGACTAGTTCTTTTCTTTGAATAATCATAGTTTTATATGTAACTCATGAACCAGAACATAGTTTGACAGGAATTTTATAGCAAAACTTTAAAATACAATAAAATTTATTCTGCAAACAAAATATTGGTTTGCCATTTGACTGCAAAATTCTCCTTAACTGAAGAAATGTTTAAATGAATTCTAACTTCCTATTATTTATATGCAGTAAAATGTTTTCCTAAGCAGATGAATTCAAAAATTGATATTATTAATATGTATTTGAGAAACAAATATTTCTATGTTAACTTTTTATCTTATTGAGAACATGAAAATGTTTTTCTTCCACTGTTAAAGACTGAAATATTATATATTTTTATTTATTTAAAGCTTCATTCTGCTGTTTACATCACAAATTCATTTTGTGTCAAAATTAAAACTAATTTCCTGTAATACTACATCACAGATAAATTAATGACATTTATAAGCATGTATTTATGTAGAATACTACCATAAAAAACATGTTTGTCCCAAAAATTTAAATTGTTGGTTGAATCTACTGCATGCTTTGTGGTTTGAGATTGCCTATTTATTATGAATACTGTTTGAATTAATCCCATATTTGCATTTAATTTTTTCTATTCTGACAAGCTTACAGGAATAAATAGCATACAGGTTAATATTATGCAATACCACTAATGGTTGATTGAGTAAAAAGATATAACCATTAAACTAACCTCAAACCTTTCCATAATTAAGAATTGTTAATGTAGCTTTTATTACATTAACATATGAAATAAACTGTGTAAAAGGTTTGGCTCACTAATAATCCCAAATGTGATACCATTGTCTATCATATTAAACAGTAAATATATTTTTCTAAATTAGTCAAAAATAATTAATTATTTCCATAGAACAACCTCTTTAAGTGTTTCCTATTGCCAAAGTAATATATATATTTTCTGAAGAATGTTTGCAATTGCAACTTACATGTGAAGTGGCTTTCCATTTTTTTCATTGATGAATTAAATTCATTCACAAGTTACAATTGTTTTTTATAAAAACAAATTTGTACAGTCTTCAAAAGTACTTAATAGTTCTTCACTTTTACATACCAAATCAAAAATTCTTTGGCATTTTTGGTAAGAAATATGGATGAAATTCTATTATTGAAAAGGCATAAGTAGTTAATATTGTAATATTGTAGCATTGAATTCAGTCCAATTTATATAATATAAATCTGATGCTTTATCATGCAGCAATGGAAAAATGTTTTTTTATGTTACAAGCAAAAATGGATATCTGAAATATATTTTTTATTGATTTAGATGAAAAATTTAAACTTATATAACCTTATTCATTATAGTAGAATTCATGTATGCCAATCATTTTATATGGAATAATGTTACTATTTGTATTAAATTATGGATTTTGTGTATATTCTGTTATTACAGTACTCATTTGATGTTTTTCTGTGATTAATGTTATCTGTGTAGGATATGACATTTAGTAATTAACAAACTTCCAAATTAAATCAAAATCAGGGATTTTATATACATTAAAATTTTAAATTTTTTATCTTCTTACATGTGTGTAAAGAAAATATAACTTATTCAGTGTAATTCACTGTTTAGTGTTTTTTAAAATATTTTTCTAATTCGTAACTTAGTAAGTAGTAGCCATTTTCTAATTCCATTCAGATTATTGTTGACTTGCGGTATGGTGGCACCTCTAAAGTAGGAGAATACATCATTATTAATAAGTTAATATTAATTACTATAATTTACTGGATATATATTTTTACTTGAGTAATTGTGTCATGAACTCATACATGATAAAATGTCATTTCCACATTGCTGCAATTCGTATCAAGAGTTGAGAATGTTAATTTTTGTGTGTTTATACTGGTATTTTTTTTCTTCTATGAGATTGAGTGTGTATTATTTAAGATTCAATACCAGACAGTAAAGGCTGTGTTAATTGAATACTCAATGAAGTTGGTGCAGTTCAATTGTTTAAAAATTCAATTGAATGACTATGAAAATAAAATATTTTTCATAACTGTATTTATATGTGTGAAATAAACTTATTGTACTTATATAGAAGATCATTATTAATATAATGAAACTTTTATAAAAGGAAAAATTTAGAATTCTGTGTATAGTTTTGTTGCAGGATAATTGTTTCAGTTTGAGCATATAAGACAAATTTGTATGATGTATTTTTAAATCAAAAAATAAAATGTTTGCAATATTTTGAAATTGAGATTATTTCACATCTCATCTCAATGAATTTGTCTCATTATAAAATATTTTCATTGAATCTGTTCAGCATTTTTTTCGAACAATAATTTTAGAATAGAATGATAATAACAAAATTAGAAACTAAATAAATTTCATACTTTGTTATGGCTTTTGATCCTTATTACTTAATTACTTTTGTCTCCATTTTCAAGGGTGTCAAGTTTTGTCTCTTTTGTATATGTTAAGCTGCAAGTGTTTTTTGTCAAAGTTTATTTTAAAGATTGTACCTGTCTTACAATTGAATATTTTTGAGGTTTACATTCTAAGATGTGAAAGAAGTTCCTGGAATGCACTTTATTAATTGTGATTATTTTATGTAATCTACTGTGATGTACAAATACATATAGATTGAATAAAATGTAATGCATATTTTATTTGAGAGCCATTTATTTTAAAATATTACATAACTGAAATTAAAACTTATAGTATGTTCACAAGTGACACACTAATTTTATTACTGTTAACTTTTCCATCTATCTACTTTTCTTTTGCAATGTTCTTAAATTGTTGAAACCCATACATCTACACTTAAAGATATCTGTAGTCTTCATAAGGTAAATACTATTTTGAAATATAGAAATTTTATGATCTTAGATATTCACATTGTGTGTTTTGTGATGCTGCAGCTGAACATAACTTAATAAGAAATGAATAAACCTTTACATTATTTTTCTAATATCTCATAACTTGTTTTTACAATTAAATATCTTTTAAATCCAAGCAGTTCAAGTTCAACTTCTGCTTGGATATGTGTACATTTATCTCTCTTAATTTCCTGACACTTTATTCCCAATATATATTATTTAAAGTTTCAATTAATGTAACAGATGTAATGTCACATATATTTATAGATTATTTTTGTAATTCCCATTTAATCTGGTAAGGTAGTGTGCATTGATGTAAAAGTAGATTCTGATGAAGTAGATCCTCTGATCTTTGTTCAACTATCAATCAAAAACTGGTCTCAAAGTTTTACTTTCTTGTAATTTCATCTGATATCCAGATATATACCTACTATAACACATTATCATAAACTCCTCATTAATTCATAACTTTCTTTATTGATCCATATCTTTTATTGTATCAACAATTGATATAATTGATGTGTCTAAGTTACTAGTCACATGTGTAGGACTTTTCTTGTCCTGCAGATCACCAAATTCCTGTTACTCCTCATTAAATTTGCATTATTAGTAAACATCTCTACTTAAGAAATGAATGTAGCCATCAGGTAAGTTGTATGCCATAGGCACATAGGTATCTACCTCCTTACAAACTTGTTAATGGGAAAGGTTTAAACAGACCTTTTATATTACTCTCCTTTTGTAGCTCTCAAGGATATTATTTTAAAATATTACTTTATCATGTGAACCAGAAAAGTCTTTTGAAAGGACAAGGGGTCATCTATCATTTGGCAATGAAGTAATTTTGAAGCCCAGCATTTAGCTTGTACAGAAATATAGAGATTAACCTAAGAATAGAGGAACCATATGAAATATTAATTTACATTACCAAAGCTAAAATACTTTCACTTAAGTCAGGATCATGAGTTACGACTATGGAAAATACAGCTGTTATTTCAGATACCTACATTGACTGCTTAAACAGTTCTCACATATCAATGCATTCACTATAATGATAAATTAACAGCCCTGCAGACAAAAATATGACGTTCATCAGATTTAATATCAAATTAAACATATATGTATTTTCCAATTACTTTTGACTTAAAAAGTCACTCATTTAGACACCTCGTAAACAAAATTTTTATCAATTTCTGTTAATTTCCTGAGATATTTTGAGTAAGTAATTAATTTACATGATTCATATAATGTTGTTTTTAGCTACTAGTATTTACTTCCGTAATTTGTAGTTAAAATTATTAAATTAAATTTTCAACGATAACATGTATATTTTTCAAATTTAAAAGAATTAAAATAAAAATAAAAAACAGCTCAACATCCTTTCTTATAATGAAACGTTAACTGGTTCTGTTTCATAGATGATGACTCCATTTTATGGACTAGAAACAGTGGACACTGTTTTTTCTCAAAAACCTAAATACCACGTATCTTTTATGAGGAATCATTCCCCCACCATCACTACATTCCTTGTTGTGGCCAAAATCCATAATATAGGAAAACTAACCACCTCAGTCTACATTAAACAATACCGTCACATCAAATATACTCTTTTATACAACCCAGGCTTGTGAAGTGTTCACATTCAATTGGAATAGTCTAGTTCTTCAACACCGACATCTATATAATTTATTCCCCATTCTGTTAACTGTCCAAAAAACTAAGCAATAATCTAAGTTCAGGTCTAACAACTTTAATACAAAAAGTCAACTCCATTCTCTGCTTATCCATTACTGCAATCCAACCTTAAAATAAACTCCAACTTTGTGAAAATTATATATTTGTTTTATTAAATAGGTTGCTCAGTTTATTTATATTGTAATAATTTCTTTACTTCTTTTGTTATCCTTTGACAATAATTCATGATATGAATTATGTGGCATTTTTAAATGAAAAGAACTATTATGTGAAAACTATTAAACAAGATTTATTAACAATTTTAAAACAAGTATTCAAATTACAAAATATTTGGGATCTCAGGGTCTTGAACTGGGTTTGATAATGGCAGAATTTATATAATCAAAATCACAAAAATTACATTTAATTTATATATTAATCAATGCGTCTGAACATAGACGAAATTTGTTGCTGAAGAAATAATACTAAAGATTGAATTTAAACAATTTCAATTTTTATCAAGAAATAAAGAATGGTCTGAATAATTAAAGATCGCATTTTATCGATAATCAAAGAACGATCTGACGTTTATCTTTTAAACGTGGTTTACAATGATTTTAAAGTTTTCTTTCTACTTACGTCAGCCTAGGTCTCATTTTAACTTTTCGTGCACAATTTTGGGGATATCACTGATTCTAAGTACTCACAGACTCTAAATGTTCACCGACTCTAATTAGCGTAGTTTGTTAGTTGGTTTAAAATAAATTTGTCGATTCTCGATGATTTACTGCAAACTGGATTCGTAGGTCTCGTGGATTTTTGTTGAAAATGCCCCTCATTGGTTTTGTCTGTTGACTGAAAACTAGTTCAATTTCTGCATTTTTGATATAACAGCGTACTGGTTACTGGAACACTTTCTCGTTCTTTAAATTAGACCTTCTTCATTCTAGCTGCTGACTGACTAAATTGTTCAACTTTTCGTGTATTAGAATTTTGTGGTCTTTACACCTCGCCGTTCATTGCCTGACTGTTCGTTCTTTTCGTCTCTTCTATTTGCTGTCTGATGCCCGACTATTCGTTCGTCCCGTAAATTTTGAGCGCGTAAAACCTTCTCGACCGATCAACAATACTTTCTTTGCCCTGCCGGTTTGTTGCGGCGTCAGCTATGTCCACCAATAATGAGTCCTCTACAATTCAACTTTTCAATTAGAACAATGCCTTAATTACCAATTACTACAATATATTGATTCAATTTATGATAGATAATATAACAATTAACTTTAGTTTTGTAGTTACCATTAAATTTTTAATAATAATCGTTCATAATTCAGAAAAATAATTTGTTGATTTTTGCATATAATTTACTAGAATTTTATTATAAGCACTCGTTATGAATTTAAGAAGGCATTTTTTTACTGTGTTTAATACATTGTAGCTCCTTAAAATGCATATTATATGGAAAAATACATGCTATTAATTTTGATAAATACATGAAAAACTAGAATTCATAACCACAGATCTTCATGACGTCATTGATTTGAGTGTATAGTAATTTTATTTATAGATATGACTCAATAACGGGTATTTGTTCTATTATTGTTATGAATTGAACTGTATGTTATAAAAAAAATTAAGTTTCTGTCATTAATAGTTTTATTATTCTATCAATTGAATAAGTAGTACAATTTTACTGTTTGAAATTTTGTATTATTATCCCCTTCTTTCCATTTATGATAATTTACTCTGTTATAGTCAATGAAATATATGATAATATATTTACAAACTAATTAACGCACATAAAAAATATGAATTAGTCATGTAAAACCAATTTATTACATAATTTTTATTTATTCCTTGAGCCCCGCAATGTATTCTGACATCTTGGAATAGGAATTGGCAATTTATTTCAAATTCAATAAATTTCGAATCTGATTTCAGGAAGAGGTTCTTTCATTTTTCTGAATGGGAGTGTACCGAACGGATATATTAAACACTTTAAAGTCACTTTTTGCGGTGATATGGTTCCGAAGAAGAATGACGAAGAAATATACGTGCAAAGATATTGTTTGCATTGCCCTACGTGCCATCAAATTCAGAAATTTGCGATAGTGACTAGCACTTGTCCGGTACTAGCATATTAGGCGACCAGTAATTAGAAACTGTTTTGATACGAGGTTCCTTGATCTGTTAGCTGGAATATATTCGGCACCCTGTGTATTTAGAAACCCGTGGCCAGTTTCAACAATCCCTTCCGTTCGCCTGAACATCTGCATAGTAGTGCGTCGAACTCTGGAAGCAGCGCCACTTTAATGAGGTGCGAAAATAAACTGACGGATGCAGCGTACTGCATCACTTTAGAAAATAATTTTATCGGTGTTTTCCTCAGCAGACCAAATAAATCTCGCGAAACAACTAGCACAGAGACATGATAACATTTCGTTAGCGAAAGCAAAGTCGTAACAATTTAGTACCCTGGTCGGTTTTTCTAACCTCATGAAGGTAGAAGTGGGTTGTGATATATCAGAGACATAATAAGGAAGCAGAAATGACAAATTGGAAAATTAGGCCGAAAATTATTCCAAGTTAGCAATTTAATGAACCGTTCTCGTCTTAAGTTTTCAATTTCTTACTAGAAACTTAATTTCCTATTGAGAGTTATTACGATCTATAACGAAACAAATTGATAGATTAGCAAAAAATCAACATGAAAATTTTTTCTAATGGATTGGAGTTCTATTTACAATACAGTGACAAATTACGATTTCATAATACATTCTGTTAACCCTCATTAAGGTTTGAATTTTTAAAGATTTTTAATTCATTTCCTTGCAATCATTGGAACCGACGAACTTATCTGGCTATAAAATTCAAATTTATTGTACACAATTTTGTAGAATTAAATGAGAGATCAGTTTTATTTCTGTTTTCGATTACGTTTTCCATATATTGTAATAAACAACTAGGGTTAGTTAAAAGAAATGATTAATAAAATTATTAATATTTAAAGATTTTTTTATTTCTTAAAAATGCACATTATTAGCCCTATCTTTGTACGCCGGTCTTTGATCAAAATTTACAAAACTTTACTTTAAATATTTACAATTTATGTTGTTCTAGTGAATACACATCAATATTTACAATCCAATATGTTGGAAATCTCTTAATATCAGGGTCACTGCTGGGTTTGATAATTAAATTCAAAATCAATGTTTAAACTGTCAATTAACAATTCAAATATAAAAAAAATTAACCTAAAACAATATGAAAATAAGTGGAAAGAAAGCTGAACGAAATGAACTCTGAACGAAATCTGACTATCCTTTTAATTATCGTTTACAAATTTATCAAAGTTTTGGTTACTCACGGATCGTCTGTCTGGTACCAGATCTCTCTCTTTTGTCTTGATAACTTACACACTTTAATTTCAATATCAGGCCTTGGATTTCACTGATTCTACACTCCACTTTAAAATTTGGCAAGATTGGCTGTATTTCGTTGACTGCTCCTCTCCACAATAATTTACCAATGTTCTCCTGGAACAATTCCTCCACGAAGATTTTGTAAAGTTCTATTCTGACTAAACTGCTATTACTTTCCAATATTTACGATGCAATACTTCCGTGAATGTTTTACTTTGTGTTAATTCACAACTTTAACTAATAATACATTAACGACGTCTAGTCTCTGCTCAAGTTTTATTTGTTCTGTCCCTTGCAATGTTTCGCCGCCAACTGCTTCCTAGTGCAAACCGAATTTTAGCGCACATTTCCCATTTCGGCTTTCAGCAAAGGAAAAGAACTCTCCGCCATTGTTGTCTTTGATAGCTCATACCGCTACAATTCAATTTTATTCGCTACAATTTATTTATTTAAAAACAATTAATGGCCTAATTAATTGGCATTACAATATATATGTATATATATATATATATATATATATAAATAAATGAAACTGTGGTCAGGAATAATGATGCTCAATTATCACTAATCAAGGATCATGCTTGAGGTTAGGAGAAAATTATACCAGTCATGACAGATTCGTTTGTCTGAATTGAAATCAATGAAACTCATTATACAAGATGTAAAGACGCTGCATCCAGGTTAGTCAACAACTTGTGCGAATCACGAAGCTCTATTTCACGTACATCAATTTTCGGTTTTCCCTTTGGCTAAGACTAATATGTTATTCAGTGTTAACTGTTTTACTTTTCCGAGAAATAAATCACGCGAATTTTCAGTGTTAGAAGTTCCACAAAATGTGTACAGTCAGGAATACTAAACGACCCCTGATTTTAAGGAACTCTTAAAAAGTCAAGTACATTTCTGTAAACCTGAAGAGTCGTGATCCATGGATAACAGCGTTTAATTTTCAATGTCCAGATTATTTATGACTTCTCATTTTTTTTCCGATATCGGATGCAGTTTCCCGCAGGTATTGTCGTATATTAGCATAACAAGACTTAGCGTGTTCATTACCTATGCATGACATAAAACTGAGTCAGACAGTAGCACGCAATTAACGAAGCCGATATGGTAACTTGAAGAACCGTTAATTTCTTTTTAAGCCCGGTTGTCTTCCTGGAACAGTAATTGTCGTTAAAGAATATGACGTCAAAAACGACAAGAGACTGCAGACTACGTAAAATTCACAGCTAGCTGCAGTAACCAGAATTACATTCACCATACTAATGCACCAGCATATCACGACTTATTTCGTTCTGTACATTCTACGGTCGTTGGAATCGTTCAATAGTCACTTTTATAGTACAATCTGGGAGGACTAGAGTTCCGTTACTATTAAATATATGTGCTGGAGTAGTTTGAGTAATCATAGCTCTTCAAAAGTTGATTTTAAACATAGTGGTTCAATTATTCCTTTTGGTCACTGAAAAGTGTGCAAAGAGGAAGGCATATAAATAATTATAAGAGAATTTCTACAAGTATTTACTGCCCATAGAACACTTAACATTTATTTTTGCTTAAAACTGTGTCATCATTATAAATATAAATTTTTGAAATGTATACAGACCCAGTGAATATATCTCTGGTTCTGGTGCACGTTCGAAGATCAGTAACATTAGACAAGGGGATGATTTCCTCCGTTCTCATTGGATCAATTAGCTGACCTTGGCTCGCAAGGTCGTAACTGTGTTCCTGACTGTTTATGGGGATAGTATTCAATAATCCCAATTTTTCAAGGAAGCCTGCGACAGGATTCTCTCGCAGGTGAACCTACCCAGAGAGCTCTGGCGGAGGCTACCTTTGGGGATGCCTTCACATCTCTCTGGTTTTTTGAACTAAGGTTCCCACAAGCTGAGGCACCTCGGCCTGTTTTGAGAGGTGTATGTTCCGGGGTCGCAGACCTTGGGCATACTGTAAGTGTTGTCCGCTATTCCTATTGGAATAGTCGGCCAGCTGCCTCCTATACCGGTCAAGGCACGGAGAGGGGAAAGCTGCGACCCCACAGCTATCCCCTCTCCCGCCATCGGAAGGGCGTGGGACAAGTACCGAATGCCCGACCTACCTGATGCAGGTCTTTATAGGGTTTTCCCTGCATTACTTTTAGGTGAATGCTGGGTAGGATCCTTAAACTATAGCCCGGGGGCCATAGTTAACCCTTGGCTACCAACCTCTACCCCTCTACCCCCGTTTCAAATCCCTTCCTATGCTATTAAAGGGGAGATGCCACCATGTGGATTACCCTCATGTAGCCTGTTACCATAAAAAAATATTTTTTTTTCGTTTTACTGCAGCTTGACACTTTCGTGTCCATAAGTATTTTCTGTAATTCGAAGCTGTACTGGGTTTCGAAAGCATTTCCCATATAACGGCAGTGAATAAAATATACATTGCATTTTTTATTTCAAATTATGAAACATGTTTTCCCCAAGAAGACATTTTTGTTTTCAATGAACACTGAAATGCTTTTATTCTGGTGTATTCACTCTAATATAAAAAGACAAGTTGAAAGACTCTGTAATGTTATCTATGTTCGTTATCATCTTACTATTTTTAACCGTAGTTTTTCGCTGTAAATCGCAGCTTAAAGGGTTGTATGTGTTGTCTTTGAGACAATCTTCCTTGATGTCTCCACCAGCAGCTGTTGGCAGTAAAATGGCTTGTAAACGGTGAAGGTAAACGGAAGAGAGTCTGTCGTGTAATAACTTCGTTTAAATAGTGTCACGAGAGATATAAATGCTACCCACACTACGGCAGCTGGAATTTCGGAGACGAACACGGATCGTTTACATGTAATCTTGTGTCTCTTTCGCCCCGTATGTTACGAGGGGAACAAAAGGCAGGGCAGATAAATCCAGCGATAAGTGTCGAAAGATTATACTAGGGAAAAGAAACCTTCGTATATAAAAATACCAGCGAATTATAGATTAAAGTTAAGCGGTCTTTTTCGTGTACAAGATTTAGTTCCTTTGGAAGGAAGAACAACGGTATGTTTCTAGGTGTCCTTTGCCTACATAACAGAAGCATTGCAAATTTTTTCAATCTGGGAACTTATTTTTACAAGAACGCATTATCTTTTATCATAAAGAATACCTCGATTGGTCTGTTAATCGGTTGTAGAACGGTGTCTATATTTTCGTCGTTCATGCAGAAAGAGTCTGTGAACTCACACTTTTAGATTTAGATTTATTATTCATTCCTTTAGTCCTCGGCCGAGGAAATAGGATACGACATAATATAAGGTTACATGAAAATAATAATTATTACAATTACAAAGTTTAAAAATCAAACATTGTAATTTTTAAAAAAATTATAATTTAAAAATACGTTAAATATATTTATATAACAGTAGTTAGTAATTAAATAAATGATAAGTGTATTAATTAATCTTCAATTTTCATTCGACGTTGTTTCCAGCAGAAAATCTTACATCGATTCCCGTCGAACATGAAAAAGAAAATAAGTCAGCAGTTAAATTCTAGAATATTATCATAGTAAAATAATAGCGGAACTTGATCTTATCTGTCCTTCCTATCTACGAACTGTTTCAGCAAGTAATATGCTCCAATAGTTAACAGAGATTTACAACTCTTTATAAATAAATTATGTATAGTTAAAGTTTTTTTTTTAGGGCAACAGGCTACATGAGGGTAATCCACGTTGGGCAACTCCCCTTTAATAGCATAGGAAGGTATTTGAAGGGGGGATGCGGAAGGGTTGAGGAAGGTAGCCGAGGGCTACTAGGGCCCGCGGGCTATATTTTAAGGATCCTACCCGGCTTTCGCCTAAAGAAATGCAGGGAAAACCCCAGAAAAACCTGCATCAGGTAGGTCGGGCATTGGGTACTTGTCCCACGCCCTTCCGATAGCAAGAGAGGAGTTTGCTGTGGGGTCGCAGCATTCTCTTCTCCGTGCCTCGACCAGTTTAGGAGGCAGCTGGTCGACTATTCCAATGGGAATAGCGGACAACTCTTACCGTATGCCCAAGGTCCGTGACCCCGGAACATACACCTCTCAGAACAGGTGTCTCGGCTTGTGGGAACCTTAGTTCAAAAACGGAGAGGAAAAGACATCCCCAAAGGTAGCCCCTTCGTATCTCTCCTACAAGGTTCTGCCTGCGAGAGAATAGCCCTCGCAGGCTTTTGGGCTCGGCAAAGTTTTTATTTCGTCCGGAAGACTATTGTATAGATTTATTTCGGAATAACGACTGCTTGATTCAAAAAGGCTTAGGCGATGTTTTTCTATGCGGAGTTCGGAGATATTTCCACTGTTGTATAAATGATTTGCTCCGTTTCGAGCATATAAATTGATGTTTTTATCCAGACAAACGTTAAAATTTCTAGAATATACCTACAAGGCTAATTTTGATTTCAGAAAGAGGATTCCTAACCGATACATTTGCATACTACAATTGTGTAAAGTAAAATTCTCGGAATAAAAATTATTTCCCAGCAAAGCTTCCAAGGCATTCGTGGCCAAAAACTGTTCCTTATTCAGACAACGTAGACTTCAGAAATCGGTAAACTAAAAATCGTTCTTTGTTATCACGTTTATGGATTCATTTAAGAATAAGTATTATATTATAATAATTTTCCATAGACTCTATACAGAAATTAAACTTTAAGGTGTAGAAATTACCAGGAATCATGCAGTATATGGTTATACTATTATCATAAGAATTTATTTCCTTGCTATATACACTACTTCTTGTACTGAATTATTTGAATGAAAATAATTTTTTAAAAAAATTAACAGCGGTATAAGGCGTGTGAAAGTCACGATGCAGAAGCAGCAGCGATTTTTCTGTAGAGATTTATTGGGAGGGTAAGGACCTGGCTTTTTTGCCAATAGAACCACAGAATGAAAAATTCTAGGGTTTGTCCTGCATTTCTTTTAGGCGAATGCCGGGTAGCATCCTTAAACCCAAGCCCGGGGACCCTAGTTACCCTTGGCTACCTTCCTCCACCCTTCCGCATCCCCCCTTTCAAATCCCTTCCTGTGCTATAAAACGGGAGTTGCCACCATGTGGATTACTCTCATGTAGCATGTTACCAAAAAAAACCACGTGCATTGTGTGACAGACTAGAAGTTTAAAATATAAAGTTTCCAGAAACAATCAATAAACTCGATGAATTTGTATATTTAATATCCGCGTCAAACCTGGAGGGGAATATCTATGCTCATAATTAAAACATTCAAAATGAAAAAAATTACTTTTGATTGAAAATAATGAATAAGAAACACAGCCAATACAGACAAAAAAAGGTAATATATATACCACACAACGTTTATTTTGAGTGTTGTCAACTGACCTGTGCAGTTGTGTTTCTCTAGGCTCTTCTTCGCACCGGACGAAAGGGACAAGGTTCTCAGAACCGTTGTGTGGTTTTTATATTACCTTTTTTTGTCTGTATTGACTATCTTTCTTATTCATTAAAACTTTGAAACATGTAAAAATTTCAATTCAAAATTGATAATTTTAATAAAACCCAGTAAATGTTTACATGCCATTATATTTCCATAAATTGCTGTAATGCTCTTTAAGTTATTAGTCTGTTTGATTAAATAAAATAGTGAAGATAATAATTTAGTATAAATGAACTTTTTAAAAACAAAATTAAATAATAAATAAGGTTATTAGTAGTTTCCTTGTTCGTAGTTATAATCAAACCGTAATTGGAGATATCTGTAATTCCACGAAAGCATGTCTAAATAAAATTTTTGTGAAAATGCTTTTAGTATTTCCTAAAACTTTACCATGGGCCTTTTTTTCCTTTTAAGTCTAATAAAGTGATTATGTAGTCCTTTTAAAAAAATAGCGATTTTCAAGGTTTGCTTAGGTTATTTTCATTTCATAAGTTTGAATTTTCCGTGAATATATAGCTGTCATCGCGAATAGCGAAAATTATTACATATTGTAATATACAAAATAGTGGGCGTTTTAAATGAATGATTATAAACTTTAACAAACAAAATTTTATTATCAATAAATTAAACACAATTACACAATTTAAAAATATCTCAGGGTCTCTACTGGGTTTGATAATGACGAATCATTTTATTTCTCAACTTAAACACAAATTTCAATTTAACAGAGAGAAGATTTACGTGTCAATTAACTATGACGAAATTTACTTGTCAACAAAATTAAACTAAAAAGATGGATTATAATTTACAATTTTTTTATATCAATAAGAAGAAAACGAAATCTGACGTCTATCTTTTAATCAGGTTTACATAATTATTTGTTTTATATTGTTACTCACGGCAGCATTCCAGGATACATTGTAATTGACGAAACACTATGGCGGGGTTTTGCACTGCTTCTAAAAGCTCACAGATTCCAAAATTAATATTTCTTTAGATCAAAAATCAGGAACCAGTTTGAACCTTCTTTTCGTCTCTCGCTCGGTTGACTTCTGCTAATTCTGCCCGGCTATGTTCACCAGACTGTTTGTGCTTAGCAGGTTTCGTAGTTCTGCTCAAGTGAATATTTCGTCTTGAGCAAAATGTTCATGGACCAATCAACTATGTTGATTGGTAATCCTCGATATTTCTCTGCAAATTTCCTTTGAATATTTGAAATTGTCTTGTCTATTTCAACTCGACCAATTTCTGTCGTGTCTGACTGCTCACTGCTTTTACTTAACTTTACTTTTTAAAAGAATATCTCGTCTATTTTAATACGACCTGTACTTGACCAAACCTTCCAGGCAACTGAACAACCGTCTCGCAATTTTGAGCGCGCATACCTCTTCCGACAAAGGAAACCGTGCTTAGCTACATTGTTGCTATGTTCTGTACCGCCACCACAAAGGATTTCTCTAACAATTAAGATTTTCAAATTTACAATTAATGTCTTAATTAATTGGCATAACAATATAGAGACATGTAATAGGAAATATTCCGTCCGAATTATATTCCTAACGTAAATATAGTTAGTCGTTTTCACTAGAATAAACACGTTGTATTTCTCAGAATAATTTTCAGAAAAAAATATACCATATGTCGTCAAAGACTCAAATCATGTAAAGCAAACTCGTTATTGAAGAATTACGGATACGTATTTTTTTTATAAGGACGTTACTATGAGTTTTCAAAATTCAGACTTTTTTGTGCATTCTGCTTCAATGCATTGTTGACATTCCATTGATAACCGACGTTCGATATAAACTTCTCTCCGTTACTGGAAATGTTACGACGAGGACAGAGACGCCAATGGAAGCGCAGACATGCCGGTGCCAGTAATCTCTGGAGTAGTGACAATCGCCGGTCTTAGGTAGATGCTATCTCCTGGGGCAAATCTGCCCCCAAGTCTAAGGTGAGAGGCGTAACGAATTCAGCTTTAGGGAGGGTCCTGCCTCCTGACAAGGTCGGACAAAGGCAATCATATTCACGTCCACGAACCGCTGGCTCTCATGGTGAGTTTATTTGAAGAGGTGTTTACTGCCGAGCGGTTGGGGTGAAGTGTAATGGCTAGCGTGTGTGTTCTTTAGAGTTCTGGAATTCTAGTTAAAGAGCTACGGGCTTAACCAATTTCACGAGCGCTGCATTTATAACAAGTTTAAGCTGACGCGAATGTTAGGCTGCATTTGCGATGCTTGCTTTGAGCTCTAGATGATTTTTAATTGTAAAACAAATGCCCTGAAATTCGAAACATATAAAAATATGGTTTCCAGCTATCAATTACTGAATTTTAGACAAATGAAATGTCGACAAAGACATTAGTTAATATAGCGAGGAGCAAGCAAGTTCATTATGAAGCATATTTTTCGAACATCTGAAAGGTCCAATTTTTTTTCAAGTGCAAAGACGGCGTTAGAACATTATAGACAACGTTAAAATAGCTACTCGCTTTTAAATCAAATAAAAATTATAGCAGGAAACCTCAAAGTTATCAATAGTTTTGTTTTTGCTCAAGTTTCCAATTTTTTAAGAGAAAGTGTTAAAACAATTAAACTGTCATAAATATTCAATTTATATTGTTGGATTGCTCCACGGTATTTTATTTTACTTTATGTTTGCTTCAGCTTCCTCTATTACACTTATTCGACAAACAATTAGAATTGAGCTACCACTGTTAACAAAAAGTAAGGTGAATTTATTTATAAAACATAAATTCTTGATTGATTCTTCCAAATCAATTTCATCCCCTTCAAAGTAATCCCCGTCCGATAACACGCACTTTTTGCAACGCTTTTGTCAGTCCTCGAAACAGTCGGAATAGTCTTTTTCTGGTATAGCCTTCAAGACCTTCTTCGATTCAGTTTTTATCTCCTCAATCGGGTCAAAACGGCGTCCCCGCATTGGCATTTTGAGTTTGCTGAATAGCCAGGAGTCGCACGCAGTCAAATCAGGCGAATACGGTGGTTGCGGAACGATATGAGTCGAGTTTTTAGCAAAAAAGTCTCGAAGAACCAACGCAGTATGACATGGTGCATTATCGTGATGAAGGAACCAAGAGTTGTTCGCCCATAATTCCGGCTGTTTCAGACGAATAGCTTCACGCAAACGACGCATAACGCTCAAATAATATTCTTTATTGACAATTTGGCCCGACGGAAGGAATTCATAGTGCAGCACACCACGATAATCAAATAAAACTGTCAACATGACCTTGATTTTCGATCGACTTTGGCGTGGTCTTTTCGGTCTTGCTTCACCTTTTGCACGATATTCGCTGGATTGGTCGGTGGTTTCAGAGTCGTATGCGTAAATCCAAGTCTCGTCTCCAGTAATGATGCATTTCAAGTGGTCCTGATAGTCAGACAGCAAAGTTTCACACACATCAACGCGACGCTTTTTTTTCCAAAAAATTGATCGATTTGGCACCAATCGATACTTGACGCGTTTGAGATGCAAAACATTCTTCAAAATGGTTTGTGCTGAGCCAAATGATATTCCAACACTATCAGCGAAATCTCTAATTGTCCATCGCCGATTTTCAAGCACCAAATATTTGATATTTTGGACGTGGCCCTCGTCGGTAGACGTTGATGGTGGACCAGAGCGCGGTTCGTCTTCAACGCGTTCTCGGCCCTCTTTGAACTCGTTGTAGCACTTACAAACGTTTTTTTGTACCATAGTTTGATCACCAAAAGCCTTCCGCAACATTTTATATGTGTCCGCACAAGAATATTCGTTCCGCAAACAAAATTTGATGCAAGTTCTTTGCTCAACAAAATCACCAATTGCAAAAATCGAAAAATTCACTTTTGGTTGTTTACAAAAACACGTGTAACTCGGAGATAATTAAACATTTTAACAAACAGACGCTTGGAAAATATTATAGACAGTTCTACCAACCTAGGAAAAAAAATTACCTGTCTTCCTAATACCCGGGAGTTTTAAATGACAACTTCACCTTACTTTTTGATCACAGTGGTATAATGCATTTCAAGGAATTGGAAATTAAATCATAAGTCTACATCCGTAATTTAAATGTTATTTTAAGAAAATATTCAGAAAAAGCCATGAAAGATTATTCTTTAGAAAGATGTAAATTGCCTATCCGTCGTAAATCCTCCAAGATGCTCAAAAACAACTTTACCGTCTAGACCACGTTGAAAAAAGGGGATGAAGTTTTCCCAGGTGGGGGAACTATGGATAAAAAGCGAGAGAAAGTGGCTCATGAGGGTTTTTCCTTCTTGGACATGGTTTTTCTTATACGTACAGACCACACATCGGAGAAAGAGTGACGAACAACAAGTAAAACGGACTACGAGACTGGAATTACAAAGAAGCTGAGGAAACCGCTTGAAACTTTTCTGAAGGCGCCAAACACCAGAAAATATTCCACAGGAAGGCCGAAGTAAGAAAACTACGAAATTTATTTCGTCATTACATTTTTTATAAAATGGAACTTAATTTTTTTTTAGTTGTTCTAAAATTTGAGATTTTTTTAATTTTGAGATAGGGTTAATATTTTTCATTGAAACATGGTGGATGGCGCTTTCAAGAAATAAAAAAAATGAATATATGAATTAAATTAATTTTTGAATTTTAATTTAAAATATTTTGCAAATAAATTCATTTTTTATATAATTAAACATTCATTTTTAATACCACTACATAGGTTATAGTTTGTATATATAATTACACGTTTGGAAGAACATATATTATGTGTATTAAATAAGGCTTATATTATGTATGAGTCATGAACAATTTCAACGATCCCATTTAGCAGGTTTTTTTTTTTGTTAATTTCGAAACAAAAACGTGTTCTTTAAAGTTTTATTTATAATTTATTTTAAGTAGCTGAATGAAACAAGTTCAATATTCTGATTTGAAGTCACCTGAATTAAAGAGTTCTAGTTCTTAACACTAATATTTGATCAAAGGGGGTAATGTTTTGCGGAAAGAGCACCTTACTAACATCCGTAAATATGACCATAAAAACTGGCATGTATTATGTATTGAAAATAGGACGTGTTGATAATTCGAAAACATTTTGTGAGTCGTAAAAGCCATTGGCCCTGGGGTGGGACCCGTTTAGAAAGCGCTTATTGAATTACAATGCCCAAGACGCAATTAGAAGACCACAAAGTATCTTTCCTTTTGCCTTCCACTGTAACGGCGGTATGCGGGTCGGGCTGCTCGTAATTATTATTACAGAGACCTCATTACGCATATCTAATATCACATGCATATTTCATCCGCATACACAAAGGGGATAGGCACTGAGCATCAACTGAGCCAAGGTTCTCAGAACTCGGCTATCAGAACTTGCAGAATAATTGCACCGTCCGTAAAAGAAACCTTTAGAAACGATTTTGATTGATGGAGACTAATGTCGTTGGATACTTCCGCAACGGTACTGTAAAAATAGCCGTCTAAAAAGTAGTAGAAAAGAATCAGTCATGAGTAGACCTTTTAGAAATAAACGAATGAGAATGGTGTAGTCTTGAATTACAAACGGAAATAGGATTAGACAGCTCAGTTGAGTAAGTTCTTGAAGAAAATTATAAAAATAAACATCGTTAATCAAGTGGTGTCCCACGAACAAACTTTGAAAGTGAATTGTTTAATGGAAACAAAAATTTTGAAAGTATCCTTCGAAGTGGTTATAAATTAAAGAAAATAATCATGAATATTTTACCTTTAAAAGTCCAACAACCAAACTACACGTTTACTAGTCATGGGAATGGGAGGACAAAATAAGGAAAGAAACAATGTAGGGAGACTGAAGGGGGGCGATACAGGACGGAGAAAAGTGTTGCTAAGACGCCTCCTGGACGAACCACGAAGTATTCGGGCCTCGCCTTTCTAATTGCCGACGCTGGACTGAAGAGAATGCGTTTGAAGTTGTTTCGATACAATGCGGCTGCCACTCAGTCAAACTCGCTACTACTACGTACTATTCTGGGAAGACGAGACCAACAGAAAAGAACAGAACGAGCGACGTCGGGCAAGACGCTATAAATACGGACGATAAGGAGACTCGGAAACAAAAGAGTGAATGCATACTTGAGAGAGGCACACGGAATTAGGCTTCCGTATTAATTAAAAAACATACAAAGTCAAAAATTGTGTTTTTACCATTTTTTTAAAATAAATCTGGAAATATAAAGAGGAAATCAAGCAATAAAATTTATAATAATAATATTGACACTTCCAAAACTCGCGTACCGAAAGTCATGTTACCTTAAAAATATGTTGGTGATCCACTATGAGAATAACTGTGACCATACAATTAATATATTTCTAAATATGTATTTCATAATGTGTAAATATTATATATCATTCATAGTTATGTTTTTAATTAGATTTTGTGCTCTATTTTAGAAATATTTAATTGTATATTTACGAATATATGAGGAGTAATGCAGTTGATAGTAAATCTATAACAAAACGGAAAAAATTAATAATCTCAACGTGTAATTTTCTCCTTTCTATTTACTGCCAATCGTAATTAAAATAACTGTGCAAAAAGAAGTTACCTGATTGTTACGAGGCCCCTCATATGACCCTGAGATAAATAAAAGTTATATTGCTTGTTAATTATACAGGTAATTATTTGTTTACGTAATATCAACTTGCCAATTAGTATTAAATTTTTAATTCTGTTTACATTTATTCACAATCTCTAAAACTTATTAAATATAGCCCTTATTAATTGTCAATTAAGGTGGTTATAGTCTATTATAAGAATGGAGTCCCATTGTGTGCGAAATACCTGATTAATACAAATATGTCTTTCTATGGTGTGGCCTATAATATCACAACAATATATATTATTTTTACGTTCTCAACGTAAGGGCAACGTAATTACAGTATTTTTGACACGTACCTAGATAAATTATTGCATTATTGATGATTTAAATTAAAAGCTACATTATATATAGACATACATTGAAAAATATAATTCTAACATTAAATTAATATTACCGTTAATTAGTTGGTGATGAACATCGTGTACAATGCTGGCAGACTCATTTTAAAGAGTTTATGAGATACGATATGTTTAATAATTATAGAGTGATTGCTTCTAAACCGATAATATGTGATCATGTGAATTCAGAATCCGGATCCGAAGAAGCGGTCTGCAAGTAGATAATCCGGAAATCGTGTCTGTCTCCGCATTTGTCGGAGCATTCAGTAGGCCATAATTGAAACGGTGTCAACAACAAGTCGGTAACACGACTACCTCAAGGGAATAAATCGCTGTGAGTTACTGCGTCTGGTCGAGATCCAAGGTGTATTAATAGAAGGCGATGATTCCAAACGCAGCGTGCACTGCCGATGTGATGGATGGGTAAGAACTGTCAGCAGTGATTAACGTCCTGGCTTTTTTCGTCTTTCACTAAATAAGCACGAATATAAAACAATTAACACCGTAAATACAGTTTGTTCTAGACTTGTTCCTTTCGAGGGCATGGGAAGCTCGTCCCTCGTTCTAAAACGAATCGAAAATGTTAAAACTGAAAAAGTTAACAAAATTATAATAAGTTGTGAACAGTAAAATTAAATTCTGTTTGTCTCTCGGTTAGATCATTCGGAGTATCAACACATATTCTTTTTACAGAAAGAATCTGACGCTTTCCAAACGAAATTTTCTTGTCATAAATTATTATTGAATTGTAACTATACACCCGAAGAGGTCCCAATCACGGACGAAACGTTGTGTCCGATATATATTATGTTTTAAATTCAATAATAAAAGTTTTCTGTCCAAAAGGCTGTTGTTTTCAATATTCAATTTAAAAGTGAAGTCAGATTATTATAACTGTTAAAAAAAATTTAACTAGACGTTTCGTCCTCAATCTATGACTTCATCAGATGAACAAAGGAGTAAACCTAAAAATTCAAATAAAAATTATATTTAAATAAGTTTTGACTGAAACTATTTTAGTATAAAATTATATAAATTAGATTTAGTTTACAATTTCCTTATATTACCAATTTCTTCCATAAATTTTAACCAAATATTGGCGTTATATAAATAAACTTGGTGTACGAATTTTCTGCAGTGCTGGTTGTAACCGATGTGAGCGTAACAATGTGCTTAAATAAATACACAAAAACAATGTAGTATCATTTTTCGCAATTACAGTCGAATTATTGTGTCTTATATGCAATATTTCGCTCACGAATATCTAAAATTTTCGTAGTTTGCCAATTGAAATTATTGTTATTTCAGTATACATGTGAAACTAAAATATAAAACGTCTGTGTTAAAAGTAAAATAATTAGATAATAACAGACAAAATTATATGCTAAATAAATTCATTTAACGTTTCTACCAACCTTGTTGCTGTCGCCAGGTAATTTCTAATGCGCAAAAGCCGGACGAACTCCGAAATTTGTACACGACTGAATGATTTTGAATGTCGAACTTAAGATTATTTTTCTCTTCTTTAACTCAAGTTTTCAAATAACGTTTCGTTTGTATTTCATTGTACAACTGATGAAATCTTAGATTGAGAATAAAAATAATTTTAATGAATTATTTCTCATTAATTTTTCTGTGTTTATACAATTATAATTTTACTTTGAAATTTTCTCATTCAACATTGACTTTAATTTATTAAGTGACAAGAAGAAATTTCTGCTTGATTATCTATATGTTCCCGAAAGAGTGAGAGTCGTTTTCTAAGAGGAGTGCCTATTCTTGTCCGACTTTCTAATGTTATAAACGTCCTGCCATCTCAGATGATGCGAAACACATAGACATAACCACAGCAAGATGTTTTAGAGAAAGTATTAGAGCGTTTCTCCTCTCGCTCGGAAATGAAAATGAGCTGTAAGTACAATCAGGACAGATTATAATTGAAAACTAAGATCACTGATAGTCAGTTGTGTCAGAAATAAACTGGTTTGTAAGTTTTATTCACCGAGAATACGATAAAATTATTAATATATATATATATATATATATATATATATATATATATTGTAATACGTAGTTAAGAAGGACATAAATTTTGTTCTTATTTCATCAAATTTGTTTAGCAACTCAGACTGGGGATTCTTGAGTGATTTGTATAAAAAAAGATAATGATAAAATGATGGATTAGCTGCTCTTAGAGAAGGGGAGGACTATAATTGGACGTTTAGCAGCTCTTAGAGCTAATGGTTTTGACAGACCTCTGGACGGAACCCTAAAGGCATAATGACAGAAGTTTGGTGGACATCCAATTATATTAACAGGAAATGTTTATTTTAATTGTATTGAGTGGCTCTCGGAACGTGAGAAAGCCAACAGTTTGTGTTTGTTTGGCAAACGTGGAAACTCAAAAACTGTGAAAACAAGGGAATATTCTGGAGAGGGGGAAGCAGATTAAAGTGAGTTGGACTGAAGACCTGAAAGGGGAGATAGACGTGAGAGTTGGAGCGAGTTGGACATGAGAGTTGGAAGGAGATGGACGTGGAGTGTGGTGCCATAATCTGAACGAGAAAGTCATAGGAGTTGACGTGTAGACCGCAAAGGAGGAGGACGTGGAGACAGTGATAAATATTCGGTCAAATTGAATGGTGACCGTGCCTAAACAGAAAATAAACATTTTTAGTCCATGCAAGCAGTCAGGAGTCGGGATATCAAGAAGGATAAAGTGAACGTGTGTGTGAAGCGTGAGTAAAAGTCTGTGCACAGAAGGGCATTGTAGATTAAAGAGCATTCATGAAAACCCCCAAATAAAATTGTAAGTAGACATTCAGTAATAAATTTTGTAAATTGTTAAATAAGGTTATCAGTCAGATTTCGTTTCATTTCGTTTTCATTTTATTTTAACTGCATTGTTTAAATTGTAAATTTTGTGTTCCGTTTCCTTATCAACCTAGTAAAGACCCTGGGGTACAGTGTCTGATTTATAAAATATAACTAGATTATTAGTGTAATTTAATTGTTGAGTTAAAAGGATATAAAAAATATACAGTGATTTTCTTGAGTTGTATTCTCGATTAATAAAATTGTTTTGTTTAATAAAATTTATAACTTGTTTAATTTAAATTCCTATAATCATAATTAGCAACAAGTTGGGTATATATCCTATGCATGGAATAAGACTTTAGTAACCTTCTAACGTCATTAATAGGCACGCTATCTCACACTAACTTCGTGATTGTTACTGCTGCTTCTGAAATCTAGTCTCTTGTAACAATTATTCTTGATGCTCCATTTTGCAAGTGAATCTTCTTTACACACGCACTTGGACAGTAAGTTGGAGAATACTTTTAAGAAACTCGTTAATATGTTCTATATGCTAATCTGAAATCAAGCACAGCGATCGAGATGCCGCCGCACTCTTCTCCACACATGTACGATAAACGGTAAACCGTAACGTGAAATGTGACAGAAGTTATTTGTGCTAGGATTCACTTCGCTTATTATATACGTATGTCGTTATCGTTGTTTTTTTCTAAATATATGCGTTGCATCAAGAGAATGCACAATTTTTATGCGCTTTAACCAAGAAATAACGCGATTTTATTTGTTACACTCAATTTTATAGTTTTGAGAGAAAATTATCACGCTATCCGGACGAATGGCTGAACATAAATTGATAACATTATTCGGAATGGTCACGCTTATGAAATGAAAACAGAAAAACTGAAAAATTCACCCCAAATTATTTTTTGAAAAATACCCCAAAGTGTTGAATTGATCTAGAAATCATGATCTCTGTATTAAGAATTACAGGTATCCTTTAATGACTTCAGATTAGTGAAAGGAATTAAACAAATATTTAATTTCTAAATAAAGCGAATAACAAATATTACAATGTCCGATAAAGGACTGTTCAAAAGTGGACTGACAAACCTTTTCATGTTTTACCTCCTCGATTTGTATTCTATAGATATATAATAAAGCGCAAACATATCTATGCCACAAAAAAACTTCTGACTCTGAGCTTTTTATCAAGGGCCATCAGTGAACGAATTTTTCGTATAGCGCTTTCTACCCGTATTCAATCATTCATTTATAATTAAAATATGTTTCAAAAAAATTACCACCTATATCTCCATCAAAAAATAATTTAAAAATTCATTTCACTGTTAACTGGAAATAAAACAATAAAATGTTAGAAACTTATGTAATATAATTAGAAGAATCCGCCCCCATCTGTATCAAACACTCAGAAACTAAGACGATCGTCTATTTCTGAATAGTTGAAAATCAGTTTATCATCAATTATTCTCCTGATTTATTCATCAATTAATATTCATAAACTTTCATTCTATTATATCTATTTAATGGCTAATATGCGGTGTGTAAAGAATTTTTAAGTATTGCTTTGTCGTGATGATAAGATTGAGGATGAAGTTTTCAATCAAATAGCGTAAATTGACACTACATTTCAGGCCAAAATCTGTTAACTCTAAAAAACCTAAGTTCTTTAAAAAATCGTTGAGGTTCTTTTGAATATTTTCTTACAGACGTAAACGGCTTTTGATGAAATGGGTTAAAACTATCCTACAGGACGTCTGTTCGTGACCAGGGTGGAGCGTGTCGGTAAAATGCGCGTCTGAGGTAGGTAAAAAAACGTTATTAACGATAGCGAATGGGATGTAGAAAACACACGTCACAGGAGAGAGAAGTCGACGGAGCCGACGGAGATCGTGTTGTTTGCGGACGATAGACGGAAGGGGCGTGGGTTCGAATCCAGTCACGAGACCGTAACTTGTCGCAAAGCGTGACTAGCAGATACAGAGATAGCCGACGGGGACGCCATGAAAATTAACACGCCGAGGAAAAAGCTGGCTGTCTGCCTAATAATCGTGACCTACGGCCAATAGCTTCAGGTAAGAGATTGGATAGTGATCTCAGAGAACCATAATTCCTGGTAGTATTTCGTTCAATTTTTTAACTTCGATTAACTTCTTCGGAGAATTAGATCTTTTTTAAAAATTCATGATTTCAATATGTTTGCAGAACTATGCGTCTATTTTCCAGTTGAAAATAATTTTTTATTGTACACTTAAATCTTACAATTTTTATAATACTCTCCAGACAAGGAGAGGGCTACTTTTGGGATGCCACCTTCTCTGTCTGCTTTTGAACTAATTTTCCCACAAGCCGGGGCACCTCTGCCTGTTTTGAGAGCTGCATGCTCCGGGGTCGCAGATCTTGGGCATATTGTAAGAGTTGTTCTCTGTTCTTATTGGAACAGTCGGCCAGCTGCCTCCTAAACTAGTCGAGGCTCTTTAGAAGCACAGCAAATTCCTCTCCCGCCATCGGAATGGCGTGGGACAAGTACCTACTGCCAGATCTACCTGATGCGGGTTTTGTAGAGTCTGTCCTGCATCACTTTTAGGTAAATGCCAGGTAGGATCCTTAAACTATTGCCTGGGGGTCCTAGTTAATCCTTGGCTACCTTCCTCTATTTAAAATCCCTTCCTATGGGAGTTGCCACCGTGTGGATTACCCTCAAGTTGTCTGTTACTCTAAAACAAATTATAAAACTCTCCGTGTCATTTTAGATTGTTAGAATTAATGCGAGCTCCAGTCAGTGGTTCGTAAATTCTTCTTAAATATAACTTCGAGCTTTGTTAGAGTTTAACATACGTCAAGTTTCTGATTTTTGAAGTTCTGAAACATATTTTGTATATTGGTGGTTTTATAATTTAATCAATAATTTTATTTTCATATTTTCAAAGATTTCCATTTTGAATGAGTTGAAAATGACAATAGAAGAATAGATACATAGTATTAGTAATTATAATAAAAGAAACGCAGACAGTTACTTTATTCACAATTGTTAATATTTATAGCGAAATGCTGAAAGTGTCATTGAATATTTAGTCATGTCAAACTTCTGAATTCTGTCAAGCCATTTCTTGAGAAATTAATTCTCTAGTTATTTAATTAAGCAATCAGGAAAATAAAGTTTCCATAAGCTAATTTGTTAGCTTAGAAATTACACACAAATAATTCCAGCATTTGTCATGCTACAACAAATAAATTAATTAAACTTAATATTATTAAACGTTAATGCAAGGATTTGTTTGTATTCTCAGGTTTCATAGTCTTTACAAAAATACGATTCTTACTGATATTATAACTTGTTCCATAAATGAAATTTTTTTAAAGAATTGATAATTAGTTTTAAAGTAGTCGTGTTTTGCGTCTGAGCTTCTGTTAGAAAGACGTTGTATTCATCTGAATTCCGTATTCCTTTAAAAAAAAGATGAAGCTCTCAACCCGTGCTCACGAGGTTTTTTCCCCCGTTATCGATATGGGCATAATGGATAATCCGATTACAGAGTGCTTTTATGTGTCACAACTTAAAATTCAGAAGTAAGAGGTCTTCTCATTAATTAAAAACAGATTATCTAGACGATGGAGATAGTGTGGCTGCATATTTCCACGTAATATTAAAATATGGGACAATTTAAATAAATTTCTATTTGAACCCTTTGTCTTGGATTCGCATTTATCTGCTTTTAATTCGTAGTATATTAATTATTTTTTATAATATGACATCTCAGTTATGCGTCGATGCTGATAATCGTAAATAAAACCTGTTTATTTTATTAAAAATGCAATAAAACACATCAAAATTTGTGAATACTATTATTGAATAATTCGTATGCTTTCAGAAATAGAATTTTTTGCTTTATTTTATGAAAATAATAAATTAATAATAGTGTTTGACTTCATAATGCTTTACGTTGTTACAGTTAATCTAATATTGTGTTAATTTCAGAATGCAAAGTTAATGTTATATATTGTAATATCTCACGTAAATAAAATAAAACTACCAATTTAAACCAACAATTATCATTTATTAAAACACAATTTTCAATTTCACAAATCTGATGAAATTTTATAAATCAAAACAATTTTATTTACCTAGAAT
This sequence comes from Zhengitettix transpicula, assembly GCA_037074705.1. NCBI lineage: Eukaryota > Metazoa > Arthropoda > Insecta > Orthoptera > Tetrigidae > Zhengitettix > Zhengitettix transpicula. The sequence continues at coordinate 31,546,836 of CM073593.1, read as the reverse complement.
ACATTTCAAATAATTGAACTCGGTATCCTCAAGTTCGTTACTGGGTTGGTAAGGAAACGGAACAAAATGTTACAATTAAACAAATACAGTTACAATAAATGAAAAACGAAATAATTGAAATGATTGAATCGAGTGAAACAAATGAAACGATTGAAACGAAAGAAACGAAATCTGACTTTTTACCCTTTTTTTAACAATTTACAATTTATGAATTCAGAAAATTAAACTTACACGCTCTCTGGTTCACACACTCACTTCATACAGGCTTAAAAGGCACCAGGCTGCGCTCACACTCTGCTTTCACAGCCACCTCCTCTTGACGACGTTACCCTCACGACGAATTCAACCAACTCTGCTTTCAGGCAGATTTCCACGATGAAACTCCCACCAACTGTTGACGACTGATGTCCAGCTAATTACTCTCGGCCCCCTAGCTTGACCTCGGTCCTGCGTCTGCCCCGCGGACCTGCACGAACGATCTCTCCCCGCTGACACGTCCGTCTCCTCTCCCTACTGAATGATAATGACCTCAAAACTGTCCAACTGCCCTCTTATTTATATCCGGGCTCCAGAATATTCCCTTGTTTTTCTCAGTTTTTTGCATTTTCACTTTCGCCACACAAACACCAGCTGTTAACTTTCTACCGCTCCGAGAGCCACTCAATCAATTAAATTAAATTATTTCCGTTTAATCTAATTGCATCGTCCAACAACCTTCTGTCATTTATGCCATTAGGATTCCGTCGTCTAGATGTCGGTCACACCCATTTAGCCCTAAGAGCCGCAAAATGCCCCAATTATTAGACCTCCCCTTCTCTAAGAGCCACTTACCCATCATTTTATCATTATCTTTTATATTTACAAACCACTCAAGGATCCCCAGTTTCAGTTTGTAAACAAATCTGATAAAAATAAGAACAGAATTCAAGTCCTTCTTTACTGGTTATTACAATATTTTACACTCTCATCCGAAGCCAAATTATTCTAGAAATTAAAGTTTATATGATCATTCATCGGTATATGTCTTAACTAACAAATTATATTATCTTGATAACATAAATATATACACTATCTCCATCTCTATAATATTGTAATGCAATTAATAGACGTTTCTTTATTTTTATTGTAATTAAAATTTCCTGGATAATTGAATTGTTACAGCATACATGTAAGAATTTTTTTAGTGTACTCGTGAAATAACTGTGGACCGTGTAGCAGAGATTATTTTAGGTTCAGACATTCGTCGCTCTGCATTTTCGTATGACGTGCTGGGCTCGGGATTCCGGTTGGCATCTGGTCCAGAGCGAGCAGTGGTGTCACTTTGATGTTGTGAGAGTCGTAGCTCGCGGATTCAACCAGACCGTTCACGTAAGTCTCATTTCAGACTCCACAAAGTTAACTGACGTTTATATACGTCTCAACTTCTGACGGAAGACTGTCCTCCAGACTCCAAAGCCAAACTGTTTCTTTTACCATTCTACTTCAAATTCAGATATTAGACTGTCACTCCTGCTCTTCTCAGTCTTTCCTCAGTAACTTTGGCCTCTTATTTCTCTGGAGTATCATCGAGTATCTTGAGGTATACATACAACGAATTAATTTCTAATTTTCTTTCTTCAGTGATGACCTATAGCGCTAGGTGTGATTAACCACTGTTGTTTGAGGGGTTTTGAACGTACATTATTCTGAATTTACTCATACTTCTCGGCGCAAAAGTGGGGAGATATCTGAAGCTGGGAAATCTTATTTACTAATGTTACAGACACGTCGGTTCGCGCTTCAAGCTGGCGACTCGTCCACATATTCCTGACTTTACGATAGTCAAACATTTTATCTACAATGCCTGAGTTTTAATTTAATAATTATTACATTTGCAAAAAAAAATACGCTTGTTACACTATATTAAATGTCAATACAAAACTACTTCAAGTTATTTTGTCAATAAACAGTTCTTCGTTTAAATCGTTTACTTATTCAACAAAATTTTAGCTACATTACATTTGTTTATTTAATTTATTTATGAAATATTTTAGTTTTTTTATAATTCTGCTATGAACGGCGACGAAACTGGACTTTTTTAAAGTTATGACTACTAAAATAAAATTGCTGTGTAAAAAAAATGTAAATTTCAGATGTGAAAGTGTTTACTAGAGAAATTTCCGCAAGTGAAAAGCGTGTGTTGCAATTATGACATCTCTTAAACGCATGGAAATATGAATTACTACTGTTTCAACACTTCGTTAGCTTCTACCGTCTAATTATGATAATTAACATTTGTTGAAAAAAAAAGAGCTGAGATACGAATGGTCTTCTGGTTGTTACAACTTAGACGAAAGCAACAGGTGCGAATGACGTCACCGTACCCGTGGTTCAAGGTGAGACGGTAAGAAACGAGAAAATATATGTTAAAACAGCTTTGAATTCACGCCACGGTTGTTAAAAAATTTCAATCGAGAGTATTTTAATAATATAATTGAAATTAAAAACTCTGGAATAAAACATATTGCATTTAATTAGCAACAATGCTTTTCATATTTGCAATCATGAAACAATTAAATTAGCAAAATTGAAATTAAAGATAAATATAAAAAGGGAAATCTCTCAGATCTCACGTTATTTTAACGAATCACTCATTTCAACCCGAGTCGTAATTTTGACGAAATGTACTTAGTGCTCGGCGCCTGCGGTCGTTGTCGTCGTATCGAGCATTCGCTACAGTAATATCACTACCCAGATGATTATTAAAATTCTGTCTACAAATCTATGCCTTTTCATATCTATTTTTCTAAAAAAAAATATTTATATTCTTACAAGGAAGTAACTGTGGGCACCTATGCTTTAATATTAAATTATTGACTGATTGGTCAAGCAAGGACCATGTGACACAATTTGTAAAATTTTCAGTCATATTTTTCCAATCATATTTCATACTATTAGAACAAATATTATTGGTCGTAAACAGTTGTCCCTTATATTTTATTCACGTTTAAAAGGTGTATATCTGGTTTGTTTTTACTTACAAAATGTGATTATATTCTTAACATATACGTCTTAAAACGTATTCTTGAGTTTAATATCGATGACTTCCCGCAGAGAGAATACAGGAAATGGTTTACTTTATGACTGTGTCCGGGTGGTCCCCAACAGTTGGTCGCTTCATTGTCTAACTTAATCTCTCAGTGTCTCCCGAGGTCGTGGCCGATTTGAAACATTTCAAGCGAGACTCAACTGAACGCATCGGAAAAGAATTTTAATGAAGTGAAACCAATTAGAGAAGTATAGTCATGCGGTTTGCAGATGAGGCACGCAACCGCAAAATATATGACCAAAGCAATTTAACCATCAACTGAATTTTTTTCATGACGTATTATTCACTACACCTAAATGAGCATGCACGAGGGCTTCAATGTTTTGCAATGAATTATATATATATATATATATATAATAGCTGGGTGCTCGACGTTGCTCGTGTACTTATTTATATAAACCAAAAAAGTATTTAACTCTATATTAATCTTTAGTCAAGAATTGATTTAACCTAAATCTAAATGTTCGTAGTTCCGTAATACTTTCAACAGTTAGTGCATTAATTGAACAGCTATAAAATACATTGCATCAAAACCAACAAGCATACTTCAGAATTTCTTTACGAATAGAATATTTAATTATACTCCTTGAGTATTGTAGGATATAATTGTTCCTCAGTCTTCATACATTACGAAAGATTTAATTGATGATATTGTTAACTACATTCACGAAATAATAAATAAATTTGTACACAAATGGTCGCCATATTTGAGTCACTAATATGGCACGAAAACTAACTTAAATTTCGCGCAAGGATCGTAAAGTATTTCGTAATGTTTTATATTATACTATAGAGTATTTCAGTATAAAAGTTTACTTTTTATTCAATTAAAATATTTTGGTTTTATTTAATTACAAAAAACGGAAATATTTCCTTTGTTCGTCGCGTAGTAACGTCTCTCTCTCTCGCGTGACGTCACGGTCTCTTCGCGTGCTGTAATTTAACACAAAATGATCATATGTTTAAATTATAATTCTTTACACCTTTATGCTAGAGATTACTCACCACCACAGTACCGTTTATCGTAATTTGAAGAATATGTGTACTAATTTTTGTTGCAATCTGTCGACGCGTTTAAATCTGTATAGAGTTAACGTAAATACATACATACAAATACACATCCTTTTTTATTATATAGATATATTACAACGTCCGCTAAAGAGAAGGTATACAGAAACATATTTTATTACTTCCAGTCAATGGTTTCTATAAGAAAGAATCCGTAAATATTAGGAATTACAATAAAAACTGGTTTTATAAATAAGCAATTGGATGCCGTATATACGTAAAAAAATTATTTTAAAATTAATAATAGGGTGAAAAAATTATTTAATGAAAGCAACGTAACATAATTAAATAAATGGTTAGATAAATTGATGTCTGGTTTAATACATTTACCAATGCATAAAATTTCTTTTTAATCACGCTATACGCTTTCTGTTAGAAGGGAACGTCTAAAAAGGTTATAAAGACAAGATCTTGAACTATATATTTATTGTACACTTTCTTTACAGTTCTGACAATAGTTTCTATGTTGCTTTCTTGTCATGTTTTTATTTACTTTATTTTGGATCGCTTTAACTATATTAAAACGTTATTAGATACCAAGAAATTTTCATACAACGTTACATGTTCGTAATCTCCATTAATTTGGGTTAATTATTATATGGTTTTAATTGTGGCTTCTTTTGATAAATTTAGATCTTTGTTGGTTGTATTTTCTCATATGGTTTCATCTCATTACTTTTTGTTGCCGGTGAATTCAAATATTCTGTGGTATATTGTTTGGATACTGTTGCAGCTATGACAAGAAGGCGGAGAAATCCTGCTAAAAAGAAATCTAGGGGTCAATTTAGTGTGGGAGATTCTGACGCCGGTCTTCTTGAGAGGGTTTTTGGAGTATTTAGATCTTTTATGTTTTCAATTGTCGATCGGGACGGGCCGTGTTATTATATTTAATGGTTCTAATACTTACGTTCAATCTATAAATAATACAGGTTACATTTAGGCCTTGGGATCGAATATAATTTAATTCAAATTGAAAAATCAACAACTTCATTTCTTTATTTCAGAAGCCTAAGACGTACGTAACGTTAGCAGACAAGTTTTGTTGGTTTCTGGCCGTGATTGAGATGTCTGGTCTTGAATGAATCTTGTTGATAAGGAAGGAGAGCCAACATATTTTTTATTCCTCTCGCCGTTTCTGACTGCCGCCTCCTTTTAGAGTGTAGATAATTGGCGTTCTGTTGAGGGCCATCATGGAAGAAGTTGCTGACTCCGCCACAAGGTCTCGGCAGATGCAGCTGGACTTTACTTTCTAAATCGGGTTGCGCCAAATGAGGCGTTGAGGGAAAATAAAATAAAGCAACAAAAAAAAAGTACAGAGTTGGCTCGCGATGAGCGTCTGTGGTGACTTCATATCGCCCCGGGAATACGAAGGCCTTGTTGCACGTGAACGGAACAAGATTAACAACAAGAAAAAGGAGGAAACGAAATAACCAGCCCGTTGTCACGCTACGTTGAGTGCGAAATACAAACCGCTGTCTGCTGTTTTGATTACATTTACAATTCACTCTGGTTTTGTACAACTTTTTCATCACATTGCTTCAATCCAATCTACTGTTGAAATACTCTCTGTCATGGCATCAAGCTATGTTATGACCTTTCATCGACGTATAGGTACAGTTCTGCAATAAATCCTGCCTACTAATGTACAGATCACGGGTACCACAGACATTCATCACAACCAGAATAAACTGATTTCTGACCTTCGTTTTGTTTGTAACTTCACTCACGAAAACGAGTTCTGTCATATTCCATTGGTAAATTTTGTTTCAGAACTCACCTTACTAACGTTTTACATTGATATTATCACGACTTGATATATTATGGATTCATGGATATAATTATAGGTAATTTTTTTGTTTATGAATGTTTTAATCTAAAATAGTTTAGGACAATATACTAATTACTCTGACCGTTTTTTTACTTCTGACTTGAGTTCATCACCTGCTTCGTTAGTAAATTCGCTAAAGGATTAAAAAAATTTCTATATATAGCGATGGCTTGTTTTTTATATTTAATTAGATATTTGATATAATTTCACTCAAAGCAATTTAATCGTCTGCTACTAATCTTAAATACCTTAAAATTAAAATAATAAAACATATCACAATGCGTTTCACTCTTGGTCGCCATACCAATTTTTAAAAATACGACAAAAATACTGATGGTAATTTTTGTCACTTGGATGCAGAATATAATATTTCATGGTAGTAGAAAAAACTATTTAAATCATCTACGAAAACTGAGGTTTTGAAGAACATATAAAGCATTGAGACTAAAATTAAAAATACTTTCTTCGATATAAAATGTAGAGGTCTGTGATGTTCGTAAATACAGGCCAAAAACCTTAAGCAAGATTGAATAGTTAACGACATATTTATTGTTTTCCTACAAGTTAATGGAAAGGCAGAGGAGGACACGCAAGGTTCGCGATATAATAGACGACGCTGTAATTGCATATTACGCTACAGTATTTCATTCCGTTTCGCTAAATAATTACTCCTGCGTTTGGTTCCGTGGTTCATAAATGGTTCGGTGTGGCGTTGCCTTTAAACGAACGATCTGTGGGGCTATAAACCTGTAAACTTCCGGCACACACACATTCAGCTGCAGACTTAACTCATTGCCGTAGAGGTGATTTCTGTACGGCCCACGGGTTCGTCTGGAACCAAAAAATAAGAACGCGATTATTTCACACTTTTTTTATTAAATTAATAAGTATATTATAAATAAATAATCAAAGTATAGATAAAATTTTCTTACACTAAATCACAAAAATTACTAATTTTTTACTTAAACGGTAATAAATAAAATATAACTTACAGAACCCGTACTTATTTAGCAGAAACAATAACAAGCCCGTTTAAATACATTTAATATCAATATATTGTAATGCCAATTAATTAGGCCATTAATTGTTTGGACGTAAAATTTGAATTGTTTGAGAAATCCATTATAGTGGCCTGATTGAACAAAGCGACAATGGAAAAGCGAGCTAACTTGCTTGGTCGGAAAGTCAAAAATGGCGTATGCGCGCTAAAACTCGGGAGAACTAGGAGTCAGTTCGCGGAAAAACATCGTGAGGAGCAGAACAAGTAATACAACTGTTAGTTAGCGGAGAAAGATTGTTAGGAGCTGATGGAGGAAAGACATTATGAGAAGCAGAACAAGAAATATAATTTGAGCAGATACTAGACATCGTCAATGTATAACTAGTTAAAGTTGTAAATTAATACGAAGAAAACATTCACGCCGCAAGTATTGAAGCGTAAATAATTGAAAAGTAAGAGCAGTTTAAGTCTACAGCCAGGAGCTAAAGAATAGTTAGTTCGCTCCAAAAAAATAAACAGTTAAAATAAATCGTCAAGGAGATACGTTGCAGTTTACGTCCAATTCAGTAAAAGACTAATAACTCTATGAATCATAGGGTTCCGGTAAGGCGAGCAGACATCAGATAGCTGACATTCAGGATCATCATCCGAGTTCCTGTGAGCCTATCAATTTTGACTTCAATAGTATAAAATCTGTGAGTTGACTTTTAGAATTAGTGTATAATTTTTGCAAAAGTGTACATCCGAAACCAAAAAGAATGCTGGTACCAGATGGACAGATGTAAGTAACAAAACCGAAACTCATGATTAATTGTAAACGCTAATTAGAGGCTACGGTCAGATTTCGTTCTGTTTTAAATTGTCAATCAGAGTTAATTTCTTTACTTTTAAATTTCTTTCATTCTAGCGAAATATTGTGAACTGTTTGTTAATAAGATTTTTAAATCAATTTGTTGTGGCCTTTATCAAACCCAGTAGAGGCCCTGAGAGAGAGAGAAAGATTTAAAATTTTGTTGTAATTATCTTTATTGCCACAAAACAAAATAAATAAATATTATGTTTGTTAATTAACGCCTTGCATTTAATTATTACCTAAATGGCGATTCACGTGAGGTAAATTCTTCAAAATCATTAATTCTTTAAATTAATTAAAGGCTTTTCTTTTGATTATTACAATATATATATAATTTTAATCGTATAACGTCAGATTCAGTGATTTTTTACTTAAGAATTTCTAAATTTCCGTTTTTACTGTATTTAATTCATAATTCACAGATTTCTTATTTTAAATTATTATAACGGAAATATTTTCACTGATCTTTAACTTGGCATTGTCTTTTTGCAATTACGATTATTTAACTCTGTTATTATATTTTATAAATAAAATATTCTCGACTACTCCACAGTAGCACATTACAAAATATCCTAGGATTAATTTTTGACATTATTTAGTAGAGTATAAAAATAACAACAATTGATACTGTATTTGTTTATGTATTGATTATTTATGTTATATATGTATTATAAGGAATTTGACGATTATGACGAATTAAGAATGAATAGATAGGAGATAACATTTTGTTCTCTCCACTTATTCGTACTTCTGAACTTGTTACATCTTATTTATTTACACAATTTATTTAACTACAAGGATTTTAGTTGCTAATACCCAGAAAAACAATCAAAAACAGTCAGAAACAATCGGCGCCTCCACGACTTTGAGAAACTTGTGCAGTTAACATTTGCCCAATTGTCGTCATCTTGTCTCCTCTGATGATCCTCTTTCTCGTCGACTACACCATCCCACCTCCCAATAACAATGCAAGAAGCTTTATTTTATCAATTAGCTTTGTCAATCATCTTTGAGCGCGTAATTATATTCGTCCAGACATAAATTCTTATAATTGGCAGGTTCTTTGCTCTACTCACAACTTCTGCCAAACCGCAAATTTACCCTATGGAAACCCCAGACCATCGTCGCAGAATTTTTATGGCCGTATTTTTCAGGTCCATTTTGGTTCCTTTGTGAATTCCACAGCTTTTACTAACACGACAGAGTGGCCACATCAACTGATCAAATTCTCACTCCTTTATTATATCTATAATAAATTAAAATAAAATATAGTACATGACCTAAATCTGCTATAAACACACTTCTACTATTACTAACGCCGACTAAACTTTCCTTAGTTCTGAATGCCCCAATATTTTCATCGGCCAATTGTTTGTCATCTTTTCTGAGTGGTCCATAAGCTTTTTTCGTCTCCCACATTTTATAAAACTCTTCTCTTATTTTTATATATATTGTGGTTAACGCTTTTAATTAAACCAAAATATTTTAAAACAACAAATTTGATTTTCGTTGAATTTACATTTCATATTTTTAAGTAAATTCCTTTTTTTATGAGAATCTAAATTTCAGGGTCGCTTATAGGGCATCTAATAAATACAGTGATTTTAAATATTTATTAAGTTACAAAAGCAAAAAATTTAATTTAAATTTACAATAACAAATTTTATTCCAACAACAAAAACTTTATAAATATGAAAAGTTATAAAAATATGACAAAGTTATAGAAATCTAGCGGTAAACGTAATTTACGTTAAGGTTTACATAAGAAGGTTTTTTGTTTTTATATACCATTTATTTAGAGTTGCATTGTGCACACGCGATTATTTAATTTTTATGAATACTAATTTCATTGACAGGCCATAGCACTGATTTTATTATCGTCTCATTTTCCAACACTTTGCACGCCTTTCTACTTTAGTGTCATACGTATTGTGACACTCAGTTTGCTGTGGAAAATCTTTAATAGAAAAAATGTTGATATTCATCCCATACTTTGCTGAATTCAACCACCACAGACTCTCGCCGTGCTCCCAGAACACACACGAATGAACTATTTCAAGCACACATACTGCTCTCTGAACATCTGAGTTTTCTGACTACATACTGCTCTGCTCCCAAACACACACTCACAGCTCTCAGACTGTCTTCTTCTCACAACATACTCCTCTGTCTCCCAAACACACACTCTCATCTGTCCAAAGTTCTGAGCGTCTTATATACTCTTTCTCGACAACAATTATAGTCTCTGCATTCTCGCGCCAAACAATGCTGTTCTTTACAATGCTCGGCCTCAAAGTTACGCAGCCAGTTATTAAAGAAATAATTTGAAGGAAGCATTCCATTGCACATTTGTAATCTCTACAATATAACCTTTGACAGTTATTCTATAAAGCGGTATTTGAAAATGGTTTCCACTTACGTCCATCCAAGTGTTCGGCTTTCTAAATTTCTTATCCTGAAAACACTCTTCTAGTAGAATAATTAATTTTCTGATTGTCAAATATCTGCCCTTTATATCTCGTATAGATTTTAATTTCTACCAGACTCGTGAATGATAATACGTTAGTCTCGTATTGAGTATTCCTCGTGCGTAGTCAGGATGGCTGTCGCCGATAATAATGGAAGGGTCGAATGACTGCTAGTTAATTCCTTTGAATGAGGTAGCCCGGAGGCAGGCCCGTATTAGTAATCCGAGACGAGGCATATGGAGCGTCGCAATCAGCTGTTCCATTAGGACCACACGCCGCCTCATTGTCCGGGATCAGGGCTCCAAGGACGCAGATAAAAGGGAACCATAAAAACTAATCAGAAGGCTTGTGTACATCAAACCAGTTGGCTTACTTAGTTCAGACGTATGACACCTCTGTGCAAATATTATTGTCACAGTTATCACCTCAAAGCTGTTTACCATTTTCACTTCCGCTATTATCTTCAAACTGTTATCAACATTTTCGCAGTCACTCATATGTTCGTCATTATCTTAAAGTATTTCAATTTATTATCAACAACAAAACGCTAGCACCATTGTCATAAGCACTATTATCACGTTTACGAGTCATATTTTAATAACAATGAACGCCATAATTTTCTAAACAATCGCCATTATCAGTGTCACTATTGTTATAATTATTTTAATTTTATAAATAACTAGCTGGGTGCCCGGCGTTGCTCGTGTACTTATTTATATAAGCTCGAAAAAGTATTTAATTGAATACTTAAATATATTCCTTGAGTATTTTAGGATATAATTGTCAATTGTCACTCAGTCTTCATACATTAAGAAATATTACATTGATGAAATTGTTAGCTAGACTCACAACTAATATAGCGCGAAAATTAACTTACATTTTCCACAAGGATGGTAAAGTAATTCGTATTCTTCTTTATTACCATTCGATGGAGTATTGCTGTATAAAATTATACTTTTTATTTAAAGAACATATTTCTGCTTTATTTCATTCCTAATAAAGGAAATATTTCCTTTGTTCGTTGCGTAGTAACGTCTCTCACTCGCGTGACGTTATTGTCTCTTGGCGCGCAGTAATTTAATATTAATGATCACGGTTTTTAATTATAATTCTTTCCACATGTATGCTAGGCGTTTCTCACCCTCACAGTACCGTTTCTCGTATTTTGAAGAATATGTGTACCAATTTTTGTTGCATTCTGTCCACGCGATAAAATTTGTATAAAGAACAACGTAAATACATACATACATACAAATATACATCCTTTTTTATTATATAGATCGTCACAGTATTTAATGTTCACAAAATACTATAATTATTCATAAAGGTACCAATGTGGAGTGACGCTGTTTAGTCCTGTGAGTTTTAATAGTTTGGATTGGGGACCGAATCACATTCAGAAAATCCCGAAATTTTTCCAATCAATTTCTTAATAAAAAAGACGGCAAATTATTTCTGTATTCATTATTTTCTAGGCTGTAGCTTCTATGCTTCAAAATTTGATTAGAATATTTGATATGTCAAGATATTTTACATACTAATGATTTGTAAAGAAAGATGTTTCTTATTTTTCTTTCCGTGAGATTCTAAAGGAGCCGCTGTCATGAGTATATTTACAATGAATAAGGATATCGTTCCTTATTGAGGAGACGATTTACGCTCCATTGTCATAAGAACAATAAGTACGTACTAAGCAGCTAATAGCTAGTTGTGCGTACGTGGAATAAACATTCAAATTAGCTATTCTTGGAACTGCATAGTTACATAATAAATGGAGTAACGATGGCCTTGTGTTGTACGACAAGACATTCCAATGCAAAAGTTGAAGGATGAAGGAGGCATTTAGTAAAGAATACAAATATATACTAGTAACAATAATTGAGAACCCCTTATGAATGCAACACACAACACACATTTAATCCAATATGCTTATTCCACTAAGATTATATAAAATAAATCTTCCCATCAAAAGGCGTGAACAAGTATGCTGATTTTCGCAGTTTCCTCAATGTATAATGTAGACCTAATATTTCATTGTTCAAATTTCAGACATATGCATCATAAAATGAAGGGAAATGTTAAATTTAACTTACGAAATAATGTAGCCTGTAACAAGGCAGAGACAGACAGGTGCGTGGAATTAATTGTTTTAAAGTGAAATATATGAAAGAAAAACCATTGTTGTCTTTCAAAGGCAGTGTGATAATATTAAAGGAAAATAATTTGGATACTACTTTCTCGTGCAAAAAATTCAAAATCCTTGTTAATATTAACTTTAACCAACCAAGGAGAAAAAAATAAATTTTTATTGCATTAGAAATATGAGACGTGTGACATTAAATAACACGATTGATTTTAGGATCATAATACCATACCATTAACGAAACTCCCAAAGACGACAGATAGAATTCGAAGTTTAATCCAAAACATCACCAAAATATATTAAATTTCTGTTTTAGTAGCAGATCCTTCAAATAATTCCAAAAATGGACAAAGGTGTGCATCATAACCCACATAATCACACTACGATAATGTAAAATATAAATGTCTTAAAACAAAAATTATATCAGATAGAACACTTACAGATTCTCATCTAATCATTCAGGTTTTAATTGGGAAGGAAATCCGTTGCACGTGCGAACTTCAGCGCACAAAAAATTCTGAAATAAGAAACTTGATTTATGAAATCGTTGTCGTTGTCAAGCAGCCTCGGTCCAGTACTTTGATTCATGCCCTCTTTGAGATTAATTTTAAGTGTGGCATATGAGTTCTCAACTGTTTGGGCTATTCAGTAGCGTGATTTTATTAAAACATCATCCAGTTAAAATAGCCGTATAGGGTATTTGTAAATATTAGAAATAATATTTTACAGTCGAAAATGTCTCTAAGTAGAATGTATAATAGTTATTACCATTTATTAGCGGAATAAAACTGATGAGTGATTGATGGAAATAAATAAAAACGTCTAGTTATGAGAGTAAGGATGTATAGGTTTTGATTCGTGTAAATAAAACAAATAAATAGTCGAAATTTGAGTTCATTAACGCTTATAATGTATCATTATGAAGCACATTCAATACAATAACACAGTAAATAGTGGAAAGTGTGACAAGAAACTCGAGAGGAGGAGTTGTATTTTAGACAATGGACTGAGTCACGAATAACCAGCCGCTTACTTTTTTTTAAAAGACGGCGTTTTTTTACGGGGAACCCCCACGTGCTGTTTGTATGTGTTGGAAGAAAGGTGTGAATCACTGTTGAAACATCACAGAGTTAATGGGTTCCATTCTGGATGACTCAGGTTGCCACTTTGCCGTGAGATACAAACGCGTGCGTTTCATCCCCCCGTTTTATAGGATGTCGTACGACTGTGTTTACTATAAGTAGACGCTGGATTCCTAATGTTCCCATACAGATGTGAAAGTAACAGTAGAACCTGGCTGGATGTTCGTCAATATTTTAACAACTGTTTTTGTCAGTCATTTCCAAAATTGCAACTCTGATATAGACTATATTTCAAATCTTATAACTAGGAAATGGATCTATTTTTCAAACCAACATCTAGTTAAATTAGCCTGTCCGAGATGTCTAACAATTTTCTGTTTAATTCAATTGATATTGAATGATTCTTTTTGCTATTTAACATGATTGATAGAGAATGACGTTGGATTAGGGATTTTAATAAATTATTTTACAAATGATTATTATAATAATTTGAGAACTTGGCGAGTTTATGTGTGTTCGGCGGCGTCTGTAAGTCGGGGTATTTAATTTCTGAACTTTGTCGACGGTGACTGACAATTTTGAAGTGGCTGGTTGAGGACCTACTGTAGGAAACCAACAAAATTGTCATTGACTGGAAAATATGTCTGGTGCAGGTCTCCTCAGAAATCTACTAATTTTGCAATCATGTGATTTTAAGGACCAAGAGACGAATTCGCGGTCCAGGAATATTATTTTCATAATTTCAATGTTTTTGAAATTTAATTGAATGCAGAAATGCTTCAAGATTAAAGACGGTTGCGTTCTGTGGAGCTCGTAACTTTAGGAAATTACTTTCTGATAAATTAATTTGGGTGCTTATGGAATAGAAGTGTCTCTCAATGGCGTATGGCGGCGTCTAGACTGGAGCAACCCTCTTGTCTCCCTGTCCGCCTGCTAATCTCCGGCTGGAGTGAGCCACCCACGCACCGGCGCCGATCTCAACCCTCTACTGCCACAGACTGCTTGCTACTGTGCGGTCTGGGTGAAGTATTGTGTCCAAGTGTCGTCGAAAATAATTCCGCTCCATAGAAAGTGTTAGGACAGTTTTTCATCGTAAAACTTCAAAGGAGATGAATACATCCAAGATAAACGACAAAAGCTTCTGTTAAATAATTATAACTCGTTTGATAATAAGAAAGAATGCCAATTCAGACACAAGAAGTGATAATATAAATACCACACAACGTTTCTGTAAGCCTTCAGGTGCAGAAAAACTCAAGAGCATAGAGACACTCAACTGCACGAGTCACTTGGCAAAACTCAAAAAACTTTTAATTTAATTGAAGGCTTTTCAGTTTTTCCTATTCAGAAGTAGTTTTTTTCATTTTTATAACTTATATATTATATCAATAAATTTTTATATATTGACAGGATTAATGGTTCATTTTAAATTAATTTTTATATATTATATCACCACGTTAATTATCAGTCTTTGTGACACAATATATAGGAATAAATTTTCAGTTACTGAGTTTATGTTATTTTGTTTATACTCTAAGTATTCCCTCTGTTTTTCTTATTGCTGATGTACGCTAGGTGCGTGTTGTCCTGGATTCTATGGACGAGGGGCTGGCTGGACCGTGTCCACAGAAATAGCTTC
This sequence comes from Zhengitettix transpicula, assembly GCA_037074705.1. Taxonomy (NCBI): domain Eukaryota; kingdom Metazoa; phylum Arthropoda; class Insecta; order Orthoptera; family Tetrigidae; genus Zhengitettix; species Zhengitettix transpicula. The sequence continues at coordinate 31,531,667 of CM073593.1, read as the reverse complement.
TCGGGAGCACCTCGTGGTAGATGAGGCGCGTCCTCGGCCCCGTCGTCAGCTCCGTGCTTCGTGCTTGTTGCTGCCTTCGAGGAACAGGATTCTACAACTGTGATAAATCTTCGGAATATTTCACCCGCGCCTGTGTATTTTTCAGACGCAGTTTTACACTGATTAACTGTTTCCGCAGGTGAGGCAAAGTGGGGCGGGACGGAAGAGTGAGAAAGAGAATCCGACACCAAAGGCTGTCTCCGCCTTGTTAAAATATAAACAGTTCCCAAACGAGGAACACGCGTACTGCCATAAAACACTTTGAAGAACTGCCACAAACAGAGCTGAACGAAAAGGCAAGATAGGGTGCCTTAGCGAACGACTCTACAAGCTGATTTATGATTGCACAGGTTTTACAGAAAGCCAGACCTTAATTCAAAGGTTGAAAGTATGAAGGTCTATTGATTCACATGCATATAATATACTCTCAGAACATATTCATACGACTACCAGTCAGTAAGTACCAGATCGTGTAATAAACTTCTACTGTTACGACGATTTATTTTAAACTAGCTGCCCGAAGTTTCCCGAGATGACATGATCAATAACTTATTTTTATGTAACGCACCTCGACCCCTATCCTTAAATGTGCTCCCCTCCCATGCCGAAAAAGGTTAAAATTATACTCAAACAACATAAGTAGAAATACTATCAGTCATTGACCCCGGAAAATAGTTATTCCACGCAAATATCAACCGTTTAGCATGTTCGATTCCACTCCCGACCACTTCCGCTTGAGTTTTTTTTTTCGTTTCGACATCAATAACCTCTATTTGATTCGAATCTTGGTCGTATTCGCGTAATTTTCGTGTAACGCCCCACCAAACCCTAAGCGTGCTCCCCTTTCATGTCGAAAGGAGTTGAAATTATACACAGAGAATATATACAGAAATATTATGAATTTAAATTACACCGAAAAATATTTCTTGGACGCAAATATCGGCCGATAAACATGTTTGAAAAGTTCCACCTCCGTTCACCCCCCAAGTTGCAAGTTGAATGTTATAATTAATTTCAGCGACATCCATAGCCGCTGATTCGACTCAAAAAGTGCGTCATATTAAGCGTCTTGTTGCACAAAATAAAATTCTCGAGAAAAGTAATTCATTAAAAGGAGCACGGAATATCGTTTCCGGTATGTACGTTAAGTAACGTCAACTTCAGCTTTCAAAATTACACCGGAATTGTGGGAAACTCAAAATGTTTTTTATATGGGACAAACCACATTTGCTTCAGACACAAGAATTAAAGAATATATTTTCAATCCAAAACATTCTTGTCGATATTGAATTTAAAATGTTTAAATAGTAGTGGTAGTAGAATGATTAATGAAACTTATTCTATAATTTTTTAAAAAAAACATCAGAAATCTTTAATTACGTAAGTATATTTATATTTTGAAATTTAGAAGTTGCCACTAAATTATTAAGGCAGTTTTGTAAAAACAGAATTTAATTATATTAATTCCACATTATCAATAACAGGCTTATAGCATATTTACAAATAATCCTTGAAAATTTAATGTAATACAATAAAAAAATTAATTTCTGACGAAGGCTTTCCAGGTGCATGTAGTTGAAAAAGAGTTCTCTGGATTCCAACCAAGTGAGAATGTAGTAATTCCACGACGTTTCGATAGCGGACATTGTTATCATCATCTGGTGAGGACGCAGTTTTACATTGCTTAATGCAGCCTTCTGCAATGTCCGTCGTTGAATTACTACATTCTAACCCGGTCGGAACCCCTAGAAAACTTGGTCAAATAATTTAAAAATGATTGGAAATAGTGTGACGACTAAGGAGAAAGAAAACAGAAAATACAGTATGACTAGTAGAATTGGCCGAATAAATCTAAGAAGAAGATAGGTTACATTACCTGTGGTTATTTTACTATCCTCATTACAATGGAAAATGGATTACTCAAATTTGTTTATTATATATTAATAATTAAGGAACTTCAATAAGCACTCTCTCCGTAATTAAAATGTTACAGCAAAAAATTTAAAACCTCTATGATTCTTAACTTTTAACGCGTTAATAAGCCTTTATCTTATGATTCATATTACATGGTAATTCAATAGTTGCTTCAATTTTATAATTATTTCTCTTTCATCTCTTTTCCGGTAACTTAAATTATCAATCATTTGGGGATTGAATGTAATTTAGAGCCTCCTTAGTTAATAAACCTTTTCTCTTGCTTGTCCTTTAAGAATATGAATCATAATTAATACTTATTGCTGCTGATTGTTACTTGTCAAACGTTGCTTGTCCTATCCTCAGCGCACGTATAATTTATTGGATCGCCTTTCCTAATCTAAATGTTAATTAGTCTCTCTCTACATAGGTGTTCCTTTCCATAGATACTAATCACAGCGTAATTACTAATGCCGGCTCTTTGCAAAGTGATTTAAAAATAACAGGGTCCGCGTTAAAATCATCCGTCACTTTTCAAAGATCTGAATGTTGACGCTTCAAGGCTTGCGTTTATCTCTGGAGGTGATCTGTCCCTCCCGAATGCGAAATTTCAAAAGCACCCAGCCATAAAGTCTACCGCAAACACATGTATCTTAGGGGTTAATCTTCTTTTTTTAAAAAAAAGTAACGTCCATGCATAAAACAACAGTGTCTCTCTTTTGCAGATTCCCGACAAGTGTATGAATATTTATGTCGTTCCTTGTTTGGTGAAATGGGAGTTAGGTCCATCGGCGCATAGGTCACGCTGGTCCTATTATATTATGGCCGATTATTTAGAGAGATTATACACAATATAAGCAGGGACCACTATAGCGAACTATCGAGATAAGTGGCCCGGTGTCGAGTTTTACAAATGATCGTTATAAGCGGTTTTTTGTTCCCTTTATGACGAAGTCCCGCAACACCACTTTGAAAGTTTGAAACAAGGCACCACACGTTATGAAAAATGACAGAAATCATAGTCGCAAACATTTTTATAATAATAATCGTTAAATTAAAATTCATCACTGGATTCAGTTCAGACATTAGATGTGACTTAAACGTTTTCTGAAGAGAAATTAGATTTAATTCGGTAGATTAAATGTACTATCATATATTTAAATATTTTTCACTTTAGTTCCATTTTGTTTGGAAAAATTTTGTCTATATAGAATTCCAGGAACTGAAAGTGATTGATCCGACAAAAGGATAGAAATAAAACCCATCAAGAATATTTGTTACTGTCATACAGTCGTAAAATTAGTGTTTTTGAAGGTAGTTAACCTGCGGTGCGTTGGGTCGAGAAAGGGAAATTTTTGCGGTCACGACTTGTAATAACGAGCAACCAGTTTCGCTACCATTTCTGTGGAGGTAAAAGTAATAACATTAACAGGGAAACTGGCGGCGTTCATCTTGTTCGCGCCCGTAAAACGAGACCAATTTGCATTTACGATCTGCGAGGTGATGACGGTGGTCGTCTCAAAGTGGCGTCATTCGCACGTCTGGAAGATCTCTAGTATCCAGGAGAAAGCAAAACGTTCCAAACACTGTCATATACAGCAGACACAATCATAGGCCGACGTAATACTAATTATTGAGTAGAGAAGAATTGCTCCCCCTTAATGAAATATTGACGATGATCTTTGATTGGTCCATATGAATCAGGCTGTCAGTCCTTCAGGAAAGCTCTTTTTTTATCTTGACGCCTTGCACGTGATTAGTATTCCAACGGAACAAAATCACACATCATTCATTTGATTATTGTTACAAATTGTGTTGAACATGAAAAATAATGTTTACGTGGAATTGCTCGTACGTAATCTGCTCGTACGTAATCTGATTAAATCAGCAGTTTTCATCATCAGATTTCATAATACGTAGGTTATTTAATAATCGGGAGGTAGTAGAGTTTTAGTGCATACTGTAGCATATATGCAACATAACTCTTAATATCACCCCTGAGGTTTCTAAGAGGGATAATTTGTGATGCAGATATAAAACAACATGCACTTAAAAATTGTGAATTTTTTAGGCTTCCGTGGACACGTTAAAATATACCTGTCCTAGATTTCTGTGAGGCAACCCTCAAGGCAGATTTTTCTACTCACCAACCATCTTCAGAATATTTATTTTCTATTTTTTTTTTTCAAGAAAGAAAATTTAATCGTCATTCTCAGTATTTTCTAATTGCACTGAAATAATAATTATCCAATCATTGTGAAGATTGATCAGTCAGACATAATTATATATATGTTGAATATGTGCAACATCATTAGACACATTGAGTTTGGCCACGTTGGATATTTTTTGGGTTATTATTTCTGTATTGTATTAACAAAAATACTTCTTAAACATTTAGTTTTAAAAAAATACTAAAAATCATTAACAAAAGGTTTAAAGCGATACAGTGACGACACTGGCACTACTCGATAATTGCTTTTATCCTGTGTTGAACCGTTTTTATGCATTTATACGTTAAGTTGACATAGGATTCAACCTAAGAAATGTGTATAAATTTAAAGTAAAAGTGGTAACTTTTAATAAAGATAAATTCAACTTAAGATTTTTCGTGCTGAGTAGGCGGTTTTTTATTGACAAGTGGTAACTGCCATTACACAAATATTAACTTCTATTACGCATCCGTGCTTACTAATTTTTCAAGGGTTCTTGTGAATTCGTGGCCCAAAAAGGTGTGTGAAGTCAAGCGAGAATAGAATCGAAATTAATTAATGTCGTGAATAAGCTGTAAGACACACTTATCAATGTTATTGCAGCGAATTTATATCGCTATGAGTAATATTTCCAAGAACCACGTAAGTTTAAATTAGAGTCTGAAAAACGCTATTGGTTTGGTTTAGAGAGTAACAAAGGGTGAAAACTAGAGAGAGGTAATGTGAGAATTTTAGCAGTCAGTGTGTGTGTGTGTGGAATCATTCGATGACGGGAATAGAAGGTTGCATGTAGTTACAGTTCCGAAGAAAATAATTTGGTTATAGCTGCCTTGCTGCAGACCGACGACGGCTGCTCGCTACCTGGGCATCAGAGTGCCACCGGTTCAAGTACATGATAAAACAACCGGTATTTCAGGGAATAATTACGCATCAGTGTGTGTTTATCCATGTTCAGAGCAGAAAACTGATTGTTTTAATGGCTTACTAACGATCGGACTGTTTATTGTGTGACTGCGCTGAACTAGTTATAAATTAACTGTTCAATCGACTATTAAATTAGTAATTTTCTTCTAATGATTTGTGGATTTTCTATGTTCAAACCTTGGAGCCATCGTTTTAATAATTTTTTGTTGATAAAGTGTGGATTTATAATTAAATTATAAATCTTATATTTATGTACTGAACCCCAAACCCCATTACTAATTCCTCATTTGGTGGCCAGGCCAAAAATGTTTCCAATATTAGTTCTTCTACTGTCTTCATTTTATGGTTGACTGAGTTTAAATAATTGTCATAATCACGTAATTGTACTCAGTTGGTGACCAATAATACAAAAAAATATATTCGTCTAGGTATTTGAAATAACTTAGTGACTAAAGAATATGAAGAAAGGAATATTGATTTTTATATGGATTGAACGATTAATTTACTTTACTATTTATGAAATGCTTGCCGCCTAATGATTTAGTAAACGAAGGGGAGAATGTTTTAATATGTGGTCTTATATTACAATTCACTAGAGTTTCATAATGAATTTGTGCATTATTTATGTCAATTTTGGTCTTATCTTCATTACATTAATACTAATCATGCACAAACATATTTAAATTACAAAAATTTATAAAAGTTCATTTTCCGTTATTTCAATAATTCGAGAGAAATTTTGAAAGAACGATATATATATGGACAACAAATTTAATATATTTCTGCTAAGCGCTAACTAGTTATGTGTATCTCATACGAATATAATAAATTATGAATCGTATGCTTGTTTGTCAGAGGTAAAACTATAAACATTTAAGAGTAAAATGTATTGATTAAATTAAATCAAATCCAATGGGTTCAATTGACTTTTACGAGTCGCAGATTCTGTTATCTCTCTGAAATAATTTTAGTCTAACACGGTAATCTTAATATTTGCAGCTATTTTCGTTTGGAGAATAAGATTCAACAATTTAAATAAATGACGTAATAATTATGAGACTTTTGGAGGCATATATATTTTTATTTTAATTAAATTGAATGTTAGAGTACCTAAATTTATTCATAATAATTATAGAAACGGTTGTAGAGATTCTATCACGTTTCGGGGTGATTGAAACAATATTATCCCGGTTACAAATCATTTTTCATGATTAAACATGGAAACCTTAGGTGGTACAATGGTGATTTCTTTAACCGTTGACGCATAAGGGAAAGTTCTGTTGTGGGTTAGTAGCAACGTTAGCAGTTAGCGAACGGCTTCCTCTTTTCCTCCTGAATAATTCATGTATGCTAACCGTTGTGTGTTAATCTGTTCTTGTTACGTTGATTTGCGACGCCTCTCCCGCAATTATCAACGGGACGTTTGGCATTTTACGTGGTATTTTTCTTGCGGATAGTCCTTCTTTGGGTACACACTTTTCTTTCTTCTAGTTGCGTTTACTGTGTGACCTTCGGTCAGAGAAAACCACAATGACGAATTTTGCCGTGACTCAACGCTTCGAATGGTTCACAGTGGGAGAGGCATTCCTTTATTTACAGGCACTGATTTCATACGAGAGAGTTCTACTTAACAACAACGAGACCTGAACAATTCCCAATACTGTTGAAGTCTTATAATGAATATTTTTTTGTATTCTTTTGCAATAAATCTTTAAAAGAAGCATTATAAGCAAAGCCCTAGACGGCCTGAGAAAACTGCTGCATGGAAGGCATTTAAAATAAATAATGCCTTTAACCATCCTACCAATCGTCTGTTATTACACCATTATTGGACCAGGTTGCTAAGAAGTACTCCGTGGTTTAGACCCATACTATTTTTTACGAAGACATCTTTCTTTGAAGTCTGATTCTGAATAAAGGTAAAGAGCTTACAAAACCACAAATCTATCTTACAAAGGTGGACATTAAATACGAGAGCATTCCAAAAAGGAGAGACACTATATCACACATACTTGCTGAGATATATCTGTTTAACGTATGTTATTATATTAGACCTCGGTTCGGTCTGTTGGAATCCATATAGAAAATATATAACGTGATTCTGAACAGTAGAAAATTTTGTAAAAGTCCCGTAATAAGACGAGGTAAGCTTACAAAATGGTAATTATAAATTTATAATTTCACGGGCTTTAAATTTTTAATTCTATTTAATTATTATAGGCATAAGGATAAAACATTTTATTAAATATTACAACTTAAATAACTTGAATTATTTGAAGTTATGAGACGGTTTTTATTTTAAACCCAGTATTTTATTACAATTTTCATATTTGAACATTTGAACTTAATATAGTTCAACTGATTTTTAGTATATTGTATTTAATGTAATTAATCAGTAAAATGAAACTATACTGAGAAATTTTTTCCATAGGAAAATCTGCAAATGATTACGTCATTTTAACGTTTTGACTTGTTAACGGTGGTTCCATGAGAAGCGGTTATTCATAGTTTACCATATGAATAAAATTGATGTTGAATACCTTCAAATCGCCAGTGTCTACTTTCACTCTTTAGTGGAAATGGCTGATAAGTTGGCGAGAAAAGTTTCATTGACCACAACCGTGAACGTTAATTCTTCACTGTCATCTTTGTAATTTACACTCATACACATTCTTCGGTTCTTGCCCTCGCTTAATATATTTTCAGTTATTAAAGTAATATTACGACTGCCACTACTTGGGAGCAGCAGTTACACCTTCTAGTAGATCTATGTACAATAAAATAGATTTCATAAATAGAATGTATAACCTTTTATAAGTATTATTTTAACAAATAATCTGGAAATTAAATTGTTTTTATGTATTTAATATAATTACGTTTAAATAAAATTCTGAATGTTCCTCGACGTTAAATAAAAATCTATATAATTGATATTACTGAAATATTTTTTTCCTGTTCCAAAATAGAAGCATGTTGAATAACTGCCTTAACGACGCAGGCCGCGGAATGTGGTAGGTTTTCTACGGCATTTATGACGCTACGGAAACACTAAGGGGAAACGAGAAAGATGAAGATAGATGCAAACAATACGTCTGCAAACAAGAGAGCGAGAGAGGAAAGACGTTTCCCGATTTAACCTGCTGTTTGTTAAGATCTGCAGGGCCGTTGAACTTCGAAGCGTCGGTTACGTGAGCACATTTCAATTTCAATGCTGTTTTGCCAGACACCGCAGTACCCGGAAGAAAGCCTTGATCCTCCATTGTCTTCATCCGTCTAGGAGACAAACATCTGTGTATGTCGTGTAAAGTGACGAAATAACGCCTACAGATTCCATTTCAGTTCAAGTAATCCTTTTATAGAAGGCTAAATTGAATTTCAAGAAATGTGAGGAAAATAAAATTGTGTTTTAAGCCATATAAATAAATTTATCGCTCCAACAAAACGTAGAAAATAACTACAGGATTTAACGAGTACATGGAGGATCACTTTGATGTAGTAACAAGGAAACTAAAGAGTGGTAAAATATGTAAACGAATACGAAAGAGGTTGAAGAGAAAGGTTAATTTCAGATTACTGAAGATATTATAGTAACACTACAATACATATAACGTCGTAGAAAATGAATGCAGCTCAGACTTCGAGAGAATTAAATAGTGAATATGCAAAGAGACGAACGGAAACGAGCTCATTTGAAAGAAAAGTACATTTTATAGATTATGAATACAGTTTAAATGATCAAACTTTTTATAGTTCAATTTTTTTTATTGTGTTATTCTTGTTTTTCGCCATCTGTAATATAAACGGGAAACTCACTGTTTATGCCAAGTAAGTGTCACGGAGGAACGAGAACAATGGTTGAAAGCAAAGTACGAAAATTTTATTCGGGATAAGATAAAAATCAGACATAGGCATGAGAAACCAAACAATTTTAGTAAATGTGCTGCAATTAAATTTAGTTATGCAATATATTTGAAAAAAAATTATCTTAAGGGTGGAAAATACTTCATTAGGAAGGGGCTGTGGGAAAATATTCACGGTTAAGTGCCGGTATATTGTAAAAATAATTGTGTTTACTTATTTAATAATAAATTGAAAATTTTTCAATAAGAAAGCCAGTTAATTAGTTCCAAATAAACTAATCCTCATATATTTAAAATAATTCAAATTTTACAGTGTATTCCTTAGTTTAGCCGAACTTAATGGACTCGTTTCTGTATTTGCATCTGAGTTGTATCATTCTTATATTCCTGAGTCACCGCGGATTACGAAATTAAATTCGTCAGGTATACTAATACTTAGTTGGAGCCAAATTGATTTAAAATCCTTTGTATTTTTAAATTTTCGCTTGCGACTATAGAGTGAAAAATATTGTAAAATCTTACGGATGTTTTTTGACAATCCGGACTGATTATTTCTCAGTTATGAATATTTATTTTGAATTTTCTCAGGTTTCTCAATGACACTTCATTCTTTGTACAATATGCGCACATAACTAAATTGACTATTGAAAGTTATACTAATCACTATGAATCCATGAAACAATAATAGAGCAATAAATGAATCAGCGAGACAAATTTTCAGAAATATATTTTAATAAAATTAATAATTAAAACACATTAATAACGATAGGCACGACGTTTTCTTCTTGTTTGGACCATCTTCAGGTGAACACATACAAATTTTACTAATCAGAATACATATTAAAATTTATAGAGTTAAAAACTTTATACACATGATATTTACAGTAGAATTATGTAAAAACTAGAATCATCGAAAATCAAGATTATTTTAAATTCAATATCCAATATTATTCAGTCGTGTTCTAACATATTTATTTAAATAGGCATAATTTTTGTTGGGAAAATGAAAAACTTTACAGGAAGATTGTATATATTATTCAAGATAGAGGAGTGAAATATTGCACATTAGATCGAATAATTCGCCTAATAATGATAAAAAATATACTAGTAATTTAATAGTATATTTTTATCTCTTAATATAAACCCTTGTTTTACTATGTTAATTTTAAGTATCAACAATACACTATACAATATTGTGGATATAACTGTAAATTTGGCTGTAATGTGAGTGCAAATCGAAAACGTTTACATATTTTCTCCAAAGAATTTTAATTATCTATTTATATTCCAAGAAATCCATTGTAAGTAATGTTCAATAAATTTTGATATAGTTCTCTCAACATTTTTAGATATTCATATTTATAATATTTTATATGTGCACCTGAATAGTTTCTAAAATGAAACGATACGTCGTGATAATTTTTATTAATATTTTCGCAATATTATTTTATTAAAATATATTTTGACAAATTTGGTAGGTGTATGCATTTTTAATTCAATGAAGTCAGATAAAAATAGAGCTAATAAAAGAACAAGTATGTTCTGAGAGTCATATACAGAACATTAAATATTAATATTAAAAATATGTTACACAATGAAGACAGAAGTGAAATCGATAACACTCTAAGTGTGAAGACTGCCGGAAGTTACAAAGAACCATGCTATTGCTCCGTTCCATCCTCACATCAATTTGTTCTTGTCGTCGCAGGAACGAACACACTATTTCTGATCTCAACGCGGTGGTACAAATCGTCTCGCCGAGAATTGAGACATTGTAAAACGTCAGCGAAACTCGTTAAAAGCAGGTCGTCGAGGGGAGATGTCGGGGTGATGACGGAAAGGTGGGATTATTTCTCGGCGTGTTAACTACGTGAAGGGGAGGCAGTCAGACAGACACCTATCCGATCGGCGGAGGCTGTGTTGTGACAGCTGCGGCCTTCCGGAGTGTCAACATCGTAAACCAACAGCAAGAGGCGAAGTCTGCAGACGCAACAGCTGCCAGCGACCTCAGGTACTGCGCCTTCAGTTAGGCCTAGCCTAAACGTCATATCTCGCCGAGATCAAAGTCTCAGTACTATATATATTCTCGGGACAGTCGCTTAAATTCTTAATATTTAACTTCATACGATAATATGCCTGATTTATAGATCTGGAAAGGAAAATATTTGACGAATTGAAAGAAAACTATGGCCAGTAGGGAATGAAAAGTATAATTAGGAAAACCATTATAATATTGTTAAAAATATTTGGCCTGATAACATACCTGATTTCTTACCATTTTTATTTGTCAACGAATTCTCATTTCATATAAATAAATTTTCCCTATATAACTTATTTATACCTTCAATTCAAAAGTAGTTTCTCAACTTGGCAAAATATGCATTTTTTTTCTTTCTATCGAAGCAAATGTTCATCCAGGAAACCATTTCGTCACGTGAGGAAGGAGAAAAAACGCTTGGAGCAAAACATCTAAATTAGATTTGTTGATTGATTTCATTAATCCACTACTGAGGAAATAATACGAACCAAACTAATTTTTCATAAATAGGTAAAAATCAAAAATAAAGTACATAATACGAAAATACGCTTATAAAACTCACGTATTAAAAATAATTCAGCATGTTAGACAGGATTTATAAGTTTTTGGAGTAAAAATCATAGCCCCTTTTTGCCTGATTGGGTGATTTCAAACGTAATGTAGGACGCTTCCAGATAAGGTTGGTTTTCTATACCAATTAATCGATAATTTAAAAAAAATTACTCAAAGGGTAACGTCAAGGAAGTTAAGACTATTTCAGCAATAAATTTCAGTCTTGAATCGTATTTGTTAACAATTTGGATGATGCTATCCACATCGGTAGCAGAAATAATACAGAAGATATCGTCAACGTAACGAAAATAGCAAATCGGATCAAAATCAACTAACGTTCACCAAGTAGTCTCTAAATCACTCATGACAATATCAACGAGAAAAGTAGACAGACACTCCATAGGTGAACCTTTCTGTTGGTGCTAAATAAAATTATTAAAATGAAATAATTTACGTCGGATTGAAAATTAATAAGATAGACAAAATAAGTGATAATATAAATACCACACAACGTTTCTGGGATACTCGTCCCTTTATTCAGGTTCTAAGAAGCGACGAACGAAACAACTTCACTCGTTAAAATGACTTTTGAGTTTTGTCAAGTGACGAGTGCAGTTGTGTCGCTCTAGGCTATCATTCTTATTATTAAAACTGAAATAAATTGAATTAACAATTAGATTGAGCACTAAGAGCGAATGAAATGTTATTTTATAACATTTTTCATTTATTCATGGTTTATTTCATCTAATATTTACCTTCTATCTAAAATATTTTAATCTTGTAATATTTGGCTTTAAGCAGACATTTCTTACGAATTGTCATGATTTTTTTAATATTAGTTCCACGTTTTAACTTATAATATATATTGTGCTCTGTTTTATTTATCTCGTAATTATTGAAAGAAAATAATTATTTGTTTTGCTCTTTTTTTTAAAAAATAATGCGAATTAAATTAAGGCAGTGGTAATTCTCTTATGAATTACACAACGCTATACGTACGCCAAATGAGAGTACATCTTACATTATAATGTGAAATGGTTAAAAAACAATTCCAGATATTTTTTTACTACGATTAATTTTTACACGACTATGTTTTTTTTGTAGGAAAAGTCTTGATCGTGTCTGACTGACGGTGAATTACGATATCACATTTTCGTGAATTTTAAATAATAAAATATAAAGAAATATATCAACGATATCATATATACATTTAATAAAATATGATTTTTTATTGATTTATTTACAGTCGCATCATCAGGTCTGGTTATCAATAATGGGAAATAATTTTTTCTAGTTGAGGGACCGATTTGCCGAGAGTTTCTCTCACCCACACAAACATCTATGTCCTCGCCGGGATTCGAACCCGGTACCTCTGTGATGTGTGCCTGCCACGCTGACCCCTACACCACAGGTGGTCGGCTGTTTATGATTTGGCAACTAGGTAGACCATAGATTTTTCTGATATTACATGCATCTGAATACAATATTTTTTCATTCTTCTTACGTTGTGTAGACGCAAACACGGAGGAAGTTTATATATATTAAGTGAAGCTGAAGCTCAATAAAACTTAACATTAATTTAATTTTTTCAAGACGTAACGTTTAACGTTTAGTAGTTTGTCGCCAGGCGCCTGTTTATGTGTTACGCTCGTTTCTGGAGTCGAGAGGGCTGCATTTCCTTTTCATTAAGGCTCCAGTCACTCTTGACTTTCAGGTAACGTAGGCTTACTCCAATCGCGCTGCGATTCTGAACTAATATTTCTCTTCAAACTACATTTAACGAATCTTCACCTTAATTATCTGAATATTTTTTTTGTAGCTCATCATTTAATAGGTTTACGATGTATAGTCCGCTGAAGACTCCCTTCAGTTACATAACGTCTCCATCAACAACAACCATACATAGAGTATAATCCATATCCTTCAGCACCTTGTTTAATCACTGCTTTATTGTTTCGTATTTCTGTGAAGACTTCCGGACTGGTTTCACCATCACGAAATTCTCATCGGAAGCATATTCTTCTAATTTATAAATAAGGTACCATTTTAAATGAAGCCTAAATCTTTGGAGCTTGAATTTCTTTTAATGGGTTGTATATATGGTGATTCTACGGTATTAGGACAAACTTGAGCTTACTGAAACATACATTTTTTTTGGTAAAGGAATGTATGTAAATTGCGACCTCCAACAGTATTAAAAACTAGGTAGCTGTGATTGTTTGGCAATGCTGTGGGTAGAGGGCAGTAATGTTCCTGGCCATCCGTGATCTGATTGATCTAAGGGAAAAGTCATTTGCAACTGTGTTTTCGGTAGTGATGGGAGATTTTAGGAATAGTGAAATTTGAACATTTATTGTGAACATAGCGCGAAAGAACATTTTGCAATTATATTGAAAATAAACAATGTTTTTAAACTAGTAAGTGGAAACCCCCGGGTTTTACCATAATACATGAACACATGTTATATGTAACATTATTTTAATTATTTCAACCGCAACCGCAATATTATGAATCAAATAATCATTATATCGTTAAAAAAATTCTTTCATGTCTCAATTTTTTGTGGTTGTGCCTCAACGCGTCACTTACGATCATACATTCCAAACGAAACCGTTTACTTATAATGTAGCAAATAAAAATTATATAAAAAGATTTATAATTAAAAGATTTGGACCACTTTTCGAGAAAGGATTTGGTAGCAGTGTACCACAAAACTGATTTATATCTGTGATACAATACTTCAATGGATCTTCCACACGCTTCGTTCCCTCGAACCTCTTTTCTACTCAATATGAACTTCTCGTCATGTATACTCATATTTCCTCACTCTCAACATAATTTTGTTCTTTTTTGTCCGTTTCTGCTAACCTGAAATTTATTTTTCTTTTCATGATATTGCTGCAAGGTTCACTTGCTTACATTGCTTATGTAAGTTATGAATTGTCGTGTAAGTTCACCTGGTGGCGCGTGCGCGCAATGAGCCAATGAGGCCTGCTGCAGTTCGCGTGTGGTGGGGGCGCAGCGGGGCCTGGCCTGCGACTCAGTCAGCTGTGCGCGCGCCCCGGCTGCGGTCATGCGCCCGTGAGAACCATGCAGGGAACGTGCTCCGTTCTGCTGCCGTCCCTCCTCGTCGCCCTCGTGGCGGCGCTGCTCGTCCCGACGGCGGCCGGACGCTACTCCGCGCTCGACGCCTTCCTGCGCACGCACTACCCCAGCACCACGGCGGCCACCACCACCACCAGGGCCTCCGAGGACCGCTGGGACTACCACGACGAAAAGACGTCGGCGTCTTTGCACTCCGACTCGTTCGAAGATGACTACAAGCTCCAGGCCAGCAACGAGGAGGACGAAGACGATGACGATCAAGATGAGGAAGACGCGGACGGTGACGCCGAGGCTGAAGACGAAGAGGACTACCAGACTGACGAGGAGCAGGCCTTGGCCGACGACTACGGAACGTCTAGGGTGAGTCAACTTACGTCACTGCTGCATGACTAGTCAACTATACGATCAGAAGAAAAGTGCTACAGATTCATATCAAAATCCACGTCTCAAGATCCTCAGCTCGATCCCCCTCCGCCAAAAAAATTTACGGTGTCTAAATTTGCCAAAATCATGGTTGTTGAAACGAAGCTTGACTTCGTCCCGAAATGTATCGTAACCAAATCGCTTTTTAAGTTTTGGCCCAGAAAAAAAAGCACAAAAACAGCAATAATTAATAACAGAAACCTCGTAATGAACTATTATTTTCTTAATTCGACATTACTACAAGATTATTCCCAGAAAATTTGTTTAATTTTCACACTTTTTTCTTCAAATCCAAACTGAATTTTGTTCTCTATCATGGTTTCGCCTTCATTTGTGTATCAGGATTTGCTATTAAATAAAAACAGCAATATACAATAAAGTTGTTTGCAAGCATAGCTCAGTTTCCCTTCATTGTGACGATATACTTTTCATGAACGTTAAGATAAATAAGTGAATCACGAATTTTAATCATTTAATATGTTTCGCGGCATAGCATGCAGAAGTGCAAGAGCGTTCTACTTACTGATAAATATTTGAAGAATTATAAGGTAACATCCGAATTAAAGTGGTATTTGAATAACTGTAAGTGTGATTATATACTAATTGTCCATTTCAGGTGTCACTTTTGATCATAAAAATAACAGCAAACTAGAAAATTACTTTAAATTTACAATCTAAGCAATCCTTCTTTCAATTAAAACTATAGACCTATGAGTTATCTTCTGAAAATTCCCTGGAAAGCAATCAAAACCTTTTTCAACTAAGTATAGTAGAAATGCGGTTTGGTTCTAAAACTGGAGCGCAAGTTTATTTCTTAATGCGCAACATTCCGGCCGGCAGAATCGCTTGTACTATTACAGTTATTTTTAAACTAACACTTTTCCCTTATTGTCAGGGCGTCGAATGCGTGCGGTTATAGAATTTTAACCAGGCTACGTTGCAGGCCGTACTAAACTAAATTAGAACATTCCCAAGTCATTTATGCGTTTCTATTGGAAAGCCGGAAGTGTGCATTATTCGCGATACTAAATTTGCCAGGCTGTATTTCATTTAATTTTCACTGTAACCATTTGTGTTCCTAACGTTAGAATACCCACATTCGTAGTAATTCACGTAGGACCTCGGAAGCGTAATGAATGAGGAACACAGGTCAGTCAGACGATTGTAATTCATAAAACTGTAAGGTTTCTTCGACGTCCTACTTCTCCGACGAATCGAAATAACTATTATCAATTAACTACTCGTTTTATAATTCATCAATGTTTCACAAACGGAATCTTTTTACGCTTAAACTTTCATTTTAACGAACGCTGCAAGTATATTTCACAGTTCAAGAGTGTAGCAGCTTGTTGAGGCTGCCAGTTGTTTAGATCGTTCCGGTGTATTC
The DNA here is from genome assembly GCA_037074705.1 of Zhengitettix transpicula. NCBI lineage: Eukaryota > Metazoa > Arthropoda > Insecta > Orthoptera > Tetrigidae > Zhengitettix > Zhengitettix transpicula. The sequence goes on along the minus strand of CM073593.1, from coordinate 31,515,215 downwards.
ATTCACATCGGCGTGCGTTGTTGGCAAGTTTCACAATGACTTGCTACCGTTTGCATTCATAGGTATCCTTTACAGGTCTCCCCACGCCTCTCTAATGCACTCCTATTGTCTCGCTGTCTACGCGTATAGTCTACGTCCTACTCACACGTCTCGAGATACTATTGTGCGTTATGACTGGAGGTGGCCATTTTTTAGTGCACAAGCTCACTTGCATCATTCTTCCGTGTCACAACAAACATATTATAGGCAAAATTAAAAGCTGGTCAGTATTTTACGCACGTTTCTAAATCCGTTTCACAAGCACTGGCAATTTATCTTTTACAAATGTATTATTGATAAAACTTGAAGTATTATTTTAGTGACTACTAAATTATGTATACATATATATATATATATATATATATATATATATATATATATATTCTCCAAAAACACCTCCATTCGGTATATGAAGTAAAATAAGTCCGGACAACCACTAATGATTCGTATTTAGTAAAAGTTTTCAAACAATTTCATTTTCCAAGGGTCAGTGCTTTCAGTCACATGTTACATATGTTTGAATTTTATTTCTTTAAGCTCTGCAGATCCAGAAATATTTATTATTGCATGCACACCTCAAACTTTCTAAACCCGATACAGAAAAAGATTTTGAAAAGTTTTCTTCGTATCAGCATTCTGATTTCATAACAAGTTTTCTCATTTTCAGTACTTTGAGACGTATTTATGAGAAAATTTAAAATATTTTTGAACTTCTAACTGATGAATAACTAAAATGTTTACGGAACTGTTTTATGTGAAATATAATATATATAATTTTCTTAAATCATGGTTTAGTAGTAGCTTAAAGCTCCTGCTAATAATGCAATTTATATGTGATTTTAAATCCATTGAGACTTTAATAAAATTGTGGTCTTTTAAAAATTGCGTCTTACAAATGCAAACAATTTTTAACTTATATGAAACATTTCTGTTATGAAATGATTCTTTTCTTAGAGAATTTTTAAATCTTTCGCAACTTATATTACATATATTTTTAAAAAACACGGTTATACGTTCATATTATGTGTGTTCCAGTTACTAACATAAATATTTAATCTTATTTGACTGGATCTTTTATCAATTAAAATAATTCAAATTAAGTCGAAATTTCTCCCGGTGAGTGCATTGCAGAAACGTTTCTCAGGTTTCTATCAGGGGTGTCTACTATAAGCGCAACGTTTTAGCGCCATTCCCCGTCGTCATCTTCATCAAAGATACGACACCCGTGAAAATTTTCTTCATTCGTTATTATTTTTCGCCACTTGGTAGATTATTTCGTTTGTCTTTCTATTTTATCCAGAAAGGATGTTTATAACTTGCAATGGATCCATTAAAATGATATTCCGTCAGTTTGCAACATCTCTGATCCGCTTTGCCAGATTGATAGAATTGTAAAGTTTATTATAGAAGATTGTAAGTTAAAAACATAATATTAAGAAATTTTAATTAAATTTCACTATAACGAGAATCCATAAAAAATTGGGATTCAAAAGTCAACGTTTTGAATAGTAAACTCTGTTCGTCAATCAAGGTCAAATATTTATAGTTCGTCTAATCATACACGTGGAACTACTTGGTTCATTCTAGCTGGAGAATGGCATTTATTCAGCTCTTACTCTTATTCAGGACATTGAAGTTTAGTACCGGATGACGTAAAATATTTCCTAGGGGTTTTATTCCCCTTTATACGTAGGGCTCTCGAGGAGGATTCCCTGGTAGTTAGGCTTCACCTTGAGACCAATATAGAGGCAGCGTGGACATGTTCTAATTTGCCCGGGAAGAATGGAGAGATAGATAGTAAATTTGCAAGGATGAAGAAGGATATTTGATATTAGAGTCCCGTCATCACGACGACTGACGTCAACTAAATAGTAAAGTTCATGAAGGAAATAATCTGCTCGCGGTATTATTACACATTTCCCCACCACTCTCATTTCCGTCTAAGAAATAATTTACAGGCAAAAAGGGAAACGCTAACGGCCTTGACTAAAATAGATGGAGTAAAACAATTTCCGTATGCAATATATCGTTGAATGGATTAAAAATAGTCTCTGATTTTTTTCTGGTGCAAGTGTTCGTAGACATTCCGAAGACCGAAGTGATTACTGCAACTATTGACTATCCATTGTGCTGGTACTTATAAACACAACAGATGCAAAATCACCACTTTTTTTCTCGAAGTTGCTGTGGACATGTAGCCATCAACTTTCACTCTTTTTTCCTGCTCTTTATTATTTACCTGTCAAAAACATGCTGAAGTGATTAGGTTAAAATCATAATTCATATGATGACCCGTATAAAGCTCGCATTTTTGTGACGCGGCCGAGTGGCTTTCGGAAGAATAAAAGTACCCACTTTAGTTGCCTTTAATGCTCCTGTCGTTTGTAGACGTCGCGATGTGGACGCGTGCTGAGCATCTGAAAGACACACTCACAGCAGGTCGTGCCCATATTCTCAAGACATGAAAGAAAAAAACCAACCTCACATTAAGAGTTGCCCTTTTAAACACGCGGCAACTTTCTCTTGCCTACAGGTGTAGTAGATAGTGCAACATTTGTCTACCCGCGTGATAAATATAACGTCCTGCAGAGGTTATTAAGCGAAAGAGGCAAGGTTACATCGATGTGACAACGCACTCTTGAAAAGATATACTCACAAGGTCAAAATTTGTGCTGCAAAAATTTCACGATCATTCCAGTAGATATTGTCGTATTTTTTAAATCTTCTCGGTACTAAACAATGATAAATTTTCCCTGTTATTAATACAAATTTATTTCCTGGCCAAGCTCTGTCGTAATTAACCTGACGGAAACTTTAAAGTCACGAGTTAAGAAAGTGTTGGGGGTATTTAAAATTTTCAATCTTAAAATACAGAAATATATTATTTTTAATTTAATCTTTTTCAACAAATACTAATGTAACAGCACATTCTGGTGTCTACAGAGCCAGAAAGTAAACTCACAATCATTACTTGAACCTCGGTTGGTTTTTTTTTATTTTCTGTCTTTGGAAAAAATGGTTCTTTGTCGTATACGAGCTATTATATTTTTTCGTAAAAAAGATTACTGTACAATGAATTAGGTTTTATTGGCTTCTGCAAGTCGTAAATCTGTTCAGAAGTGGGACGAACGAGGACTTGTCTAACCTCGTCCGTAGAGCCAGCAATCACATTCCGCGCCACCTTTCCCACCTCCTGCTATCCTGATGCTTCGGATGCTGTTGTTTCCATGACTACCACTCTACAAAGCGATGCGCCATGTCTCCCCCGCCCTCCATCCTCCTCGTCACACCGTGTCACCCTTTCAATGCAACCTTTTCGTTCTTTTGCTTCCGGTGGGTCACCTGAGAAATATATTTATTCGACTTAAGGCAGCCTTACCCAGTTAAACGTAGCAAAGTACAATCAAATGAAAAGAAATGCACAGAACAATGGAAAAGGGAGATAGAAAAAAGACAGGACAGAATACTGACGAAGACGGAGACATTCACTTACTAATACTAAGGTTTTGCATCTAAGTTCTGAGGGTTATATCTTATTGAATATTTTATCTTCGTTCCAAAATTTCAAGTTAATCGTACAACGCTTACAAAATTTCGTTTACATTTATATACCAATGTGATCAAAAAGTAAGGTGAAATTGTCACTTAAAACTCCCAGGTATTAGGAAGGCAGGTAATTTTTTTTCCTAGGTTGGTAGGACTGTCTATAATGTTTGCCAAGCGTCTGTTTGTTAAAAGGTTTAATTATCTCCGAGTTACACGTGTTTTTGTAAACAACCAAAAGTGAAGTTTTCGATTTTTGCAATGGGTGATTTTGTTGAGCAAAGAACTTGCATCAAATTTTGTTTTCGGAACGAATATTCTTGTGCGGACACGTTGAAAATGTTGCAGAAGGCCTTTGGTGATCAAACTATGGCACAAAAAAAGTTTATAAGTTGTACAACAAGTTCAAAGAGGGCCGAGAAGGCGTTGAAGACGAACGGCTCTCTGGACGACCATCAACGTCTACCGACGAGGGCCACGTCCAAAAAATCAAAGATTTGGTGCTTGAAAATCGTCGATGGACAATTAGAGATCTCGCTGATAGTTTTCGAATATCATTTGGCTCAGGCCAAACCATTTTAAAGAATGTTTTGTGTCTCAAACGCGTCAAGTCTCCATTGACGCCAAAATCGCTCAATTTTTTGGAAAAAAAGCGTCGCGTTGATGTGTGTGAAACTTTGCTGTCTGACTGTCAGGATGAATTGAAATGCATCATTGCTGGAGACGAGACTTGGATTTACGCATACGACCCTGAAACCACCGACCAATCCTGCGAATAACGTGCAAAAGGTGAAACAAGACCGAAAATCAAGGTGATGTTGACAGTTTTCTTTGATTGTCGTGGTGTGGTGCACTATGAATCCTTCCGCCGGGCCAAACTGTCAACAAAGAATATTATTTGAGCGATATGCGTCGTTTGCGTGAAGCTATTCGTCTGAAATGGCCGGAATTATGGGCGAACAACTCTTGGTTCCTTCATCACGATAATGCACCAGGTCATACTGCATTGGTTCTTCGCCACTTTTTTGCCAAAAACTCGACTCATATCGTTCCGCAACCACCGTATTCGTGCGACTTCTGGCTAGTCAGCAAACTCAAAAGGCCAATGTGGGGAAGCGATTGAAGAGATAAAAACAAAATCGAAGAAGGTCTTGAAGGTTATACCGGAAAAAGACTATTCCGACTGTTTCGAGGACTGGAAAAAGCGTTGGAAAAAGTGCGTTTTATCGGACGGGGATTACTTTGAAGGGGATGAAATTGATTTGGAAGAATAAGTAAAGAATTTATATTTTATAAATAAATTCACCTTACTTTTTGTTCACAGTGGTACATTTTTAAAAGTTTTAATAGCTGTAAAATAATGTCAGTTTTGACAAAACTGTGTCGTTTTATTGTGTTAATTTGGCCGATACCTGAAGAGGATACAAAAAGGCATCGAAAGGTCGTCATAATATAAAAAATAAAAAAGTGTTTGTATAAGGCCATACTTGCTTTTATTTATTATTATTTTATTTATTTATTATTAATCATTTTTTTATCCATTTCTGCTCGAATACTGTGAAAACTTTATTACCTGCTTAACGTTCCAGTACTTCACAACATTATAACGACATTCGCGTAGCTTCTTATATACGAAAATAATGTAATGATTTATTGAAGTTCATATGTGTCATTTTTATAATTATTTTATACGAATTTGTTTATATGTTGATTCCGTCTATTATAACACATTTGAAGTGAAACCCTTCTTAGTGCATGGCTGCTTCGCGCGATGTCTACAAACTTTTCCGTCTCGTGAATGAGTGTGTGTGTGTGTGGTTTTCGATATCGTCGACGTTTCCGGTTGAGAACCTTGACGAATACCAAGACTTAACATCTGCTAATTTGACCGCGCACGTCTGAAGCTCAAGTGCCCCAGGGGAACACGGAATGGGAGTCGGTCTGCATTTTATCGCCGCTGACCTATGAGCAAAGCTCTAAAATTAGCACCATCTCGGGGAAGGGGGGGGGGGGAAATTAAAAAGAGCAAACATTTCTAATACCGGACGTCTCATTGATGCGGCTCTTTAAGTTAGCAGAATGTCAAGTTACAAAGTTCGTGTCTCATAACGTGTTATTCATTATAATTCACGTATCGCTCACCTTTTTGACCATCTGATAATTGCTAACGTACTTACGAGTCTCCATCGACAAATGTTCTTCTAAACCTTCATTTTCTACTTTATCTGTGTGAACGGAATAGTATAGTTTTCGAAACTGTAACAAAATGTCTTCCCAAAAAATTGAATGAACCAACACGGAAAAATTTACTTCCATTTTGAAGCAAACCATCGTCAAACATACATGAAATATTTTCACGGAGGAAGATTTTTTAGTCACATTCTACAAAGGCCATTCAGGCCTCGTTAATTCGAATCATTTGTAATCTATAAAAAACTGGAATAAATTAATTTCCTTTCTTCACTTTCAGCTACATTACACTAAGGCGAAACGCACTATTCAATTAATACATTTTTCCTTTATTTCAGCTCAACGCAATACGAGCATTTAGGTAATTTTGATGTTGCTGTTGGTTAAGATATGGTTAGCACAAATGCTTGTTTATAATAAATTATTGTTTTGTACAATCAAATCTGGGCCCGTGGAGTGGAAGAATTACAAATTTAAGAAACCACGTGATAGAGGCTCAAACACTTACTTGATCGGCGTAGCCACTTCAGATACTGGATTACCGTACGTTTTATGGCGATAACGGTATCCGGAAAAACATACCAACATTACAAAAATTGTCGTCTATAAAGTAATTTTGTCAAAGACTGCCTTGAAGGCATAGCTTGCGGTTTTGTTAATGTAGAACAGTAATGTACGAGGATTCCTCTACACTTCCGCATCCCCCCCTTTCAAATCCCTTCCTATGCTATTAAAGGGGAGTTGCCCAATTTGGATCACCCTCATGTAGCCTGTTGCCCAAAAAAAAAAAAATTTTTTTTCCTCTTTTATTTGCGAAATATTGTTTAAATGCAATTTTCACAGCATAAAGCCACGATATTAATGATTACATTTTCACGTTTCAACATAGTGTCCGTCCTGTTTTTACAGATTTTGATCCACCTTTTAACAATGACATTAATTCCACTGCGGTAAAAAGCGTGGTGTTGCTTCCAAAGCCATCGACGCTCGGACGTTTTGATCGGTGTTTGTCATTCAGCTTCGTTACAGCGACGAATCCAAATCCGAACAGTGCTGACATCAACTTCTGCTTCACCATACACATTTTTCAGCCTTTCGTGCATGCGAATGGATGTTTGACCTTACGAATTTAAGAATTCAATCACAGAACGCTGCTGTCTAATACGTACGTTAATGGCAGTCACTGTGCAAGACGGTTCAGTGCTGGCATCAGTTTACTTAGGAAGTTGTGACTGCAGTGGATTGGAGAATAAAATTTGAGGAATAGCGCCAAATTCTTAATTTTTACGTAATTAACATATTTAAGGAGAGAAAAAATAGATGGCATTACTTATTGAACCACCCGATTATCAGAAGAAAATTATTTATAATATATTTTCAGGGACGTAAAGTTATTGACAAGATGACACTAACAGAGTGCGAACGCGGCTTAGTGACGATGTGTGGCGACATTTCACACAGTCGTAAATTGATCGCAAAATATAGTAATAGATATTGTAGTTGCTCTGGGTGAATCTTATAAATTACGAGACTCCTCCACTATTTAGAAGTTTCAAAAAACTTTATTAAGCGCTAATTTGGCTGGTTTAGCACTGAGGTTTATAATGGGCCGCTTACTCATCTGTTATATAAATATTTTTACCGTTTCATTCATTACCTTTCATCTCGGATGCCAGTTTCCTCTGTGTTTGACCTTCTCGTCAACTGTGGCTCCTCTTGTATGACCTCCAAATTTGAGCTAAACTAGGAAGGATAGTCCTCAGAAGAACCGTGTTCTATTTACGTGTGCACTGCAATCTCGTATGGGCTGGCTTTATCGCGCTAAAGGAGGATTTTGCTTACGTCTTTACATGGACAGACAGCTATTAATCACTCCCGGCCGAAAGAGCCTTTACAAACTACTTGTATAATTTTCTTTCTGTATAACTGCTATGAAGAAGGCCTGCGAGGGCTATTCTCTCGCAGGCAATACCTGCGAGGGATGTTCTCTCGCAGGCAGAACCTTTTAGGAGAGATACGAAGGGGCTACCTTTGGGTACGCCTTTTCCTCTCCGTTTTTGAACTAAGGTTCCCACAAGCCGAGGCACCTCGGCCTGTTTTGTGGGGTGTATGTTTCGGGGTCACAGACCTTGGGCATACGGTAAGAGTTGTCCGCTATTCCCATTGGAATAGTCGGCCAGCTGCCTCCTAAACTGGTCGAGGCACGGGGAAGTGAATGCTTCGTCCCCACAGCAAACTCGTCTCCCGCTATCGGAAGGGCGTGGGACAAGTACCCAATGCCCGACCTACCTGATGCAGGTTTTCATAGGGTTTTCCTTGCATTTCTTTAGGCGAATGCCAGGTAGGATCCTTAAAATATAGCCCGGGGGTCCCAGTAAACCCTTGGCTACCTTCCTCTACCCTTCCGCATCCCCCCTTTCAAATCCCTTCCTATGCTATTAAAGGGGAGTTGCCCAAAGTGGATTACCCTCATGTAGCCTGTTGCCCTAAAAAATAAAAATAAAAAAAATGTATAGCTGCTACTACGTTTATATGTCGTATCATCAGCTGTAGAATTTTATCAGTTGACGTACAAATAAATATTTTCAGTCTCCAGTCGAAGTAGTGCAATTCACGAAGGAGTTTGAGACGTAATAAAAATATATACAAAAAATACACAATGGGTATAACCAGTGAGATATTAACTCGTACGACATAATTTGAATTTAGCGGAACTGAAAACACAATAAAATAATAACGACGTTCCGCTTTTGTAGGTTAGCTATAAACATAACTGCGAAAATGAGTGACTGTTTTCTACGTGAACAAGCCAGGAAACAAACTGCATGGAAAACTTCGATTCCGGCGGGAGCGTTGCGGAAGAAAGACAGTCACTGAATCACCGCGGCCTTCGTCTTCATCGTGCGCCTAGGTTTTTACCACCCACCTGGCCTTCCTCACTATTAATGCAGCGATGCAAGGCGATAAACATCACGGAACCAGGTGCGGAGGGAAATCGAAGGCCAAATCATCCCTCCCAACTAACGGGAACCAGACGAAACCTGAGCATAACTCCCCATTGTCCGTGGAGGTCCTCACTTCTTTGGAGTGGCGACTACGTGACTGGAAAAGGCTGGACCTCATTATAGGAAATTTTAAGCGACAGATCTTAGTGATTACCTTTTTGCCTAATACCACCTACTGGGGTGTCCCATAGAGGCCCGCAGAGGAGTTTGTGTTCGTTACAATTTAAGATTATACGCTTGAGAAATACGATATAATGAATAGTTAGTGATCTCAGTTTTTCACTGCCTAAGCATTCTTTGTATTCTCTCTTCAGCATTAAGAGCAAATTTTAGTATTTCTTCCATAGGAATAGCGCGGATACTTCAAACATATGGGACATAATACAACAGGTTTATAATTTAAATTAGTACTATAAATTTAATAAAAATGTGCCCTTTAGAATTTCACGTGAATATATAAAAGTATAAGAAAATATTTACAACTAAACGGACCTAATTATATCTCATTTTATGACATATTCACAATTGTAAAATAAACTGTTATTCTAATTTACCACGCTGTGACGGTATTTATATAAATAAATGATAAAATGTATAAAAAAGGAACTTATTTATTTTATTATAAATTGTTCGAAAAATTACAATCGTGATTTACTTTAATTAATTAATTCATATTTATTTATTAAAATTCGAGTCACAGTTTTGTAAAACAATAAATCAAACTCAGGGTTTTTTCAAGGAAAATCGCGATTATAAAACTGCAACAAAATCTAATTAAATTAAATGATTGAATAATTTCGACGTTTCCCATGCTAGTGGAGTAATTTCCCAGTGGTTACCACCTTCAGGAAAGTAGGATGCGACGTCCTTTGCTTTTACGATCTGTCAGAGACCGAAACAGTTTCTCTAAGGTTACTGCCACTCTTTCACCGAAGGAGCAATGGTACATAAACTTTTGTCTCTATTTTTTTCGGTATTTATATCTCTTTCCCCCACTGGGGGAAACGTCATCCCATTTACGCAACGTGGTAAAGACAATAAAGTTGTTTTTCACCAAACTCTTGGTCTCACGGCGGTTTGGGATAACCTCTGTTATTAAAGGAAACCGTTATTTTTAAATGTCTAGAGTATTTACGATGATGGTCACTTTACATGTGTTTTAGGGCATATTTAGTTTTTTAACGGCAAAATTATTAACGAGGTATTGGATCGTACCACAATGCGGAAAGAAAAAGTTTCATGAAACATCCAAAATTCAATTAACGTTAAAATTTCTTTGTTCCATTAAATGGTTATTTTACCAATTACAGGTACTCTACCATTTATTAATTTATACCCGAAATAAATCGTCTTCAGCCTTTCTAGAATAGATCAAGTCTGGAATTTCAGGCTTTTGATGATTGAAAGCAGACCAAAACTGCTGTTATCTTTTCTACAATTGACTATACATTTAAATGTTTTGCGTTTCTATGTATTATTTAATTATGATTTTTTATATTGTTACAATTGCGTAATTTGTTGCTACAATGAGGGAACTTAATTCTTGTAAATAAATGTTATTCAGTTGATTCCGTTGACCAATACTCCTACTTTTGACATTTTAATCAACTAATGGCAATTACAAATTTAATCTTTGTTGTCACTGTTTAAATAATAAGGTTTTTTGAATGAAAGCAGCTGTATCTCGTACATAAAATTCCATGTCAATTTGGGGTTCGTCTTCTTCGGATGAAGAACCGACTACCGATTCTCTTTATTATTATGATGTGATAAGAACACCGCTCTTCGTTTTCTCAGTAACTTCGACAAAATGATCAGCTTACAGAAAAATCCTTCATTCAATAAATATCTCTATAAATTCTTGTGATTAGAAATGAGACAGTTGCTCCAGTAGTAACAGTAGCAAAGGCAGTAACGTTACGACAAATCTTGGTCGGTCACTGGCAGTTACAGATTGGCTTCTTAATTAAGCATGTTTGTTTGTCTGTCTTGGGTTTTAAAAGAAAACGAATACAGAAAGGGGCGGGAGAGAAAACGAGGTGGTAACCATACTAAGGCTACAAACTAACACGACGGACTATCGCTTCATCTAAACGAGTGAGACACGGCTTTTAAGAAAGGTGAGGGTCAGTCTCCATCGCGATATGACAAGGGAACTAGTCCACGTTAATTTGTGCGGGGCTAATGTAAATAGAAGCGGATGTACGGTTCATATCACTGGGTGAACGCAGTTTACTATTGTCAATGAAGGCTGTGGATCCCACATGACTTTAAATTATTACTCATTTATTACAATACGCGGAATATTCCTCGTCTTGAAACAAATAATTATTTATAATTAAAGACAGCCTGTTATAAATTGCTCGTATATTGGTTACCGTGCAATTTTTTCAGTTCACAAAGTTTAATGCTGGCTTCTTCTCTAACCTCTCTTCTTAATATAAAACAGTTTATTTCATCTGACCGTCAAGTAATAGTACCTGGACGAGAAGTAACTGTAGATAATTAGTAATGTTGCCTGCGAGCTTGAGTGCTTCAATAGTTTAGGTTAGTATTTTTTTTTTTCAGTCTGCCTAAAACTACAAAATTTTTTATGTTTACTGAGTTCGATGTGAGTTTCCATGTAGCTTCATACCAAATTCCATAACTTATAAATCCCCGAACAATTCCTAGATGTAGTGTTGTATAATGTCAAATGACGTTTTTTAAATATATTTTTTTATTAATAATACTATAATAAATTGCTTATATTGCTACTCGAATTTATTTTAAACCTTATTCAGAATCGTCACTAATTGTTTGCAGTGACAATCTTTCCTCATGCTAATACCTCCGTTATATTATTATATTTATGGACGATATATAACCCCTTGTTTGTTGTTTTTCTTCTTTTTAAGCAAATGTTTGCTTTTATTTATATAATCGAGTGTTCAACGGGAATTTAAGTGACCTTTAAACCGGTTCGTTCCCGTAAATTCATACAGTGCACGAAGTCGTGAGCTTTTTCTTCCTTCTTTACGATAGTAAACCTACACATTGATGATTTTTATATTTTAGCCGAAGTCTCTTACTTAAGCCGGTTTCATGTCTAACACAAAAAATAATTGTAACTCTTTACTTAGGTACTGATAATAATTTTTCATGACAACTTCACTTTATCGCAACAGTTTAGCATGATATATTTCTATTAGAGCATTTTCGTACTTAGTGTAAACTAAATTACATTACAACTGGTGTTTATTTGAAAAGATGCCCGGATACTTAAAAGTCATCTGTAAATTGCAAGGCTATGAACACATTGTCGTGAAAAGCATCTATACAATCTATGAAATGATTTTTTTATTATATTAAATGCCCTTCGGTTTTCACAAAGTTACAAACAGGGAACGGAAAAAAACGACAAAACGCATTTAAAACATTATTTCCCATCCAACAGGTATATTTAATGCTCGTAAGGACATTGTGAGGTGTCTGCGACGCAAAATGTTGGCAGTCTGTCGACTGCGGGCTGGATGATCAAGGTGATCAAATTTATAAAGGTTAGGTTGTTGGAGATAAAGATCGAGTGAGGGTTTTGAAAATATGATGGACTCATTTCTTGTAGTAGAGTCGTTCATTTTTGCCAAGTCCACACAATAATAGTATAGTATAGTTAGTAACGGAGAAGGGCTTTGAGAGCAGACAACGAGAATACGTCTGTAGACTAGCCCTGGGGCAGCAATAGTAGACAGTGAAGTTCACGAACAGTAGACTTCAGGATCGAGCACTGCGTATTTGTTCAGATTTATCAATATAAAATTCACAAAAAAGAGTGAATACATAAATTTTATGCCAATAATCTTCCCGCGACGAACAAACAGAGAGAAACATCATTCTGTAAATTGTAACTTTTAATTTTGAATTTTAAATTTCAAGTAATTCAACTAATAAATGCCTAATTTGATCGAATCCCAATAAATGTATGGTAAAATAAATTACTGGTGGAGCGCTATCAATTTTTTTATTTGTCTTTGTTTGGAGCCTATAAACGTTAATTTTAAGCAGTTACAGATATTTCTAGTTCAGAAGAGTTTCTTTAAAAATTATTGGGTAGCTGTCAGCTAGTTGAACTCAATAGAAGATTATAAACATTAATTTATTTTTATTATCTGTATCGCCATACTTCCAAATTGCGTCTTAGTTCGGAAGAATCAAGGAATAGGAAAGTTTTAAACTTTAAAGCTTAAGCTGTAGAAATGGTCACCAAACGCCACGTATATATTAATTCAGATTAGTTATCGATTTCGTGAAGAATAAAATTAAATGTTATATCTTCTTAACATCAACTAGACTTCAGCAGAAATCGTTTTCCATTTGAACAATCCAACTCTTATAGGAGACGAGCCACCAGCTTGCGGTAGGCATGAATTAATTGTTGTACGGCACAGTGGTCAGGTGTGTTTTGTTAATGCTGCCAGAACATTGTTGAAGACGACAGACGACAACAAGCACCTAAACCGGCCTTGTACCTCAAACTCCCACATCCTAGACGTGTGTGTTGTAGCTGCATCGGGCCTCATTAGTAGCTGTCGTGACACCTCGGAGCTACGTAATGAAAATCATTGTGGTCCTCTGATGAGAGAGGCAGAGTACAAAGGCTCGCTTGTGAGGAGGCAGCATTCCACTCTCCCTGCACCGATCTAACACATTGTACTGAAATGGGCAAGGCACCACTTGCACCCGCCATATTTAGGTCGGCCGTGTCTAACTAAGACGTTTTTTTCTCTCTTCACACCCCCTACCTGCAGCCTTCTCTGATCTCGTTGTGTTGCTCTACTTTAAAATATATGACCATCTGTTCAGTACATTGAACGTGATGGGTTGTCTGTAAATAATATTCTACCGATACTTTTTTAATAGTTGATCACAATAAATAATGTTTCCTTCATTTATTTGTCACTGTTTTTTTTTCTGAGTCTGCTGGTCTCATCTCAGTGATGTTCTTAGTTCATATTTGACCTGCTCAGTTTATTTTTTGCGGATACTATACGACGGAAGAGGTAGATGATATAAGAGGGGTCTATTGCATCTGTATCGGTAATAGTCCCATTCCTTCCCAAGACTTCCTGAGGGCCGTAATGATCGCCTGATTCTGTCCCTACCGTTCAGATGTAAACAACTGGAAACGACCCGATTCCATCCCGACCAGTTATTGGAATAAATTGAATTAGAATGTATTTTAATCGTGAATTTTTATTTTCATGCCATGTTTTATTTATTAAAAATACAATAAAATATAATGATAATTAAATTTATAACAGTTGTGAAAAATGTATTTCTACGCGACATATTAAACAAACTCCATTATAGGTATTTCACCAGTACTCTTTCATTTGCTGTTGTATATACTACGCTTTAGCATTTATTCTTACTTTTGTAGTGTCTGCAGATGAGTTAATTTTGGTTATCGTACCCAGTCAAAATATTATAACTGGGGTTTCTTTCCAGCTTCTTTAGGGTCTGCATGCGATCTACTGATTCATAATGTTTGGATTTAGAATAAAATAAAATTTTATATATTATAAAATTAGACTTCAGTAGAAATAGTTACCTATTTGATCAGTTGAGTGTGTTATACTAATGTTTGCAGGGTTAATGACTGCTTATAATAATTCATATAATAAATATAAATAAATTAGAATAAAACTTTAAAAGGGAACTTTATATATTTATTTATTCGCAGACAATTAATACATATTGGGTGCAGAGGAGCGTGGAGAACTTTTATGGTCCTGTTTTTCCCTATCTAAATATTACCGACTGGTCTGCCTCAGGTTTCACCAGTTTTTCGGGGTTTATTTTTTATATATTTCCATTTAAATTTAAATGTTACATAATTTGGAGCCCAACAGTTAAATTTATTAAAAGTAAGAATTGTAAACTTTTTCTTTATCGCTTAACATTTAATTTGATGGAACAAACTGATCTTTCCATATAATTTCAATTATTGAATTATTACAATATTTATTCTGACATCAAGATGGTTTTTAACATGAAAAAAAAATCGTTTATTTTGAGGTACAAGGGTAACACGTAGTGCATTTCAAGTTTAAACAACTACGATGCAATTGAAAGCACTTATATATCTGCAATTGTATTGAATCCTGAGTGTGTAATTTAATGCCCAACTCGCGACAATCTTCTATGTACTCGAAAGTGCTGCGGTTATCCTGTGTTATTAATCACCCGACGAAAGGAACAAGTATTTCAGGAACGTTGTGTGGTATTTATATGACCACTTCATTTTGTCTGTCATTTGGATATTCTATCTAATTAGGATAAGAAACATTAATTAAATTTGTTCCGATCAAATAAACGTGTGACGTTCTGAAGTCACAGATTCCTTACTTAAAACTCTAAAAACCACTTTCTGTTGAAACATAAGAATCTGTGACCTACGTTCTTTTAACTACTTGCAGGAAATCTTGTTGAATGGCCTGCCCGTTTTACAGAGATGAGTTTCGGAACTTGAAGTCCCGTTATAGTTAGCGTTATAATATTTGTGAGGCCCAAACCATGGTTCCCCACCTCCATGGATGAATTCCTGTGGGAAACGGAGGAACTTAATCCTTGTATCCGCGGTTCGTGCACCTGTGACGCCGTACAGGATTAACGAAGGATGCCTCTGGACAGACAACACTCCGCCGCTGAAATATGGACCTTGCCAACTCTGACAATAATGGGAGGCGGCGGGAGTAAAGTATACGAGAAAATCCCACGTAGATCTACTTCGGCACAACCCAAAGTAAGAGCATGACTGGTCACAGTTCAGGAGTGGACTAAATTTGTTATATCAGTATCCAGAAAAATTAATAAAAATCTTAATGAGTATTGCTTAAAGCGTTTAATAATCAGTTTCAGTAAAATATAGACTCTACTTATTTTACATTTTTTCAGATATTTTACTACACGAATGAATAAGAAAGTTAGCCAATTCAGACAAAAAAGTGATAATAATACCACACAACGTATCTGGGATATTTGTTCCTTTCGTCACGTGCTAAGAAGAGCCGAGAGCGATACAACTGCCAAAAATTTGTCAGTTGACAAAACTCAAAAGCGACGAAAAAGCTACAACAATGGGGGAGCAGAGGGGTTAGCGTAATAATAAGGGATCATATCAATTATTGAGTTTCTTAGTGTCTGTTTGTACATTAATAGGTGTGATGTTTGATTTAATTTGAAGCATTTCTGAAATGAGTCTGGAATTCGCGGATTGTGTTTACTACACATTCATCTATTAAAATTCACAAATATAATTATATAATTTATCAATGAAATATTATTAACTTATCAGGAAATAATTTAATAAAAATATACACACATGTACTCAGGCAACGGTTTAAAACAATCAAATAATTTGAATAGGCAATATTAAATTCTGCATAGGCAATGCTCATACGTGCATACTAGAGAGAATTTTGCAGCCGTGAAAACGTTAAGACACGTTTAGCAAATTAATATGTAATCTAAGATTTTATTAAGTGGACATTTTGAAATATTATTCACTATTATTAGACACATTTTTCACAAGCACATATCGCATTTTGTGTTTATTCGCCGCGTCCAGGCTGGTGTTATCGTGTAGATGTCGTGGGAGATTTAATTCAGGTTTTTCTAGAGTTTTCCCTGCATCACTTTTAGGTGAATTGTCGGGTAGGATCCTTAAACTATAGCCCGGGGGCCCTAGTTAACCCTTGACTACCATCCTCTACCCTTCCGCATCCCCCCTTTCAAATACCTTCCTATGCTATTATCCATGTGGATTACCCTCATGTAGCCTGTTACCCCCCCAAAAAATTAATTAATGTATAGACGTCAAAGGCGGTATGAATGGAAATTTATTTATAACCAACTTATTTATAAAGAGGCACTTCTTTACGGTTTCATGATTAATTGTTTAAGCTTAGTAAAAAATTACATTATCTCAAGTTATTTTTAAGTCATTAAATTAATTAATTAAAATACTTTTTTAATAAAATATAGTTCCGTTTGACTTAGACTATTATTTGCTCAAAAAATAATGAAAGACAGGTTCAAGAAACGAAAATATATCCAAAATGTTATACTGTGAATATGGAATATTTGTTGCTCCATATTATTTAAATCTGTTTGGTCCACTCCAATTGGCGTATTCACATTTCCAAACTGAAGTATTGTTGCTAAAACATTTTGTATAGTTTCTGTCAATCATATAATGGGATTGAAAACCATCACTTCGTTCATTATTAAGATTTTTGAAAAAATAATATTACTTGCCGGAAGTATAAATATCGGTCGGTAATTTTGTACTTAATATTAATGTAGTGCGAAAGTTAATTACATACCAAGCATAGAATTTTCTGTCCTCAGTAATTCTCTCAAAGGCCGAAGAAACACACAACAGGTATGTTCTCGGGAGGGAACTCATTCAAGACAAGAAAATTCGATTCGCGGAAGGTATTTCCTCATAAAGGATGTTATAAAGACAGACGATAGGACTCGACTAAATAACAGCTTTTAGTTCTCCCCTCACAGCTGGGAATTTCTAGTTAAAGAATATGAGGAGTTCCATTGCTAAGTGGCATGTTGCACAATGTTCTCGATTAGTGGATGGCCTTGAATAAGACAACTATCCATGAATGGTAAGTTCAGAGATGAAAAAAAAGAGCAACAACATATAAATACCTATGTCGACTTCGCATTGCAGTTGAAATTCATGAACTACTATGTATCACTCGCACACAGAGCGGGCACAAGCAATTTGTTTCGAATAAAACAGTTTGATCGTGAAAGTCAGCGACTTGGAAAAATATTTTTTATTACATTCGGATATCGAGAAAGTCATGGCACTACATTAAGTATGATATATGGTTACTAAGCGATTTAATAATACTTAAAGAATGAACTGTTTAACATCGTATAGCCTCAACCTATAAATATATATCATATTTTTAAGAGCAATATTTTTTATTTGAGAATAATTTTTCCTATTTACTTTATCTCAGATTGTCTGCTGAATATGTATTTATTTCAGTCGTTCGTATTCCTACAAAGTATGTAGAGTGTGATATATAGGACACTTACTGAAGATAGTGGGAATATTTTATGTTCTAAGAATCACAGGCTGCTGTATAAAAACATACATAAATTAGGAGAATATGATGTAAACAAACACTTAGTGAACTCGCTACTCTCATATATTTTTATTTATTAAAATTATGCATTCGTAACACAATTTTTTCTCCTACCTTTTTTTCCATAACAAAATTTTCTATTTCGTGAATGACCGACGATTAAGAGGTCAAGTATTTTCTGTACAACGTCTGAACGCCCCACTTTCCAAAGGAAATGAGTTAGTTGCGATCGTTGAATTATAATAAGTGGACCGCACTTGATAACCCCGAATCCGCTATCAAGCATCAGGCCTGTTTGCTGCCAATAAACAAAATTCGCAGGCTATCAATAAACGTTTCCAGGAAAGTTCGCTTATCTCATTCTCAGATTCTTCTTTCTTTTTCATTAAAACTTGCCAACGGAACGTGGTAATTACGTCAGGTTTGAAGTGCTGATTCTGTATCTTTGGAAATGAGTGATCTGAGATTTTTAATAGACCGTGTACAACTGGAAGCAGAACATAGCATATAAAAAGAACATGATAACAAACGCAACACTACTAATATTAGTTAATAAAACAATTGATGACCTTAGACAGAGACTTTTTATTTATCTTATGACGACTTTTCGATACCGTTTTGTATCTTCCTTAGGTATTTTCCAAATGAACACAGTAAATTAGCACAACTGAACGAAACAATTTGGTAAATTAACACAGTTTTGAAAAAAAAGGGGGGGGGGGGGGTCGAAGGCACACTATTCACTTAACGCAAACAAGATTGAAGCAAGACTTGGTAGAAGATATAAAAAGGTATCGAAACGTCGTCGTAATTTAAATAAAAAATAAATAGTGTCTGTATAGGGTCATTAATTGTTGTATTAATTAAAAACAGACGTTAAATTAAAACTTTTAACAAATATTAATTGTTAACTGGCCTCTCTGAATGTATTTTTATAAAATTAATCTGGGAAATTATAAATTATAATATTCATTCATACATAGTATGAAAAACGTGTACATTTACGTGTTAACGTGAAAATTACACATTAGACACAACTATTTTTTCGTAGGTAAGTAGACAAATTTCAACGATAAGGGAATAATGTAATTGAAGTTAAAGTAGCATTATATAGATTCTTATGGTGTAAGAAATTAAATTAAAAAGTTACAAATGAAACATATTTCACATAATAACAACAATTTGTGGATATTATATCTGTTAATTTTGTTGTTGTAATATTAAGAAGTTTTGATAACTAGTTAATCATTATGTACCACGTGATGATGTCTCAATTTCTGGACCTACTTTCACTTTAAATATCATTATTGAATTAATTATTAAATATACATTGCCTGACTTATTGACTAATACAAATATTTCTTTATATTTAAATATCAGAGAAACACCAATTTTAGATGCAATAATAATTACCTTGAGGGAATTGCTTCGAGAGCGTTTATGAAACTAGTAAAAGATATAAGTTACTGTGGAAGTAGAAAAATGAAAAAACCCTGCGAGTTGAAGACACCACGAAAAAAAAAAGATTTTTTTGGCAGTTGTCTGTATCTAGTTTTTTTAATATTATCTTTATTTTTGGTCACATCTACTGCAGTGGTAATTAGCAACTACATGGTTAAGTGAAACTTTTTTATACAATGTTTTTTCCTTACGGACTAGTTGATTATTATATATAATAAAGGCTCATAGTGTCGTTCCTTATTTGTGCTCCTACTGAACTGAAGCCTTACGCGTAAATCAGTCAAGGGTGTTTGATAAAAATTAACAAAAATATATACATTAAAAAAGTAGTCACATAGACAAAAATTAATACCACACAACTTTTATGGAGACCTAGATTTGTTTTACGTCGCTTCTGGTGTGCTGCCTACATTTCAGTGACTTTAACTAATCATATACGCCTGGGGAAAGCAACAAGATTTGTAGAAACGTTGTGTGGAATTTATTTTGTTATTTTATTTGGTTGATATAGTTTTCAATATGAGGAAAAAAGTGGTTTATATAATAGTAGATTCATCAGCAACCCTCATAAACAAAAAAGTTTGGATTCTGTTACGACTAATACTGATAAATAGAAATATTGTCCCCAACTTGCATGATTTCTTTACAACTGGCGTCAGTTTCCCCAATGTGGACGAAAGTCAACATTTTAATACTATAAGAGATCGTTCACTTCGTTATTAAATTGAACTACAAATTATATCAGAGATTCACCATTTATTTAATAATTTTCGTCTAATGCTTAATTGAGCTTACGATTATCTGCATGTTACTTATCACTAGCATCAGTGAATTATGTAGCTTACTGTATTTCGTTCGAGGCTTACTGGTTTCCAGTGCATTAAACTCCAAATTATGGACCAATTCACTTATTAAATCATTTGGATTCTACTCACCTTTTTCTCTTTTTTTTTTGGTGTAATATCATGACCAAAAGAAATTTTCTTGTTCTCACCAACATTTTTAACTCTTTAACTAGATAGGTGAAAAATATAATATATATCAAGGACGTATATAGTTAAAATACATTTAATGTATAAAAGAAAAGGCTTGTATTTGTCGAGTTATAAAAATAAAGTATTTATTTTAATATTAGAATAAGGTTCTCATATAGAGACATTTTGGAGTTATTAGTTCAATGACAATCAGAAAATTAATTTTAAATCATTTGAATTGTACCAGATATTTGGTACGCCGTAATAAAATTATTAAAAATGTCAAAGCTACTTCGAAAGTGGATAGAGTTATATGTAAATCGTATTCCTTGTCGTTGACCGCCATACGATTACTCTTTTTAATTTAATACCTAATTGGTGTTACAGAAACACTTTGAAGAGTTTAATCCATTATTACACTTCGAAATGTCTCTTTATAACATTTATTCCGTTGCTTAAAATGTTTAATAACATATTTGCGGAAAATACATCCATTTTTAACAAGAATGTCCACAGAACTAGGAATTAGGTACGGAAATTCAATTCTCCATTCTGTTGCGTGACTCCTGAAAGTATCTGGACGCAACTGGTTTACAGGATTTATGAAACCAATACACAGATAACAACGTAATTGTTCTGACCGATTAGGAGTTATCTTCATTATTTCATAATAATAATCAATTATTGACATTTGCGTTTAGAAAATCGTACCAGTCAAGTTTCTTTTGGAAAAAAGGATCCTTCACACCAATTTTCTGACCAAATTTGGTTGTCAGATGATCATCATTTAGTAAATTATTTTTTTGTAATTTTATTCCTGCATTAGTGTTGATAGTTCCGTCCGCTGTTTGACATGTGGCACCGCCCTGTTTGAAGAAAATATTCCTCAGATCCATTTGAAACTATTATTTTTACGATTTCCAACCGTTGTTGAATAGTGTTTCTATGCAAGATGATTTACCAAACACTAATTTTTCATGGCTGAAAAGCAACAGTTCATGAAAGGTAACCCTTTTAAGTTCTGATAGACTCATTGGAAAAACCTTTACATTGAGTGATCCAGTAATAGAACTTACAATGTACACTATAGCTGTAACTCTAGTTTTGGATTTCTAAAATAATTAATTTTTGAATAAGACGCGCTTCTAGAAAATTGAAAATCTGTCCCTTCTTGTAATCATCCTATAATAATTGCAATAATCAGTACTATCATGTTGCCGAGAACCGTTATTTTACTTCAGTCTTGCACTTATGCTCCAGTTCTTCTGATTTGCAGGATTCTCATTTTGTGAAGCACTATTCTTTCATGTGGGAATATTAAAATATTTAATTTTTAATTGCTTTTTCAGCTCTGTTTTGTTTAATAAATTTTTAGCATGTGCAGTTAACGTTGTTCGTGACAGTCAACTTCTGTCCGCTGACATTTCTTATTTTGAAATTATAGTAATGTTCTTAAACAACTTTTTGCGTGTTTACTGAACTAAATTATCGTGTTTAACCCTCTCCATATCGTCGTATATAGACATTCTCACAGTTCTTTTTCGTTTCAGAACCTTAGGGCCGGAGGAGCTTGTAATTCTATTAGATCTCTCTCAAAAGACCCGAGAGCACATGTCCTCGGGATTTATTTATTCATAAATCTTACTAAGCACGTGAGCTTTAAATAGGAGGGGAACTGTTCTGGTCTGGTGGATTACGCCCGGCTACCATCTGCTAGGTTCCTCGACTTCTTGTTGGACCGTGAGGAATGTTGAGGCAGCCAAAGAGGTGTGTTCCAGACCTCTATTCAGGCTGCTTATTAATGACTCTTGATAAATAGGACAAACTACTGCCGCCTCGGGTCAGTGTTCCACGAAGCACAACTGGAACACAACTCGCTCCACTCTGTTCCTGGAAAATTAATTGTAGGCGGCATTCGCAAAAGAAAACTAGAAAAGCGAGAAGGAACACCTTCTGTATTAGGCATCAAACAGAACGGAGATAAATGTTCAGAGAAATTAATTTGATAAAGGACTAATAATTTGACTCCTTGACAATGCGGAAGCACAAAATTTACTGAAGAAAACTATCGTGACTTTCTAATTAATAGCATGCAAACAACAGTTTCCGTTAACCAACGTAGCTGTCTGCAAGTTAATAAAACCAGATGTTGAATGAATTGTCTCTTTACGCTATCCGAACAGGTCAGCTTATCTCAGAAATTGATTTTATAAATTAAATTTATTAAGTATAAACATATAAAAAAAATTACTTATTACAAATAAGGAGTTTATGAAATCGACTTTTAAGACATTCGATATTTTTAAGTGATGTTTTTAAAACCAAACGGCAGTCATTTATAAGGTTAAATAGATAAATATGTGTTCTCGACAATTATGCTGTATATACATTCTGCAATGAGGTAGTCTACCACATTATGAATTCTAAAATGATATATTGTCAAATGTGACTTAGTTATAACATGTAATTAATAAATAATCTAATTTAGTCGATGGGATGTATTTTTCTCAATAACATTCGTGTTTTATATTATTTACTCGGAAGATATGATGAGTTATTTTGAATTTTCGTCATCCTTTTCTGTAAGAATTTTTCTGATCGGTATGAGTTCCGAATGAACGAATAGACTATAACCATAGATAAGGAATGTTAGTGTTTGTAACAGTTTTACAATTAACTAAATATTCTTAAATTTAACGTATGCTTTCCCGGTTTATTTACTTAATAAATGATTCTCAGTTTATCAACCGCGTCAATGTTTTATTACAACACAACGTTTCTGCGATAATCATCATCGCCGTCAATAACGTTGTTCCGAAATTTTCATATAGAACAAAATTGTCTCGGCACGCATTCACCAGATGACGCTGATGATGATTATTGCAAAATAATTGACATTAATATTTATTAAAATTTTTTACATATTTTTTAGTTTCTGTATCTGCGTGTTTTTCGTTTCTCTCAAGCTTTTCTCTATTCCTCATTTTACTTTGTATCTTTGTTTCCAAGATGGACAGTGCTATAATCTTTTAAATTATATTTTTACAAATCTTTCAAGCCCCCAAAAAACGGAGTTAATCTGTTTAATTTATTACGTTTCTGGATTACTTTCATCATTTACATCGTAGACCTATATATATATGAGGCTAGCAGCTTTTTAATATATATATATATATATATATATATATATATATATATATATTGTAAAGATTTGCCTTTTATTACGTAATATAAAAAAAATAAACTTTATTACATTAAAACTACAAAAAATACAAAAATACATTAAAAAATATTGTTGGGCGCCAGCAGATATATATTGGTCTGCATAAAATTAAAATTAGCTCCGGTTTGATTAAAAAGCTCTCCTTCTCAACAGGGTAATGTGGGCGGTTTGGTGGCTATTCAAAAACAGAGTCCATTTCCGCACTGTGTAAAAGAATTCCACTTTTGAATGTACTTTACATATATTGTGATGCTTACTTTACTTGTGGCGTCAGCACACGATCTCCTTCTTCGGCCTCCCCGCGATGGACGTCCCTCAAAACCTCTGCGTCTCCGTCTCCCTGCGTCTCCCTGTCTGCCTGCGTCTCTTCTTGCGTCCCTCTGTCTCTCCGACTCCCTGCTTTTCCCTGCGTCTCCGTCCCCGTCTGCCGTCTGCCTGCGTCTCACGGGTTCGGAGTATTTATTTGAACTCCGCCCCCCCAAATGATGCAAAAAAAAGGGACGCAAACCCGCGATTTCTTTTGGCCTTCTCAGGCAGAAACACGTGCACGCCTAATGTATTCATACTCAGGCCTCCTCAGGCCCGCGGTGGACACAAGGCGGCCACTTAAGGTCGTTATTCACTACAATATATATATTAAAAAAGCTGCTAGCCTCACACATTATATGAAATAAAAGTATTTAATTACGAGAGTAAAGTTATCGTCATCTTGAATTTAATTAAAATATTGCATTTTCTTCTTGAAGATATGTAACAGGAATATTTATAAAAACTGCGTTGGAAAACTTCTCAGTAGTTGACAAACTTCTCAGTAGTTCATACATTGTTAATATACGTATTTATAGCACTTACTCGAATGAGTACCTATATCGAAATAAAGAAACGGGATAACATTATGCAAATGATGTAACTGTAAGCTTGTGATTTTGAATATTTGGGAAGAATGGAGTAGAAAAAATCCGGAGTGATACAAGTTCTCTGTCTAGTACTACGCAAATAAATAATCAGAACGAGAAAGCCAGTTGATTCATGCTTTCTTCTACGATATGGGTTAGTTGATACTTCCGTCTCGAATTTTTCATACTCATTATTGTCGATTTTCACTTTTCTAGTATCAACGTTTATTTCTAGCATACATTGGACAACGTTCAGAAGTCACAGGTCACCTTTTAAGAAGTAATTATTTTTCTCGTTTCTTCTTTTTTTTTGGCTTCCGTACTTGGCTACCTGCCAAACCTGCTCCAGGCTCGTGCACTGAACTTTCACCCGAGGACAACTCCCTGCAAAGTAGTAAGTGATCATGACACTTGTTGCGAAGACAGAGAGACCGAATTTGTAGCGCAATTAGCGCTTCCTCTCGTCGCTCGGGAACCCGCCGTCCTTCGGCAGATTATGAAAGTAGAGCCATCACTAACAACTGCTGTTTCCTTAACAAGTCAATGGGGACCGAGGAGTGGGGAGAGAAGTATTTTTCGCTTTCAAAAGGAGTGGCGAGATAAGCTTACCGTCGCCTTTTAGGGTCTGTAGTCTCGTCGCAAAGATTTGACTTAACTAAATGAGTATTTTTTTTTCACGTAACGCTTGTTTCTTGCATCTACAAGGTAAACGGAATGAAACATTTGTCTCTGTTCGATAAAAGCGAGTAGTTGGTTGAGTAAATTCTATACATTTCGTTTTGTGAAATAATAAAAAAAACATTAACAATATTACAATTAATTACCGAATTAGCACTGTTACAGATCAATATATATATATATATATATATATATATATATATATTGTAATATTCATTTAGATAGGCTTTAATTTAATTTAATGAATTTGATAAAATTTACAAACAATATTTAATAATTTTGTGGCAATAATTTAAAACAATTACAAATTTAAAATATTAGATCTCAGGGTCTTCACTCGGTTTGATAATGGACACATTTATTATGTTTAAAAATATTATTAACAACAAATCACATTTACCTAAACAATACGTCGACTAAAAGAAAAGAAATTAACTTGACAAATTATAATAGAACGAAATTAAAAAGTAAATAGATTACCTCTGATTAACAATTTAAACTAGAACGAAATCTGACTTCTATCTTTTAATTACGTTTACATAAATAATTATTTTAATTTGTTACTCACACCTGTCCAGTTGGTTCCAGCATACCTTTCGTTATGGGAAAACACTATTTCGAGATTATACACTGATTCTAAAATTCACAGATTTTACACTGATTCTAGTCAAAATTTATAGGATGTCAGGAACTCGGATGATCCTCCCTATTTTTGTCAGCTATCTGTTGACTGCTTGCCTTAGGTGAATTCTGTCGTTTGTAGATTTGCTAGTCTTTATTGATTTGGACCCAAACTGCAATTTTACTATTTCTGGCTGGCTATGAACACAAAACTGCTTTTACTTAGCAAGTTTCGACGTTATTCTTTCGTGAATGTTTTGCTTTGTCCTCAGAAATGTCCAGGCACCAACCAACTCTGTTAAATTCTAATTGCCAACTCTGTTGAATTCTCGTCACCATCTAACAGTTATACATCGACGATGTCTTTCCGCGAATTGCCCTCTCGTCTTGCGTTTTAGCGCGCTTACGCCATTTTCGGACCTTCCGACAAAGGAACAGAGCTGGGCTACATTGTCGCTATAGAACCTCCTGCCGCAATAGATTTATCACAAATTTAAAATTTTATGTTCAAACAATTAATGTCCTAATTAGTTGGCATTACAATATATATATATATATATATATATATATATATAATTTTATCTTTAAATTGTTAACGAATATTTAACTGTAAGATTTGGTTCCTCGGCTTTGCGGGTGACTCCGCTCCTTGCATACTCGGCTTTCTCCTTTGGTAATCTGACTTGTTGCGATTTTATTTTTCTAGTACTAGGTCAGAAGAAGCTGAATGTCATCTATAAATGCGTCACAGTTTACATTGCCTGGTGCAGGCTCAAGATCTGCTGCCTTCAGCTTTTCCACCAATGCGTGAATCATAATAGAAAAACACGCTAGTCGCGGTCTCTCCAAGATAACAACTGAATACACAAATAGGGTGCAAATGCTACTTAAACGAGGTAAAATTCCCCCAAACACCAATATTTCCCTTTGAGGAGACAAACGGATCTACTTTCTGTACGTAATGGTTGACACGAGCACGAAAGCGGGCCTGGCCCCTCCTGGAAGTTGCACTTGTGTCAACAAGGTTCAGTTGGACCTCAAAGAACCTTTCACCAACAAATACATCTTAACAATATTTACGTTTCTCTCCCAATAACATCAATTTTCGGAAGTTTGGCTTAATTGCACCTCTGTCCTCAGATATTGAAAAAATTATTAAGTCTTTTAGTGGGCCAACTCATCCTTCATAAACTGATGTCAGTCAAATTTTATAAAGCGTTCTGAGTCGAGAGGCGAATTGCTAGTTAAAGCGAATTAAATTTCCGCGAGTTATAATTATTAATCTTGCTTCTCACTTTATTCCACTTTTGGCTGATCATAACTTTTCTTAAAACAATTTAAAATGTACGTTATTTAACCCATAGCTTTATGTAGATTATTATAGAGAAATTTTTCTTCAATGATTATTAGTTGGTAACGTTGACGATTTTTAAGAACCATTTCTAAGATATTTCAGTAGAGTCGAGATACTCGTAGAAATACCTTAACACCACTGATATACTGAACATTATTTTGTGATAATTACTTTGTACAAAATGAAATTAAGTATGGCGTTCAATATTATTTCCTTGTGTGTTATTAATGGTTCAGTTGAGACATTGGAACATTTGTGTAACAGATCGACCGTAATGTGTATTTGATGCTAAAATTTAATATCAATAATTGTACGTAGCAAAACGCATCCACAATGAAGATGTTACACTATTGAAATTAATATTTAAAGCATGGAATTTTATTTTACGTGTATGCCAGTTCTCCGCCATCCAAATTCTTAACAGCGCCTTGACTGAACAGAGAAAGCAACCAACTGCTTGACATTCCCTTCAGCCTTCATCGATGAGACGAGATTATCCCCAAAGAGACTGGTCTCCTATTTCGGAGCCAAGATGACACAAGGTGAGCTTTGGTGTTAACAGGTATCCTCTTTCACAGAAGGCTTCCGACGCACGCGAAGGCGTTGGACCGTGTCGTGTCCGGGTAGAGTATCTCTCTTCTATCGCTACCTGTCACATCCCATCTTGCTGACAGGCGACGAGCTTCCGTCGTCAA
Organism: Zhengitettix transpicula; assembly: GCA_037074705.1. Lineage (NCBI taxonomy): Eukaryota > Metazoa > Arthropoda > Insecta > Orthoptera > Tetrigidae > Zhengitettix > Zhengitettix transpicula. The sequence continues at coordinate 31,487,381 of CM073593.1, read as the reverse complement.
TGCTAGAACACAAAGTGTCCGGGATAAACCTAATGAAAAGGAAGGATTTATGTCGGCTTACGGTTCGCGGATCCCTTGAAGAGTAACTGAATCTCAAAATTTACCATACGATGATCTTGCTTTAAGCTACTCACTCAACCTCTTTTCCGTATTTGGAGTACCGTAAGTCCGACCAGAGATAGAAACAGTTGTTTACTTCCATAAGACAAGGCCTCACCCAGCAGCACGTAGTGGAGGTCATTTTGAATTTGGATTACAACTCATCACGCTCTACATCACTGAGAAGGTATCGCTCCTTCAGCCCCACAATAAGACCGCGGTGTGTCACCAAATTTGGTGTATTTTCGGCCTTTTTTTATTGGTATATTAAAGCCAGGTAAGTGTGGAAATAAATTTAAATCCACTATAACTTTTTTCCGTAACAAATTAGTGTGCGACGGACTATTTTGGAGATATCGGCAGTAGAAATATGACTAACTGATTTTTTTTCAAGACGTACAAAAATATTCTCCAATTGAGGAACGAACTTCACCTCTTTATTCGATCAAATTTAATAATAAATTATACTATTCGTTGTATAATTACGAAACATGGTTTTCAATAGACTTCTTCATACTTTATATATTTGCAAAAAACTGAAAGGATGTGCAAAATATTATGGTTTTTAGGCCAAATAAACTTTTTCCGAGGTCTTTAGAATCGTAAAACTTTGTTTTTTTACTACTGGGCACATCATATGCAAGTATAAAAAAACCAAATACTTGACATTTTGATCGGTAAAATGTATATAGCTACTGTGCTAAACAGTGCAGTCCTTGGTTATGAGTATTAAAATAAGAAATTTGGCGATTCTGGTTGCTGCCGTGTTTGTATTAAACATTTTCGTAAGAATAACCCGAAACATGTTTAAATAGTTATTTGGATAAATCTAGTATATCATGTTCAATTATATTTGTAGAAGTTAGAGAAAATTTAGGTCTGAATTTGTAATTAAATACGTAACATAAAGTGAAAAGCAGACCACGATGGTCTTTTATTGAATTAAAATAAAATTAATAAACAACATATTCGATTTGCCTACAATTTTAATACAACATTTAATTGATAATCATGTTATTATTGTAACATATTGTAATAATTAAAAGGTGGATGAATTAACTTAGTCCCACGTTGTGGAAGCCAATTTATGTAATAATTAAAAGGTGGTCTTAATTAAAAGAATTAATTAACAAAATTATTAAGATTTATAAATTTATTCCTTAAAAGTACAAAGTGTAATCCCTACTTTATAAGCCGAATTTCAAGTTAACAAACAAATATTTTATTTCAATTTTGCAATTCGTGGCGTTCTAGGAAAAATACAACTTTATATTTTACAATCAAATACGTCGAAATTCTCTTTATCTCAGTGTCATTACTGGGTTGGATAGTCAGAACAATCCAATTTAAGTAACTAACATTAACAATTCATACTCATTGAAGCTAACTTAATACAATATTAAAATAAACGAAATTAAAGAACCTAAATGAAAAGAAAAACGAACGAAATCTGACTTCGACCTTTAATTATCGTTTACAGATTTTAAATAATTGCTTTGTTCTCACGAATGTCTTTCTGGTACCAGATCTGATTCTTGGAGCTTGAGGACAACACTCACTAAAAATGCCATTATTCACTGATTCTACACATTAAATTTTTAATACACACGGTCGACGTTCTCGTTCTCGGCCACCTTGAACTTTGAATCAGCCGCCCGTCAGTCAGCCCTCGGACATAGGTCTCCTTGATGCCTCTATGCGAAATTTAGTTCAGTCTGTGTGAAGCAAAACCTTTTGCTTCCAACTTTGCGATTTTTTAAAAGATTGAAGTCTTTCCCGGTGAAGTTGTTCAATAAATAGTTCTCGGAATTCACACGGGTATATATAAATATGCAAAACCCGGATGAATTCCGAGAACTATTTTTGCGATTATTATTTGAGACTCTCGTCAAAACTCGCGTTTTATGTAAACAAATAGATCTCGCAGTTGGACTTCTTGGACCGCGCTATTCATACTTTTAGATCAGCATCCTCGCTCTCCCGTAACCTTTGCCGGACTGGCCTTCCGTACGAGCGCGCGGTGTTTTCAACTATTATCGCCGACAAAGAGCCGTGATTGTTGCTTTCAAGCTCGTGCCGCTAAAAATCCAATTATATTAAAACAATTAATGGCCTCTTTAATTGGTATTACAATATATTTATGAGTTTCTGCCAAACGGCAATGCACTATAAATGTGGTTTCACACTTTTAATCAATTGCCTCAGTTCGGGTGAACCGAATACAAAAATATTAATAGTTCACTCATTTTAATCTTGAGCCAAGTGTCGTTGTTCGTTCCATATACATTCACGTAACATACTTTGCCAAACATTTATCGGTCTTTCTGTCATCATCTACAGGAATGTGTCACATTTAACGTCCACATGTTATAACGTGAAAATTATTATTTATTTTCTTGCATTCCATTGTGGAGCGTTGAAAGTTTCGTAACGAAGTAATTAATATATTTTATTTCGACTAATAATGTAAATTTAATGTTGTCTTTCCACTCTCCGTAATGATTCAGTTCCTACAACTTCATCTTCACCGCCCAGGGCGACAAGGTGACGTGAGATTGCGTGTCAGGAGAGCGACGCTTCCCTTCACACCACCTCACGCACACCCCCATTTCCCCTAGAAATTACTGCTCTCCAGCTCATCATCATCTCCAGGACCACACAGACGGCGGTTACTGGGCATTGTGACTCGTCTCGGCGTAAGGCGTTAAAGACTCTTTCCTACGCATCAAGAAAATGACCCAACAATCCGACGATTAATGGATTGATGAATTTACTATTGCAAATAAGAGAGTACCCGGTGAAATTACAGAAAGAATTAAGTATTATATACTACATAATATATTACATTGTCGTAAAATATAATTTTGGCTACCTGAAAGAGAAACACTTTACTAAAACATAATCTGCACTTAGAATTTTATTTATTTATTTAACTATGGAGCAGTTTATTTTGTATTCGTTCAATGAGGCATGTTTTCTCTTCATTTCTAATTTTTTCGTAAGTTTTACAGAAATATTTTTTTCTCGATTAATAGTCCACCCAAGGAATTATGCTAACGTATCCTGCTGTTTTCGTCCAGTTAAAGAATTTTTTTCTAAAATTAGATTTTGTTATCTATTTAATTTTGAAATTGTGATACAATTACCATAGTAATTAATTTTTGGATTCTGGAAGTAATTATGATCATGACCCTATATCTGAATAAACATATTCAGCCTTATTCTGTCCCTATAACAATTTATACACGAATTCACCCACTTTTCATTCTGTAAACTGGTGTTGCTGTAGTTTAATGCCAATTTTAAAACTTCATTTTTTTATTTCCTGAAGGAATCAGAGAAACCTGCCAGTATCTACAGATAGAATGATACCTTCTTTCATTTGTATGGATTGTATAAATTATTCATAAATAAAAATATTGAATACCAGGAATTTTTGTGCAAACAAATTATTTCTGGTTCCATAAACTGTTATAACACAAACATAATCAACAAATGTAATACGCGGTACCCATGACTATTCTGTTTACTTAATATATAATTTGACATATACTGTAACAAAAAAAATTAAATATCAGTTACAATTGTCAAGGAAGCAAGACCATTCTTTTTCATTTTTTTCAAAATTCTAACAAAAAGAAATTAAATAAATTTTGGAACGTAATCATGGAAATCTTAGAAGTGTATACAATAAAATTAATCTGAATATTCAGGATCTTTGAAGAAATTTTAGTTTATAATATTAATTAAGGTCTCATCTTCAGTTTATTTTTCACCTTATAAATAAATATTTAAATTATTTATAAACGCAGTGATATATTGCTGTGATTGAATTAATTACTTAGCTTATTAATAAATCTTTACTGACTGTTTAACCATTATTTTCATTTATTTAATGTAAAATTGTTGTGTGCATGTTTGAATGTCTTTTAAAGGAACAGTTTTCACATTCGTGCCTCCATGAGTTTTTTTTTAGTTTTACACTGTTGAAGTTTCCGATGATTTTGTTCCCGTGCCGCGGTAAGTATCGGATACTAGATTCACCATATAAAATACGTACTGCATATTGGTATATTAAGATTTGTGACAAGAAGACCGAAATATTGCGATGGCTTGCAAAGTTATTCTGTAGCACTCGAATAAAAGTTATCAATATTATTTCCGAAAAAAATCGAAATTATTTCAGAGAAACTCTTATTTCGCAATTTTATAATTCGCCGTAGTTTTCTAATACGATAATTAATCAGGAATCTTCGCTTCGAATGATTAGAAACAGTAGAATGAGGGGTAGAATTTTGTAAAAAGGTCATAATAATAAACACATATTACCAAAGAACGAAGATTGCATATTTCGTACAAGAGAAACTGTCAAAGTTTCACATACTTTATTTATTTAAGAAGAAAAATAGCATCATATTGCTCAGTCCTATCATTAGTTTAATTGAAAACATTGTAATAAAATCAAGGAAATTATGTATTGATCGCAATTAAGCCTGAATATAATTTCCTTTAACAAAAGATTCATTATTTCGAAATGTCTCCGGTGCGAATAATTTAAAATGATATTTTAAAATAAGTATCCAGCAGCAGATGTTTATATGTTTCATATATATTTTATGATGCTGTTAGAATTGAAACTTGTAAAATAAGAATTGAGACGTTACATATTATTTGAAATATATTCCTACACTTAAAAAGAGAAACATTTAGACTATGCTTTTTATGAATAAGTGTAATTAAATTATTTATTTTAATAAATTTCAACTGCTGTCGATCAATGTTAGGCTTCAAGTTCTAATATTGGGTTAATATTTTTCCTCTTTATGTCCGTACATTTCGTCTTGTGTCAAATTGAACTGTAGACTATAATATATGTAAACAATATAAAACGACTTCCGATAGATTTGCACACTGAAATCAGATTTGCCCTTGAAATGTCTGTTTAACTTTCTTTTGTCCGTTACGAACGAGATTCCATAGCTCGATAATCCTACGCACGACATCTTTACCGCGGGTGATTTATAGTTATACCTTCTGTCTGACCGAGAGACATGCTAACTGTCCGTGACCCCGTCACCTGTGTCACCAGACCTTCCAACGATCATCCATCGTCGTGCATCGTGCTTGTCTGACGTAATATGACCTCCGCATTTCCCCCTTTTCCGGAAAAAAAGCTACCACGTGTGTCACGTCGGACAATGTCTCTGCATTTAGAGGCGGGTGAAAGTGGATTTGCTTATCGCGCAGAAGGGTCTAGGACACGCCTTTGCGGAACACCTACAAGACCATTATTCACACATGTACGATACGATATATGTCAACCGCGTGAAATATGGCACGACAATTCTGAATACTGGAGTAACGAAGCTATCGAGAGAGACTATTGCGAAAGTTTTATTTATGGACATTGTGTCCTGTAAGCAACGGCGGAGATCAAAGGAAATTTAACAACTATTAAATATATGAGGATAATGCATGTAGATTAAAATAAATGAACTTGAAATTAATACTTGAGACAGAATCTGGAAGTATAATAAGAAAGGGTAAGAGTATTAAAAAAAATTGAATTCAGATGGCAAAATAATAATTCTACCCGGGAGTAAGAAGGCGTCGAAGCATAAATAATTCTTAATTTATTAAACACCATGTATATGAAATTGTCAGTATAAAGATTTGTAACATACTGCGTTTCAAATGGGAGCCTATTTGACCTTGAAAATCTTCCTGGCGCCGACGAATCAAATTCGTGCGACGTAGTAACGTATTATTGTCCACGAAGCTGCAGTAAGGGTTTGTGGACATTCACAATTACGATGTAGCAACGTTCGCTGACATCTCCCATTTGAAACAGATAAATGATAATTGCTCGCCAAACTTAATCGTGGAAAAATTTGAGATATGAATAAAGAATTTACAGGGTTTCACGGGGTTAATGTTACGTATTAATACATAACGTTTCGATGATGTGCTCTGTCATCGTAGTCACTTATATTGCGGTTAATTGTGTTACATTTAAATTTTATAAGGTCTAATAATTACAACACGATGCATGCCATCTAAATATTGTTTCAATAATAATTTAACCTGGTTGGAAACCCGAGAATACATTTAATTTATATAGGGAAAGTCTTCGTTTTCTTGCAATTTGAGTTATGTAATAGAGGAAGACAACGACGTTCTGAGACAATTTGTGTAACAGAAGACAGCAAGATTAATTACCACACTGCTATCAAAAATTGTAGGAAAATAGAAAGTTGACATTATTTTAATTTATAAAAGTCACTGTAATTATTGAAAATAAATTTTTAAAAAGTAACAAACCATAATTCAGAAATTTTAACTTAAGAGTGATTTGTGATTGGTGGAAAGTCCGTCCGTAGAATATAATAAGTTTAAACAACTGATAAACCAAATCGGAGTTACAAACCTGCACTATAGAGGATTATAACCGTATTTAGACTCTGGCATTTCGAAATAGATTTTCTTTACAGTACTTTGATCAATAATTAATTTGTAGCTATGCGAATGTTATGAATCAAAGATATCTTAATATATAATTATATATAGCAGATACTTACTTGGGTTAAGTAATAATTTTAATTTACAAAGTTATTCCTCATTATTTGTGAAGAAATCTGGTGTTACGATTTTTATCATAAAAATTGTTAAAAACATCTGGAAGCAGAATGAAGAAGAATAATTTCATTTATTTTGTTGTTCCATGTATTCATCACATTTTTGCTCAAAATAACCGATATATTTTATGTTTAGATAATTTTTTAATCAATCGCTACGTCCTATAATCGTCAGGACGTTGTACTATATTCACCAATTAAGATGGAAATATAACTAATGTACGAAATGCGTCTAAGCAGGATTATTTAATTTGCAGACGGTGATGCCAATTTCGCCTGATTTCATTGAATGTACATATTTTCGTTGGAGGGTGAAAGTTTCGATGGTGACTGTGTCCAGACACAAGTGGCGTGACGTTGTTTCGTGTAAAGCGGGCAGCAAATCCAGTCCGACTGGTTTCCAGAATGAACACAACCCAGCAAACTCACGAGCGCGAAATAGACCTAGTCACACATTTCAGCTTATACTGGCAACAAACCTTCAAGGCATCAACATCGCTATGATCGTTTCATTTGTAACTCTTTCTCTAGTCCGATTAGAAAAATGTCACTTTTAATGTTTTCCAGAAATATGTACTTTTGTGAACTGTCGAATAGTTGAGTTTTTGAACTCTTTTTGCACGTTTATTATCTTCAATACTTGCGACGTATACTGCCCTGGTTCATTAAAATTTTCTAGTTGCTTTACCGTACATATAACTTCAGCCCTTATCATGACGACATCGCGGGTTAGTCTATATCTTGTAAAATAACAGTATCGCATTATATGATTTCGCTTATAATAGATTAAAAAATAATTAATATAAATGCGTATGTCCGTCGTTATTCAAAAAGATGAGAGAAAAATTATCTAAATATAATTTTTTCCCTACCAAGGCCTTTTTTCTATTTACCTTCCAAATCACCATCTAGTTTCAAAAATCTTCTTAATTTCTGTAACTCGTTTCCATGGAGCTAAAATATCTGGAGCAGCTTGAATTATATTTTATTAATACAGTTTTAGTTGAACTTAATATTATGGTATCATGACTATGAAGATAGTCATAAATATTTAAATGTCTTGACTCAAAATTACCCGCAATAATGCTGTTGTCAAATCCTAGATGTGCCAATCTACTCCATTTACATCACTAATAGGAGTAAATCATTGTAAAATATTTTTGAGTAGCTAATTGTCAATTCATAACTCTCTTAAAATACATTTTCTATGGGTTCTGACTTCCATTTTTAATTCTTCTATTATTACCGGCGGAAATAGAAACACCTATTATGCATTTCGGGGATGAATTAATGTTTTTCTAGATTTATGAGAGCTTCAATTGCGGGAAGAGGCCTTGGTAAGGATTTCAATCGGATTAAATGTCACTTGGAACTGAATAAGTGATTTTAAATAATAGGCTTTTAACATTTTACATCATTAGATTGCTTTAGAAATATAAATCCTCAATATTTAAAAAGTACATCTGTATTAATTTAAGGGCCATAACTTCTTCCAAGTTTGTTTTCTAGAATATTAACAGAATAACTTTGCGTTGATCGATTTTGGTTTTCATAGCTCAGCAGTAACGGAAGATGTAGGAAGTGGAATAAATTGTTTCAAATAATATATATTGTACTATTTTTATGAATTTATCGTTTGATGTTTATATTACGTTAATATTAAAAAGTCTTGACATCGATTAGGGGCTAGAAATACTTATAATATTTATGAAGCTTAAATTTTTTTGGTACGACCTGCCCGTAGTTTCTTTATCGATCAATGAGGTCGATGAAATTAGGTTAAAACGTGTCATCTTTGTTTTCAAATGTCAGAGATTCTGTAGTAGGTGTTGTTAAGGCTAATTCGTATATTGTTTGATGTTATTGGAATTAAGGTTCCTTTTTTTAATTTCAGAAATTATTCATTTTTAAAATTGGATTAAAATCTTAAGTAATTGTATGTTAAAGTCGAAAATATGATTTAATTCTAAATAGTGTTATGTGTACATTTTTGTAATTTAGAGATCTAAAATTCTATTAATCAAAGACATAATAAATAGTATTTTTTATAGTTATCTTTTACAACATGTTAATGACACTTCCATCGTATGATGTCTTAATCGGTAGTGAGAAGAGCCCCGTAGCTCGCTTCGCGACCCAGTTATCCACGCCTTATTAAGTTACACAAAAACCAATAACAAGTAGAAAGCGAACCGCCTGACACGTTTACGCATCGATGAATAATGTTTCTTTAATGAAAAGGATCTCTGGTTGCGAAGGGAACAGTACCTTTTGGTGACAAGAATGACCTGAATAAATTCGCATCACGCCTTGTAGGCTGCAAAGCAGAATTTTATTTCTGTCAAGATTTGAAAACTGCAACAGGTAATTTCAGGATTCGCAGTTACACATTTGAATGTACGTTGATCAAAGCGACGGCGACATATCTTAATTAAGTTAAGCAAAAAGCACTATGTGACATTGAATACGCGATATCTGGTAACAGAACCACAGGAAGCCATAATACTTCATGTTCAGGTGAAGAAAGAGCAATTATTATGTATTAAAAGTGTTAGCCAGATTTTTGAGTAGCAAATAACGATATGGGAACGTTAAATCTGCCTTTAATAACGTAACACTATTTTTTCTGGAGTACTGTACCGAACGGCCGCAATTGAAAATCAAATAGTGAATTTTAATGTTTTTGATTTATAATTTTAGCCATTACTGATTTCACTTCGACGCAAATAAGTTCCTCGAAATTTCTCATATAAAATTCTCAACAGTTTCTGTAGTATGGTATTAGAAAATTATTTTTTACAAAATTAAATTCATCGTGAAATAAAAATAATTTATTCATTGAACACTGTATGATGTGGGATATTTCTTTTATTACTTTTTAACCAACTATACGCAAGATACATTAATCTTCACCTTAGCTCTTGAATGATCGCCGTATTTTTAATTCATATTTATTTAACAACCTTTCCCTATCTATTTCGTCATTTTTGTGGACAAAATTTTTCGTTGTTTTTTTTGCGTGGAGCAGAAACACAGATTTTTATTAACATTTATTCGTCGTAACTCGTTACCAATTTTTTTATTCATTGTGCACGTATTTCAGACGTAATAATTTAAATGATCTGATCCAAACTTAATTTAAATTAAATACACGAATACGCGGAATGGGCCAAATGTGTATATAACACATTTTATTTTTCGTAGTCGAAAGTTTATTCTCAGCCATAGTCTGGTATTATGCGAAACATGGGCATATTTGTGGCTTTTAGCTATTTTATTATGCACATTAGTGAAACTCCGAAATTCAGTTTACGCAAATTGTGACTTTTATTAGTGGTTGTCCTGACGAACAAGTTCCATTTCGAAGACCTTAACGGCCGTGGCTTCTGAATGAACAATCTTGGATCGGATCCAACCATTAACCTTCCATCAACTACTGGATGTTGTTGTTGATTTTTTATTTCTGCCTGGATCCTGTTCGTTTTCGGACGGAGGGTATCGTTCTGTTACTGTCTCTTTTGCGTGCTTTCTAGATCTCGGTGATATTTTATGCCTCTTTCGTGGCTAAACTTAGCCTAAATCAAAGAACAGGAAATCGTTCTACATTGGACGCTTTACTGGGATTTATCGCAAAGTATCTCCATTTATCTGGCATAAAAATCCTGTGATTTTGGTAGATCTGTTATTGTACTGCCTCAGTGATTTATTTTAACATAAATAGCTTTCGTCCTGTATTTATAGAATTAACACTCATACAGAATCAACAAATCTCTGAGGTTCACATTACATTATAAACTGTCTTTAAGTTAACGAATTAAATATCTTAAAAAGTGAATCAATATTATTTATTTTGCATATAATCTCCATGCAGTTCACAGCATTAAGTGACTTTGCAAAGAGATCACTTATATTTATAAAGGCTATGGTTTCGTATTTTTATTGTATAATACGTACTGCATAAATTTTAAAAATCTTATCTGATTGAGGCAAAATTAATACGTAAAAATATTACTCATACTTGTTGCTGAGAACATTAAAATATAGCAGAGGTAGCACTAAAAAATTCAAATTTAATTACATGCTGCCCGGACACATCATTATTCTTGGGGAAAAAAATCTATAAAGAAAAAACTCTTGGTAACCTCCTTGTTTGTAGTAATAATTATTCGGAAACCAAAACAATGTACTACGTTATTTTTATAATTTTTTGCACTTGGTTAATACTTCTAAAATATATTCAGTGTCATATCAAAATTCTTGTCATAACCATACCTTAAATTTACATGAACTTGTAACACGTTTAAAATATTTTGCAATTCTCGTAATCATATATTATTGTTGGATATATATTCAAATTATTTTACTTCAATTTTATCCAGATATTTTGGTCAGCTTGAGACTGATTTCATGGTATACGCAGTGCCTACGTGGCTATGCGTGAGAGTTCATGATAAAAAAAAGCCGTCTTGTAGATAAAGAATTCTGGATGTTTATGTTGCGTCACGTCCGGTCGTTTCATAAAGAGCGATTTTTATCTCAGATGAGTGTTCAAGAATTTGACTAGGTCAGGTCTTGACTCATATTATGATTAGTTAATATGCATGTCTTGCTATTTCTTTCTTCAGCAGTGCAAATAAGAGCGATTTTAGGGATGTTTTGCAGAATACTTTCAAAAACTTACATTTGTCTGATTATACATGCGATCAATCAAGTTAACTTATAAGGTTAAAATTAAAGCTTTACGAATGTATAAAATAATTCGGAAGAAAACCACATATAATAATAATCAGACATCTATATTAGTGCATTAATTTTGCGAAATGCCAATGAATTTCCACTTCGAATATTTTATCATTGTCTGCATAAAGGAAAATGAGAACTAGAATCTAAAAGCCCGTAATACTTGGCTATAACACGTGAAGAATATTTTAACATAGTTTTTAACATGTTTCTAATTATTTTGGTATCTGAATTATACAGGAATTTTTCAACTTCTTTTAAATTCCAGACTGGATTACATAACGACAAAATAATTACCGTTTTCCTTCACAAAGTTAAGGTATTTCAAAATTATTTTCATAAAAACTGATACCTTAAATGAAATTGCAGGTAGTTTGTAGAAACTATGATATGCTGACTATGATAGAACACAAGAATTTTTGTACAAAATAACGAACTGTACAGTAAAATAATTACAAATTAATTAATAGCCATGAATGCAATTAAATAATAATGGGACACAGAAAACTGACCTTATAATATTAATAGTACAGTTTAATATTCACAAAGTATGCTTACAATTCGTGCTAACAAATAATTATTTGAAAACGAATACGACAATTTATGATCAAAATAAATGTTGAATAGCACGACACACGCTGAGAAGCACATACACAATCGACGGACAAGTCACTTCTCGGAACTGAACGATGTGATATAGGAACATCTGTGGTAACTGCAGAACGTATATGAAACCAAACAAAGATAAGGCCAACCTATCATTAATCATTACACCATTGTGCCTGAACTTGAAATAAGGTGAAAACTAAGCGTTCTGTAGGTAGAACTTACGCGATTGAGGCGGCTATAGAAAGGCAAGTGCGAAGAGAACATAGATGAGGACGTGAGGAAGGGGGCGTGGTGACCCTCAACAAACTGCGCCACTGCACAAGGTCAACGCTATTAGCAGACCCAGCCACTGTGCATCACTAGTGGAGTGGCGCCAGCAAACCAGAAAATCAAGTTACTCCTACGTAAGCGACGGAGACACTTCTGCTCTATGCCCGGTACATTACGTGTCTTGCCAAATTTCGCCCTGCAGAACCCACGGTAATACATACATGTAGTAAAAATTAATGAATGATATTTTAATGTTTTATAGTAACATGCTAACAAATCAATTATATAATCAATTCTTAATAATGCTATTACGAATACAGACAATAACTAGGGATAATTAATTGCACAACGTTTCTTCTACTATTTTATATCTCAACAGACACTGAAAGGCTACATGTTTATTATATTGTAAATAATTATTAGTATCGTATGGATTTTTTATCGGAAGTTTGTAATTAGTCCTGTGTTCATTAAACCAAGTTTGCAATGCCTTTTTCGTTTGTCCAATATAGAGAGAGTTACAATCTTAACAGGTAACATCAACTTTACAATTAACAATACTATGCTTTAAACAATTTGCGTATTATGTCTATATTAAAATGTATAAACAACTGCTAAAGTTTAGAATGCAACTTTCTGAAGAACAGGAGACTGTATTAGACTTATTGTAGTTGGAAAACATCAGGTATTATATTATCTTGTAAATATTTATGTTGATGAAGGGAATAAAATATTATACACAGAATTTAAATTTTAGGAATAAAATTTGGAGTCAGACAAAAAATAGATTAAAAAAATTAGTCCTCTTATGATTAATAGCGTCATTTGTAAATAAATTGGAAACACTTCCATAGAAAGTTGCCCTATAATACCACTTCGTAATTAAAGAAAAATAATTCTCAGTGCCGATCTGCCTGGGTGTAGTGGATTGCGACATTGCCTCACATCAGAGGTTCCGGGTACGAATCCAGGTGCGCTCATGGCTTTTTGTGTTCGTCATGGCCATGAATACTGGGGTTAAGTCTAAAGGAGAATCGCTGACCACTTTCCATACGAAAAAATTAGCGAGTTTATTGTGACTGTTTTTCTCTCCCGACTTCACACCCACACTACTATATTGCGAATGCTTTAGTCTCCATCAATTTCCTCTCCGTCATATGTTGCCGCTGATAATATCCGAGACGTCTACGTTTTCTCACTTTTAATATATGCGCAAACACGTGCATGTAGGTATACGCACCTCGTCTCACCTTATTGTGTTCGCAAACCCTAGTCTCTCGTTCCTAACAACATCCGGACGCATTTTTCCAGTAGCTGAACCTTTTCCCACGCCTACACTCCAAGATCATAAATTTACAAGATAATACGTAAATTGGGCTCCAAATTTCAAACTGCAATATATATATATATATATATATATATATATATATATATATACTAATTAAGGAGGCCATTTATTGTTAATATAAATTGGATTGTTCAGTGGTACAAATTCTTAAAGGCCAACAATGACGGCAAGCTCTTTGTCGGCTAGCGGCTAGCTTTGTTATGAACTGTGCGCATGGTACGGAAGGTCAGTTGGTTGCTGTCTGGCGAATAATGTAGTTGGTTGAGTCTGGCGAATCTTGTGGTCGAGAGAAGGAGCAAAATTCAAAAATACGAACAGCGTGGTCCAAACTTAGTGGTCCAAACTGAGAGACTTATATGTTAATCATTACATTTGTAAAAAAGATCTGGACGGAGAGACAAGTTATATAAAAATCTGAAAAGCTGAAACAAAAGGTTTAGCGCATCGTTCAGATACATAAGCGCTCCAAAATAACATTTTCCGCAAATAGGCATTGATATTTAATACGTCCGACTGTTGATCGGAGTTTCAGATAATCGAGTTCCTGGAGGAATAATCCAATAAATACAACCGTGTGTTTTTTCAAGTGTAGAGTCTGTGATTAATGACCTTTTTGTGAATTGTGTCCCCAAGCTTCGAAAACGTTAAGTCTGGTACCAGCAGGACATTTGTAAGTACAAACCAAAATAATTAAATTCTGTAAACGGTAATTAAGGGTATAGTCTGATTTCGTTTCTTTTCATTTCGTATTCCGTCCGTTTGAATTTGTTAATAATTTAATTTATAATCTTGATTGTTCTTACTTATCAAACCCAGTAAAGACCCTGAGAAGAAGAGTTACTAGATTTGATTGTAAAATATAAAAGGTTGTATTTTACCTTGAACGCCACAAATTATAATTTTTTTTTTGTAAATTTTGATTGAATTCAGCGTGCCAACCTAGGGCAAATCATTTGTAAAGCTAAAAGTAAACACAACTGTTAAAATAATCTTTGGCAATTAAAAGTTTTTAATCTTAATAAATTTTGTTCAATATTTCCTTTAATTAATCATCCTATTTAATCATTACAGTATATATATGTATATAAAATTCGTTAAACTGAAATGGGCCTATTTTTATCATGGAAATCACGTAGTACTGTTCGAAAATAATAAATTTCACAAATATATGGAGTAAATAATATAGTTTTAAAAAAAGAGTGAAAGGCAATATCCCGAAAATGTTTGAAACATTAACAAAGGAAAATAAAACATAAGAAATAGATAAATATGATTAATTCCACAAATGTGATGCTACACAACATTAGTTGTGAATGTTACAAGGATCCAAAATATTGAACTTTACAAAAAAATTACAATTGACGTTTGGTGTTATAATTTTTTGTTTAAAAAAACTGATAAAATTTTATGAAAGTGAAGCTTTATTATATTTATTCATCCGAGAATCAATAAATATTATCCCTGCTCTGTTTAAGAATTTCTTTTGATTCAGTCTCTCTGTTTATGAACTCGTAATGTGCTACGAAAAATGTAGGGACAGAGATGATGATCATACATAAACAGCGATATTTTCTATTCAATACACATTACAATTCATTATTATGCGGATTTTTAGTGGGAATAAAAGATCACATCCCTCTTTTGTCACGCTTTTCCCCAATCCGGCAGTTTCTCTCAGATTTATCAGTTCTTAGTTACCCTCTTAAAGTGTGTGGCAATGAGGAGATAGATTTTCAGTAAACTAAATTCATTACATTTTTTTAGATTTTCTTATTTGTTGAATAATACATATAGTTTGTAAAATGGCGCTATATATCAGAATATTAAATCCATGAAATAATATTATATAATTTACAACAAATAATAAGTTTGAGGAATTGTTAAAAAAAGTACAATCTGACAAACGTTTCTTGCTCCTATGATAGGTTTAATTACTGGTAGTCCAATTGGGGAAATAATTCATTTCTAAAATTATGATTTTCATTATAAACTAATCTTCATTTATTTAAAAAATTATACGTAAATGTGGCATTTATATTATCACTTCATTTTGTATGTTATTTGGATGTTTATTTATCTAATTAGTATAAATATTTTCTTTCAATTTCTATTGGGTTTATTATTACGCTTTTACGCAGATGCGTCACTGCACGCTAATGTTTTCCCTGAAGCCCGTATCTAGGTTTAGGGAAGGGCTCCCCGTAATGCATTCAGACAGAGGTAGCCTTGTCCACCCTTAGGTTGAACAGTGTTGACTCATGCGTCCTGTTATATTTTTTTTCCTTCTCTTTTTCCTTTGGTTCTTTGCCGCCTGGAAGAGTAATGACATTGAGCCATCGCTGTCAGGTTATATTTAGGGCGGACACGCGTCTAGGTATTTCTGTCACTCACAAAGTCTCGTCCAAGATCTTAACAAGCCATCGGAAGAATCTCTGCTGTTGTCCTCTCTGTCTTCCCTATCGAATAAGGTCCATTTGTGCCAATTAAAAGGCCGCGTAACAGATGGGACGTATCGTCGAAACTGTGATGCAGACCCGGGACACTCGTATTTTACTCAAGCTAATACGACATTTAGAATCCTCTAATACATTAACTATTGTTATATCAGATCATTTATATAGATATTCGTGTTTAAATAATTTTGGTTGAATGCAAGTTGTGGGTGAATTAAAATCTGAAAGAAAAAATTTAAAGGGTAATTAGACGTGAGAAGAACTATAACACCTACATTTTTCTCAAATAAATTTCACAAAAACTTTTCTTTGTTTTAGCCTGATAAATAATAAAACACAAAAATTAATTAGCATCATATATCAATATATTTTTCAGTAATGACGTATAACATTATGTTCCTCTAAACAATACATGAATTATTTCATTATATTTAAAAAATTATTATCCTTATTATATAGTATATAATTGCAAGTGAAAAACTGATTTTTTTCTTATATATGTATCTGTTATTATATATTAAAATATTACATCATTACGGATATTCAAAATAAACACACAGATAATAACGAAAATAAAAGACATCGTCAAAGATTTTATGTTGAAGGTCTATTAACATTTGTGAGATAGATAATTGTAAAATATTTTAAATGCATTATTTTTTATTATTACCGCCAAAATTTCCATCTTACAAAGATGTATGTAAAAACATATTTTCATGTTGTTGTTTTCCATTGGGCACTTAGTATGTTGAAAGGAATTATCCATCTTCAGGTTATTCATTCTCTACTTAAAGTTGTGTTATTTTCCGTCAGACTGATACTAGCATAAATGTCCGGATTAATTACAGTATATAATTCACAAAATGTTTTTAGTTTATTTGTCAGGTTTTAGATGAATAATAGTGTCACAAGAGTGTATGTATTTGATATTTTATTACATGTATTTGACATAGATAATTTAAAAATGAAAAAATATTTGGAGGGACAGTGGTTTAAAATTCAGGGTAAAATTGCGCCTTGAGAAATTATTATTGTCAGATTTTAATGAATCGGAGATGAAAAAATACCTTGACCACATTGGTTTTCATGTTCATCTTTAGTGGACCCATAGGATCTTGGTGTGAATATATTATAAATATCTATCTATATAATAAAATAGCGTGTATATTTGTTTGTATTTACGTTGTTTTGTATACAAATTTTATCGCGTGGACAGAATTTAACTAAAATTGGTATAAATATTCTGCCAAAATCGAGAACCGGTACTGTGGGGGTGAGAAACCCCTAGAATAAACGTGGAAATAATTATAATTGAAATAAGTTACGAATTAGTGTTAAATTACTGCGCGAGACGATGACGTCATAAGTTTTCAAGACATTGACGCATCCTAAATATAGTTCTGTATTTCGTAATGAAATAAAGCAGAAATATTTTTAATTAACATAAAGTATACATGTGGAAAGAATTATAATTAAAAATCGTGATCATTAAATATTAATTTACTGCGCGCCAAGAGACAATGACGTCACGCGAGAGAAAGACGTTATTACGCAACGAACGAATGAGATTATTAGGAATTAAATAAAGCAGAAATATTTTCTTTAAATAAAAAGTATAATACTCCATCGAATGATAATAAAGAAGAATACGAATTACTTTACCATCCTTGGGGGAAAATGTAAGTTAATTTTCGCGCTGTATTAGTTGTGAGTCTAGCTAACAATTTCATCAATGTAATATTTCGTAATGTATGAAGACTGAGTGACGATTATATCCTGAAATACTCAAGGAATATATTTAAGTAATCAATTAAATACTTTTTCGAGTTTATATAAATAAGTACACGAGCAACGCCGGGCACCCAGCTAGTGTACAAATAAACTACGATGTTAAATTTCCAGACTTCTTGGAGTACATAAAAATCATGTCATTAGAATGTGAGGGGCGCTTTTACAAACGAATCATATAATGATAATAAAATACTTTATTCCTGTTACATAATTGAATTATTTTACTTTAGTCACAGGAAACTAAGTGTTCACTCGTTAATATGTATAATTCTGTTATTAGCAACATTTGATTAGAATTGTGCACATAAATACTCAAAAAAGTTTAAATATCAATATAAACTTTAATAATCACTTAAATATGTGATATATCATTCTTACACGAAAAATTAATTACAAAATTTTTATGAAAAAATACGTATAAGAGATCACTTAGAAAAATTGCGTTGTCATAAAGTGTACGTTTTACCAGCCGTGTCTGGAAGATGCTGTTCAGTTTATAGGTCCATAAAAGGCCCAACCGTTTACTTAATCACTGAGATGGAACGATAAATTATTTCTGAGTTCAATAAAGACAAAGTGGTACCGTAAAACTAACCCTAGTAATTTATATGTACTCATAAACTACCACAATAGAATGTTAGACATGTAGAATCAGAAATATATTTATAAATAGTGTTTTGCTGAAAAGAAGTGGAAAATTCATTAAAAATCAATGAAATTAATTTATTGATTTATTTTCTATAATTTTGTAAATAAAGAAATAAATTATCGTATTCTGTTTCAATATTCACTGGCGTCCAAATTAACATTCCTTGAAAAATTTAAAATAGATACAAATATTTAAAATCCTCTTTAGTAGAAAACTTCTAATTAAATGTAAACCCCATGAAATCTTAGTTAAACTTCAGAAGAGACCAGTAGAAAATAGTTCTTGTTACTTGAACTGGAAATAAACGCTGCAGAAGATTGTTAATTTAAATGACAATTTCATCTTATTACGACACCAAAAATTATAATTAAGAACCTTATAAGAAGAATTAACTGATTTATTGCGATATTGTTGAGGAATGCGTGAGGTACAACTATATGTTAAGTCGTATGTATATTAAAAAACACGATAACGTACCGCCCCTTTCTGAATACAACACGCAATACAAATTTTGCCTATTGCTTTTATTCGACTACAAATAGCTATGGAATGTAACAATTATATTGTTTATTCGCAGTTTCTTAATTAGAATATTCATTGCCTCTCTTGCTCATATTGCCTATTGCTCATATTTCTCATATATACAGTGTAAATAAACAGGAAAATCTAAAATTATTTTCGAAAATAAGGTTGTCAATCACAAATCAGGCTTTTTTGAGTTATTAATTGCTACAAACTTAGTTCTCAGCCTACTGGTTGTTACTATGTAGCTGTATGGCGTAATGCGATCTGAGACAGCCACGGGCTCACATGCATCACGGAATTAATTTTTTATCAAGAGAAATATGTAGTGAAGCAAAACATTGTTCTCTTTAAAAGGCAAGTATGTAGTAACAATATCGGACAGTATTAAAGGGAAATGTTCTGAATTTTCTTTGTCTATTTAAAAAGCTCTAATTATGAATACAACGAACAAGAGATTTTATTCGTCATCTTTATAGAAACGACAACACAAATTATTTGGACTATACGTGAACTATAAAAAAAAATTGAACGCATAGAGCAGTATTTAAATGACACATTAACTACATTGTTTCAAATCAATAATAGTGCTCCGGCGAGAAGTGTTTGATTATAAATCCCTTATCATTTATAATTTTTTTACACTCTCGTGAGATAATATTAGCTGCATTTTATACTGAATAAGAAGTCTATTAGAACTTCAATGTTTAGGTTTATATTTTACAACTAATAACTCTCTCACATACAAATTCTTCCTAGTATACTTTTTAAATGTACATCCCCTTCCCTCGTTATGTTTATTTATGTTTCATTACAGTTTCAACACCTAAATATTTTTCCGCAATACAATTGAATTTTATCAGAAAAATAATAACTATTTTGCATTAGTAATTGATTCGCTTAAGGAGAAAACTTGCAATAAACGTGCTTATTTTAAAGAGAGCTCTACAAATACGTACCGAAAAATATCAACATATGAATTGGTCCTGGAAGTAGAGTTTTGTCGTAGAATCCCTGGAATTACATCTGTAATTGTAATACTGTGACGACAAAAAAAACGATATTCCCATTGACTGCATTAATATTGATGCAAGAAGTTACAGCTAACTAATCTCTGAAACAGAGTGGTTCTCCTTCTCTCCTTATTTTTTTACGGAGCTCTGTAGAGAAACAGAATGAAGGAGATTTGATCCTAATTGGAGAGATAGTGGGTCTTCACATTTGTACGCAAGTGAGTAAACTGGCCCGGCAAGCCGCACGCACGAGTTACGAGGCAGATGCCTGGGTCGGTCGCTTTTTGTGCGAGCAAGTGTAAGTGAATTGCCTTAATTAAACTGAGCCCTAAAAGGGAGACGGCCGTCTTGTCACAGCAAAAATTCTCTCGCTTTTTACGCTACTAAAAACTGGCCAACCTGTCCGATTTGTTGCCATGTTCTTCTGGCTTGTTGGTAAAATCACAATGTAAGTCGAAGAAACAATCACTCTTTTCGCTTCTTTCAGCAAAATAATTGTTTAAAATATTTAGATAATTATCTTTTTATGAATATTTTTGCTAATGACGATGATAATTATGGCATATTTATATATACATATATACGGACGTATATTTACTCTCCCCCGGTGCATTATATCCTCCCTTATGCATCTATAAACATTGATAAATGCCACGTTCGGACGACTGAGTTATTCAATAAATCAATTTGTCGTCAACTGAATTAAAGTGCTCGTGGACTGGGAAATTAAATTCAGTAACGCAGCAGCACTCGCGCCAAAATAAATTGTTATTCCTCCCCCGATGCCGCCAAGCCGTAAATTTTTGTTTGTCTCGAGTTAAGTGCCACTTTTACGGCTGGCTTGGAGCGAAGAAGTGTCGTTGGAATCGGCAAAGGAACAACTCGTCTACCTCTGCTGTTTCCGAAAAGAAAAGGATAAATAAAAGTTTGGCTTCGTCGCTCTGGAGTTAATGTTGGATTTTTATCCTTACGGTTTCCTTGGCGATAATAAATCTGCCTTCGTGAAGAAAGACGGATCGAGTGTTTACTATTCTATCCTTCCTTCCTTTACAGAAATCAGAGAGAGTGTATTTTAAGGGGACAAAGTTTACGACAGACATACACACTGTTCTTTTCAAAGTGCTTCCGCGCCATAAAACCAGAAACAGTAAAGGAAATCAGCTACACACAGAAGTAAAATATTAACGCCAAGTGTGATAGAAAAAAATAGAGAATTACTTTCATTATTTATTACAGGACACGGGAAAAATGTATCTGAATGTTTCGTTTTTTCTGAACCTATGTAATGTCAAAGTTTTTGTTAAGTTAGAATGGGGTTCACTTCACTAAAGCTGCAATTTACACGTCTAAATTAAATGGTCATGCAAGTATACAGACGCGAAAGCGGTTTCTATTTCACTTTTTAAATTTTTTTGACCACGGAACTTGTTTAAGAAAGATTGATAATACAATTAACATAAATTCGTCAATGTTTCGTTATTTAATTTATTTGTAATAAATTTTAACTTTTTCTTTAAATATATAATACCTGGAAAAGTCATAAAAGTAGGGAAGAAACGTTGTGTCATTATTTAATTCATATTTTAAATTTCAAATACAAACTTTTTAACGTATATTTGAATTAATTCAGTAAAAAATAAATTTGTTCTCACCATATTTCAGTATTAATTATGTAGAAATTTTAACTACCGGAGAATTGTTAGGCAGAATTAATTTAATTCAAGTCACTTTGTTGCAAGTTCCAAGGAAAATAAACGGTCATCAGTTGATCATATTTTTAAAACATTAAAATGAGTTAAAATGGCAGTGTAATTGAACGTGAGGTGTGAAAAACGACGTAATAATTTATTAAATACGGGTGTGTGTGACGTAGGCAGATTTTATAATAATATATGTTACACTACATGAGGCAGCAACATCTTCACCTCACTCGTCAAACGTAGATTTATTGATTAGATTAGTCCTATGGAGAGAAAATATTACAACTTAAAAAATATTACATTCATAAATATGGAAATATATAAATAAAAAATAACACGTGTAGGAAAAAAAACATGAATGAGAAATTATGACAATACACAAACATATATAAGGGGAATAACAAAACTAATATATATATATATATATAATAAGTAGAAAACGAGAAAATGTGTCGGAAAGAACATTATTAAAGTAAAAATTGATAGACAATAAAATATTTGATACTTAAATAAATGTGAAAATTATTTTTAATAATACTCTGGAAATAATGAACCGCTCTGTATTATGTTGCATAAATTGTTTTAAAATTTATATGGTTTATATCAAAGAGAAATAAACACTAGCACATTAAATTTGAAACTAAGGAACATTCTTTTATTATAGAACACATACTTGAATATTATTTATAAAAATACAATTGATAATAATTCATTAATTTAACTGTCAAATAAATCTATAACGAATTATAAAAATAATTGAAATATATAATTAATAAACAATTTTAAATGTAACTTAAAAATTCAGTAATATGTTTTCACCTTGACAGATTACTTCTCTAATTTACTGTGTAATATTTCAGAAATTAATTTAAATTAGTAAATAATTTATGTCCGATATATTAAATTTATTCCAATCAAATTACTGTACATAATTAAGTATGTTTTTTGATTAAAAATAAAGTACGTTTCAAGTTCAATATTAATTTTATATTAATCGTTTCTAGTTTTTATTTCACACAACCCTTTATAGGAAATAAAGGAAAGAATAACATCAATAGTGAAATTTGAAATGAAAAAAATTGCGTCTGACTTAAAATTAATCATAAAAAATGATAGCTAAATACAGACAAAGTAAGTGATAATATAAATACCATATAACTTTTCTAAGATCTTTGTTCCTTCTTCAGGTGCTAAGAAGAGCCTAGAGCGACACAACTGCACACGCCAGTTGACAAAATTCAAAAGCGAATAAACAAAAAGACTAAGGCAGAGAAATTTGTCTGTATTTGGCTAACTTTCTCATTGTTCATTTTTAAATTTTGGCCAAGAACGATCAGAATAAATTTATTAAATTATTTAATTAATAGTTAAATTAAAACGTTTCATAACAAATTCAAAGTAAAGCACTTCGTTTCAACCCTATGTATGAAAGTTGTTGAATATTTAACATCTTAAGAGATTAGAAATGTATGGATGAAACGTTTCAATTTTCTTAGAAATTTTATTCTTATTTTTTTTATGTGACGATTCATTAATTATATAACTTTATTTTAACCATTCTTGGTCATATTTTCTTACTGTACACTTGTTAAAGATTTAAACTTATTCAATTATATATAAAAAATTAAATGTTAGTTGTCTCCTCCTTTTCTAATAATCTCTATTATAGACCATTTATTTTTTTTGAACTAAGTTTGAATTTTTTCTATTTAGTTCAATTTAATTAAATTTATTTAGGTTTAACTAATTTCCATTTCTTTAGTTGCCCCTCAATCCAATATCACCATATTAATTTGTTTTTATTTATCACATCTTGGCTCGAACAGAAATGTTTTTACGTCTTTGATGATCCTCTTTTCATGTTTTCCAAATTTGCGCCATGATGTGCACTAATGTTTCACCATATTCAGAAATAGTAATCTCAGGTTTACTAATATCGCCGTTCCAAAATTTCATGTTAACATAAACACAAGATTTTTATTCTTCGCAGCCTTTTGAGAAGCTTATTATTTGTCAGAGGAAAATCAAAAAAAATTTGTATAGTTTATTCTCATTTCACTCTTCCATGTTTCATTGTCATTAAATCATTTGTTTCTTAAATCGTATTATAGCTCGCTGGATGTTGAAGAATTATTATCACCTCCTGGTTTGTGTCCGTCATGTGACGTAGGGACAGTGTCTGTGGAAGTTCGGCAGCGGCGATATCTGGGCCGTGTGTGCTTCGTATCGCATTTCATTGCGTGCTCGGTGCTGACATCGCCCCATGGGTGTTTCGTTTTTGCAATTCCCGGTGCCTGTTCTTCATCTCGGGCCTCAACAAATGACAAATGACGTGCAGAGCGCCGTGGGTGAACAAGTTCCGGGTTCGACTTACTTGTTCACTGCCATCCAATATCCCTTCCTCCTCTCAAAAATAAAAAAAATTACTCAATGACACCCACTAAAACTTACTAAAATATTACCTCGAAAACCGCAAGTTCACATTCGTAATTAACTCCACCAATTTCCAAAGCCCACCCCATCATCGCGGGCGTTGCCCAAGGAAGCAACTCCACTCCCGTTCAACTTATGTATCCATGACTCAACATACTTCAACCAAAACGTTATTATTTGCAGATGACATCACCATCTTATACGAAACCAATTTCCCTGACCACAGGACTCCAACCTCTCCAAAGTGCCATAGACTCATGGTGGGTCAAACAATGGAGAGTCAAAATCAACCACTCAAAATCCTCCATCCTACACTTCATCCTAAAAAGAAACCCAAATCCCTCTCACTCTCAATGGAATTCTTGTCCCCACAAAAAAATCACTTACCCTTGACCCAAAATTAACCTGGAAAGCCCATATCAACAACGTCATCCCCTACGCCTCCCCGATGTAGGGATTCATTGCCAAATCCCACTCACAGAAGCTCCAAATAACCCAAAACAAAATCCTTAGCTCCATTATCAACGTTCCGTGGTTCCTAAGAAACTCCAAAATCTACAAAGGTATCCAAATCCCTACTACTAAGACAAATCCATATCCTCTCTAATCAAAAGCACCCTAAACCACCCAAATCCGACCACAGAACACATACATAGTCACCGCCCCCAACCCGCAAGCTCCCAATATACCTCATACTGCCTCGTCAACACTCAGGCATTTCCTGACATATCCTCATCTCACCAACCACAATATAACCTCCCTGACAGATAACTTAACTATTCTCTACCCAACTCCCCAAATCTTAACAGTAACCACCAAACAACACCCATCTCATCTTCCACCCCAAACCCCTCAGAACAACAAAGAATGAACGCAAGAGCTGAAAAGTCACTGGACTCTCCGCGCACTCAAGTCTGCATGTGAACTAATAACCAATTATTGTAAATACTTATAAATTATTTTAAAAAAACTGTACAATCAACCGATAAATGTTTTTAAGAATAAATTTTTAACAACAAAGATATAAACAATATCAGTTTACAAACAGCTGATCCAGGAAATTAGATTCGTGAGGATTTAAATGGGCAACTGAAGCCATTCACGCATTCAGTAGTAATTTTAACATTTCCATTTCCAAAAGACGCTCCCTTTGACATATACATTTTTATAACTGGTCGGTTATTAATTTCTTGAGTGACCTCTGCCATACTTAAGTAGATGATTTCCTACAAATTAACAGTATTGTTAATATTTATTTTATAATATATCTTTCGGTTTTAGTCCTGTGACGAACGAAATATATTACATACAATTTGAAAATTGCCGGATTTATTTTTTACATTTTATGAAGCTGCAGTATGTCAGAAATTATTACTCCTATTTTCTCATTTCTATGCGTCAGTTTCGTAATTTGACAATCACAGAAAGAGAATCATTATTATGGTGAAAGAGACAAATTGAGCTTCGGACTGTGTATTCTCTAAGACAATGCCGGGCCTACCAGTGAAATATGGAGGTGGTGCAGTTTTTTATCCTTGAGAACCGACCGGCTGACGGACGAGTCCTAACTAATAGTGTGCCGACATCGGGGGCTGCTATTACAAGTCGTAATTTGGATATGGGTGCAAGGGAGTGGGACTAGGAGAAGGGTTGTTTGACACCGTTGCCCTTTAGGGATAACATGGTCGGGCGCCCTTAATTTGAAGACAAGCGGAAGTTGTGTAGCTGCCCGCGGCGGGGTGCAACCTGAGACCACCCAGCGGAGAACTTCATTTGCATTCAGACAAACGAATGCTTAAGAAATAATAGAAGAGTGCCAGTAGAATTTTTTTTGAATAAACAAGGAATTTAGGAGAAGCGTAGTAATTCACTAAAATTCTACGTTTTTTGGGTAACCAAATATATTACTTGTAAATCCAAATCATCACAAGATATACGATAAAAAATTCCAATAGGAGCTTCAGGTAATTTCGTTTCATTTTTTTTTTTTTTTTTTACTATTTTATACACTGTTTATTAGAAAAAATAAATGCACAACATTAGGTTTATCGTTTCAGTTGATCACTAAGCACGCAGCACGAAATAAAACAATTAAAGTAGAAGGACGGTTCTGAGTCATGGACAAGAATAAATTACGCAAATTATTAGCACATCTAAGTTATCAAATAAAATGTTTGTAAACAATAATTTGATTTACTTTAAGAAAAAAAATATGAAAAAAATTGGAACGTCAAATAGAAGTCAACACAAACATATCTTTTATAGAAAATACGATAAGCAGACGGAAAGTCAGAACAATTTGTATGTAATAGAATTAAATAAAATAATTACATCTCATGGAAATACAACAAAAATAGTTTCTACAAAACTTTAGGACATCATTAGACGCTATAGTCATAAAGGTAAAAGTGAAACCTAAATTAAATTTGTAGAATGCATCAAAAGCTATTATAGAAGACGAATTACACAATTAAAATTTGACATTAATTATAATTATTTTAACTCCTTTGGCTAATAGAAGTTTTAGACCTCTTTTAATGAAAATTTGTCCGCATTTCAGTTCAGATATAAAATTCAGATTGTTTCAGCTTGTGTATCGTACTTTACTATTATTCACATTCTGAAAATTTTAAAAAAAAATTTCGGCAACTCTACAGTGCATTCGTCCAATGTAATATATAGTCTAACTAGAAAAAAATACTTTTCGGAAATATATCAGGCGTAAATGTGGATGAATTATCATACGATAACTTCTTTAAATCGCATTATTAATATTTTTAACTCAAGTAATCCTGCCATTTTAATTGCATACAATTGGATTTGAAATTTATTGACAATTGTTAGAGACATTATTCGGGTATTCCATTGCCTATTTTATAAAGTAGCAGAGTATAGAGATGAAAGAATAGTGCAAAATGTGTTTGGAGCTATGTATCTATTGTCAACTTTTCTGATTAGATTTTTTTAAACAATAATGAAGTTGAGGAAACGAAAAGTAGTTTCATTTCTTCTGCTTCTTTCATCTCTTCATATATTTACTTTTCTCGTTTGTAACATAGATTGAATACACAAATAAAGTCTCTTCCAATCCAGTAGTTGGTCACAGATGCTATTACTCATGGCGTTATTATTTATGTCGTTCGTGGTTCCCTATTAGCCAAGGTAGATACAATAATTTTTGTTCCTAAAATTTACTTTTGTCTTAAATGATCAGCATGAGCCAACTCATTTTTCTAAAAACAATATTATAATATTTTTATTTTCACCTATTTTATTAATATTATAAATTAAATAAATTAACGACATTCTCATACATTTTAAAATATTTTGTTTAACACTTTAACGACGTTTCAAAACGTTTTTGTACTTTCATCAAATTTGAATCTTTAAATGAAAAATAATTTTTTTCTAAAATACCTGAATAGGTTGTTCATTTCTTTAATTTAATTTATTGTAAATTTTAGCCCAACAATGATTAAACATATTTTAAAAATAATTGACGTAAGAAAGTAATTTTCGTATTATAACGTAGACCTTCGATGTTAAACTACGCGATGTTAATGCGTTTCCTGTGCAATCACCTGTTGATGTAATATTCTGAAACATTGGCGTCGACAACTTTCGTCGAATCAGCAAACCTGTTTTTGTAATCATTATGCTCGCTTGCTTATGAATCTGTGTGATTAAGTTATTACCGACCAGCTTCTGAACGCCGGATCCTTTTTTATATTTCCAAGGATAATAGACTTTCTGCGGTTTTTAAGCTTCAGTTTGTAATCAATTTTTACGTTACACTAGCTGGGTTTCTGTCCTCCATATATTGCCCACGGTTCTTAACGTCAGTTTTAGCTTCTCTCTCAATAGATTTGTCTGCGATGCATGATATTGATACATGCATCGATATTTTTTAAATCGTGGTTCCAGTATCAAGATTTCTTGTTTTAAGAATTTTTGTTACTGTATCTATAAGGTGATGGAACTACTCTTGACATAATAGTAAAAGTAAATTGGGAAAAATTAATTTTATGTTTTTAATTTTTTAATTTATGGCTGTCAATTTAAGGTAGATTCAAATTTGTTTACCATTTCAGAGAAAATTCGCTCTGCCTTTTATTCATTAAAGTGGAAAAAAGAAAATGCCTATCTAAGCAGTTAAAATACGGTTTTATATAAAAGTAAAATAAACAATTTAAAGCTGAGCTAAACGTCACAGAAACGTGTGTTTGGTACTCGTGTCCCCTTCTAAGTGTGCAGAACGAAGGGCAATGATCTGCAAGGCTCAGCCTCAGAGCTGCGACCTCAAAACAACTGATTAGGCGCTGTCAGTTGTTCAAGTGAAGGTTGCCCTCTATTAGCCATGCAACGATTGATCTCGCTGTCCGAAAACAACGAATCATCACAGGCATCGTGACCGTCTTTAAATCACTCCATTTGCCCCCCACGACGAGCTGTCAACATTCGCCAAGATGACAAAAGCCCTACTGTCCATGAAAACTGTTCCTTTTCTTGGAAGATATTGAGAATAAACTAGAAAACCATCCTAAATCGGCACTATTCAAATTTTAAGTAATATTTGGTAAATAATCGTTAAATTGTACGTAAGTTAACTGTGATTGTGCTGAGCCCAGTGGCAGTTGTATCTAAAATTTACATTTAACAGTTGTACTAACATTCATAATATGCTTGTACCTGTTGACATTTAATTATAGGACTATTACCCATACATTAATTTTGTGTTCGACGTTATATCTTCTCAAGTATATATTCCGAGCATTATTTGCCACGTAAAATTTAAATGGAACGTATCGCATATCTCTCGTGTGAATAAAGAATTCAGTTTATTAATTATTTACGGATCTTTTCTGAAGCCTCCTGCGAATTTTTACCTATAGTTCCATTTTCGCGTGAGGAACAGCCCAGCATATTATATAATAGTTAAGTTGAATGTTATAAATTGTGGTTTAAACTTTTAATTAAAGAAAATAAAGACACCACGTTAGAGAGTCAAATTATGTAGTATTCCAATTAAATGAAACAAAGGAAGAAAGTTATCAGGATTTTACCTTGAAATTAGACCAAAATATTTTAAAGGGATTAAAAAAAGATTATTTAAATACAATTTAGACTTTTATTGAATTTGGCACATTTTACGTTTTTAATAAATGTCTCGGTTTTAATTAGAATAAAAAAAATTCAGGACCGCCTATAGGGCCTCAAATAATAAAGATAGTGATTTGAAATTGTCACCAAAATTTACAACAGAGAATGCAAATTTAATTTACAATAAACAAATATTTATAAAAGAATCTAACAACAACAAAACTAGAGAAAGTAATGAATAAGAATAAAAGTTTTTGAGTTTTTTCAACTGAAAAGTGTAGTTGCGTCGCTCTAGACTCTTCTTCGCACCTGATGAAAGGGACAATGATCTAAGAATCGTTTTGTGGTATTTATACCATCACTTTTTATCTGAATTGTCTATCTATCTTATTCATTATTTTCAATCAGACGTAAAGTTTTTCAAATTAAAACTAGAGAAATCTGACAAAACTATAAAAATCTGGCGTTAAATGGTATTACGTAAAGGTGTACAAAATTACGTGTCTACATACCATTTTATTCAGAGCTGCTCTGGTACCGGTTTGTAAACTCGTGGATAATTTAATTTTAATAGAACAATATTTTATTGACAGGCCGTAGCACTGATTGCTATATAGTTTCACTTCATAACACTTTCGGCGCCTTTCTACTTTTCTGTTTCACGAACTTTTTGCTGAATTCCTATTTATTTACGAGAATCCTCGACAGGTCTCCGACTGTATTCACTCTATTTTCTTGCTTAAAATCCCAAGATCGACTTCTCTACGAACATCAATGTTTATGCTCTCAAGACCATTCTCCTCAGGCTCCCAGAACACACTCGTCCAGGTTCCACAACACACTGCTATATTTCCACCAAAGTTCTGAAAGTCTTAATACGCTTTTCCGACAACAGTCGCCTTAGCAACCGTTACAGTCTCTGCTTTCTTGTGCCAAATAAAGACTTCTTTACAATGCTATGACCTCAAAGTTACGCCGCCAATAATTAAAATAAAAATAAAATGTACATTACAAACTGTTGATCTCGACAATATATATATCTATATATATATTGTAATGCCAATTAATTAGGACATTAATTGTTTGAACATAAAATTTAAATTGTTTGAGAAATCAATTATGGCGGTCTGGTCGAACAAAGCGACAATAGAAAAGCCGAGCTCTGTTGCTTTGTCGGAAGGTCAAAATGGCGTATGCGCGCTAAAACTCGAGACGAGGATAGTTCAGTTGGCGATTAGAATTTAACAGAGTTGGTTGGTGCTGGGACATTTCGGAGGACGGAACAAATGATTCTAGAGCAGAGACTAGCCGTCGTTTATTGTATTATTATTAAACAAAGTTGTGAGTTGAAGACAAAGTAAAACATTCACGAAAGCATTACATCGAAACTTGCTAAGTAAACGCAGTTATACGTCCACAGCCAGCCAGAAATAGTAAAATTGCAGTTTAAGTCCAAAGCGGTAAAATACTAGCAAATCTACAAACCACCGAATTCACCTAAGGCGCAAGCAGAATTCACCTAAGGCAAGCAGTCAACAGATAACTGACAAAAAGGAGGAACATCCGAGTCCTGACTTCCTATCAATTTTGACTAGAATCAGTGTAAAATCTCGCAATAGTGTATTTCCGAAACCAAAAAGGAATGATGGAAACAAGCTGGACAGATGTGAGTAACAAAATACAAAATAATGATTTATGTAAACGTAATTAAAGATAGAAGTCAGATTTCGTTCTATTTTAAATCACAGTTAATCTCTTTACTTTTTAATTTCGTTCTATTTT
Source organism: Zhengitettix transpicula (assembly GCA_037074705.1). Lineage (NCBI taxonomy): Eukaryota > Metazoa > Arthropoda > Insecta > Orthoptera > Tetrigidae > Zhengitettix > Zhengitettix transpicula. Next base: position 31,456,237 of record CM073593.1, on the reverse strand, counting down.
AATTGTCAAGTTAATTTCTTTTCTTTTAGTCGACGTATTGTTTAGGTAAATATGATTTATTTGTTACTAAGATTTATAAATCAAATTTTTGTGTCCATTATCAAACCCAGTGAAGACCCTGAGAAATTAATATTTTAAATTGTAATTGTTTTTTGAGTTATTGCCACAAAATAAATAAATATTGTTTCTAAATTTTATTAATTATTTTATTTAAATAACGCCTTCCATTTAATTATTCCATAAATAGCTTCAACGAGAGGCAAATTCTTTAAATTCATTTAATTAAATCAATTAAACGACGTATTAATTGTGTATATTACAATATATAATATTATATATTAGTTGAGCAAGTAGGATACCACAAAATCTGAGATTGACGCTTACGCAGACATTGTACCTACATTAACGATCGCTATGTTTAATGTATCTGTTTTTATTATTCACGACGCCCTATTACGGTTGTAATACTGTCATGTTAATGGTATTAAAAAGATTTCGAGCAACTTTCGTTTCAGTGTTCATATTAATATCACGGAAATTCGCGTGTTGTTTTATCGTTCTAGTTTCTCAGAGACTAGTTTTCCAGCGTGCTGGACGGCAATTCACCTGACCAGTCTCTGGGACGGTGGCGTTGACCTTTCTTTCCTTGTTAGGACCTCCTACTAAATGTATATTTTCAATTAGCGTAATTAGGCCAGGCGAATGTAAATGCTCCGTATACATTAGGGGTCCTTGAATCTTCGCCGCTATCTCCCCCACGGGCTCCATGGGAGGTCTGACGTCATCAAGGGTTCTACTCGCCATAAAACTTAAGCGGACATGGGCGATATTTCTAAACTTCGCCTCGAAGATCCGAAACGGTACCAAATAAGTTCCGTGACCGTACTTCTATAAAACTGTTATTTTTAGAACTCGAGAACATTAAATTATTTACTGTCCTCACGTTTATAGCTTAACCTATAATTAGTTCAGATGCCTTCCTTATAATTGCGCATTTATGAAAACTTAATTAGGGATTTGTAATCTTAACAGTTTTTATTTAGTTCTCCTTAGAATTAAAAAATTATAAAATTTCGGTTCCGGTCTGAAATCAGAAAAAAAAACTTCTTTCGTGTTTTCGTTTCAGAATTTGAGAAAGACTTCTTGAATGTATTTATTTGTATTAAAATTTTATTTTGTTCAAAGTGTTAAAATAATATATTCCATATTTGTAATAACATTACATGAATTGATACCATAACATTAAATGACTATAATAATTAAAATAATGAACAATAGTTACATTCAAAATTTATAATATATAATAAAATAGTTTATTGAATGAAACGTAGATTAACGAAGCAAATCGTATTTTGACCGCTGAAGTAATCAGGACTTTAGGGAATATTTATTTATACGTAAAAATTGATTAGAGTTATCACAAATTATTATCACTTGTATTACCTCTGAATAATTTCTGTACTACCATATATTAAACTTTAAACCAGAGAAGGACGTTTCAACACTAACTTTTGTTGTTGGATCCAATAAAACAACAATTTTTAATTTGTATATATAAGTATTTTATTCACCTTTAAAGACTTTAAAGTATTATTGTTTCTGTTTAATCTTTGTACATGGCTAAAGTTATTTATTTCCCGCATACGTAGAAATGGATAACTACGTTCCTCTATTACCACTGTTATACTTATTAAAAAAACAAGTTAAAAAGGCCTACCACTTCATCCGACGTTACTCTATATTTTATTTGTGAATAAATTGATTTTTATAAATATTGTAAATTGTTCGAAAAAGTTTTACAAACTTTTTAACGTCAATATTACAATTTAATAATACGGCTACAAATAAATTGCTTATAGATAAATTCTCGGGTCTCAACCCGGGTTTCAACCAGAGAATTTTATCTACAACAGATTCACCGGGAAAGCCGTCGCTCTCTAAATTGCTTACAGTTCATAACTTTGTAATAACGATTCCTCCCTATTAGATTATTCTATGGAATATCTAGCAAAAATTTGTTTTGCCTTGGATCCAAATTTTGTAAAAATAATAAATTCAGTTTGCATTATTTCAATGCAAAGTCAAGGATTAAATCTGTCAAAAAATAAGAGCTTTCGATAACTGAATTAAACAATCATGTTATATTTGCCAAATATAATTATTTATAGGTTGAAACCTAAATTTGAATATGCACACATCTTCAATTTAAAATGGAACTGTTAATTGTAAAAATCTAACTGTCATCATCAAAATATTTAAAACACAAATAAATATTCAGAATTAAAAAATATATATTTGGGACATTTATTGGAAACAAATTTGTTAAGAAATAAACCAATTACTTCTGCTTGGGGTTTCTTCCGAATTCATGCTAGTCTTAAGTTGTTGTTTTTTTAGGTAACAGGCTACATGAGGGTAATCCACGTTGGGAAACTCCCCTTTAATAGCTTAGGAAGGGATTTGAAAGGGGGGATGCGGATAGGTAGAGGAAGGTAGCCAAGAGTTAACTAGGGCCCCCGGGCTATATTTTAAGGATCCTACCGGGCATTCGCCTAAAGAAATGCAGGGAAAACCCTAGAAAAACCTGCATCAGGTAGGTCGGCCATTGGATACTTGTCCCACGCCCTTCCGATAGTGGGAGAGGGGTTAGCTGTGGGGACGCAGCATTCCCATCTCCGTGCTTCGACCAGTTTATTCCAATGGGAATAGCGGACAACTCTCACCGTATGCCCAAGGTCTGTGATCCCGGAACATACACATCTCAAAACAGAACGAGGTGCCTCGGCTTGTGGGAACCTTAGTTTAAAAACGGAGAGGAAAAGGCATCCCCAAAGGTAGCCCCTTCGTATCTCTCCTACAAGGTTTTACCTGCGAGAGAACATCCCTCGCAGGTATTGCCTGCGAGAGAATAGCCCTCTCAGTCCCAACAACTTAGTCTTAAGTTATTCGCCGTCCGAAAAGGGCGATAATCCGCGTCGAAACGTCCGGCAGTTTTAAATTCAAATTTACTTACTTTTAAGTTCCTTTCTTTTTTAAGTTTGTCTGTTATAAAGGTCGTTTTAAAATTATTTTTTTTGTATGAAGCCAGGATTATTTCTATTATAATTTCAGATAACAATTTCATTTCACACAAAGCATATCTAGTCTAATTTTAAAATAATTTCCTCTGATACGTAAATCTGTGAAGGCTAAAATATGTGGATTAAGATCTGAAGCTGAGTTTTATCGATAGAAAATGGATGTTGGATCTTTTTTTCTTTAAAGAAAAGGTATGTGTGATGTTGGTAGAAACGAAGAAGGGTATCTGCTTATCTGAGGCGGTTTGGAATTGATTTAAAATAATACTTTCTTTTATTTGATCTCCCCCCCCCCCATCCCAGAAATAAGCGAATCACCTGAATATTCCAAATATTTTAAATAATAGGCAATGTTTCTCTTTACCCGTATCTTTAAATATTCACTGCAACCACACCTCGACATATTCAAATTAATTGCAAACATCGAAACAAATTTAAAATGAAATACATACCGAGATAAAAAAAATAACGAGCTTGATACTTTAACTGAAGTACTTTCCGTGTTGAAAAAATATGTAACTCTTCGAATGTATCTATTTGGTTATTTTACTATTTTCAGTGATAGCCTGGTTACTGTATTCTTCTGCGATGACAAGTTTGATCTCAGTAGATATAGTCAGTAACAGTGGACGATGGAAGAGTAAACTCGTGTTGTAACGGACCGCCGGGAAACTGTCGGATACAATAAGAAGTCACTGAGGTGTCGTCACAATTAAAGATAACTCAAAATGTTGGACGCACAGTTTTTTTAAATGTTGATGAGACGTGAACGGTGCTGAAACTCATCGGGAAAACATGCTGTGTAAACCGCCATTACCAGAGCAAATAGAAGGACTCATTGCTCGTTAGTTTTGATTTGACACCATGCGGTTCCCACTTATTCCCCAAAGTCAAGTAGTACCAAAGTGGCTTTTTCAACAGAGCTTCTGTGCAGTCTCAAGGAAGCAAATGCTTTCAACAGTGAAAGGAATGTATGCACAAGTATGTTGAGTCACTGTGGTCCAAATCCGATGGCGTCCGCCAGTTATTGTTCGTATCAGGTGAATAATAAAGATACAGAGTCTCGTTATTATATTTTTTATTTTCACTGATGTTATTACTAGAGGAAACATACACCAACTGCACAAATTATATTAAACTCCGAATCCTCACCTGATTATAGCTGGAATCCCTCGGCGGTCGCGGAGTCAGTCTCGACGATGAATGGAAAGTCCGGTGTTGCGGTTTCCAGTGGCCCACGCGTGCTCCTGTGCGTGGCACGTGTGTGAGCGTGTGTGCGACAAAGAGAGCTTGTCTGTATTCTTATTTGTGTGGTACACCAGACAAAGCGCGTCTGCTCTTAAGTGGGTCGTAAAATTGTTATTGCTATTTCCTGTTTGTGTGTGTCTGCAGGGCGGGGACACAAAAGTACCGGCACTTGTGTAAGTACTGAGTCTAGGTGATGTGGGGAACACCATTCATAAGAAATTACCATTGTTAACCACTTCAGAAGTACTTCGGCATTGTAGTAATTAGTACCTCCGGTCACTTACAGAGATAAACACACTAGCAATTCATTTCTACGTCTATTCGATGTACATTATTAATACACCGCACTATCATTTTGCTCATGCACGTCTTCACTAAAACAAAAGAAGCTTCAATCTGTCTTCTGCGTATGTCTTTATGTCTGAAATGAAGAAAGATAATGAAGAGTTTTATAGAGGAAAAGTACAAACCACTTTTTGAAAAACTGGTTGGGGTGGGGGTGGGGGGGAGTGTTGTGAGAAGGAGCAGGCTTAAAAATACTTAACCTACGAATATTCAAACATTTTCACATACTTCTGATTTTTTCGTATATAGTAAACACAATAAACCATTCATTTCCTAGAAGGAAAATTTTGCAGAATTTTGCTTCTTAAAAGTGGAGTGGGAAATATTTTTAATCTTAGAATAAAAATTGCAGAACTTTTATATAACGTCCATTTATTACACATATCTCGTCGAAAGATTTCTGGAAATTGGTCTGTAAACCTCGTGGATCGCCAAGTGTTATACTTAAAGATGTTTAAAAAAATATCTTATACTAATTTGTAGTGCCATTAAAATTAGAAGGCGCTTGAACATTTCCCTCGAGGGTTGTGACCTTTAATCCTCCAATCAGAACGCTTCAAATTAATTGAACGGACCGAACCCGGGTCTCCCGCTTAGAACACAGTCACCCTAGTCTGTCGAGATTTTTATTTGTTTTTTGTGTAAGTATAAAATTTGCATTGCGGTATTTAATGTATATGTTCCACTTAACTTTTAACTTTAAATTTTAGAAACGTCAATCAAACTTCTTCACAAGTATTCTGCCACAAATTCCACGATTATTACGAAACATATGTGAATTTTACTATTAATGACTTTTAACTAGGCTTCAATTTAATTTCGTATCTTAATCCCAATTATGCAGTTGAATACCTGAATTAAAACACACACACACACACATATATATATATATATATTTGGGTAACAGGCCACATTGTGGCAACTCCCCTTTAATAGCATAAGAAGGGATTTGAAAGGTGGAATGCGGAAGGGTAGAAGAAGGTAGCCAAGGAACCTTCCCAGAGAGCTCTGGCGGAGGCTACCTTGGGGGATGTATTCACATCTCTCTGGTTTTTTGAACTAAGGTTCCCACATTCCGAGGCACCTTGGCCTGTTGTGAAAGTTGTATGTTCCGGGGTCTCAGACCTTGGGTATACGGTAAGAGTAGTCCGCTATTCCTATTGGAATAGTCGGCCAGCTGCCTCCGAAACTGGTCAAGGCACGGAGAGGGGAAAGCTGCGACCCCACAGCTAACCCCTCTCCCGCCATCGGAAGGGCTTGGGACAAGTACCAAATGCCCGACCTACCTGATGCAGGTTTTTCTAGGGTTTTCCCTGCAACAGTTTTAGGCGAATTGCCGGCTACCTTCCTTTACCCTTCCGCAACCCCCTTTCAAATCCCTTCCTATGCTATTAAAGGGGAGTTGCCACCATGTGGATTATCCTCACGTAGCCTGTTACACTAGAAAAAAGAGATACGAGCCTCTATACTCTTTACTATTGCAAATAGTTTTTTTTAAAAAAGATTGGAAGTAAACGCACTTAAGTGTTTATGCGCCGCTTTAATAAACATACAAAGAACTGTTTGAATTGCTTTTAATCTATCGTGATAAACAGACGCGTGTCAATGCTGTCTTTGGAGTTGAACAGGTTTTCCAATTACGTTAAAAGTAAACACATTACTTTCCGAGTAACACACTCGGAGCGTGAGTGACATGCAATATGAACGAAATCTTGATAAACGACTCGTGTAAAAGTCAACTTGACTAGAAACAACTTGAGGTGGTCAGGTGTGAAATGGAGTCCTGGTATCGAGTTACGAGATGACGGCACGTAGAAATATAACGCGTGACAATGTATAGCTCCACCAAGCTATACTGCTAAATAACTTGACAGCTTTAGGTATAGGTTTTTGCTGTATTAGCTCGTTTTCAAAACTGTCGAACTTAGAATTATTTATGAAACAGGTCAAAAATGCCAATGAGAACAAAACAAAAATGTAAAATTTATAAATGAGAAATTGTATAAAACACTAGTAAATCCCAAAATGAAAAGTTCACGTATGGAATTGTGAAACTGTTTGACGTGTTTTCCGTTATATTTCTATTCTTATTTGAAGAGACAATATGAAGAAATTATTCTTTCAACTCAAATTATACCAGCATCGTTGTCTTTTAGATTATAATTGCACAGCTTTGTTGTTCTGTGAAAAACACAGATTTTCTCCGTTGAGCTGACCTTAAGATCTAATAACTTGCGCAATTCCTCTCACACTTAACTGCATGCACCTCTTTCGTAATAGGTGATTTTTTTTTTACAAACCGTTGTTCACGTGTTCGTCGGGATATCCATACGTAGTTAATTACATAAATTGTAACCATCTGAATTCCTTCCGGGGTCGACACGTCCTGAGGTTTCCTTTTAAATTAACCGGCCATTATAAATAAATAAATTCATTTCTCAAACTAAAAAAAAAATTTCGAGCCTTTCCTTCCAAGGACGTTGCTGATGTCATAACAGAACATTCATAAATCTCTATTTAACAAATTTTAATAAATATATGTCGTATAAATTGATTATCAGTTTATTGTTGGAAATTTTGTGTCATAATCTATCTTCTGTCTTCTAACAAATAAAGCAGTGTTTGTTTGTATGTTCCTTATAAAAATCTACACCGGTGGAGCAAATTTCACCAAATTTCGTTCACGTGTTCTTTGCGACCAGGAAACAAACAGTGTCGGGGTGAGAAACGTCTCCAGGAGCGGCGGTGGACCGTGGTGGAAATATTAAAATATGCTAAAACAGCCGATATTGAAGTTGGATAAATATTTAAGGGGTTAAAAAGATTGATAGTGTTTCTACCGATGATATCTGAGTATAATTTCAACCTATTATAGCATAGGAAAGGAGCACCCTTAGGGGCGGTTGTGGAGGGGCGTTTCAAGAAAATAACGCGAATACAAACGAGATTAGAGTAAAATCCAGGGATATGGATGTCACTGAGTTTAATTGACATTCAATTGGTCATTTTACCACTAGGGGCTGGGGGAGGGGGATTGGTGTAAATTTTGAAACATAATAACGGCCGATATTAGCGTCGAATAAATAGTTTTCAGGGTTACTTAGATTGATAGTATTTCTACCCATGTTGTATGTGTAACATTTCAACCCCTTTTGGTATGAGAGAAGAGCACGCTTAGGGGTGAGGGTGGAGGGAAGTTACAAGAAAATAATGGGAAAACAACCACATTCGAGTAAAAAAATCGCGTTTTTGTATATCGCAGAGTTTATTTATGACAACCTGATCAACGTGCGGGGTTTGGCGAGGGTGGAATTGGCTAGACAGATGTGGGCGGGTATAAAAAATTTCAAACATGTAAAGCGACCGATATTTGCGTCGAATAAATATTTTTCAGGGTCAATGAAAGTCATAATATTTCTCTAGATGTTCTCTGCGCAAAATTTCAACCCCTTTCGGTCTTGGGATGAGAACACCCTTTAGGGTGGGGTGGAGTGGTATTAAATAAAAATATCGCAAAAACAAGCCAGATTCGTGTCAAATCCTGGATTATGGATGTCGCTGAATTTAATTATGACATTAAACTATATGTTTAATCCGCAGTAGAGAGACTGGACGGGGAGGAAATTTTTGAACATTTCTAACGGCCGATATATTCGTCGAAATAAACTTTTTCAGGATCAATGAGTTCAACCCCTTTCGGGGGTTAGCATAATTAGGGATGGAAGTCGAGGTGAGTTACTTAAAAATAACGCAAAAGTAACCGAGATTTTTAGTCAAATCGAGGGTATGAATATATGACAAACCGAGAAACGCCAGACTCCCAGATAGTGTGTTTAAAGCATTCCAATACTTTTTGAATAAGAATTGTCAGGCTTAAGAGAAGCTAGTACATATATCAGTAAGGAAACTGTAATTATTTTTCGATATCGTCTCTTAGATATTTTTAATCTGGACATTGTTTTCCTGACAATCCTCACGAATAATTTCAGTAAACTTGTGCCAAGGTTTGAGCCGGTTTTAGGACTTGGCAATTGAGCATGTCGTCCGGATTTCGACTAAAATATGTCCACCCGTGTGCATCGGAAGGCACAATCTATTGAAGGTCCCATATTGTCTCCGAACAATCAATTCTTTAATCCGGAACCGCCAGACAGCCGCTACTTTGTCTTCGTCCCAAATGTTTATGCAAGTCCTGCTTATTATTCGTAGTCGGAGAGCAGTATATTTCTTTTCATGTCTTAAACATTTGGCAATGCTGAGAAGGACAAGTTCGTCTCAGCTTCTCTAGTCTGTCGTTTTTTGTGCACTTTAAACGTTCGTTTTAATACAAAACGCGGTTTCAATTCGACTTCACTGAGTGACAAGGCTGAGGTTCCAAATACAGATATCGCCGAGAGCTTGTTTTCTCTTGATTCTCGTGTAAATGTATGTAAGGACAGTGGGAAAAGTCTTCGAGTAATCTTTTTGTCTCATAAATAAAATGAAGGCACATGGTAATAACAGTTGGTAACAGAATCTCTATTAGAAAGGTTTCAGATCAATTACAATTGAATTCAACTCCGAAACTAAGACGTTGAAAAACGTAAGTTTTTTTAATAAAAATCCTATTAATAAGTACTGATAGAAATATTTAGTTTGAGAATGTGGAAATTATATAAGAAAAAGGAGAGGTACCGTATTATATGACACATCTGGCTCATATTTCTAATCTGTAAATTAAAATTCAGGTATGAAATATAATATCAAAGAAAATCTTTAATTGTCAAATACAGACAAAAGATGTGGTAAAATAAATACCACACAACATTTTTGGAAGCCTTGTTCATTTCTTCAGTTCGAAAAACTACTTGGGCATTTCTGTCTCTCTAGACTCTTGCGTTTTTTCTGCACCTTTCTTATTATTAATTTTCAATTAGACGTAAATTTTTCATTATAAAATCAATATTAACCATTAATTTAGAGTATTGGCGATTCCACTGTTTTGAAAGAGAAAATAAAGTTATTCAAGATTATACATAATTGAAACGTTTTTTGAACCAAAATTGTGCCGAATTGTTGCATCAATAAAAATAAATTGTTGATAATAAAGAGTAAAAAATATTGTGAGGACTATCTAAAACGGACTATTATTTTAGGACGTTTTCTGTAGAGTTGATAGCGTTTAGTTTATTCAGTTGGTCTTCACTTAGGATCACCGCCATTTAAACTTACAGTTGGAACAACATTTTTTAATTCTGTTTATTTTAATCAATCTCTAAAAATTATTAATATTCAATTATAACTATGATTTCATTATGAAAATTTCGTGGCGCAAAGAATATAAAAGGTATGCTTTGCAAACCAGCATATTCCAATACATAATTTTCGGACCAATTTTAATTCTACTTTCACGCTTTTGACAGTAATACTTTTTCCAAATGTATGGATAGTTAATTACAATGTATGATTGAAAATTCACAACAGATTCCCAATCTAAGAATTACAATTGTAATTTTTGATAATATATGTGCATAATGTGTTTATTTTAAATGAATGATATCATTCATGAAAATCATATTTAATTAATTAATTTACTAAAACCATAACGATTTAACTGAGGTTAAAAGCTCCTATAGGAATCACCTAAACTAAATATTGAAGGTGATTTTTAAGTTACTCCAATTATTATAGAACTATTAAGATCTTATCATTTGAATCATCAATAGTATCTAAATGATTACTGTTTATTTTTAATTTTATTTCAAATTTGGTTTCTACAATTCATTGCACGAAAATGTTAATTTTACTTTTACATGTCAATTAGAGCCGATTATAGTTCTCGGTTTTAAGTCTAGAAATTATTTATTTATTTATTTTGCGGTTAGATGCTCTTGAACGTCGTAGAACAGAATGAGGTCTCACTATATCGGATAAATTCTAGGGAAGTGTAGAGTTATAAAATCCTCGACAATTACTGAGAGTGTTCGCTATACGACGACGGACAACAAAAGTCTTCACAAAAAAAAGCAACTGCTAATGGGTTTGGAGTTTTATCGTACACGTCTGGAAAAAATTAAATAGGAATGTCCATAATAAATATATAGTTTTCAAGTTCACTGCATTCATTTATATATATAATTTATGAATGGTCACTCACTCTGTATTAATATATATATATATATATATATATATATATATATATATATATACATATTTGCTTGCAAAATAAAATATTTCTATTCAGAATCATGTGAATATAAATTTTTGATCTTCAAAATGATTACCGAAGCAGAAAGTAAGTTATAGGTACTTGAAAGAAGACTTTCATGTATAGTATTCAAGTCCTCTGGCGGCTTCTTTCACACGTAATGGAGAGAGGTCAATGGTTACCACACGGACCTTCTTACGGTCAAGGATAAATTCATTGCCGGGGACGAGGCGTTCCATTTAACCTAACAAAAACAGATTGGTGCTCCACTTGTGCCGAAATAAAAATTCACTTAAGGAGGGTACGTAACGATGTTTGCTGCAGTGCACCGTGGTACACATTGTGGGAAGGACGAAAAATAGAAACTTACGCAGCTGATTCAGACTGAACTGCGAATCTACCCACTAATATGGATATACTTCTATTTCTCTTTATTTCACGATCTTTGATTAGAACTCATAAACTTATGTCGCAATGATCTCTTCTTATAGCATCAAGTAGGTTTATGTAACGTCTAATTAAAATATTATAAATTTGGTTATCTTTCTACTGTAGTGTTGATAATATCATGTCTCGAACACTTATATTTTTCCTATTTATCTAACATTTTCATTCATACTTGACTAATTTTATTTTAGTTCGCCTGTGTGATTAACAGTAATGAATTATAAATTTTTGATTATATATTGTGGAGATTTGCTAAGTTATATGAAATACATAAAGCTGTACGTAATATATAAATAGTCACTCACTCTGTATTGAAAATAATTTGTGACATTTATTTTGTATGCCCAATGTCAAACATATAATATCATATTTCAGAGAAGTCAGTTTACATCTAATTCAAGTGGTTAAATCATATTTAGGGTTTTCAGCTCTTATGAATTATAATTATACAATTATTCAATTTAATTCGTATATTTGTATTACAGAATATTACTTACAATAAATCAATTCAGGTCCTTATGAATAAAAGTAATATTATCCATTATGGATAGTATATGCATTTTTTCAGATTTTCCATTTGAATTTGTTCACATAAAATGGATTTATTATTTTCCTGCTCTGACCGTAGTATAATGGAATTTAACAAACAAAAATAAATTAAGAGTGATTCACAACATAAATGTACTCAGAAAAATTGTAAAAAAATATTAACTCCAGGAGCTAATCCATTTAATGAATACAGAAAAAAATAATCATATCGTGCGCCTGTATTGTCGGCAGCCCAACGTACAAGACTGAGGTGTGGGACCGTTCACGCCAGGCGCTTTAGTCAATTCTATGTCTTATATCTGTAACATACCATTCTGGAAAGTGTTGGGATTTAATTGAGTTATTATTTACTCAGAAGGTAACAAAATATTGTGTAATACACACGAAATAAGGTATTGACTTTCCTTATAAGCCTACACGTCGAATTCATCGACAAGTTCCTTAATATAGACCGAATGGAGATGTCGCTTCGTCACCTCCTGGGGAACCTACAGGGCTGTTCGTGGAAGAACACAGGCGCCCCTTTTTGTGGACAACGTCGTACATGTCGTAGATTCCTGACCTTGTAGGGCCGACGTCGTCAGGCTGTCTGCCCGAGTGTCGTTGGCCTAATATAGACAGTCAGTCTGGGTTCCTCAGGGTCCGACCCAAACCGCAAAGTATGCCACGGCGACCGGTTCATCCAGCATTCCAGGGAACACGTCATAGCTTCCACGGCGGCGACGTTCGCACGCTTCTCAACGTAATACTAACACGTTAGCTCAACGTCGAGTTATTACTTTTTTTAATTTTCCCCAAGATTAGTAATCCGTAGTGCTATTTACAGATTAAACAGTCTCATTAAATTATCAGAATTTATCTATTCCCCCAGTATAAATATGTACACTTAATACAAAATATATTATGTAAAATCGTATGATTTTTGGTTGAAGCTTAACCTTCCGATCTGTACTTTCTAAAGACTCAAATATCCATTTCACTCGTATTTTAATATTTAATGTTCCACCTTGCGCGCTTTCCCTGTTGTGTCTCAAATTACATTTAATCGATTTTCTGTGTCTCTATTTATGTACACTCATAAAAATTACCTGCTTTCCGTAATATTAAGTAATATGTCGTTATTTTGTGACATGAATTCGCGTCGCAGTGAAGAGTTCAGTTTTCGAGTGTTCCCTTAATCGTGGTGTTGAAAATAATTGACCGCCGCAAAGGTACCAATAATTTTACTTCAATCAGAGAAGAATATTAAATGTCATATGTCCATGAGTATCCTCTGTAACATGTAAGGAAGAGAATGAATGGAATCTAAGACGAGCTGATTAAGCACTATGCGAGAGGTGTGAAAGTAACGTCACCCACGCGTCGATATTACCATAACATTAGATCGTTTGCGAGCGATAACCGCCTGTAATAAAGTCGCCTTTGTTCGTTGCTATTAGCATATGCACGACCGAGAAGTAGCCAGCCTGAGGCTCAGCCGAGTGTGGTCTAGCTGCCAGCCTTCCTCGTTGCTGATTGGACATGATTGATGGTCCTGATATTACGGGTGGCTAGACGAGTGATAATTGCAGATGATGAGTCTTACAGATTAGTTTGTTTTGATATTTTCGTTGGAGTAAATGCAGAAGGCTTTGGAAAATTTAAGTACAACACATCGTCTGAAACCAGATCATATGGAAAGTTTAATCTTCAAAAAATTATTACACACCACCTACAAATACAAACTGAATTAAATAAACAATCAGATATATTTAATAATCATTACAGACCATAAACATAGTTTACGTTTAATTTTTATGAATTTAAAATATTTAATTAACAACAAAACAACGGTTTTATACGTATTTGTAGTCCCTTCAGGCTGCGTCTTACTCAAAGAAAGGTTTGTTTCCTCAGTCTTACTATGAATATTAATAGTTATGAAAAAGAAAAATATTATGTGTGATTGAAAATTAATAAGTAAGATAGCGAAATAGAGAAAAAAGTGTGTTGTTTATATTATCACTTATTTTGTTTGTATTTTGTTATATTTCTTATGATTACTAGTATAAGTCTTTTAAGGTAACGATACATCAATTTCATTTATATGTGTGATTTTACTAATTATATACAATACAGTTTTATTTTATTTTAATAAATCAGACACTTAAAACGTAAAAATTCTAAGAGATGAAGGGAACATTACTATTTTTAAATTATAAATTAGTATAAGATATGAAAAATAAAAAATATATATGAAAATGTAGCAAGGAACAAACAATAAATTAACAACAACACAAATAATTAAGTTTCAACATTATTTAAATTTAATAATAATAAATGTTTCCATTCAGATATTTTTTAAGATTTTCCAAATCACACATTATGGATATAAAATATTACCAAGCAATGATTTAATGAGAATTGAGAGAGGACAGTCTCTAAAATGCGTATATATGAAACTCAATTTATCATCAGCCCGTCTCCTGTAGTAATTAGGATTGCTAAACTTGAATGATGAATTGATAATCTCTTAATTTTTAAGAATCCGAATCTATAAACCCTATAACGCAGAGACTTGTACGATTAATTGTAATGGAACACAGGAGCATGGAACATGAAAGAAACATTTTCTTAAGACAATAAAACCAGCGGATTATATTTCTTTTAAATTCCAGGATCGGAAAACGGTTGACATCTAAAAATTTTGAAGCGTTGAAAACGTTTGCAGTTCATATAAATTGTTGGATTGAACTCTTGTACTCCTTTATTTCTCAAATAACAACCTTTAATTCTTTCTTAATCTTGTTGTCTTAAATTAGGGGAGATTAATAAACACTTATAAAAAAAAGTTTATTATTTTCAAAGTACAACGAAGTGAAATTTCATTTAATTTGGTTAAGCAGTTGTTACAGAAGAATTTTACCGAAACAACAAAATTCGGGTTAATTATACGATCTCCAATTTACATTATAGACTCATAGTTCACATTTATGTTGAATCACATAAAAATTTTGAAGATTATGTCTATTGAAGTTTCTTGAAATGCGTTTGTGGCATACGCCATGATACGTCCGGAATATAAAGAATGTCGCGGTCGGCCACGGTAACACGTGCCAAATTCCGTCAGGGATAGGGTTGTTGTACCGCGATCGCGTTGCTTCATTACAATGTATAAAATTGAGCAGTAAACATATCAGTCTTTCATAAACACTAATATTTATCAGAAATACCCTTATATAAACGTTTGAGATAATTATCATCCACCGGAAAACAAGGCCTTGGATTTCGCGAAAATTTACGGACAAGTCGACCACACCTCTATAAGTTCTGTATGGATAAGGTAAATAACTAGTTCTGACCTTAAATATTTGAGAGTAAAAGACTGTGTCCTCCATTCTGCAAGTAGGTCTTCCAAGAAATGATTGCATGACGAAATATAGATTACGTTCAAGTACATAACCGGTGAGTCACTCTTACCAAGTCTGTCTTTCCACCTTATTTCTTGGCGGTGGACGAGGACTACATGTCGAGTGCTGTATAAACTGTCCCACTTGTTTAACTCTCAAGAATTATGCGTCAGGAGCTTGAGGAATTTTTTACTGTTAATTCTTATCGTCAGATTTAAAACTGATGAAGGCGTCATCGGCGTGATAAAAATTTCTTTAAATACTTAAGTTGTTTGTATATAATTAAAAACATCCATATAATTAAAAACCCACTAGGAGACTGTTGACTTTCATATATAAATTACACAATTTTATATAATAAATTACGTATTTTAACCTTTATTTTATCCTTAAAAAGTCACCTTGATACGAGTGTGTTGGGCATAATGAATAAGTAGGAAAATCTCACATAGGCTAGATGGAATGGTTCTTGAAGTTGTAAAATGTAATATTGATGTTCTTTTGTCTTCAAATATTTTTTATGATTTTGTGTTTTACAGATGACAATGTTCTGAAATTTTTTGTTATATATATGGACTTTTAACCATAAAATAAAGGTTAAAAGATGTCATTAAAGACTGAGAAAATGGTGTAATTCATATAAAAATTCCTATATTTATACGTCAATATTTTAATGTCCAATATTCAAATCCGACTAATTACATATATTACGTCTATTACGTAATGGACGCAAGATTTTCTTCTTCTTGACTTTTCATTTAGATTAATCGTGTGATAGAAACAGCGAATTAAATAATAGTATTAATATTTTCTTACATCTGATTTTAAAAATTATATAAAAAAATGTGTTTTACGATCAATGACACACATTTATTTATTTTACAATTTGAGCCAGAAATGCAGTTGGTCTTGTTTATCTTTAAAACTTTACATAGTGACCTTATATTAAAGTTGTCTATTTTAAATCAAATAGTGCTCGTAATTTTTTAGTAATTATTAGATATGTTCTCAATTCTTTTAAATTATGTTTAATAATAAAGGGTGAGTGGTTTATATGTTGGCTTATAATATTTTAATATTTTTTACATAGAAAATTGTACTTCAATAAAATTTTAATTTTTTGTGAATAAAATTAATCTGACTTGTATAAATATACTTAATATAACACAAGTCTAAAACTTCTTATAATAAGTTTATATTAATCATGAGTATTATATAATAAATTGCGGACTTATGGCTGTGTTATATTAATTATACTTATTGTTTGTGATAAGTGCTTAATTTCGGCAGAACTAATTCCCTGATGTCAACACAAAAATAGTTGAAAACTGCGCTGATAGTTTGAATTGTTTTTTTTAAAAAAAAAATTAAACGTTTTTGGTCGCTAAATACTTAGTTTTGAATTGAATTTTTTTTTCATGGTAGTTATATAACAGAAGGCAGTATTGTTTTAACAGAGAACTGAAACTAAATTCAATGCATTCATAATGTAATTTAATGGTTAACTTATTCTAGTCACTATTACTTTTCATATCAGAATGACTTTTATTTGTCAACAAATTTTATCTAGAAATTATAATTTTATTACAACAAGCTGTTCGTTTTAAGCTTTAAAATAGATCACTGTGTATAAATTTGTAAGTTATTACTCACTTTTAAATTGATAGTTCAAGAAAATATGTGTGTGTATATAAGTCAAGCAACAATGTCAATTAAGCACCAGATTCTCTACTTTATAGTCTAATTTTTTATTTTAATTTACGAGTTTAACTGCAAAAATTGAAGTGAGGCGTAAAACTGTTTCTTGCATAAAATATATCACAAAGTTTACCGTGCGAAACACCCTGTAAGAGTTATAAATATTTTTTTTCATTATATTGTAGACCTTTATCTGGCAGTTAACGATCGGGCTAAGGTAGTATATTTAGCAATAGCACAGACATGTCTCTCGGCCGACGGTGATTAAAGCGCAGACGGCGTGCGTCGCATGATGTCATTGCACACTACCGTCTGGACACAAACCAAGACTCAGAAATAAGCCTCCGTTAAATAGATGGGAATATATTAGGGGCAAGATGCCAGTGTGTTCTCCCACAACAGTGCAGGACACACTTGCATGACCTTAACTTAAAATACTAGTGCTCGAAACACGCCAATTCTCGCAGGTGCTCCACTTTTATATGCTCGTAGCAGAATAAATCTGGAAAAGTGCTACCATGAATGGGAAGAGGATTTATTCATAATAAATGGCTGTCACGGTTATTAATAATAAGAGTATCCGTATAAATAACCTAACAAATTAGCGTGGTCACACGTTAGATATGAAAAATTATTAAAAATTATTATTTAAAGATATGAAATTATTAGTAATAATGTTAAATTTTTCAATTCGGCACTATAAAGTGAATTATAAAGAAACAAATTACCTGAGGATCATCCAAGTTTTTTCCTCACACAATTAATATCGCAGGACGAAATAAAAAAGGGTATTTGGAAGAGAAGCCAATGTAGACAAGGGTTAATTAAGCCTCTCTATATCGCCGCTATTTACCTCAATTTGATGCAGGAAAAGCCCTAGAGAACCTGCATCAGATAGGTCGAAATTCAGTTTCTGGTCCCACGCCCTTACGATGACTAGGGTGGGTTTTCAGTTGGAAAGCAGCATTCCACACTTCTTGGCTCAAACAGGTCTAAAGGCAGCTGGCCGACTCTTCCAATGGGACAGCGTATGTCCAAAGTCTGCGACTAAAAACTGAGGTATGTCAGGTTATAGGAAACTTAATTTAGAAATAGAGCGAGAAGAAGGCATCCATGTAGGTAGCTTTCCGTGAATTATGGTAATATAACGGCAATATATGTGTGTGTGGCATTGAGTGAGCGAGTGAGAGTGTGTGTGAGACGTGGGAGGGGGGTAGTAAAAAAATTAAATGCGTCAGTGTAGACTAAGAGAATAATTGCGGACTAAATACAGACAAAGAAATAGTCACATTGTTGAAGTCTCTAGCTACGTAGCATAACAAATCATTCTGAGTAGAATGGGTTGTATTGTAATGCAACTCACGTAATTTTCGGAGTAGATTTCTTCTTCTTCTTGGATAATATCCCTAGACTGTTATATTCATATTCAGAGTCTGTAATACTTCCTGGTATAATTTAACTCTTAACGGAAAAACGGGCGCCACTGTTGCTATGTAACAGACACGCTGGTTTACTCTTCAGCGGCTAAAAAGTCTCTCCGTACAATTTACTCTCTCTCTCTCGCTCTTGAGTTCTGTTTACCTCGCATCGTCACAAACTTCACCAAGTTACCAAAGTTTCCAGCTTACGTAAGGAGATTTCTGACAACGAAGCCTGTGAGAGCTGTTCTCTCGCAGGCAGAACCTTTCAGAAGAGACGGAGAAGGCTACTTTTGGGGATGCCTTTCCTTCTCTACGTTTTTGAACTAAGGTTACCACAAGCCGAGGCACCTCTTTCGGGGTCGCAGGCCTTGGGCATACGGTATGAATTGTCCGCTGTTCCCATTGAAAGAGTCGGCCAGCTGCCTTCTAAACTGGTCGAGGAACGGAGGAGAGAATGCAGCGTCTCCACAGAAAACGCCTTACCACCATCGGAAGGACAAGGGACGCGTAGCAAATACCGGACCTACATGATTGAAGTTTTCTCGGCTTTGTCGTGCATAACTTTTAGGAAAATGCCGGGTAGGATCCTTAAAAGTACGGCCCAGGGGACCTAGTTATCCCTTGGCTACCTTCCTTTCCCCTTCCGTATCCCCCCTTCAAATAACTTCCTATGCTATTAAAGGGGAGTTACCACCACGTGGATTACCCTCAGGTAATCTCCAAAAAGGAGATTTTTTTTCCATAATTAATAATTTCAAATACAAATAAAGTGATATACTGAATTTATTTCGATTGAATCAAAATAATCGTATTATTAATTGTTTGATCAATAACATGTTATATCAGATTTTTCCACTAAAATAAGGATACATTCGTGATTCTTGTGGGAATTTTAGATAAAAGTTTAGTAACTACAGCGACTCCTGTGTCTAGAAGAAGATTGTCATTGGATTCCCAGAATATCAATAACAAATCATAGAAATATAGTATGTATTGTTTTGTTCAATTGGGACACAGGACTCGCAGATAATTTGTAAAATTAAACTTATTAAAAAATTATTTATTATCTGGCTACCTTTTGGGGATGCCTTTTCCTCTCCGTTTTTGAACTAAGGCTCCCACAAGCCGAGGCAGCTCGGCCTGTTCTGAGAGGTGTTTCCGGTGTCACAGACATTGGGCATACGGTAAGAGTCGTCCGCTATTCTCACTGGAATAGTCGGCCAGCTGCCTCCTAAACTGGTCGAGGCACGGAGAAGAGAATGCTGCGTTCCCACAGCAAACTCCTCTTCCGCTATCGGAAGGGCATGGGACAAGTACCCAATGCCCGACCTAATTGATGGTTTTTACAGGGTTTTCCCTGCATTTCTTTAGGCGAATGCCGGGTAGGATCCTTAAAATATAGCCCGCGGGCCCTAGTAACCCTTGGCTACCTTCCTCTACCCTTCCGCATCCCCCCCTCAAATACCTTCCTATGCTATTAAAGGGGAGTTGCCCAACGTGGATTACACTCATGTAGCCTGTTGCCCTAAAAAAATCCTTAATTATGTAACCTGTTTGTTATTATACTATTTTAAACTATATAAATTCTAAATAAACCCAAGAATGTAACTTCGTATTTATGGCAAGCGACCGGATTAATTCAGCATACAGTAAATTAAGACCTCTATTTAATGAATGTGATCCTGAAATGGTGACAGACCAGAAGGGAATGGAATTCTTTATTCGCCGAGTAATTATAAATCTTACAGCAATTCTACTGTACAGTTTGTCTATGTTTATGCGATTGTTTTGTATCATAAAACACGTCATTGAATTTAAATTAACAAAAACCGTTCATTTTTCAGTCTGTTTCCCAGATATATACCGTTACCGAGATGTAATTTTTTAAAACTCTATTTTTGTCTGAGGTCACGTAGTCCCCCGTCATGTACCCTGGTCCCTTGGTCTTCTTACGCCGACCATGCCGAACAACGTTCCACGCAAAAATCCGGAATCCAAGATTAAAAGTCCGACAACTATAAAAACAATTTCTCGTGTAACGGACGAATTTCTTGCGACGTCGGTCGCCATAAGCGGACATATATATCTGACTGACAGCATTGTCTCTCGTTTCGTGCGTGAGGCTTTTCCCAGAAATGGGACTCGTGTTTTTATGGGATTTGACTCACGGTTTTTCTCAGGTTTCATGGTGACCTGCGCCGCCGTGGTGTCCTCGGAATACGCGATGGCCTAATGTCCTCTCACCTGCTCTTCCAACTTGCATCTACATGACGTTAACCAAAATCTCTGGCTATTCGCTACTCTAACGGTTTCGTACAAGCAAACACAAGGAGCAAGCATCAATGTTATAAGAATATGCAGATGACACAAGAGCTGAAGTATGTCCGCTGTTCAATCCAAGATACATAAAAAATATGAAATTTACGACGGAAGAACATTAAACAAAACATTTAAATTTCGCAAATTTCAGAATAAATTAACTACACCCTCCCCCCCCCCCAAAAAAAAAAAACTTCTCTCCTCAATTAATTCTGGTCAAGTACCATTTTATGCTGCGCTAAACTAGCTGCCTTTGTGGGTCACGAATTCGAAGGACCCTACCCCTAATTTCTACAAAGCTTTTGTTTGTTCACCTCCCCGTTCAGCATGCAAAATCATAACTTCAATTTGATTATTTATCAAAATTTTCTAAACAATACATCGTTCTGAAAAATAATTATGATAAGTGTGTTTGAGTTTTTAATGTAGCTAGTATTATGTATGATATTATTTTACCCCAAGTATTTTATATATATAAATATTCGCCACTGTCATGTTATGGCCCGCTGAAACCAGAAATTAATGAACGCGACATAGAACGTTTGTTGTAAGTTTGAACATAAATTTTTGTTTCAGACGTCAGAGAGAACAGTTTCTTCCTACAGCCAGAAAAAGTGGAATGATTTGGGTTCAAGACGAGGCGTCGACGATGCTTTCAAGAAAACTAAGTTGGGGTACCGTCCGAACCATGATTGTGAGTACTGATAGAGTTATATTAACAAATTAAAGGTATATTAAGTGGAGTGAGGGAAACTAAAGACAAAATATGTTAACATTGTCGTAAAGACGCACTTTTATATATATATATATATATATATATATATATATATATATATATGAAAGTGTGTCTGAATGTCCCCTATAGGCTCCTAAACCATATATCCTATTGCGGTGAAACTTTGGTGAGTCGTTGTGCGCATCCCCTCAAAGTTTCCTGTCGGACTGTCGAAGCGTTAGGCAGCTTGTGTGAACGGTGATATTAACGTCGATTAATTAATTTTCGGGGTCTATGTGATTAATACTTTCTATCCAGATGTTTTAGTGAATAATTTCAACCCATTAAAGAACCTTACGGGAGGGAGTGGAGGGGAGTTACATAAAAAGAACAGCCGAGATTACTGTCAAATCCAGGGTTATAGAATTCAATGAGGTAATTCTGACATTCACTGTGAATGGGTGAAAGGTCGTTACATAAAATATTGAGTTAACAACGGAGACTGGTATTTAACCTGGTGTTATGGAAATCACTGAGTTTAATTTGCACATTTGCGACACTGGTTAAGATTAGGAGTGGCAGTGGTAGGAGTGAAACAAATTTTTGTTTACAATCTTAAATTCGTAGACCAATTTCTACCAAACTTTATAAACATGGTACTTACGATCCAGGAACAAACACAGAGGGATTCAGAAACACATACCGCCTCTACAGGTGGGAGTGGAATTTAAAAACATTCCTATACGGCCATTGTTAGCGTCGAATAAAATGTTTCCGTAGTCTCTTAATTTGACAGTGTCATTCTTTAATTTTTGTGTGTCTGATTTCAACTCCAAAAGGCAAGTAAGGGAAGTACTACTACTGTGCGGGTGGTGGTAGAAGGCGTTTACATAAAAAAGTATGCAAATTAGACCGATATTAGTGTCGAATCTGGGGTTATAGGAGTCGCTGAGTTTAATTCCCGCATTAATCGTCGTGGTTCCTCTTTGTAGAGGTGGATGTGTATGGAGTAGTTTTGAACCTCTTAAAGTACCCGGTAACTTTTTATTTTGGTCTCTATATACTTAACGGTTGTATTTCTTTACTTCTTTAAGGTATATAGAATAGTTTTAGACTTTATTAAATTATGGAGTATTTTTTACTGTTTTAATTCGTCTTGATTTTGAGACACTTCTAGTTTATGTAGTTGGAGCGTTCCCGAATAACGTCAGTCATCGTCGTCATTTATTTGAAGTTAGGTGCCGGGGGGTTAGGACAAGGGGGCCGTAAATGGGCAAATGTTCCAAACACTGTCGGTATTGATAGTTGGTTAAATAAAATGTTTACAAAGAGGTTAGTGTCGAATCAATTCCTACTGAGTTTAATTTAAATAAAAACCCGGGAAACGCCGGGCACTCAGCTAGTCTTGAATAAACGCAGGTCGAAAATATTTTCATTACGATGAATATGGATTTAAATAAAGGGGGAAGCAGGAACTGACAAAAGAAGTCAACGTCCACGATAGATCTAGAATTGTGTTGATTTCACATCAGAATTCAGCATTATAACTTACTAATTTTTCGATCGAAGTTATTCAGCTTTAGCGTACATCTTGTATAAGTCGTCATATAACGCACACGCCGACTTGTAAAAATCAGAAACCGTGTGTCTGTCACTAAAACTAGTCTTTTATGACTAATCATTAATTTTCTTTCATAACACTTACGACAGTGGTGGAGCATGTCCGCAGAAATGTCGAATATATCTGTAAATCAGAACCTGGTGCTTAACAGAGAAGAATTCATCGACAATTAACACCAGTAAAATCTAAGTTCATTAATTAACTTTCTTCTAAGAACCTTAAAATATACTTAAGGACTAGAGTCTCTCCAGTTTTGTCTCCTGTATTTTTCACTTCTGTGTATACTTCACTCACAGACTGTACTATGCTTTTATACACTGCACATTACACAAGCTCAGGTGGTTTTCGTCTTTTCAATCTTCTGCTGCGGTGTTGATTTTCCAGAAGTTGTCGGACCACATTGAAGCAATTTCAACAATTACACCGGGAAAGTCTTCAATCTTTGATAATACTATTAAATAGTATATTTTTCCATATCAAAAATTGGAGGTGCACATTTTCCCTTAGATATGTTGCACAGAGACATAGATTCTTGGAATACGTAAGTTCTTTACATCTGCCATTGCCCTATAGTCTTCATATATTTACAAATTAATTAATAGATAATACATTGTTATTTTAAATAATTAAAGGGATGTTGAAAATCGTCGGCGAAGTAATATCATAAATTATTTGTTGAAGGAAATATATTATATACGTTTAAATATATTATGAAACGCGTTACTTTCCTACAATAGTGAAGTGCAATACTTAGTTAACCGCTGATATTACTTTTATCCCTTTTAGCGAGCCAGCACGACGCTGTTGAGTGAGAATGTAAATTATCAGTTTCCTGCGACGCTACTTTCACGATTTCTTGGAACGAATCTTGCACGATCACGACTTTACGTGTGTAGAAAGTTCCAGTTTGATCACAGATTCAGTCACATGTCGTTACTTTGGTTGAAAATGTAGAATAGCAATAGCCCTCACGGCAACCGTCTTTGCATCAATGAAAAGGGTCGTAAATGTTTCAGTTCGCGCGCATTCCGACGGCGTGTTACGAGAACATATTTTATTACTTCAAGTATCAGAATTCCGTTCAAACCAACATTATTACATGTGGTCAGGTTATTCTTTCAGGGGAAAAAAAAATTTGATGCATCTTAACCAAGAATTTGTAATAATATCTCAATAAATTGTATATAATTGAAACAAATGTACTTGTAGTGAAACTAAATTTTCTTGGAGATCTCGTTGTGTTTGTTTGCAAATTAGGATCCATTAATATCCCATCGAGTAATTTGAGATAGCACAAAAATATCATCAAGTACTGGGGAGGATCTAGCTGAATAGCGGAACTTCGCTAATGTGTTTCATAAAAGGATGGTGAAAAAAGAACATGTCTATCAAACACACAAAAATAATTATGTTTCTTTGCAGTTTAGTCGTTTATCAACGTTGGAACATCAAAAATAAATACAAAATTAGCCACCATATATAATAGACATAAACGCCAAATATATTCCTAAACAATATTAAGATGTTCACTATCGACCGGAGATATGTTAATATATATTGTAACGATTTGCCTTTATTACTAAATATATATATATATATATATATATATATATATATATATAAACTTTATTACATGAAAATACAAAAATACATTAAAAAATATTATTGGGCGCCAGCAGATCTACATTGGTCTGCAAAAAAAATTATCAATAGCTCCGGCTTGGTTATAAAATCCTCCTATTTCCGCACTGTGTAAAAAATTCTACTTTTGAAGGCATTTTACAGAAATTGTGATGCTTACTTTAACTTGTGGCGTCAGTCGACTTGCATTGGGTCACTGGTCTTGTAGTAAGCAGCCCACCTTCTTCGGCCTCCCCGCGATGAACGTCTCTCCAAAACCTTTGTTGCTTTCCGCTCGACAAATTTTCCTCCGTCTCGCCTCTCTCACTCCACTTTCAGTCCTCTCTCTGTCTGCCTGCCTGCGTCTGTCCACTTTCACCCGGGTTTGGAGTATTTATTCGTACTCCGCCCCCCCCCCCCCAACGATGCAAAAAAAAAGGACGCGTACCCGCGGCTTCTTAGGGCCCCTCGGACGCACGTGGCCGTCTAATATATTCCTTCTCAGGCCCGCGGACACAAGGGAGGCCGCTTAAGGTTGTTATTCACTACAATATCTACAATAATAATTCTATCTCAATTACTTACCAAGATTAATTTTTATAAATTATTTTATTGGTTTTTCCATGCTTCACAGCTTCTTTTTGGCGTTGATATGTAAGTTTCTCATTTAAATACATATATATAAACAACCGAGGATGACGAAACTTTGTCAAATTAATTAATTTGTACGGACAGAAAAGTGCGATAGAGAGCAACTGACTTATCCTCAAGACAGAACTTGACTGCATCTCGAGCCGGCCGACGTGTGACTAAAGAGTTTGTTTTAGTTATAAAATTGGAGTGTATTTCTAACTAGTAGTTAAACTCGAGTTATGACTGTTATGACGTCTTGAAGGAAGAGGCTTAGGCCCATGAAATTTTGGAATGCTGCTTACTATCCAATGAGGCGAAACCAACTCACAATTTAAGCTTTTCTCTGTGCTTTAGACGTGCGTGAAGAGTTGTACTCTCTCATACTTAAGAGTCTTGGGCCCATGATATTTATAAATGCTTTTCCTGTCCGACATGACGACACCGGCCTTCAATCTAGATTTCCCGTCAAATTCAATTATTTTGTCTTTGGAACACCATACTTCGTTTCTTTTATATATTGTAAAAAAAGATTTGATGGCTTTAATTGATAGGAATTAAATAAAAAAATTAATTAATATTTAAAAATTTTATTCTTGAAAGTACTGCTTTACACGCCGAATTCCATTTAACAAACAAATATTTCAATTTTATTTTATTAATTCGTGGCGTTCTATGAAAATATTTTTACAATCAACTACGTCGAATTTCTCTTTATCTCAGGGTCATCACTCGGTTTGATAGTAAGAAAAATCTAATGAACTAAAACATTAACAATCCAAACTCATTGAAGTTAACGGAATACAATATTAAATACAAGAAATAAAAGAAAAAGAATGAAAAAAAAACGCGAACGCAATCTGACTATACTCTTTAATTATCGTTTACAGTTGTTAATAATTGTTTTGTACTCACGACAGTGTTACTGGTACCAGTTCGGACTCTTGTATCTTGAAGTCAACACCCACTAAACAGGCCATTATTCACTGATTCTACACTTTATATTTTGAACACATGCGGTCGTTACTCTCGATCTCTGCTATCCTGGAACCTGGATTAGCCGCCCCTCAGTCAGCCCTCGGACGTAGATCTCATTGAAGTCTCTCTATGCGAAAATAAGTTCAGTTTTTGAAGCAAAACTTCTGCTTCTAAATTGCGATTTTATGTTTCTCTCCGTCAAAACTGTTTACTTGCGTTTTATGTAAACTATTATATCTCGCCGTTAGACATCCTGGATAGGCCTATTCATGATTTTAGATTAACAAACTTTACTGTGTTGTACCTCTCGCATACTCTTTTAAGTATCCTTTCTCGACCCAGGCTCGACGTAGACTCCACGCAGACTGAGTTCTCTAAACGCGCGGTCTCTAGTCTCCATTGTTAACAAAGAAAGACCCGCTGCGATTGTCGTCTTTAAGTACCGCCAACAATTAAATTATATTAAAAACAATTAGCCTGTTTAATCTAATTTCTGTGTCAGGGCGTATTCAAGAATTTATAAACAATTAAAACAAAATAAATTGCATAACCTCAAAATATTCTAGGCGATGACTTTTTCATTAAATGTATTAGTCTTATAATAATCTCAATTAACATAAATACGCTTCACGTACGGTAAATAAATTTCAAAGATTTGTGAAAGGTAATTCAAGAATATATTTTTACAAAGAGCAGAAAACACGTCTTCATTCTGTTGCTGAAAGTTTCACGCAATATCTTTAATAATGAAACGGGTTATGTGTGTTTAAGGAAATTAATTAATTAATTTTTATGTAGAGTTGGGTTACATGTGTTGTTCAATACACATAAGAATTCCATACAGAGCTTTAATTTAGATACGAATTTAAGTATAAACCGGAAATGGACTTACCACACAAAGTGTTTTCAAAATGCAATACATCTTCATGACACGATCAAGAAGTCAGAAATGTATTCCACCGTTTGAAGAGAGGCAAAAGCTTTTCAAAGATACGTTTCTGACAGAGCATCAACACGAGTAGAGTGGTGATTAACTTTAGAGAGGCCAAGGATGAACGCTTTGGCAGAGTGTAGAGAGTTTTCAGCGCTATGAATAGCAGAGTGTACCACTTTAGCGCTCCGGTACGTCCCATCAAAGTCAGCCGTGTATATTTCCATCTTGTGTGCGCACGCCAGAATATTAATTACAACATATAGTCCGGCCCCTTTAATAAACGACAATTTGTCCGCCGTTAACTTCTCGCGGAATACTGCTTCTTTATGTGGATGGCTGCCGTAATCGCTACTTTCTGCTGTGTTGGGATTTATTTTTGCCGTTTGGTTCCGTTGGTATGCGTGCGCCCACCTCACTTTGCGTAAGAGTAGAGTTCTTAATAGCTTCTAAAAGGCGAGCCACTGAGCCATGGCGGAAGCTGCGAAGAGATGGATGGATGGAAGGCTGAAGGAGCCAACCCAGTCACATTCTGTCATAGAATTATCTCGACCGTTCAAAGAATCCGTTATTGCTTGTAATTCCCATCTGCGAGAGAACGTCTTCCACTATTCTCTTCACATAACCAACGCCTTAATTGAATTCCAAGCCATAAATTTATTCAAGCATTTAGCTGGATTCACATCGCGGCACGTAGGATAGATCTTGTATGTCTACATTCTTTACTGCAGTTGAGGAGGAAAGGAATACATCGTCAAGTATTATATCAACGTGAAATTTATGACCATTAAATGAATAAAATTTATGAATTTGAATATTGATATCCTTCAATCGGGCAGATTTCAAACACGATTTTATTAAATTAGTTTTACAATCAACATTATAGTCGTATTTGAACCAACCTTTACCACGCAATCCAAAATTATTTAGTCGGAAGAACAACCTGCTACTTGCATCAGGAAGACAGATATGAACGTAACTTGATCATGGGATGTCCACAGGGTTCATTCCTCTCCCCTATTTTGTGGGCAGTAAACTACGATTGTCTGATCCAGGAATAACTAGAAGAATTCGTATATCATCAAGCTTTTGCTGACGACCTGGTGATAGCAGCAGAAGGAAACGGCGCCGATGAAGTTTCACAGAACGCGTCTCTCGCGCGGTGTAGAGTATCGAAATGGAGTGCTACTTCGAAAACCACATTCAATGCGACCAAAAGCGAGGTGCTGTTGGTATCTCGACACCATCGTGCGGATATCACGAAGGAGTGAAGCTTCGTCAAGTGCGGAATCTGAAATACGTTGGTATCATATTTGATGGATCGTGCACATCGAGCAAACCACCGCCAAGGTCATAAAGATAGCATCGGCCTTCACAATGAGAACCAAACTGGAAGACGGTATGGTGGAAATTGCTATAAAGAGAATATTCGCCATGCGCCATAGAGCCAATTCTGACCTGCAGCCCCTGCATTTGGCATGAAAGAGTCAGGAAGATAAGTGGGAAAGCATTTCGACAACTCAAGAAAGTTCAACGTCTGATGGCAATCTGTGATCTTTGAGCATTTCGCACTGTCTCCTGGGAAACATCGATAACACTGGCTCAATTCATCCACATCCACTTGATAATCAATGAAATCACTGTCGAATGCAAACTAAGACATGGACTTTCAGTGAACTACGTTCAAATACAGCCTAGGGAAATAGAAGGTAAAGCAAAATATGCGGAACTACAACATCCAGCTTGGAATATTCCTTCATTCACTCTAAAGGAAGAAAATGACGAGGAAAATTGCCTCTTCATATCTACTGATGGAAGTCAAAACGAACACGGAACAGGGTGCGCGTTCACGGCCTTCTACAGGAACAAGGACTTTTCTTTCGGAAAATTCCCTTTGGCCCGTCACTGTACTGTTCTACAATATGAACAAGTAGGAATAATCAAGGGCTTGTATTAGGTGAAGGAAAGGAGAGACTACGCCTATATTATCACTCAGACCGACAACAAGGCAGCCATATTAATGGCAAACAATCCCAGAACAATAAATGCCGTAGGTCATCGAGCTCAAGGATTAATGCGTAAAATAAGAAATTGAGGTAGAAACATAAAAATTGAATGGGTTCGCTGCCACGACGGGAACGAGCAGACGAGCTGACGAAAGAATCAGCAGGATATCATCTACAGGACTTCATTTGCTCTAAACTTCCTCTTAAAGCGGGAAATACGACGAGAAACAATGGAAAGATGGCAAATATAATGGGCTCAAGGAGAGAAAGGAGGAGGCGTACGCACGTTTATACCTACAACATAATTTCCCAAGAGACTATAAAATTACAAAACTGCTGACGGGTGGTTTCAGCGCCTACTTAAAAAGTTTAAACCTT
Organism: Zhengitettix transpicula; assembly: GCA_037074705.1. Lineage (NCBI taxonomy): Eukaryota > Metazoa > Arthropoda > Insecta > Orthoptera > Tetrigidae > Zhengitettix > Zhengitettix transpicula. Next base: position 31,426,678 of record CM073593.1, on the reverse strand, counting down.
GGGGTAAACGACGATAAATGCGAGTGTGGAATGGAAGCTAAAGGTGATGTCATCCATTTCATCGCGAAATACCCCAAAAAACGAGGTACAAAGACTTCGTGTCATTCTAGGAGAGGACGACATTGGAAAAAATATAAAAAAATTTGCCCGAGACACGACCCTGGTTTTCATCTCTACATCATTTTGTGCATTCTTGCAATAATCTGGTGATAAAATGATAAACTAAAGACTATTTTGATTTGCACTGTATTATTTGAGACATAAACTAATATCAAGTTCCTAAAGTTTTAACTATAAACTTGCCTAAGATCAATTATTAAAGATAAAAATGTTGTGTAAATAAATTAAATGTATTATACTAACCGCTGTATGTAAATAACGGTAAGCTGTGTTTGTAGTCTTCGAAACAATAAAAAAAAGAACAGTCGGTACAGAGCGTTTTATCTTTATTTGTTTTCTTTGTAATACAGGTCTATTAAATTACTTACATCATACACTAGAATATTAAACAACTAAGCATTAATATAACCTATAGAAAAATAAGAAGGTGTAGACAGGCTATGTATAGGGTAATCCACATAGTGGCAACTCCCCTCTTATAACAAAGGAAAAGGAGTGAAAGGGGGGATGCGGAAAGATAAAGCAAGGCTAGCAAGGGTTAACTAGGACCCCCGGACCATGGTTTAATTATCCTACCCGGCAATTCGCCTAAAAGTGATGCAGGGAAAACCCTAGAAAAACCTGCATCAGGTAGGTTGGGCGTTTGGTACTTGTCCCACGCCCTTCCGATGGCGGGAGAGGGGTTTGCTGTGGGTTCGCTGCTTTCCCCTCACCGTGCCTTGACCGGTTTAGAAGGCAGCTGGCCGACTATTCCAATAGGAATAGCGGACAAATTTTACCGTATGCCCAAGGTTTGTGACCCCGGAACATACACCGCTCAAAACAGGCCGTGGAATTTAACCTTTACATTTCACGATAATATTCTACTTCTGCTTACTCAAAAAGCCTATAATTTTATGAGAAATTTATAAAACTTATCTACATTCGGTAGATATTAACAGAAATCTTAAATTCATTAAAATTCTTAGTACTCGACTACTACTTTCTCGTTTTCTCTAAATTATAGAATTTTTATAAATTTTTAAAATATCCCGAGAGACACAATAAAATATTCAAATATTTTTTTCATATTTTTGAAAATTCTTAGTACTTGATTACTACTTCCTCGTTTTTTCTAAATTATATAATTTTTATAATTATATCGCCTAAAAGATCCCGAGTAACAAAATAAAATATTTAAATATTTTTGAAAATTCTTAGTACTTGATTACTACTTCTTCGTTTTCTCTAAATTTTATAATTTTTATAATTATATCGCCTAAAAGATCTGGAGCGACACACAAAAAGTATTCAAATATTTTTTCACCCTTTATTTAAATTATGAACACGTATCTTTTCTTTAAACCTGTACCAGAGTTCCATAGTTGTGAAGATTTAACAAGAGAAACTGATAATCCATTTCTTTAAACATCATTTATCTGCAAGTTGCATTCAGTTGCATACGTAATTAAAATTTAATGTATTTCTAATTCAATATATTATATAGGGTACTAATTTACGAGAAAGTCTTGATTAATTTGATGATATTTCATTATTATTAAAAGTGATGAAGAAGAAATTCAATACATTAGTAACATTATGAACTTATCGAACGATGAATGCGGTTTTTGGAATGGAAAAGAATCGTTGAACAGTTGGTGTAGCCACGATTGTCGTAGGAATACCAGCAACTGGAACACTTCAGCAGAATCGGCCTACATGTATTAAGAAAAATTTCTGAGATGAGTTGGATGGTATAAATACAGTAGGCATTAAAATTCTGAAAGTTTTTAAATGATACTACAACAATGAGATGAGAAATAAAAATAATTGTGATGAAGTTTATACGCAGACAATACGGACAGGAGCTATCCGAGGAGAAATGGTTATGAGGATCATCTGGATAAGGCGGACTTGAGCCACTGACAATACTTGTTTGAATGTAGTTGTGACCAGATTGCATTCGAGAAGCTACAAAATAAAATTGCTGACAAGTGTTACAATCTGGGGCACTTATCTCGACGACATTGCATACGAAACGACGGGGCGTGTTCGCACACGCTTCTTTCCAGTTAGATAATCCACAGCGGAAGACTAGCCCCATTTAAGATGAATGGAGTCAGATAAGAACAGGCCGATTCTCGCCTGGAGACGCAGTTTTCTTCGTAAACAATACTAAATCAGGCTGTCTTGTTTTGCATCAAATATCGCGGAAGCGGATAGATTACAGCTTGCTTGAGGCAAGGTAGTTGCACAGACCGGTAAGAAACTTCCACGATCTTTCCTGAACGGATGCTGGAGGCGAATAGCCTCTTAACAATATACTCATCTCGTCATTTTGGACAACGTACAGTGGGAAATGAATTTCTTCAAAATCAGAACTACGGTAGGCGAGACCTTGAAGAGAATATCTTTTCAGACTGATTTAGGATCAAAATGCTTCATGAGGTGTACACATAAGTTTCATCGAATGGGTGAGATACAAAGGTTTGGTTGACAGAAAGAGGCATATATTGTGAATTTCCCCTTTAAGAAGGTGGTAGTTCTCTCGTTGCTAGCAGGAAACAAATTTTCCAACTTTACAAATGAGGACAGGTACATGGTCGTCAAAGCGGTAATGTGACGAAAATAATTTATATTCTTTGGTAGTAACTTCCTTTAAATATCGACAGTATTGTGAGATATTCTCAACCAATGAGAAAATATTAGCACAGTGCATATTGTCGTCCTAGTAGATTTCTTAATCGATCTCGATCACCAATTATCAAATGTAAAATTTCATTCCCAAACTGTGTCGTCACCACATAATCTTAGCTCCATAAACTAGGCTCTACTATTTCACCGTCTTAACTCCACTCTCTCACATCCGGGTTCAACTATTCATATCCTTCCACGTAACTATTATCAGGGATCAAATTTTACAACCAGTTCTAGAGCTCCAACGTCTAACCTCCTCCATTCGGTTTCAAGGATAAACTATGCTCAATATAAATAAAATAAATGTATTATATAATAAGTTAAAAATGTTTTAAATGTTTTCTTAAGTTCATTCATTACAATTACACTTATAAAGTATGTATAAAAAATATACACACAACGTTTCGTCCCAACTAGTGGGCTTCATAATGTGTTACATGTCCATTAATGTAAAAAAGAGGAGCCTAATTTAACACGTTCAAAGATAAAAGTTATTTTTTATTTAATTGAACTTCTAAAATTTTTTAATACATATTTAACATAAATTAATAATATTTAAATAATTATATTTACAATAAATTATATATTATAAAATCAAACAAGTGCTAATTCAATTAACCAGTTCCAAATCAAACATATTTCACATGATATTTTAAAATATATAGAAAATACATGGACCATATTTCATGCAAGTTAAAAACTAAATGTCGTATGACCATAAATTTGACAAAAAGCAGTTATACAATAAAAGATTAAAAATAACACAGACACCGGAATTCTGAGTGGAATTGATTGAATTAAAATCTATTAAATTTATCAAATACAGTGAATTTATTAGGTTAAAATAATAATTTATTACGTATTCTGTTTAAATCATATTTATAATAAAGTCAATAATATTTTGTATGTAACACTTCAATAAATAGCCTTAGGAAATATCAATTTTCTTCATCCAAATTTTTTATATTAATCCAATAAACATTGTGCTTACACAGATAGACTTATTTAGATACCACTGAATGTATTTGGACAAAACTTTTGAAATTAATTCAGTAGTTTTTACGGGAGATTTTAATATGCTCGTTTTGTTTGACCAATATAACATACATTGCAGTCGAAACAATTTATTTTGTTAATAAATTATTAAAATTTTGGAATTAGGAGCTGAAGGTACACTCATAAATTTACAACATATTTGGTTGTTTTTTCATAATTATTGTAGTAAATCAGTCATTTTAAAGTCACCAGCGCTATGATAATTCCAAAATCGATTAGAATATCACATTGCATTTCATATTTTCTATGTTCCATATTTCCTGAATTAATTCGTGTGGATTTTTCCGCTTCAATAAATTATCCTTTAGTAACAATACAGTTGAATGAATGACGGAATTTTATATTATCACCTGTAAACAATTCCTTTAAATTAAATTACGTCTGGAATGTTATTCTACGTCAGTGTATTTCGGAATATTTCACTTTTAAGCAAATGGATGTGACAAACGGAACATTAACTGCTTAAGTTAATGGAAACTGAGTAGGGGACTCGCCTTTTCTACGAAACTTTATAATTTACGAGAGGTTTTTAAGCGACGTAGGAATTACTCTTCTTTCTTTAATGTGCAGAAGCAGTCAGGGAAAACAGATGGCATGGTACATGGAGTCCATTAGAGAGATATAACCCCCAAGCCAAAGAGTTTTGCTGGAGCAACGGTTTCTGGATACGAGGATAAATAAAACTACGCAGATCGTAGAAAGAAGATAAAACGGAACGACTCCGAGTGGAATAATTTATTCGTCCATTTAACTGAATGGCTTAATGTATTCGAACGTCAGCCCTTGTTTGTCAAATCTAAACATTTGATAAAATTACCCAACTCTGCAGTCCAATGAATACTTCTGGATAAGTCGTTAGGAATAGTTATATTGTCTATTTAACGTGATTTATGCTGAGCTAACAATATCATAGAAACATTAAAACTTATATGTAATTAGCATTTTAATAAAGCTGAGAGGGAATATAAACTAGCATTAAAAAGAGAATTCCGCAAATTTTGTTTAGTCTGTCATTGGTAATTTCATTTCTTAGTGCCTGCTAAATAAGCAATACGGAAAATATAAAATTTGGCGTTCTTAAACAAAATGTTTCAACAAATGAGATACGAAACGAAGTTAGCTTTATTTTTATTATAGTTACATTACATTCAAGCTACAAATCCCATGGCATAATATTCTTAACGCAATATTTTGATCTCGATTTCAAATCTATGCAATAGCAATGTCGAGACCAACATAATATTCACATCAATAATATTTCAACATAAAAACAAGTGAATAAACGCATTTTTTTAGAGTGACAGGCTACCTGAGGATAATTCACGTTGTGGCAACTCCCCTTTATTAGCATAGGAAGGGATTTTAAAGGGTAATACGGAAGGCTAGTCGAAGTTTTCTGAGAGTTGACTGGGGCCTCCGGGCTATACTTTAAGGATCCTACCCGTCATTCACCTAAAAGTGATGCAGGACAAACACTAGAAAACCTGCATCAGGTAGGTCGGGCACTTGGTATTTGTCCCACGCTCTTCTGATGACAGTAGAGTCGTTTGGTGTGAGGGCACAGAATTCTCTTCCCTGTGCCTCAACCGGGCTAGGAGGCAGCTGGCCCACTGTTCCAATGGGAACAAGGAACAATTCTTACCGTATTCCCAAGGTCTGTGACACCTCTCAAAACATTCCGAAGTGCTGACAACAGTGCTCACAGGCTTTTAGATAACACCCTATTGCCTTTCCTGAATTACCGTTAAAACAAGACAATGAGCGATAAGAGAAATACTATATATGATTTATTAACGTGAAAAGAAAAACAGTAAACACAAGTAACGACACCGTTAATTAGTAAAATTCCCTTACCCCGGAACCAAAGAGAGAAAAACAAGGGGAGCTATTAACGGTTTGTGTTAAGATTTGTAGCACTGTTTCACAGCATCCCATTGGGTAATGACCTGAGAATTGTTTTATAGTTACCTTAATCAGAATTTACTTTATTACCTTGATACTACAACGATCAGGTGCCGCCAGTTCCTTGCCGATCTGAGTTATGCAAATGTAGAATTTTATTGTTAGTTTAAGGCAGTGATGCTTCCTTTGGTTTCCTCGAGTTCTTCGGAAGGAAGAGCAGCCGACTAATTGACAATTGCAGGCGGAGAGACGTTGCCCGTAAAGTTTAATAGGCGCTCCAGTGGCCACCGGCGAGTGTTTGTTATGCAGATGAGTCCGCCATTGCGCAAACAGCAGACAGCCTACTACGGCCGCTGCCCTCAGCATCATCTATGGTCCTCGCATTGTCACGTCGCTTCAACATGTGTACGCAATCTCTTTGTATTAGCATGACCGAAACATGACCATCAATAAACTTATTTGGTTTCCATGGTTCCGTCTAATTGTTAGATTCGTTGTATTCTTAGGACAGTGGCTACTTAATAATTTAATCCCTTATATGTTCCCTTGCATATTTTCTTTACGATTAACCGGACACGGCGCCACTGTGAATGCAGAATTAATTTTTTATTTTCTATATATATGCGAAAATCGTCGTATAATAATAATATATACCGCGATCCGCGTGATCCAAGTCGATTGTCCAGAACGTGAATCGAGCATGACGCTCTCAGAGTGGCTTTGATTCCATTTTGGTCAGGATTAGTTAATAATAAATATTTATTATTTCCTAATAAATTTGTTTTATTTTTTAATAATAGCTTTTCCAATTTTTTTAAAATTAATCATTACATCCAGCTAACCCGAATGTTATATTGAATTCCCATATCAATATTTATTTGTCTTAATTGAATTTAAAGATTTACGTTAGAGTTTTTTATATACATATGTTCAATTTTATTAATAAAATCGTCATTAAGCACAACACTTGATCACTTTAGTTCAAAAATATCTAATTTGATGCATTACACATTATCAACCAAATTAATCTCGATCATCAGCAATCATCTAACCCGACTATTACCTTTCCTCTGAAACGTTTCCTGATTAATTTAGACACTAGCTGGGTGTCCATGTACTTATTATGTAAATCCCAAAAAGTATTTAATTCTATATTAAACTTAATTCAAGAAGTGATTTAACCTAAATCTAGCTGTTACCTAGTTCCGTACGTACTTTCGACCGATAGTGCATTAATTGAACAGATATAAAGTACATTGAATGTTATTGCATAAATCCCAACAAACATACCTCAAAATTTCTTTACGAATAGAATACTTAAATATACTCCTTGAGTATTGCAGGATATAATTGCCACTCAGTATTCAGATATGACGAAAGATTAAATTGATGAAATTGTTAGCTAGAATCACAATGTAAACAAATAGTCGCCATATTGGAGTCACTAATATGGCGTAAAAATTAACTTACATTTCCCGCAAAGATCGTAAATTATAACTTTATTTTTTATTATTATCATTCTATGGAATATTTCTGGATAAAATTTTACTTTTTATTCCAAGAAAATATTTCTTCTTTCTTTCATTACGGAAATATGAACTATTCCCTTTTTTCGTCGCGTAGTAACGTCTCCCTCTCTCTCGAGTGACGTCACGGTCTCTTGGCGCGAAGTAATTTAACTGAAAATTATCACATTTTTTAATTATAATTCTTTCCAGCCATATACTAGGGGTTTCGTACCTCCACAGTACTGTCTCGTGTTTTGAAGAAAGTGTGTACCAATTTTAGTTGCAATCCATCAACGCGTCAAAATCTGTATAAAAATTAACGTAAATACATACAAACATATATATTTTTTTATTATAAAGATGATGAAGAAAGGTAGAGTCATTAAGTTGCGTGGAAAACCGAACAAAACCACCACTGTTTATTCATCCACCTTTCGGCCGTGAGTCAAGCAACCCAACCCTCATTGCCAGTGTACGAGCATGAGGTACATTACTTTTCAGTGTATATCATTTATATCTGTTTCGCCAAGACGTGTAATTTAATCCGAAATCGTTTCGTTTCCTACGAAGATACGATCAGGGTGGAGTACGAACTATAGATACAAGAAACATCATAACAAGAGTGCGTGCCATTAAGTGTTAGAAAGCGGACTTCACGTCGAACAATGGGTGTAATCAGTTACAGCGATGTTTTTATTCTTACAGTTAACATCGACTCCAACTTTATCATCTCCATCAGTGGAACGGGTGGAAACAGATTTGTTTCAAAGCAATTTATCGTCGCGGTAGCATTGTATGGATATGAAGCGTGGACTTCAGTTTAAATTGTTACAGCTTTCACAAAGTTCTCAGGATCAAGTGTTCATAGCGCTATCAGATGTGGGTACGTATGTTTTAAGTTGATATAGTGACGGTGATATTATCTAGTAGAGGAGGGATATGAAGACTTTCAAAAGGGCAGTTACGGATATTTACAATGATTCGTTTACGTTATGTTTGTATTCTGTTAGACTATCCAAGTTTCCAATAGGAAAACAGGCGTATTTTCTGTATTATAAATTATCCACGATTTATTTAATTTATGTCGGTTTGTTACAAAATAATCCTCTTCCGTAAATGTAATTTTTATATTACTACAGTTACCCTGTACTCATTAGACCTCAATTGGCGTTAAAGGACAAAATTCCAATTAATTAGATTACCGCAGTAATGTAATAGAGAAAGTAAATAAATTATGTAATCTTATAATCTTAATGAAAATCAAATCAAATAAACGATGTAGAACCGTTCTGAACCTAATAACCGTAGAGCAATAAGATCTCATTCTAGGTTATGTATGAGGTGGTTGCCTACTTTGAGCAGTGACAAATTTACGCCATTCTTGACGCTTTATCCCAGCTATTAAAGAGTGGACATATGGGTCGCTAATGACCACGATGTCGACGAGACCATTATTAACCTCAATAAATAATAATAATAAAGAGTACAAAATTAAAGATTATCCTGAATTTACTTCTGTTGGAGGTTCCTACAGTGGAGTTTCCTGCCTCGGTGATTTTGGAGTTATTTGTTCTTCCACTCTGTAGTCTTCAAATGTCTCCATATCTTGTCTTCAACTCACATTCAGAAACTTCTGTAACTTTTCACAGATCATATTCAAGCTGCCTCTCTCACGTTGCTCTTCACTTCATACTCGGACCATCATTTAAAGGGTCAACCCTCTCGAGAATTTATCCCCTTTGGAAACTTGTAGAAAGAAAGGTCGAGCATAAAATCCCTATCCCTTTGGGATTCTATACAGTAATATTTGTAAATTTCGTCCACCAAATTCGAATACTGTAGAATGCCATGTCATTGCAATCTCACGTATTAATTTTCCGCAACATAAAATTCGATTTCCTTTGACCGCAATTGTAATAAAAATTATATAAAGATTAAAAACTTTAAATGAATATAAGGCAATTTTTATTACATAAAAATATACTCTCTAACATTGGACAGTAAAATAATTTACCGAACATTTATGCTTGCTTCGAAAGTGCATACGTTGAATCCCCCACACAAACACATCTACGTTAGGTTTTCGCTGCGATACAGAACAGAACGGAACGCCAGTATTTGGAACGCCAGGGGTTCTATCCGTCAATCGGGACAGGACTGTATCTCATTTCTCTATCTTCGCTCATTTCGGACATCGATACATCCACTCTCTCCGACATTGACATATCAAGACCGCCTGCAGATCAACCCTTTGCTATATACACTTCATTTTCCGTTTATATATAAGCTATGTTCTCTATCTGAAACTATTATAGAAATTTCGGCCGTGGAATGCCACGCCCCAAATGTTTTTACATCTTCTTCTACCTTGCTCCAATCAAAATTTTCATTCTATAAAAATATTCCGTCCTACTTCTCCCAACACATATGAGCAAACTTATTCACAAATTTTGTCAGATAAATGTTTCTTGTTCATGGTCAATGTTGTTTTGGTTGTTTTTCACGCAGTACCTACAAACCTTGGGTACTGGAAACACGTCTCGAAGCGTCGGCTTCAGATCTATATACATGGAAAGCCCTTTCGTTCAGCACTCTGTCAAAAAGCGAATTCTCACTTGCAGTATAAATTGTAATTTTAACGCAAAAAAATTAATAGTGTAATAATAATAATATTGTCATTAATGAATGTAAGCTTTGCCGGTGTAAATTATTAATATTTTTTTTTGTCAACATCGAGAAATCTGAACCAGGTGCTTAACCGCGGAGAATTTATGAATAATATTGTGTTTGGCGGTTATGTGAGACTAATTTAAGATGGTAGTCATATATACTTGGAGTAATAAAACCACGCTGCAAACATTGGAGATGCCATCACATCTCTCTGGTTTTTTGAACTAAGGTTGTCACATGCCGAGGCACCTCGGCCTGTTTTGAGAGGTGTATGTTCCGGGGCCGCAGACCTTGGGCATACAGTAAGAGTTGTCCGATATTCCTATTGGAAATAGTCGGCCAGCTGCCTCCTAAACCAGTCAAGGCACGGCGAGGGGAAAGCTGCGACCCCACAGCAAACCCCTCTCCCGCCATCGGAAGGGCGTGGGACAAGTACCAAATGTCCGACCTACCTGAAGCAGGTTCTTCTAGGGTTTTCCCTGCATCACTTTTAGGCGAATTGCCGGGTAGGATCCTTAAACCATAGCCCGGGAGACCTAGTTAACCCTTTGCAACCTTGCTCTACCTTTCCGCATGCCTCCTTTCAGTCCCTTTCCTGTGCTATTAAAGAGAAGTTGCCACCCCGCGGATTACCCTCATGTAACCTGTTACGCAAAAATTATTATTTTTTAAATAAAATTTAAACAATAACTTGAACTCTGTTAATTTCTTAACACTGTTGCTCAATAGTTCTGTAAAAATGAGCAAATATTATGCATTTAAAAGAAAATACTGAAAGTAAGTGCCAGTGAGGTATTTTTTTTTTAATTCCATGAACAGAATTTTTATATTTGAATTTGTTCTATTATTAGGCTAGGTTAAAAAAAATGAGAGCGAATTGGTTTCGCCTGCTGGTTTTTAACCGCAGTTGAAAAACACGAGTCACAAATGATTCCGCATATTCGGTTTTTAACCGCAGTTTAATGCTTGTAGAACTCGAGACGACGCTAATGAGATGTTGTGTCTTTCTTTTGAAGTGCGTCCGTATTTATAGAATAGCGGGCTCTGCAGAAAGAAGACAAACACCACCTGTTGTGCTGCATCTGTTCTGCCAACGGTTTTTCCCCTTTCTCTTGTGGCGGTAATTATTGCCACGTCGAACAAAACACTCAATTGACGGCGAGCAGGAGATAAAGTTTTGCATTGGTCGATAGGTCAAGAGCCTTGCATATATCATCAGAAGGCAGGAAGAAGGGGGCTGCAGATAAACGTTACGATTTCCTGCCTTCGAAAGAAGAAGGAGAAGAAGGGCAACAGCAGCTGCAACAATCTGGTCACGGGTCAATAATCCCGGACCGCGAGAGCGGATGGAGCGATGATGTTTCCGTCCGCTGCAGGCTGGGGATCTGTTTTAAATGTCATTTTATATAACGTTAATCACAAATATTATGATTATTAGCTTAATTAAAATTTCTATGTTCGTTTAAGAGAAACTGAAAATGTATTTAGAATGTTTCAGAGGAATTTTGAATTCGTAGGCCATATTACGAATTATAATAGTTTATTATTATACGTTTAATAATAGGTTAAGTCAAAAAAATATAGAAAGTTTTAAATCCCCCACAACGTATTGCACTTGTTCTTTATATATATATATATATATATATATTGTAATAAACAACAATAATGCGTTAATTAATTTAATTTGCCCCACGTTGTGGTAGCCAAAATTATGTAATAAACAAATATTAGGTCATTTATTAAATAAAAAACTTATTAACAATTTAAAACAAAATTTATTTTATTTTGTGGCAATAAAGATAATTACAACATAATTTGAGATCTCTCAGGGTGTTGACTGGGTTTGATAATGGAGACAACAAATTGATTTAAAAATCTTATTAAGAAACCGTTTACAATTTACCTAAACAATATGTCCATAGAAAGAAATTAAAAAAAAGAAATAAACTTTGATTGACAATTAAAAGAGAACGAAATCTGACTCTGTCCTTTAATTAATCATTAGTTTTGGTTTTGTTACTTACATCTGTCCAGCTGGTACCAGCATTCCTTTTGGTTTCGGAAGTACACTATTGCAAAATTATACACTGATTCTAAAAGTCGACTCACAGATTTTACACTATAGAAATCAAAATTGATAGGCTCACAGGAACTCGGATGATCCTCTTGAATGTCAGCTATCTGATGTCTGCTCGCCTTACCGGGACCCTATGATTCGTAGATTTATTAGTCTTTTACTGAATTGGACGTAAACTGCAACGTATCTCCTTGAAGATTTATTTCAACTTTTAATTTCTTCGGAGCGAACTAATTTTTCTTTAGCTCCTGGCTGTAGACTTAAACTGCTCTTACTTTTCAATTATTTACACTGCAATACTTGCGGTGTGAATGTTTTATTCGTATTAATTTACAACTTTAACTAGTTATACATTGACGATGTCTAATCTCTGCTCAAATTATATTTCTTGTTCTGCTCCTCATAATGTCTTTCCGCCATCAGCTCCTAACAATCTTTCTCCGCTGACTAACAGTTATATTACTTGTTCTGCTCCTCACGATGTTTTTCCGCGAAATTACTCCTAGTTCTCTCGAGTTTTAGCGCGCATACGCCATTTTTGACTTTTCGTCAAAGCAAAGTGAGCTCGCTTCTCTCATTGTTGCTTTGTTCGATCAGACCGCCATAATGGATTTCTCAAATTTTACGTCAAATGGCCTAATTAATTGGCATTACAATATATATATATATATATATATTGTAATATATATGAATGAAAACAATTTTAATTAAGATAGTTAGCCACATTTTGGTGAAGCCAAAAGTTTAGTAATATGAAACAATTTAAAATGAAACAATAATTTCCAGTTAATGCAGCAATTTAAATAATGGATATTTTAAATGAAAGGATAATAACTAATAAATTTATTTAAACTGACCAAACAATTAATTTATTCGATGCACACAGATTTCAAATGACATATAAGTATTCGATGATCTTTTACAACAAACAAAATATTTACTTTTAATCTCAGTGTTTTTATCTGGACTTTTAAATAAGATACTCTGTTTAACTGTTTAAACAATCAAATCACTGTAAAGTTATTCCAATACACAAATATTTACACTAATCAAAAAATTCAAAATCGGACGATTTTATCTTTAATGAAAGGTTCACAATAATAATTTAATTGAGGTATGACTTACTGTTTCCCTGGTATCAGGGAAATTTAACTCTTTCAGAAACAGTTACACACACTCAATTTTCTAAAATCAAGGCCATTCTTTTCACTTCACTTTTGAATTAGCAAGTGTTGACTATATCTCGAAGACGACTTATTCCGTAAATTTGCCAATTTGCGGTGATTCAGATAATTCCTCCACGTAGACTTTTCAAAATTATTTGGCATAAACTGGAACACTCCTAAATCTTTCTGCAGCAATATCCAGGTGAATGCTGTACTCTGTCTCTACTTAACAACTTTACTTTTCAATACTTTGTGACGTCTCGTTTCTTTCTATTAGGACCGCTTTCTACCGTTCTATACGTTCTTTTAAAGAGCCAAACAATCCTACAATGCTTTAGACCTGTTATTATTGTCCGTTCTTGTGTGATTTGTGTCTGTTTGCCGATAACAATTCAAGTCCACAATGTTTTTAATTATTAATTATTAATTGCCTTTTAACTACTATATATATATATATTGTAATAAACAACTATTTGACGATTAATTAATTTTGCCCCTCGTTGTGGTAGCCATTTATGTAATAATCAACAATTAAACTTTAATTAATTTTTGCCCCACATTGTAATAGCCATTTATGTAATGATCAAAATGATAGACTTTATTTAAATGAAAAGATTATAAATTTTTTTTAACAAAATAATTTATTTATTAATTTGTGGCTTCTAAAATTTACAAACAATTACAATAAAAAGAAAATATCTTAATCTCTCAGGGTCTTTACTGGGTTTGATGATTTAAAGTGAAAATTATTGAATGATTTTATTAACAATACAGTTTAAAATTTACTTCAAAATAATGTTCTGATAAATGAAAGAATAGCTACAAGAAAAGAGAACGAAATCTGACTTTACCCTTTTAGTTAGCTTTTACAGATTTTATTAAAGTTTTGGTTACTTACGTATTGTTCGGCTGGTACCAGCATTCTTTTTGAGCTTCAAAAGTATTGCAAAATTTTTACACAGATTCTAAACTTTTCTCACAGATTCTACACTTATGAAGTTGAAATGCGATTACTAGGCTCCCAAGAACTCGGATGATCCTCTTAATTAGTCAGCTATCTGATGTCGTTTTCCATCAGCACGAAAATGTTCAAGTTCTTTATAATGAAGCAAACCCTTGCTTTCGTTGGCTAATTGTTAGCACATCTACTCCGTCCAACTAACTGCTTGCTTACAGGAATCTTATGAGTTGCAGAATTTCAGCGTTTTACCGCTTTATTTATCGGTTTGCATTGAAATCTTCTGAGTAGCTCAGTGAAGATTTACTTTTACAATGTCTCTCCTATCGTGGTAGACTGAAGACTGCCTATACTTTTGCGCGCGTAATCGCCATTCCGAACCCTCAATAATAGGAACAGTGCTCGCCGCTCATTATTGCTTTGCTCGCTCATCGCTATAATTCAAATTGTTCGCTAATAATTCAAATTATTTAAAAACACTTAATGGCTTAATTAATTGGCATTACAATATATATATATATATATTTCCCAACTAGAAGAACATCCATTTCAGATCGCTTAATTTTTAAAAAAATAGTATTTGTGAAACCAAATTAATATAATGTAATGTTCAACTATGGAATCTCCATTCCAAATTTGGTCAACTTCAACCGATCTTCTGCACGCGAAGAAGAATTTTGTCGAAACAAGATTATTAGTTTTATAATCTGAAACGTTCTTGTAGAAACGTCGTTCACATGTCACTTTTATGTAGATTATGTATCATATTTTCATGATACAATGCAAACATTTTGAAGAAATATGCGTTGATGACACTTGGAAGTATAAAGCCCAATTGCGCACAGAATTTTGAGCATATCTAGCGTCATCTGTTGTATTCCTGTTTTGTTGGGGTGATGGCGGTGGCATCGCGGTCGTGGTGCTTAATTATTTAATGTTTCCAAGTGGCTAACCCGAACGAATTAAACATCCACTGTGAAAGTGGACCACAAAGAAGAAAAACTATTGCTAGATTATAATAAAAATAAATGAGAAAACGGTGTCATTTCATCATTCTGGCTCTCACACACTATGAGGGTAGGTCATTCGAGTAAATTTTAGTCAGTTTTGAAGATTTCTTTAACCAGAAGGCATAGTAACCAATTGCAACACGGACAATTTATATTTACAATTTCTTTCAGTTATTATTTAACGGTAAATTCCAAACATCAGATATAATTTACAATAGAAAAAACATAAAAATAATTACTTTATTACGGACTGATTATAAGTGTCACCAAGATACCCTTCGCCATCTAAGGTATTAAATGTCTTCATCAGAATTCTGGTATTGTGCAATTGAATTTATCTCCATGATATGCAACATAATTTGGTCTTACCATCTCTCAGAGGATTCTGCAGCTCACGTCACGTCGTCTTGTGACCCTGGTCAACAAGACTGACGAAGGCCAACTTTTCCGCTCACGTATGCACCTGAGCAAACAAACGCCGTGCCGACAATGGTCACTGGGTCAACGGAGACACCACTGAGCCACGATGTCGCTTCAAAGAGACGCCGCCCTTCATAAATCTGTCTCCACACCATCAGAGCTCATTGGGATTTCTCCTCTCACGTGGAGGTTGCACGCCCACGGAAAACTATTAACGTCCTGGACACACAGTACGTGAAAGTCTGCGGCAGAGTGAAACTGCACGTCTTCTGCTGCGGCCTTAAACTAATTTCATATTCAAAGGCTTGTGTGTTAAGAAAATGATTTGTTTCTTCAGGATAATGAGCCGCAGGAAAGAAACAAGAACAGCAGAATAAATGTCGAAGTACAGAGAGAAACAGAAGAATCAACGGCAAATTAGATGCTCAACGAGGCTGATCCGGTCTCAACAGCAGAAGCAAGTCCACGGTTACTGGACCCTCAATCGTTCACGCGCCCAGGGGTATTTACGTCCACGGTTAAACCTGGAAGGAATGAGCTCTGATATCTACACAGACAGTGCAAACATGTATACACCGTGTTCACATTTGTCTCTGTTCTTCGTCTTAACCTTCAGCGAGTCAACAATTTGCAACTTAAATTAGTACGCAAAACGACCTCAGCTGATTTGCATCGAAAAGTTGCCGCTGTTGGCAACAAGCTTTATTTCTCAATGAATCAAATATTTCAGTTCACCGGCCTCGACAAGCCTTCTGTCATCTGCCCGAGTAACGAGACAAGTACGTTTATCTTAATGACAGCGAGCGCTAATGTGGGGTTAAACAGAGAAAATGGGCTTTTGTAGAATTTAGGAGTCTCGCTTAATTGAAATAAACCGTACTGTCTCCAAAGCTGTGGTGTTTTACGACTCTTTCCTGCACATTGCACATTGAGAATATATCAATTTACCTATTACCTAAACATAGTTTTTGGTATCGATATAACAAAAAAAGCATGTATGTATGTATGTATTTACGTTAATCTCTATACATATTTAAACGCGTGGACAGATCGCAACAAAAATTGGTACACATATTCTTGAAACCACGGGAAACGGTACTGTGGGGGTGACAAGGGGGAAAGAAATAAAATTTAAAAAATGTGATCATATTGTGTTAAATTACTACGCGTCAAGAAATAATGACGTCACAGCACACGCGCGCACGCGAGAGACGTTACTGCGCAACAACAATATAGTAACTTACTTCGTAATGAAGTAAAGCAGAAATATTTTTATTGAATAAAAAAGTAGAATTATATCCAGCAGTACTCCATCGAATGATAATAAAAAACAATACCAAATAATTTACGATCCTTGCGGAAAAAGTAAGTTAATTTTTGTGCCATATTAGTGACTCCAATATAATCGACCAATTGTTTACATTGTGAATGTAGTTAACAATTGGGAGGTTTGTTTGTTTAAATTGATGCAATAAAATTCAATGTATTTCACAGCTGTTCAATTATTGCACTATCGGTCGAAAGTATGTACGGAACTAGGAACAGTTATATTTAGGTTAAATCACTTCTTAACTAAAGATTAATATAAAATTAAATACTTTTTCGGGTTCATATAAATACGAAGGGCAATGCCGGGCATCCAACTAGTATTAAATATATTATTCCTCATTCTCTGCGTGCAGATAATTATAAGTACGGTAACACTGATATAAGATCCCTTTTACAGTAATTGCACTTATTTTCATAATGTTTGTATAATATCATTTATTGTACTGAAAATATAAATTTTTTAAGGTACGTAAGGATTAAGTAATACGTCCTATAATATCAATATTATTCATTGTGTCCAAAGCTGACTCTTACGTTAAGAACCGTACAAAATATTTGAATTGCCTTATGACAGACGGGAACCCGGCTAAAATATTCAGCGAGACAAGTAGTCTTATTTGTTTCCTCTAGTTTTATGTGGAAAAGAAATTAAACAATTTTGGTTTTTTTCCTTTTCGACGAGACAACAAAACAAATAGCATTATGAAATTCGACGACGCCATGACAACGCCAATAGGAACACGCGAGATTCCGGGCGCCATGTGAACGTGACTTTTGCGAAAACAAGTGGCCATTGAACTTTGGTCAATGTTCGGTCATCCCTTTGGTGGGGAAAGGTGTACTGGACGAGTTTTCAGTTTTTTCAAAGACGACGAAGAGAGAATACGGAGAGAGAGAGAGAGAGAGAGAGAGAAAGAGAGGACAGACTTTCCGTCCGAAGCTGAATACACCAACCTCGATATCCAGAGAAGTCATCGAAAAGAGAACCAGCAGAAGAAAAGTGAGTGGACCAAAAAACGAGGTCACAGAAGCGGTGAATTTAATACAAAATTGTCAAGATCAGCCGTCATTTTAAGAAGTAAAATGATTCACGTTGCCTCTGGTCTTAAAAGTCTCTCAAGAATCTATCTATATAATAAAAAAGGATGTATATTTGTATATATGTATGTATTTACGTTAATTTCTATACAGATTTAAACGTGTGGACAAATTGAAACAAAAATTGATACACATATTCTTCAAAACACAAGAAACGGTACTAAACTTGGAAATAATTACTTAAAAATGTGACCATTTTGTTTTAAATTACTGCACGCAAAGAAACCATGACGTCGCAGCACATACGGGACATAGAAACATTACTACGCGACTGCGCAACAACAAAATAGTAACTTATTTCGTAATGAAATAAAGCAGAAATATTTTCATTGAATAAAAAGTATAATTTTATCCAGTAATACTTAATAAAATACAGTTCAAAATACTGTACGATCCTTGCGGAAAATGTAAGGTAATTTTCGAGCCATATTGGTGACTCCAATATGGCGACCATTTGTTTACATTGCGAATCTGGCTAACATTTTCATCAATTTAATTTTTCGTACTGTCTCGAGACTGAGAGACAATTATATCCTGCAAAATCAAGAGTTATATTTAAGATGAAATTCGGAGGTATGTTTGTTGGTATTTATACAATAAAATTGAATGATAAAATGAAAATAATTTACGTCTGATAGAAAATAGTGAATAAGAAAGGTAGCCAATACAGACAAAAAAAGGGTAATATTAATACCACACAACGTTTCTGGGATACTTATCCCTTTCGTGGTATTTATATTACCCCTTTTTTGTCTGTATTGGCTATCATTCTTATTCAAAATGTATTTTATAGCCGTTAAATTAATTTACTATCGGTCGAAAGTATGTATGGAACTAGGAACATTTTGATTAAGGATAAATCACTTTTTGACTAAAGAATTAAATACTTTTTCGGGTTTGTATAAGAACACGGGCAACGTCGAGCATCCTGCTAGTTGTTTAAATAAATAAACTGCGAAATAACGGTCTAGATATATTGAATTTAAGTTTTTATTATTTTAAATTTCCCATTAGTTACAAACACAATCGTTAAATTATTTGACATTATTCGTAATATAATAAAGAGGAAAAATTACTTTTCTGAGTTTTTCTCTCTGGGAAAAATACACAGAAATATTTCGTCACCATATGGCATAAGTTTTTCTGTTGTTTAGACTCTGAAGTAGACTATTATCATCTTTGTAATAATATCTGTGAAAAGAAATAAATATACTGTGTAATGGATTCGTGAACAATTGAATTATTGTTGCTATAAAAATACAAGTGATAAAATTCGAGAAGTAAAACGCGAAATTTACTTACATTCCAATACCGTTTATTTTGAACACTGAAACAGCATTAACTATATAAAATTAGGCGCTTTGTTGGTCATTCAGACTTGTAAGAAAGGATTATGTAACTGCTCTCGTTTGTAAAAAAAAAAAAGTTTGAATAATTCATTTAAATGAGTTTGAAACGACAGAGAAAAATGATTCCTGGTACTCGATCCAGTCTTTATAACCCATCGCGATCCGAGGACACGCGTGTGTATCTTCGTTCTGTTCCACTCCTCAGAGGCCGAGAGAGGCATCAGTATGCAGATCGTCAGAGGAAGTACATTACTCACCACTCAGGATCAACAGCAGCAGAAGCAACAGAAACTGCAGCGGCGCCTCGAAATTAATAATTAGCTCTTCCCTCTCCCTTTCACCCTCAGCCATAAATTACGTTGTTTGTATGAGAGAGAGAAAGAGAGAGAGAGAGAAGAGCAGTTGATATATTACGGAGGGATCTCATCCCATTGGCGCTCGTTAAAAGGACGACTTTCGCAGCGTCGGGTTATCGTGTTGCCGGACATTACTCAATTAGGCCTCGATAAAGACTCGTAATCTGCGGTAATTTATCAGACCTTCGATCCTGTCACACGTCCACGGGGCTTACGACGACATCTCAATTCCAATCAGGTCTTAACTCCTCCAAAAGACATATAAATGCTAGGGCGGCCGTTTACAGTGGAACTTATGCGACTACCATTTTCAAACAGATTACCAAATTTGAATACGTAATTATAGTTAATGTTTTGTAAGAATCATTGGAAGGTGTCTAAATTCTTATCCGATTTAAGGATGTAGCTGATATTGAAACAATACCTCTTTGAAGTTGTTTCAGAACAGGGGAGATAGAGCGGAATAGATCAATAGCAGTAGTAGAGTATACTAGAGAAGTTATTCTTAAAGACAAATAAGCAATTAATTATTTATCTAGACAATTCACAATCTGAGATTTTGAGGATCAACGTGACCACGTGAGTCTTTTCACATTCCGTAACGATAAACCTGATTCACTGGTTATGATTTCCTCTTCATTTGTCAGCAGATTACAATTATTTCCTCTTATAGCGCAAAATAATTGTAGTTTAAGATAATTCATCAATAACATAAGAGTATCAGGTGGATCAATTCCGTAATGATTTATCAATTGGCGGCGATAAATCCGTTTAAAAATCGAGGCGAATGGAATGACCGAAGAATTTTTTCAAATCAGTAATCCTGAACGAAACAAATATATCATTGTAGACGAGTCAAGGATGAGATACAACACATAAAAAATTGTTTGGCTTCGAATTTCACGAATTACTGATGTGAGTTTTGGACAATAATTTAATTAACACACATTAATCACTTTTAGGCGAATGCCAGGTAGAATCCGTAGCCCGGAGTCCCTTATTAACCCTTGGCTACCTTCCTCTACCCTTCCGCATCCCCCCTTTCAAATCCATTCCTATGCTATTAAAGGGGAGTTTCCACCATGTGGATTACCCTCATGTAGCCTGTGACTGTAAAAAAAAACTACTTTCCTAATTTATGTGGCTAGAACTTCAGTTTTTCGTATCGCTTATTGAGTTCGCGAGTTTTTATGTAGGCGAAGCCTATCATGTACTCATGTGAATAATCTTTATTTAAATTGTTAATGCGTTCATATTTATAAATAAAAGTTTTAAGATTATTAACTTCGCTCTACGCCAGTTTATGAACATTTTGTATAATAATAATATTTTATATATTGCTTATCATACAATTTAAATCAAGGATATTTGATACACAATGTAATAGAAGAATTAAGAGTCGATGGAACGAATATTAGAAGAATATGTCTCTAGACTTTAACCAAATTTGATTTTCACTATGAACACACCAAAAGTTGTAAGGTAGATTATTTTATAAATAAGTTTGATGATGGTATTCGTACGATGCAGGAGTACAGTTACGGACATAGAAGGGGGCAGCTTCATCAGTTAACTGGCAAATGGACAGGACACTTTATAGGAAGAGACGCCCGAAGAACGAAGAGTTTTGTACTGGAACATGTGATAATAAAATTCTATTTCGAAAGCCATTTCGCAGATATGAAAGGGATAAAACTGTGACGACAGAAGGAACTGGATAAAAACAGCTGAATCTCGGGGAATTTGCAGAAAATGTTATTCTCATGCGTTGTGAGAGAAATTGCATCTTGATTATGTTGGAAATGATGACGATATTACGAGCGGAAGAGAAAATAGCGCATTTAAAATTTGAATATTTTCTCATTTCAGAACCCAGAAATCCAAACGAGAAAGTTTATCCATGGGCGTGTTTAACTTGGTGCGCAACTGAATTTTAAAATCGTGAGCTGCAAATAGAACATTGAACCCCCTCGGTGTAGATACCGCAGCCTATTCATCATGGACCCTGGTTGTTCTAAGGGCTGTGAACGCCAGCTGTAAGCAACCCTTTCCATTGTTCTCTCGGCACCACCCCCAGTGATTGATAGTGTTGTTTATCTATCAGTGTATCGGGGAAGGTCGTCGCCATCCGTTGACAAACCACATCGGAATAAGGAATCTCACAACCCTTGTTTGTTTTCGTCTAGCGGAGGAAGCAGGGGACGACGAACTTCATTCAGATATTTCCCCTTCCGCTAATTGCCGACGGGGAGAGAGTGCGGATGCCCTCACGCGTAAGATTGGAATCGACACTCCTCTCACAAACTGAAACCACTGAGATTTCCGCAGCTGAAAGTCCAATCGAAGTCCACTCTTGTTCAGATAACCAATTACTGCACACCTGAGTTGCTCTTAGAACGATTTATGCCGATAGACTGCGGAAACGTAATTACTGAAAGGCCGCCTCATCCAAAGGAGATTTTTTCCCAGTCGCTCTAATTGGCTGTAGCACTTAAGTCCCATCTCGAAATATTGGAATCTCTTACATTGAATTAAGAAACCAATGCCGATTTTATGGAAAGTGCTTGTCGCTTTCTTCTTATTTTTTCCCCAAACACTTAATTTACTAGAGTGGATTGGCCACAATTCATTTTACTACTTTTTGTGCGAGGAACTCAGTAGTTCAGTCACCTGTTTAATATTAATATTTATTTCGCTGGTTACCATATCATGGGAATAAACATAATTATGGGAACCGACCACTAATCAAAATCAGACTAAAATATAATGTAGTCCTATAAAATCAGGAATAATCTCAGAACGATTCAGATAAGTCAATGAACTCTCTTTGTTTTAAGGTATTTAGATCAATTTAAATTCCATAAGTCACATACAGAAATAGCTTGAAGAGAAATGTTAAATAGAACATGAGATGTCTAATTGGGTTTAGTGTAATATGGCTGTGTAAAGTCACAAAATTGAAACCGTCGTGACATCAACCGTGGTCAAGATTGATACGTCTATAGTCAGGCTCAGGATTATACGTACTCATCTGCTCAGACCAAAAGGTTTAAATGCAAACGACGTTAACTTTGTTTTATCATATAAATATCTTCAAGAAGTCATGCAGTAAACACTCACATCCCAATAATCACAATTAAAAGTTAATTTTATTTATTTTGCCTCACGTTGGAGAACCAAAATGCAATATTCATAATTATTTACAAATTTATTTAATTAGATTTTAAAGTGAAGATAAGCCTTACGTTATAATAAAATTAAAAGTTAAAACGAAAGGATTTAAATAAAACAAGAATTCAAAATATAACATAATTAATTTAATAAAACAAATTCTTATCTCAGTTGAAATTTTACAAGTTCGTATTGTTGTGCCACGGCTTAATTTTCAGGGCCGCCTATCGGGTTACAAAATGACAATTAAAATCTTACAATGCAAAATATTCCTGACTTAAATAATTATTGAAATACGAAATCTGACGAAAATTATATTTACACATTAGGTTTACAATTAATAAAATTTATTTTTGTTTACTTTACCCTTAGCTGTTCGTCTGGGCTCGATCTCACTTGATTTTTTAAAAAACATCACAGAAAGGCCATATTTCATTGAATTTAAAGATGTTTCAGTTTTCAAACGTAAATCACTTACTGCTCCTAACTGTTGATAACGTTGTTTGAACAATCAACCGTTGGTAGCTTTGTTCTCTAAAACCTTGATAATTGCATGAAAATGGCAATAGACGAAATACTCCAAACTGTCGACTTATAATTCCAAAACCCGGGGGCTTTTAATACATTATGTCCCTTGCTGCCTAATTACACTTGCTCAATCATGGTACCGGGAACTCTGAATACGGACTCAACAAAACCCACCTTCCGCCTTCCTGGTCCATGCAACTCTGAATATCTCAAGTTCCGTACGTCTCAGTACTGCCTGAGGCAACAATGCAATTCTCTCAAGCAAGCATTATAGGCTCCATATTCTTGTAGACAATCCTTAAGCTATAATGAAATGGCCTCATATTTACTCCGCCTATAATGAAAATTGTAAAATTTTGTTTATTAAATAATTTCGTATTATTAATTACTACTATATATATTTATATGGGTCTTGATAATTTATATTGATTTATTAAAGAATATTATAAAAAATTTATAACTTCGTAAAATTGGGCGTGACTTTGGTAACGTCAAAAGATCGGATCAATAATCTGCGGACGTAGTCTACAGACACGTTCTCTGCCTGTAAAATACGGCTATAAAACTCAAGGTTGAAGACCGACTATGCGTAAACCATTGCTAAACCACGGAATTGTGAGTTCCAAGAAGGTGTGAATGAGGGTGAAGATCAGCTATAAGAAATTCTTACATTTCGAGGTCATGTGACTTCGTTGGCAAGAGCCGGCGGGCGTGGAGAGAAACGAGGGTTGAATATTTCGCTAAGTGGAAGTTTATGTAATCTTTGTTGCTCCTAGTGGGAGGTAAACGTGTCCATCGTTAACGTGAGTTGTAATAGAATAAACAATTTTCTCTGAGGTAGTGTCCAATAAATAAATGAGTGTACAATATCAAGAATGATAATTTGCTATTTTAAAAAATAATACAGAGTTTCGTTCAATTAATTTTCTTTAGTAAACTAAATTCTCCCCCAACTTCTCCATTATAATTCAAATATACGTTTTCCGAATTGCAGATAATTCTTACTGTTCAATTGTTTTATTCTGCATTCAATCAATGTTTTTCTATGTACCCTCTCTATATGTATTTTGTTTGTTTGCATTTTAAGTTCTGTAATGAATAATCTACTTAACATGGGTTTAACATCCTAATCCGTGGTGCCAAGCAGTTTGCCGATCCCACGTTGAGGAGAAATCTGACCGATGAATCACGAGGCGTGTTCGTTCGGCTCGTTCCAGTATTTCATATTTCCCGTAAATTTTTTCGATACAACTGCACGTTTTTAATTGGCCATAACAAGGCGCCAAGGCGGAAATTTAAGGAGCAAGCCGAGGCTAGTTTTAAGGCGTGAGTTAGGAGAGCGTAGTGAAAGAGCATTTACTCACGAAGAGGTCTGACCCCGTGCCTCGTTATAGGCGCCATTCGTAGGTGGCTACTACTCCCACACCAGTACCTGCGAAAATATATCAAATGACTGCGGACGACGTGAAGAATAGCGCAGTGTTGTAAGACTATCTATCAAATACTACATCTGTTATTAATTTCTTTGGGTTGCGCGTCGCTTTGCACCTCATTTGCCGAAACTAGTTTGGAGGAATGTATTACTAAAATTAAGTATATAATTGGCGATATCTTGAAGAAATTCGAAATTTACAGTAAATAAGGATAGGAATGAAATATAAAAAAATTTACGTGGCAATTGCCATTGAAATACATAGTAGTCTTCTCCAAAATGAAGAAACTTTCTACTCAAATACTATAGTTGCTTAGAATACTTTAATTACTTTAAATAATTAGTTCTGATCACTTCACTTGAAATGAAAATTATTTTATCCGCTTTGAAGTTTTAATTTTACCAAGTGCTTATTATTACTTTAGAAGCCCTAGCACAAACTTCCTACTTTTGCCCAATTTTTCCAAAATCAATTTTTCTGAATACAAATCACAGAAAAAATTCTTGTGGATTAATTACTCCAAAGAGTATTAATTAACTTATTGTTTCATTTTAAATTCTATAAATGAACCAAAAAATCACCAAATAAATTGGCAAATTCAATGTTATTCATTTGTTTGTTTTGGAATAATAATAATAATAAATACGTCCTTAATGCAGATAAGCTTTAAATTAAAAAATAATTACTAAGAAAAATTTTAAAACTCCCGGACGTTTTGATGCGGATTGGCGTCTTTTTCTAACGGCGATAAACTTAAGACTGGAAATGACACGCAAGAAAGAAACCAAAATTGAAGTTTGCCAGCATTAAGATCGTATTTATTCTTATTCTTTTCAGACGTTAAATTTTATGTTATCTAATTCAATTTGGTGACTTAAACATTGGCCATTATCAAAAAATAACAAATAAACGTATATCAGTTCGGTTAAAAAACAATTTAACATTTATTTGTGAAACTGAAAGAGATATCTATAATTAATTATACATCATACTTATTAAAGTACCTACTTATAATAAAATAGTGAGAAGAATCAGTTATCTCTACGAGTTCCGTAATAGGAAATAGCAAAGAGAAACGTTTACATTTATGCAGTATGCGTGCGTATGCATACAACATGTAGTTTATTTTGGAGCCACCCTATATTAATACTTTCTGTTACATAATACTATAGTGCACTTTTCTTAATTCATTATTTGGCGCAGTTTATTTAAAGTTATTTTCTTGTAATGGAAAGTATTAAATATATTTTAAATTTTAGCTTTGAATTTTCCCAGACCATAAATAGATAGCTTGCAAAAAATAGGTAGCTGCCTCACGGCTACAGGAAATCCCTAGGAATGCGAAGCTGGACAGGGAAGTCTGTTACGAGTTAGGAAAATTTAAACGAATAAAAAGATAGTTTTGTAAAAAGAGAGGGGATTTAACGAGGTCGGAGAGGGTATCAGAGAGAGACACTCTATGTTTGAGTGCGGGGGCGGAGAGACACTCGATGTGGAGGCCGGCGGTCACATTTTGTCCGAGGAGGGGCGCAAGCCTGAGCGCGGTACCAAACACGTGGCGGGTGATTCCAACAACGATGCAACTCCTCAGACAATGAATTTATCTCAAATGGTAAGCCGATGGGGTTTATTTTCTGGAGTATTTGCATTTAAATGTTAGGGTATTTCAAGCTGTACTTACACGGGGAACCTGAGTTGGAGTTTGTGTTCTATCAAGCCGGTAGCATTATTATTCATTCTGTATTTCTATGAATATATTTTCCTTTCTTATGTAAATATTTCGCATAATATATTAAATTTCTTTTATGTTTCATTTTTTTGTTGTAATTTTGCACAAATGGCGCCCAACTTTTTAACTCCTGATAAATTATTATTCTTTTAGAATTATAGTTTGTGTTTTATTTTAAAATCAGTAGGACCCGTTACAATACTTAACTGACAGAAGACGTCACTCATTGTCACTGACTCGTGATCCGTATCAGCTCGTCCCGCCTTCTCCAAAATCCTCAACAGAATTATACTATATACTCATCTGATAATCACTATATATTTTTTCAAATATTACACAGTCGTAAAAATTGGAAAGTACAGACAACAAAAACTGCGTTGAAGTTTTTCTTCTCTGCTCCAGGAATCGCGTTGATGAAATGTGCAATTTATTCTCTACATACGTGTGTATCTCTCTCGTTTGAAGTTACATATTTTTCAGAAATTTATGTTTGTTAGCAAAACATTTAATGTATTTGATATAATTTAAAAATGTCGTAATTACAAAATAATAATAATAGTTTAAGGACAATTTTCTGAATAAGAAGAATATAGTGGATGCGATATAAGCAAAAAATCATAACTATATAAAAATATCTGACATTCACAATAATATAAATAAATTGTAATTGAGGCATTTTTAAATTTAATAAAATGTATGTAATGGTTTGTTAAAAAACATAATTTTCTGACAAGACCGTGTATTTGTTTATTCATGATATTGTGAATGTCAGATATTTTTTCAGCATTATTACATATTTTTCCTTTCGATGCCTGACACAAAAACACATTCGTGCGGAAATCATATAACCCGGGGAATTCTTTGTTCTAGACGATGTGCAGCAAGCGGTGTCGAACACGCTTCGTGTGAATAAAGAGCACGAGTGTCGCTGGCCCAAACCTCGCCTGGTGAGGGTGAAGGACGTGTACCCGCACCCCAACAAGAGGTACATCCCTCACTGCGCCCTCCTACACCAGTGTGGCGACGACACGGGCTGCTGTCAATCGGATAGCCTCACCTGCACCGCCTCCAAGTCACAACCCGTACACCTCTACTTTTACGTGAGTACCAAAAATAATTTCATACGATAATTTTATGATAATTAAAACGTTTCACACCCTCCAAAATACTCTCGTTAGTTTCCTCGATTTGGTTTTTGTCCCGAATTAATATTAACATCACCCCTAAGTTGATAGTGAAAGTTTACTTACCTCAGCCATTCGCTGTGGTGTTATAAAAGTTTTTCAGGTACCGTTAAATTTTACAGAATGAATGTATGAAAGACTACGGCGAAGGAAATCCTGCTCACTAATAACTGAGAATATTTTCAGATGACTATGGAAGAATGTTTTGAGTAACTCGTGACAAATTAGGTATATGCGGCATATGTCAAGGACTAATGAACAGCGATTACGACGAGGGATATAAAAACTGAGAATGAAGCCAACTATCACAAGATATTTTAAGATATTCGATGTAGCAAGTAGGATGATCAACGGGCTGTTTAACTCTTCACAACTCAATGATTTTTCCCCCCACTTTTTTTTGGCGGGTTATTTGTAATTATACGTGCTTCGCCTTTATAAGAAATTAGCTGGGTGCACAGGAATTTATTTATATTAGCCCAGAAAATTAATTAATTGGCGAGTAATCTCTTCGTCAACATATAATTAAAAAGGCAACAAAACGATTTTTTTTATCTTGGGCCTCTTGACGGCCACTCTCCGAGCTATAACTTCTTCTTAACCGGGATGATGACTAAGTCCAGAATTCTCCTCGTACAATAAACAAGTACGGTACTATAAGTGAGATTTAAAAATTCCGGTACATTATGAGAGTTAAAAACACCTCCGGTACCTTAAAGGAGTAAAAATTACTCCTGGTAACGTAATAAAGAAAAAAAACTTTCGGCATATTAAGGCGGTAAATATACTCCGGTACCTTAAGGGTTTTCTGTTATACTCCCGCTGTCAAAAATACTCCAGGAATATTAAAGGAATCAAAATTAGTATCGGTACTTTAAGGTGACAGGTTAACCTTTCTGGACAGACGGAGAGGGCTACCTTTAGGGATGCTTCTCCTTTCTCCGTTTTTGAACTAAGGTTCCCATCAGTCGAGGCACCTCGGCCTGTTTCGGGGACATAGACCTTGGGCATACAGTAAGAGTTCTCCTCTGTTACCATTGAAACAGTCGGCCAGTTGTCTCCTAAACTGGTCGAGGAACGGAATGCTGCGACCCCACAGAAAACACCTCTCCCGCCATCGGAAGGGCGTGGGACAAGTACCAAATGCCCGACCTACCTGATGCATGTTTTTATAGGGTTTGTCCTGCATTACTTTTAGGCGAATACCGGGTAGGATCCTTAAACTATAGCCCAGGGGCTCTAGTTACACTTGACTACCTTCCTCTACCCTTCCACATTCCCCCTTTCAAATCCCTTCCTATGCTATTATAGGGGAGTTGCCACCATGTGGATTACTCTCACGTAAACTTTTATTCTAAAAAAATCGGTACCTTAATGGAATAAAAATTAATTCCGGTACCTTAAGTGATTTAAGAATACTAAATTTATATTAAAGTAGTTCCATTACGGGATGAAGAAAATTTACGGTTCCTTATGGTGTAAAATTCCTCTTAGTACCTTAAGGAGTAAAAAGTACTCCCGGTACGTTGAGGGAGTCAAAATTACTCCCGGTATATTAAGGAGTGAAAAACAGCCACATAATTTTTTATTATATACATAATAAATAAATAAGATCTCACACAACGTGCCGACATCTCACTCCGTGGGCCTGCGAGTACTAAAAGTTAACAGTTACGTTAATTATGTAGCACATATTAGATGAAATAAATAGAACAGTTGAAACAGACTTTTGGAATTTATGATTAAACTAAAAAAGCTACATGTTTCAGTACTAATTTGGGCAATCAATAGGCTGATGAGGGTCTACATTAAGACGAAACATGTAGCTTTATTTATTAAACAATATTTCAAAATTTTATTTTCGGCCATTTTATTAATATAATTCAAAGTGTTACCAGCAACATTAGACACTTTTACAAGCAAATTAACTTAAAGGTTGAACTGTATTCTGTTTGCTAATGGAAGATAATAATAAAAAGAATTTAACACAGTGAACTTAAATAAACTTCTTATCTATATTTATATTGATTTATTAAATTCTTTAGGTCTCCACTGGGGAAAAAGGACAAGTAAAAAATTAAATATTAAAATATTAATTTACATTAAATTATATTAATTATAAATATAATTATATATATAGTTATAAATATTAAATAATATTAAAAGATAAATATTAAAATATTTTAATGAGAGCAATTAAAAAAGTTGGAAATTGTAAATTCAATATTATTTTTGTCGTCATGAGTTGGCTTTGACCATTTTGATCGGAAACGGTCTGTTAAGTATAATAGTTAATTTATTGCATTTCTAGATCAAATCAATATGAACGTTGAAATATTGTAAGAAAATTTCCTTTAGCCTTTTGTATTTAAATTCGTTCATTTTTCACTGAATTTTCATCAATTAAACCTACATTATCACCTTTTATATTTTTAATTGAAATTATGTAATGTAGTTAATAATTTGATTCGTTAAACAGCTGACGAGTATAATGTTCATAGCTTCTAAGACAAGAGCAAAGAATAATTTTGCATGTATAAAAATAAAGTGCCCAAAGGCCGTAGCAGTAAGTAATAGTCGTAAGATACTTGGATTCCATTCTCGTTGCGTTTGGTCTCACTTTACAAGTTACAGGTTTGACGAGTAACAAGATCTAACAGGTTGATACGTATGGGAGAAGATGATGCTCTGATTGAAAAGCAGGGCCATTATTATGGTGATGCGGTGTCCTTTAATAGCGAGCTCCAGATAGTATCTACAATTTCCACCACGAAATTAAATAGAGGCGCGAACAAACAACGTTAAATTCGCTAGGGGCTTGTCTATCTCATATTAATCTAACAGATACATGAATCGCGATCTGCAGAAGTTAAGACATCAGCCAAACAAGGCTGCCATCAAATAAGTTTCCCGTTGCAAATCGATTAAAAATATTGATAAAAATCAGATGTAAGAATTTTGCTTAAAAGTTAGGATTCAATCATTAAAATTAAAGTAAAATATTGTCAGTGATATTCCTGTTATAATATTTTATTTAAAAAATAATAACAAGCGCATTAATGAACAGAATACCTTATATAATAAAAATGTATGTATGTTTGTTTGTCTCTTTGTATATTCCGCATACAAATTTACACCAGTGGAGAATATTTGACCCAATTTTGTACATGTGTTCCTTTTGAACAGAAAACAAACCCTGTGAGAATAAGACACGTCTACCACCTCCATGGCCCGGAGTGGAAGGGGATGGAAATTTTCAAACAGGCTAAAACGGACGATATTTGCGTGGAATAAATATTTTTCCGGTCTAATGTGATCGATAGTATTTCGCCCAATACTTTTGAGGTATAAGAGGGGAGCACCCTTAGGGGTGGGGGTGGAGTAGCGTGGCGTTAAATAAAAATAAAGAAAAAATAACTATAGGAGTCGAGTCCGGGATTGTGGATGTCGATTAGGTTAATTATGACAACGCGGGCAACGCCGAGCACCCAACTAGAAAAAATAAATAAAGCGAATCTAACTAAATTGTAATGTTTGTTACAATAGAACTGCTTAGAAAAAACAAACAATGCTGACTGATTGAAAATAACAGACATTTAAATAAAGATATGGGACTATAAAGAGATGAATATGACGCTATCAACAAATGAATAAATATAATAATATTGAACAGTATATTAAATTACTAATAATTAATAGGAAAATTGTACCAAATTATAATCCATTTCTACGAAATGATCTAGTCCGTTATCAGAGAAATAGAAATAACGGTATGGATTTATGTGAATTTGATATTATATGATGTATAACATAGTTCTCCATATTAAAAAACAAAAGAAAGGCGAGACGTAAACTATTGATTGAAAAGCAAGAGTTAATTAATTAATGCAAGACTTAAAAATTAAGGATGATCAATAGAAGTGATGAAGAAGGTAAGCCTCGTGGGACTTCATGAAGAAATTGTAGGGCGTATTCTACAGCCAGGAAAGGCTGGGAACCCAATTTTTATTTTTTCTTGATGTGTGTTCTATTAAGTACGTTCAAGTAGTTTTCAAAATATTACAGAATTTAAGTCATATTTTTCACACTTGCTGAATATGTGAGCCATATTGGATGCTTTACAGGGGGAGGAATTAAGGAAGGTTAACGAAAGGAATACTATTAATAATGTATTGTAATGCCTGTTAAGTGAGGCATTGTGTCTGATTGATAATCTGGACTGTTGGAGGGGCAGTTTTGTAACGTGTTTATTTAGGACTGAGTATTTCTTTGTCTTGGAAACGCTTGGTGTGTGGTCTTGAGAAACCGTGCACGTGCGTGTGGGGGTGCCAAAGACAAATAGGCCTACCCAAAGAAATTACGGGTCCTGTCTCGATTGTCGGCTTTTGACATGACAGAGTAGTTAGCCATTTGCTGACTACGGAACTGCAGCTGCATAATATAAATTTCGGGATAATGGAAGAATCTGTCAACTGGCATTTGCGACGAAGTTTTCGAACAATGGACAAAGGAAAAGACTGGGAGTATACAAGGGAGAGATAAGCTTTTGAGAGTTAGTCGTACTGCAATCACCGAGACTGGAGGATGTGATAGGGAGTTGTTCTGCGATCACCGAGGCTGGAGGATGAGATTAAGAGAGACATCGTTTAAGGGAGGAGAATGTGTTATAAGTTGCAGTCTGCGGAGAGAAATAGCCATATATTCATCGATAAACATTTTGTATGCTGAAGTCTAATTTATTCTATTCGCAAATTAGACCACTGTCTTCGATTGTAGGAGACCAGGACACTGCATCCAGCGTCAAATAATCTTCAGAACGAGCAAATAATATTTCCTTAACGAACGGAGAACCAACTTTTGTCAAACCGACCGTGTTTATTAGAATCAGTGTTTAAAACGGCCAGCATATAAAGTGTGTGTGTACGAACGAGCCAAATTTTCCTGAGTAATCGTAAGTTAAAATTTCATAGTATTCATATATGTAAACCGAATTAAAAGATAATGTCAGATATCGTTCTCTTCTGTTGTGTTGATAAAATAAACTCTTTAAATTTAAAATCAATCTTATAGAATAAGTTCGTCGATAATTAATTTCGTCTATGTCTAGACGAATAAATATTTACTTTTAAATTAAATGTAAATTTTTGGTTTCTTTGATTATGTTTAAATGTTCTGCATTTATCAAACCCAGTTAAGACCTTTTGAGAGATTGAGATATGTTTTTAAACTTGTATAATTGTTTAAAGTTTTGTTAAAAAATTTTTGTTTGTTTTAAAGTTTATAATTGTTCATTTAAAAACCTATCATATTTAATTATTACATTTTGGCTACCACAACGTGGGGAAAATTAAATTAATAACTTGATCATGTTTGTTTATTACATTTTGGCTACCACAACGTGGGGCAAAATAATCAATCATTATTGAATATTACATTTTGGCACCACAACGTTGGGCAAATTAATAAGTAATCGTTTGTATATTACAGTATATAGTCGTTAAAATGTGATTCAATATTTCTTTATATCTTCAAACGTACGCAATAGGGAAAACAAATACATATCTTTGACGCGACATAAAAAATTATACTGATTTACGGAAGGTGAAAGTTAAAGATATTTAGTAATATTTTATAGACCACTACCACGAAGCAATGGGTGGTTTTATTTAAAGTTTCTAA
The DNA here is from genome assembly GCA_037074705.1 of Zhengitettix transpicula. NCBI lineage: Eukaryota > Metazoa > Arthropoda > Insecta > Orthoptera > Tetrigidae > Zhengitettix > Zhengitettix transpicula. Next base: position 31,393,259 of record CM073593.1, on the reverse strand, counting down.
CGAGGTGGTGCCGGAGCCGCTGCCGCCAAAGCCCGCATCACCATTAAGTGCCAAGATAATTTACCAAGGATGCCAATAAATTGGGCACAAATACTTTAAGGAATAGGAAGGAGAATAAATTCAGGGTTTACTAAGAAGTTGCAGGGCAAGGAAAATAAAGTCGGGAATAGAAAATTATCTGTTGATTATAATGCCAATTTAGGAAGCACACAAAAAAATTCAAATCGTTTCTCGATGCCTGCGTATTGGGCCCCTCACGGCCCACTAATTACCTGGGACTAATTAGATGCCCCAAAGGGGCGGAGGCGGTGCTAAATGGTGCTGGTTGGGAGCAGCGGGAGTCGATTCCGCAACACCCCGCCAAGACAATGGGTGCCAATTAAGCCCACGCAGCTCTCATTAGCAGACATCCTTCCCAAGGACGAACGAGGCCCGGCAATTACACGCTTCGACACAAATGGCTGTAACTAACAGCCTCCGCGTTCCCGACTTGTCAACAAGGAACACCTTCCTAGTTCCCGCGTCCTCCACCCCCGCCAGCTCGACCTCAAATCGGTATCGTAAATTCTCGGTCATTAGTTAGTGAGCATACCGCTGGAAGATATTTAATAGCCAGTAGATTAAGAAACAAGCTATAAAGGATTTGTCATACAGCATGTTGTGCTTGTAGTCATTTGTGATACGGAAGGATGAGAACGTTTATTAAAATTTATGACTGGGTCAATACTATGAATTGGACAACTTTACTTCTATGGGTTTACGCATATAAACTTTAAAATAATTTATAATAACCCCTTTGAAAGGAATTTTTATTTTCTTCACTACATAACAGTGATCCTACTCATAACTCCGCAACTTCACTGCCTGTTGAACTATATTACTGCAACTACGTTGACCTAGTTCATTACCAGCCTTTTGCGGCTATTTGGATTTCCGTATTGTATCTATGAGGATGTTTGTCTTTTTATATATATTTATGCGTTATGCTCTATTTTGTAATTTTTATGCTGCAGTGTGCCACCTTCCATGAGCATGATAAATAACTTATTCCCGTTCGTATTAACATATTTTAGTCTCGGTTTGTCTGGACTTGGAACGTCAGACAAAGTCGTTTTATTGAATCTGACTGAGGTGATATGTCTAAAATAGTTCCGTACTGGATAAAGTTTTCTCGCTAGCTGCCCGGTTGGAATCCCGAGAAAACTATATCCAGCAGTTACAACGGGAAAATCTACGTTCCTTAGTTCCGTACTGTCACCGATTTAAAGCAACTCCTCCCAGAGAACTATCACATTATTATTTCTATTCGAATAGTCGGTTCATCTCTCGTTCATCACTTCGTATTATGATTTACTATGATTTTTTTTAAACCAACCTCCTTAAAATTCACATATCGTACATCTTCTCTAAATAAGACATTAAAAAGGACAAAAACGTTGTTTAACCTGAAATAATTTTATATAACTTGCTTAATCCTGACAGTTTACACAATTAGTTTGTATTCGCCCTACTGGCAGTTGTTTTATGAAGAATTTTGCGTTTTCGTAATACTCTCTCTCCTTCTTATGATGCCTGCAAGGGAAATTCTCTCGCAGGTGAACCTTCCCCTTTGGGGATGCGTTCTCCTTTATCTGTTTTTTTACTAAGTTTCCCACAAGCCGAGGCCTTGGCATTCAGTAGGGGTTATCCGCAATTGCTATTGGAATAGTCGGCCCGCTGCCTCCTAAACTGGTCAAGGCAGGGAGAGGGAATTTCTGCGCAAAAGAACCAAATTCTCGACCTACCTGATGCAGGTTTTTCTAGGATTTTTCCTGCATCACATTTAGACGAATTACCGGGTAGGATTCGTAAACCATAGCCCGAGGGCCATAGTCAACCCTCGTCTACCTTTCTCTACCTTTACGTCCTTTCAGTCCCCGTCCTATGCTATAAGAGGGGAGTTTCCACTATGTGGATTACCCTATATATATATAGCCTTTCTACACCTTCTTCTTCTTACCCTCATTCGTTTTAATCTTACGATGCGGTTTCCTAATTTCAGAAATCAACCCTCTACGCCTTAAGTAATTGAATACAATAATTAAAAAAAATCTCTCGAGATTGTTTCCCTTTCCTTCATCGTCCCTACGATTATCCGATGAAAGGCTTGCTGAGATTTAACTTCGCTGTACCGCAAGTACTGATTTCAATAAACATTACAGATCCCAACAGGAACCGGATCTCTTAACGGCAAGTAGAGTACCGTTCCTCTTACAATAAATCTAGGTAATGAGACAGGTAATTATTCGAATTACCAAGCCGCTACGTTGACCTACAACAGGAACAGAATCCACACAGGTGGATCTTTTGTTTGTAATTTTCTGTAACCTTGGTGCCAAACAAGTCCTGGAAAAGTCACAATGAACAAATTCTATAATTTAACCTTTAAATATTGTATTCACTCAGCGCGACATCTAGCGATATAATATTGAATTTATGTTTTTATTTCCCGAATGGATCTGTATTCTAGAGCAGGTTAATTTTTTCAATAGACCCTTGACATTTATTTTGTGCGTATCGCTCCGCCATAACCATTTAATAATGTATACTTTTGGGAAAAGAAAACATTGGAGAAAATTTCTGGTTTTCTCGCTTTACCGACTCGAACGTTTGATTTAAATAAATTGAATAAAATAGCATAATTTAGAAAAGTTAACTACAAAACATTGAAGTGTCACTCGATAGTCATCCATCATTAATTACCAATCATCCCAAAAAATCTATACTGATAAGAGACTCATAACTGTATTTGTAAAATTTCATCTATATGCTACATATTTAATCATCTTTACTGTAATCTTTGTTTTTTTATTTTATCTAATTGTAGTGAATTCGTAGTGAATAGGCTTGTATTTCTTTTCAAACCCCTATTATTCCATACTGGTGGGTACCAAAATGTACAAACTGACCCTATTTTTCAATATTTTCACTAAATAAATACCCAAATTTCAATAATAATAATAAAAATGTATCTGCATGGAATATTACATTATATTATTAATATAAGCTGATCAATTTTTTTCATAAAATATAATTCATAATTAACAACGTTGAGACGAAGACAACGAACGTTTTCCCCCGACAGCGAGAATTTTAACAATGATTTGTCTGTTTCGTCTTATTATCTTACGAAGGTTACGAACCCAACCTCCAAAAGCGAAACAAATGGTGGGGGAGAGAATAAAAAAAGGAAACACCGACATTATTACTTTTTCGCAAGGTTATCTGCTTAAGGAACAATTCAGACACGATAAAATGAACAAGACAGTGAAAGATAACGTAAACATTTTCCTTGAACAATACAAAAAACGGTTTTGAATGACAAGTGGTTGCCCAAAGTACTTCCAGGAGTCTTGAATTTACGATGTTTTGTTTACTAATGCGCTTATTGAATAATAATATTTTTGGAGTATTCTTACAATGAAATTACTTGTCTCACATTAATATTGCTGAATACTGTTTTAATTCATTACTAACTTATAAGCCTCTGTATGAAATAGATGAGATTCGGATATAGAATTCTGATTCCACAAACTATATCTGGCGGAGAAAACCTCAATATTTATTCATTAAACCCAAATCTCAGTTTTTATCGCAGTTTCTTCCAGCGTATATTTGTTTTCGTTACGCCACAATCATTCTCTTTTGTCCGAAAATAAAATTTATACGTTGAAACCTACTTGTATAATAATAATAATAAAGTAATAGTTGCATACGAGTAAACACGAGATACAAGTTTAATTGAAATTGCTTCTAAGTATGGACGACGTTCATGGAAGATGTAAACCTTTTGTCGTTAAGAACTATTTCTGTATTTCCAAATGAGTTTGGATCCTCTAAAAGAAATCCCAAGTCTATGTTACTCAGGAACATAAAATATTACAAGAGTATGTTTCAAATAATAAATTTTATTTTGGGGAAATAGGATGATGGTTACGTCGTATAGCTGAAAGCTCTTTCGACAAACCGCTTGAATAAAAATATAAGTTGGCTCTGATTCAAACCTCCTGTTTGATTTGAATTAAATATCATTAATACAGACTTAATTAAAAATTAAAATTTTTAATTATTAATGGAATTTCCAATGTTTTATAAGTCTAAAAACTTTCTAATGCGTAATTAGAAACAGCAGTATTCTTAACTAGTTTTACGATTACTCTTTTCTCTCATTATCTTATAATATAGATTACCGTATAATATAGATAATATACGTATATTTCGTATAGGATCTGTTTCTCGTTTTCCCGAATGTACCCCATTACTCATTACAGTTACGTTACACTTGGTACGCCAGAGGTTATCTACCAATCTTTGTCCATGATTCTTAATTTCATTGTCACGTCTATCGTGAGTTTTTTTAAAACGTATAAGTGAATTCTGAGCAATTCCATATAGTCATATTATTTTTTGTCATATAGGCTTATTCATTTTATTCTATTATTATTTTTCAACGTAATATTTTATTCTTGTGAATTTAACGTCGCAGTAGATGGGGAAATACCCAGACTGGAACAGATGTGGCGTAGTCTGTGACGGGTCTACAGTTGTCAACCCATTTTGGGTTACTTTGTAGAAACCCAGTGTTAACCGGTTTGTAGGGGCCCCGCGAAAGTGGATCTGGACCTTTTAATTGGTTCCCTACGTAAAATGCAGGCAGTTTTGCGCGAGGGAAGGGATTATCTCTGGTAGAAGAACGTCACTCTAAACATTAATCTTTCGACAGACTTCTTGGCGTAAAGGTTCCTGGACTCTCTACAGTTCAGCATCCCCATCAAACTTCATCTTTAACTTCTTAGCGCTTTCTGATTTGTCCAAGTATCTGGACGGTACTAAGATAACAAGAACCTGCACGTTATCAACTTTCGAATGTCCTATCCTAAATATCTTCCTCTCGACCCTTTCCGTACCCTTGCTCAAAACTACAAATTTATTAACATCCTCCTTATTTTGTGTCTAAGTTTTAGCGGATACAAAATTACATTTTTACTTTATATGAAAATTGCGTAAAAAATAAAAATATAAGTGTACGTACGTTGTATTGAAAATTTTCCCTTTAATAATAAAAAAGTAATTTTTTTTTCATATGTAAAAAGATCGAACAGAATTAATATTGCGTAATATTAAACTTAACTAAAAGCCATTGGAAAATAAAATCTGTTAATATTACTTACAATGTCAACTATATTAAATTTTAAACGTAGTTGATTCGCGTAGTCGAAACGTGGAGTTACGAGTCCAAGCCACCTGCATATCTCCTTGTGGTCATCAACATAACGCGTTTAAAAAGAAATTCCGGCCATTCAACAAATGGCCATTTCTAATAGCTCTGTAAAAGAAGAAATACTGTCCGCAAAAAAACAACAACAATACAATTATTACTCTATCAGTAGAGTAAGCACGGAATGCCACTTAGACGATTCCAGCCACCTGCCATCCACTTAAACGCGCATAGTTGCGAACAAGTTTGCTCAGTGTGAATAGACGTAGTAGACAGGTTATCAGGATGACCAAACTGACCATGTAACACAAGGTGATTTGTAAGCTAATTGGCTAGACGCCCGATTGCGTTTCGTTGTTCCTTCAGATTGGAGAAAGATGACAGGGGACGGACACACGGACAGAGAGAGTGTGTGTGAATCTGTGTGGAATCTGAGGAATTAGCATCTATTTTTTATTCGTGGTTAAAGCAACGAGAAAATTTAATAAAATGGTGAAGAAAGGTACAAAATAACTGCTTACATTTATAGATTCTGTTTCAAAGTGATATAAATAATCTGCGTGGAAAGAAAATAAAAAGGAAACTGGCAGAAATCAAATAGATCAGTTAATGAAAGAAATTAGAAATCTAAGTTGAATAATAAATTACACGTTGTGCAATATCAGAGATCTAACAGAGTGGACTATACAGGCATTAGGCACTACACGTCAGAGAGAAGTGGAGAGAAGAGAGAGAGAATACAAGATATTGTGGCATCTGTCGCGTCCTTGAAGCGTAACTATTCTATAGGCCACAAATCTCCCTAATTTACTACCGTCTAAAGCCCCTCATTTTATACCTTCGTAAATAAATTGTGCTATTTATAGGCCTAGTTACTGCGGTCGAGCCTGTTTCTCTACAGACTTCTCGACCTTCCGTATGAAATTCTTTGCATTAGCGATCTGCTAATACAGAAAATCCAAGGAGAATTATACACCTCGAACTGGTTTGTATTTATTCTTCTAAACTGTATCCAAATAGACAAATCACTGCAGCATATTTGTTGCCAAAAATAACGTTATTAAAAAAATGTATTATTTGAGTGACCGAATATGAATTTTCTTAAATTAGTACAAACTAAGCCTAGTTTTTGATTATTTATTTTCTAATAGGCCCCATTTATTGTTCATAAATCTATACGTCGACGATTGACGTTGTATTACGCTCATCGTATAATTTATATCAAAATTCGAAACTTTGATTAACCTTTATTTTAAATACTACTTCAATTTTTTTGAGGATTTGAATCAAGTAAATAGCCTGTTTATCTTTTTTATAATTGATTAAAGAATTAAATATTAGCGTAAATGATATAAAAAGCCCTTAATTACGGCAGATGGAATGTGCTAGATTATATTGTAGAAGTTTTATATTATTTAACGAGTTTTAAGTAGAGTACTTTTCATCTCATTCGTTGATTTCCCTTCATCCAGTAACTTCTTTCCCACATTTCATAATGAACCTAAAGCATTGATGGTGTGTTGTTAAAGCTATTGTTCCGTGACTCCGCCGTGAACCCGCCATAATGTTCTAGATCCAACAGCTTCGTGTTACGAAAATTTACGGGATATATCAGTCAGCCAGAAGTCAGTTAAGCAAATCAGGGCTAGACGCATACTAAGTAATAGTTTAAAGTGAGATATAGCACATCAGAGGCTTAGCGAGCGATTAGATGTGCAACGTGGCATTTACTTATAACATGATTACTTTTAAGTACCACATGAAACCAGTAGCAGTGTAAACCTTCGGTAGCAAGGAGCTTAACAACAAACTCCCCCACACAGATGAAACATGAAACGTTTCAGCGCAGTCTGGAGCGTCCATCATCCTCAGCGCCATATTAGGCTCGTCCTAGAAGACAGCACAAAGCCTTGTTAAAACGGCCAACAGATTTACTCGGTTGCTCCTCTTCCTCCGCGTGTGCACAAACAGCTTAAGGTACCTACTCTGCGGTCGTGGTAATTGAGTAACGAGACTATCAAGGCAACGGGAAAAAATTCTCGCTTACGGCGTAACTGTGACTCCGAAACTGTACCGTGCAAAAATTACGTTGTCTGAAAATAGCTCAGTGATGGGAATAATGGTCTAAAAATTTTAAAACGTTTTATAATGTGGTAGATAAAAAAATAATTGCATTCAAAAATTATTTGAACATCGGCCTGTTTATATTACTGTAAGTTGTCTCAGGGTTTTGTTTAATGTAATTTAATTAATCAATTATCTAGAGGAACCTTAAATCTAAGCGTGATTCCAAGACATAATAATCACAGTCAGGAACAACGAATACAGTATATGGAAGACTTTTTGTCTTCAACAGAATTACTTTTAAATAAATGATGGTGATTTTCATTGTATTTTATGAATAGTGTACAATTGTTTCGTTAAAACATTACAATTATATATTTAAATTCGTTTACTTAATTTTTATTGCATTAAAAAGAAAGCGATAAGATATAATTGAATTGAAAAACTATGTATTTTGTTAAGTGGTTTACAAGTTTACCTTCTAACCAGTTAAGCAAACTTGTATGCAAGTTTATTATTCCTTTTATTTGTATGTATCAAGCATACTGTTTAAAATACTACGCCATTTACAAGATTTATCCAATTCCAGATCAAGTTAAGTGAAAAAAAAAAATCTAATTTAATTGCGTGCGTTGTATTGTTCAAGGATTCTATTGGGAAATGTTGTGTGTTTTGCATACAACTCTCTCATTCCAAGAAAGAGAAGCAGTAAATAATTCATTAGGCAAACCAGTGATGAAATAATTTTAATTAATTGATTACAAAAATAAATGAGGAAATAAACGCAACTGTTCAATTTTTTCTCAGAAATGAAACGAGTGTTAATTAATAGAATTATTTTTTCCTGAGATAGAAATATGCGTACGTATTTATAACTTGGGCTCAGAATTTGTATCGCATACTAGTTATCAAATTAAATGTTATGTCGTCCAATCTTCTAGAAGAAAAAAAGCAGATTTTAAAAAGAAATGTAGGTATTTTTATTGATTTTTCTCGAATTTAAGTTCCAGTCCTATCAGTAACTATCAGTTTTCTTATTATGATTTCCGGTAGGTCAATAGTTAGATCCAGCTCTATCCACATGGAATCTTCAAAAAAAGAATCTGATTAAATACAAGGAATTTCTGAGGGAAAAAATAAGGCGCCGAAACAAACAGAAGCATAAAAGTTCTCTGCAGGACAGTTGAAGTCGATGTAAAAAAATTGAATTCTGAATAAATCTGTAAGTTATTAATACGAATGAGTTGACAAAACCCAAAACTGACTCGAGCAATTTTGTGTCTCTATGTTCTTGCGTTTTTCTGCACTTGAAGAAAGGAACAAGGCTTCCAGAAACGTTGCGGAGTATTCACTTCTTTTGTCTGAATTTGGCTATCTTTCTTATTATTAACTAGCTGAGTGCCCGGCGTTGCCCGTGTCTTATTTATATAAACCCGAAAAAGAATTTAATTCTATATTAATCTTTAGTCAAGAAGACACAACCTAAATCTAACTATTCCTAGTTCCGTACACAATTTCGACCAATAGTGCTTTAATTGAACAGCTATAAAATACATTGAATTTTATTGCATCAATCTCAACAAACATACCTCCGAATTTCTTTACCAATACATAAATATACTGCATTAATTTAATAGCTATAAGATACATAGAATTTAATTGCATAATAGCAACAAACATACCATCGTTATTCTTTAGAAATATAATTCTCCGCGAACAAATAATTGTCAGTAAGTCTTCAGACAGTACTTCTTGAGTATTGCAGGATATAATTGTCCATCAGTATTCGCACATTACGAAGGATTGAAGTGATCAAATTGATAGCTACATTCCAAATGTAAAGAAATGGTGGCCATATTGCACTCACTAAATTAACTAACATTTTCCGCAACGATTGTAAAGTACTTTGTATTGTTTTTTATTATCACTCGATGGAGTATTACTGGATAGAATTATACTTTTATTCAATGAAAATATTTCTGCTTCATTTCATTACGGAAAAATCGAACTATTTCCTTTGTTCGTCGCGTAGTAACGTCTCTCTCTGTCGCGTGATGTCATGATATATTGGCGCGCAGTAATTTATCACTTAATGATCAGTTTTTAAAATTATAATTCTTTTCAAATTTATGCTAGTGGTTTGTCACCCCCACTGTACCGGTTCTCGATTTTGGCAGAATACGTATACCAATTTTTGTTGCATTCTGTCCACGCGATAAAAAAATAAAGAACAACGTAAATACATACATACATACAAATATAATCCTTTTTTATTATATAGATTTTCAATCAGACTTATTTTTTTTTTCATTTTAAATATCTAAGCGTTTATAAAATATCCACATTTTAATTTTTATCCACATATCAATTTTTGAGTTTCCATACATGAAAGGACTTAAAATCATAATGGCGTGGGCATCTTCACTTATATTGATACTTAGGTTAAACGTAAGGTATTATGCTTATCGAATACCGTTAAATTACAAATTAATAAACTGTGATTTCATCAAAACATTTAGCTAATATTATTTGTCATTTTTATACATAACGGAAGTGTCTTGAATCCAATATTGATCATTTCAATCCTTGATGTTTTCTTAAGGGCACATGCAGAGTTAAAATTTAATTCTATTCCATCTATAGTGTCGCATCTCTTCCCCGTCCTCTGCTATCATTTGTGTGTCTTTAAATAGAACCCGCCGTTAGGCCCAATACTTGAGAGTGAAATTTAAACTCCACACACAAACACACACGTGGTCGAAGAATTCGAGGATGGTCAGCATTTGTGAGAGTTGAGTGGATCCCGCGGGGTTTGAGAGCTTTCTAGGTGTGAGGTCTCCACCACTATAAATATACCGCTTCTCTGTTTCCCTTGGAGGGCAGTCTTGACATGAAACTGCCAGAACTCTCTATACACTAAACTTACCTGCGACATAGTCTCTTCATCTGAACTGTGAGTAAGAAACAATATTCGAATTAATTTAACGCGTGGATTAACAGATACTTCTTTACTGAAATAAAATTATATTACAGGCTCTTAAGTCCTACATTCTTCTTCGAAATTCAATTAGATTAATATAAAAATCCAAATTTATCGATATTTTTCGGAAGAAGTCACTTTACTACCTCTCTTAAATGTTACATTCCATTTCCATGATTGGAATCTTAACATGTACTTCTGGTAACAGGTTTTACTTTTTTACTTACATACATTTATAATTGTTGAAACGCAAACGTGATAGCGATCCATTACATATATCTCCACAAGAAATATGATTTAGCTGGTTAAAATAAAATTATGCTTCGCCTTTAATATAGGCTCAATAACAGCGCAACTGACGTTGCTCGCAAAGATCTGTTGTGATCGCCTATTCTGCTCGTAATCATCTTAAAATATTTCTATTTTGTAACTCCATTTTTAGAAGCCTACCAGTTCTAATTGGCGCATCGGACAGTCAATGTACCAAATCAGTTTAAGCACACAATTTCGTTTCCGGGTTGCATCTCGTGCAAACCCGAATGTTTCTTAAATTTGGATCCCTGGCAATAAGTAAGAAATCTGTGAGGGATTCGTCGTATAAGACGTCTTTCAACATTGTACTGCTATGTAAAAAAGCAGTCGAAAAAATACACTTAACCTTGCTGTCTTGGAATTGAAATAACGTAGCATTACTGAAAGAGTAATTTTGAATAATAATTTCATGGTGTAAGAAACTTCAGTCATGTCTCACGCGTGTTTGTTGGATGACCCTTTTTGTTGCATTTATTCTTATCTCAGTTCCCTCACGAAACTCCGTCATTTCCATGTCCGGGACCACGCATCGCCAATTTTGCTCTCTGAGAAAGTCCTGTGGGCACCACCGTCGCTAATTTGACTACGGGGCGGCTCCGAAGCCCACACGGACTCTATTGTGATCCTATGAGGAAGAACGATGTCCGACTTGTTCAGAGGTTCATCGACCTCGTCATCTTCTTCAGCTGTGCGGACTCAGACACGCCCCCCACTGATGTTGCGACACATCGCAGCAGGATGTGCAGTGTCATTCACAGCAACTGTCCCTTCGAGGGTCAGAGCCTGGAACGACGACCAGCACATCGTAAATACAAAATACGGAGCATTATCAAAATAACTTTTTTTTTCCATCATGGTTTCCATCAGAAGGAATTAATACAAAGCTCACGGTGTAATTAAAACTGACCAAAGATAGATTTATTCACCATTAGCCCTCTCAAGAGGAAATAGGATTCGTCACAAATGAACAGTAGATAAATTGCATATAAGCATATAATACACAAAAACACACACAAAAATTCATATTTGTTTACATTTGTCTAGTCACTACAATCATACACACTATCTTTAGGAAACACGCACTCGACACTAATCACTTCCTGGTATTAATCTCTTGTCGCTACGTACGGAGCGATGTAGTCATAGATATTTACTAAAACAGAAAGCAGAGGCAGGAAAACAGAACCAAAAAGGGAAAACTGGACAAACTATTTACATATTTATAGCATATTCGGTAATTTTGTAGGCAAAGAAGTTCAACGAATGTGAGACCGATTCAAAAATTCGTGTACGGAGTAATAAGTTCCATTTACAAGGAAAGTTTTACACTCCTTGACGAATGATTTGTAGTTGTTGATGTTCTTTACCTGTTCAGGAAGGCTGTTAAATAGTGCGATACCGGAATAATGAACGCTAGACTCGTAGAGACTGAGACTGTGCTTGTCAGACCTGAGAACTGAACGGTTCCTCCATGATTGTCCCCGTTACTTGCAAAAAGGTTCATGTTGCGTTTAACAAATTTTAGTATTTCTAATATGTAAGCGCTAGGTAGAGTCAGAATATGAAGTCTTTTGAACAGCGGCCTGCAGCTTTCTCTAGCATCTGAACCTGATATAATTCTAATGGCACGTTTTTGCAGTTTGAAATCATCCACACTACGAGAACAATTGCCCCAGTTGGCAATACCGTAACACATATGTGAATGAAAGTAGGCAATAAAGACTAGTGAAACAGTTTTGGTATCAAATTGTTGCATCAATAGTCTCAATGAGTAACAAACAGAACTAGGTTTGCGCACGAGGCGATCATTGTGCAAGTTCCATGTGTTGCGTGCGAAAAAATTCGTAATTTTGTTTTCTTCAATCTATTCACTGTATTTGCAGAATTTTCCTGGTCTTTACAATTTACAATTCGTAATAAACCCCTGCTATAAGCGCGATACAAGATGATCCATAATGCAGAATGGAAACTAGTCAAAAGGTTTGAAAAAATTTGTTAAAAAACAACTTTCTTAGAATCGGTTATTAGAACCTCATAAATTTATTTCATTCCTGTTTAAATACATTTTTTGTTATTTTGAATTACCTGCGAAAGTTTTACCACCATTTCACGACTCCATTGTAACGAATTTACTGCTCGATAAATAGTACTATTTTCATAAACTTCGAGTCGAATATAAAGAAATTCAGAAAATTAGCTTGATTTATTAGCGATAGGAAGCCTACGTCTTCAGCCTTCTGCTTCTGTCGAACCACGTGTGCAAGATGTGAGAGAGACACGTGAGAGCTTTCGTTTGGAGGGAAAGCATCTATTTCAGGCAGCAGATTTGGAGAAGAGAGAAAACCCTTATTATCACCTCTGACAGTCGGAGTAAACTCACATCACTTGGATGCTTTTGTAAACACACGTTTCCTGCATTAGCTATGCGCTTATCGAAAAACATTCTGCACTTGGTCCTTCGACATTTGGACATGAGATGCTTAGCCAATCTTTTAAGAGATTATTCGAACACAACAGATTTAAATGGTGTACTTGTATGGAAATGATTATCAGCTAGTATGTATTTAATCTACAAATGGGCAAAATATGTGTCACAAATTAAATAGCCCTTTTAACCGGAAGGCAAATTTTTTTTTTATATAAGTTTGCTTTCAAGACCTGGTGTAAAAACATAAAAGATAATTATCAACGAACAAGATATAAATTAAATACTGTCTCATTTGAAATGTATACACAGTAATCTTGAGAAAAATAGTATTGTTACTCGGGAAAAAAAGGCTTCTGTATAAGATTTTTGTTTCTAACGAGAAAACAAAGCTTCAATTTGAAACGTGTCTGGAATCTGAAATTATGAATATCAGATGGTATTGATATGAACTTTTATGAATGTTATTGCATGAGGACATGTCTTTGTTGTTTGGACAAAAATACCAGACTCTGGTTATAATTGCTACATGTGGAAACATGTTGCGACTGAAGTTGATGTTGACCTGAATACTTCTTAAAAGTTACTGAGCCGTATCTGACCGATTTGCATAAAGTTTGGATTGGTAGAGATTGACTATTTGCTGGGCCACCACGCTCTCCCTACTTAACCCCCCCCCCCCGGACTTTTATATTAAGGAACACCTAAAATCCTTGCTGTGCTGTGGATGACATATTAACTCCGTGCACGAATTGTGGCAGCCTGTCAGAGAGTACGTACTACACGAGTTATTTTTAATCATGTTCCAAACTCGATGCAAAGATGATCAGCTGCCTGTATTCATCCAAAATGGGGTAACTTTGAGCATTTCATCTTATATGTGAACAGAGCACTTAAACTAGTCGGTTGAACTTCATACAAACCAATCTGATACGGAAGTTCGGATAACTCTGTTGTAATGAACATTTCTTTAAGAGCGCACTATTTCGGAAGGAAGCCGTTGTTTGTCCAGATGGCGGACTCTGACGGTAGTCTCGGATCCTTTTCAGTGACAATGGATACTCTTGTCGACAAAACGGGTCTAAAGAGGACTGAAAGTTCCAACGGACGCCAAACTTATTACGTGTGGATAATGAAGATAACGAAGCTTAAATATATTTAACTGACGGGCATAAATAATAATAAAAATTCCAACGAATTCTGGAAATTTGTGGGGCTCACACAATTCATCGACGACATCAAGATTAGCTTGGGAGGGGGTGGGGGAGCATCGGACGTTTCCACCACCAGCAGCTGTGACCACCACGGCACGGTATCGTTTGAATGGATTAAATACAGTATCGTAATGCCAGGTTCCTCCATTTATACTTTTAATTAATAAATGGAATTTATTAATAGAATCAATTTTGCCATCTTTGAGGTCACCCTACGAAATTCCATGTCTCATTCGGTTTAATTATGCTCATTTTTCTTGCATAGATTAAATTTTTTTGTGACTCAATTTTGTTAGTAAATAATTATAATAAGTAAATTAATCGTTTATTAAGAAACCCCACCCAACATTGAACCCTGAAGTTACACTATAATTATTCATTTCCAGATCCTTGTTGTAATACATTTTTCTTCTTCTTTCAATATGAATACATTCCTGAGTTTGCCGTAGAGATTTATGTTACACCCTGAATATTAAACAACGTGTGCAACGTTAATCTGTTGTTTTAAGGAAGCGTTTCTGAATTTAATACAACTTGGTAAGGAAACTAGCAGAAGAAAATTAATTACCAGGAAAATAGGACAGTTACCAAAGGTCAAAGGTTTTCCCGGTGTACATGCTGGATAAGTAGTTCTTGAGCTTCCACTCGGGTCAAAGAAAGCTTAAGTCATGACGTTTCGATGGCGGACTCAAGTAATTACCTGAGAAAGATGACAGATTTCTTCGATACGAGTGGAAACAAAATAACAAATTATCCAATAGGAAGTGTAAGAAATAATAATAAAAAATTATGGCCATTCAGTCAGAAATAAACTTAATGAAATTATGCAAAATTAATAAGATAACGTAAATTGTTGACAAAAAAATTCTAAAAAGACAATTCGTCTATCAATTAGGACGTCTTCAGGTTTTACGAAATTTCAGTCTAAAAAATTATTAATAAATTAAATAATGAAAAAAACAAGCAATTTACTTACATTCAAACAAATCAAACCATTATTAAAACACTCAAATCTCTTCCTTACTATTTAAAAATATCCATTATTATCAGGTTAAAATACTGTTTCCTGTCAGCCGCCAAGGGCCGAACTTAAATGAAGTGAAAAATCAAATTGTTCAACATAACAAAATGATTGAATTTGTAATTTAAGGATTAAAGCTAAAGAAAATGTAAAAATAAATTTATTATTAAATTGAATAGAAATTAAAAGTCTAACAATCATAATAATAATGATTCATAAATCTTATTGAGATTATTTTTTTACCTAAAAACAATTCCGGGTTTTCGGAATTGCCAAATTAATGCCTAGAACAAAATATATGCTAATTTCGTTCATAATTCACAATAAATGTGAATAGTTACGCTTTTTGGTTGTGAAGACGATAAATACCTTACGAGCCTTTGGTGCATAAGTAAATGATGTTTTCTTCGAGGAGAAAACTGGTTCGTTTGGAACATTCAGTGAAGAATGTTAATGAAGATTACTGTGACGAAAGCTAATGACTTTGGAAGCAAAAAGGGAAAGTTTTCGTTGAATCGCAATTGACATGCAAATTATATCAAGAGTTATTTATCAAAAAGTATTATAATAAGTGCTGTATATACATTGTTATTGTTTTTATTTCTTATGCATGATTTCTTATCGCTTATTTTGAATATTTTAAAGTGTTGAAATTTCCAAACCGTCAAAAATGAAAAATAAATGTAGAATCACAAGCACAAATAATCACGGGGAAATTATATCAGAAGAAAATAGAGTAATTATTGCAAAAACAGAAATTAATCAGACTTAAATAGCAGTTAAAGTACAGAACATAAAATAAATTATGAATGTCAATGGTTGTAATAATTTAGTGGTGCAATCTTGACTGTGTATAGAATATTTTAGATACCAGCGCGAAAGTATTCATATGATATTTGAATACAAAAATATACACAGTGTGGCGATTTGTATTTGGCTTTGAAGAGAGTGGAACGGAGAAGCGAAGCAACAATACACGCACCTGACGAAGAGGTTTGTTTTATGGCCCACCTTACAAGAAACTCGTCTGGGAAACAAAGCGGTACTAATAGTTTTACAGCCGGCTTTAAAGCACTGTGGGGAGGAAAATAGCACCGTTTAACTTGTCACGGGACCACATCCCCCTTCCATACTCTTTTACGGCCGAAGAACGGTGCAGATAAGAAATCCTCACTTTTCGACTCTCTCTTTTTCTCTCTGCCAGGGAGTCCCTTGAAAGAGGTACGCAGAACCCGCCATTATGACGTTATGGACGCCCCATTATAGTTGTGTTTGTCTTGCCTGCGCTGACGTTTATTTACAACATCTGAATTAGGCGCTTTGGGGCTCCGTTCATTTGCCCTCACGGCAATTTAGAATATATAAATAAAACATTTAACAAAGAACACAAAGGCACACGGTCTCGATTATGAGTAGCAGAGTCCTCTTTATTTGATTTCGTTTCGCTGGTCATTAGCAAAGTAACGAGGGTATTTTTTTATGGTACCATCAGTGTCTTGCTCGGTTGCTATTATCTCTTGTTTAATATCATGTGTTCCTTGTAACCCACATATTAATTTTTCGTTACATATCCTTTTATTACAGTGCTAATATGCATGCAACATGCTACGTTGTGAGTATTGAATTTAACCTTTTCTATTTAAAAAAATAATCCTTATCCCAATAGGTAAAATGAGACCAGAAAAAAATTTCTGATTGAAGACTTCTAGAGGGCGGCTGAGGGTTAATAGACCATTGATAATGAAAAACGAAAATTAAATATTATTGGAAAGGATGGATCTAAAATCCCGATGCACGTTTTTCCAACAAAAATATCCCGATTGCCATTTTCCCGATATTACATTATCCTGATTGACGTTTTCCTGACAGGCCATTTTCCCAAAAAGGTGATTTTTTACGAAATAAAGCTTAATATTAATGTTGTAGAACACATGTAAAATAATGAAAAAGAAAGATAGCCAATACAGACAATAAAATTAATATAAGTACCACACAACGTTTCTGGGATCCATGCACCTTTCGTCAGGTGCTAAGAAGAGCCCAGAGAAACACAACTGCACTGGTGAGTTGACAACACTCAAAAGCTTTTGAGCACCTGACGAAAGGACAGAAACGTTGTGTGGTATTTATATTACCTTTCTTTGTCTGTATTGGCTTTCTTTCTTATTCATTATTTTCTATCAGACGTAAATTATTTCCATTTTAGCATTGTAAAATAAGTTATTCATTAATGCGTGGAACATTTTCAACCAAACTTGGTACACGTATCACTTAAGATCCAGGATCAATCCTCCGGAATTAAGATATTTGTAGCAACCCTATGCGTGGGACTAAAGATAACTGCCTATATTGGCGCCAAATAAATAGTTTAACGGGTCGCTCTAATTCATAATGACACTCTAGATGCTTTTAGTGTCGAACTTCATCCCCTAAAGGAAAGAGAACAGTAATTCCATATATATAAAATGTTGTAAGCACTTACCTCCCATCCATTTTGAATATGTTAAAACTTTAATTACATCGAGAATAACAGTATGAACCTCAGTGAAGTACGAAAACATATATTCGAAGTTGAATAAGGTGGTATTCCATTTTTTATGTGCATCCAAATTTTAGTCCCACTTCCTCCCCACATTCAACGAATGTTTCAGCCCAACTATTTTTGTTTGATTCCGGAACATAAGTTACATGTGTACCGTTAGTAATTAGGACAGCATTCAATTTTTATGTAACGTTGGTAGTATGTGTAAGTTTACTTAAGTTGGCATCAATGCACCCTGCGTTCATTTGTTGTATTATAAACTGACGTAAAACATTATGCTACCTTTATTTTGTTCCGATATTAACTGTTTCTTGTAATATACGACAATAAAATTCCTCCATCAGCGAAGTATCGTTTAAAATCGATTCACGTGTTCAAGATTTTACAAATATATTACTAAATTTGATATTATTGATATTATATTTTTTCTTAATTATTTACATATGCCGCTAGGGATTATTAAACTTAACCCTGCTGGAATGCTATAAATAAACTCAGCGACTGCCAAAACTCTTGATTCGACACCAGTCTTGGTAGTAATCGTAATTTTTTCTCCACCTTGCACTCTTGCCTTTAGGGGATGAAATTCGATACTAAAAGCATCAACAGTGGGATTATGAATTTGAGCGATCCCGTGAACTATTTATTGGGAGCCTATATAGGTAGTTATTGCATATTTTGTATTTCTACCCCCACCCATAGGGACGCTTGAGTTATATTATTTCCGCAGGGTTGTTCCTGGATCTTAAGTGATTCGTGTACCAAGTTTGGTTGAAAATTTTTCCACACATTAATGAATAACTTAATTTACAATGTGTTCTACGATATTTATATTATGCTTTATTCGGAAAAAAACTCCTTTCGGGAAAATGACCTGTCCGGAAAACATCAATGGGGATAATGTACTGTCGGGCAAATGGCAATCGAGATTTTGTTGTCGGGAAAACGGGAATCGGGCAAGTGTGTCGAGCAAACGTCCGGATCCCGACAGGATGCATTGTGAGACAAGATGACGTCCGATCTGAAAAAAGATTTTTGTACTTGAATTAACGTTCCAAGAGAGTTGGGTCTTTCTGGTCGTAATTAAGTCATACAACATTTCTCGGGTACCAGATTAATATCTCAACAGGACCGGGAATCGAACCCAGGATCAACGCTTGATTAGCGTTCGCTCTAACTACTGAGCTATTCTCGCTATTCATAGTCGACAATATGTGAATTGACCCTCACTCCAATACCTCGAGGCAAAACATTCGCTTGCCTCCGACTATTGCGAACTAAGCCTACTAAGTTGTTTTCGACCTTGGAGCCCGTTAACTCTGTCTCTGTGTCTACATACGTAGAAATACATCCAGAATCTTCCTTTGCGAAGTGTGAACTTATTGAATGCTTCAGTTTCAAAAGAATTAAGATGCTCAAAATTTTCTTCTAATTTGAGAGGTGCTTTCTTTTTCCAAACCAAACTGTTTATATCAAAACACGTCTGTTGTAGACGAATTTGTTTATTATTGTAACTTCACAAAGATATTTCAGAAGATAATGCGCTCAGGTCATAAAATTTCTTTTATAATTGGACTATAAAACTACCGGAAGTGTTTTTTAAAAAACTGTCTATTAAATTCTGTAAATTAGTAATGAAGAATTATCTGACCAAATAATTCAGAATAGAATAATTAATAAACAATTTAAAAATTATTCATATATGTTCGTCGTCGTTTCGTCCTTAAATTTGGACATCTTCTGATAACAATTAATTAGAAGACATCACTGGGCCGCATGCCAACCAATCGTATTTTTACAAAGTTATTATATCATAAATAATGGGATGCCACCCAGAAAATAGTTCCTAATGTAAGGACGAAACGTCGTGCAACAAATATGCGCGAAGAATTTGTAATTTGTTTATTAAAGTTTTTATACAAACTTAATTGACGTTTATTTTATATCTGTAAATTATATTTCATTGCTTACGTTTATGTTCTCATTATGGAGAAAATAAACACTTCCTTCATTGCCTTTTTTTTCTTATTCTTTATTCAGCGTAATAAATAAAAGCTGTTTAATGCAACTTGGGTTTTCAATGACGCTGACTAATAAAAAAAAAGTGGAAATGATTAGTAGAATATTATAGAAAGCAGTAAAAATATAGCTGTAAACAAGGGTGATACATGTATTTTCTAAGTCCTGATTACTTGTCAAGATTTTTTGATTCCCATACAATAAAAACTCTAGTATACTCTCATTACAGTATTCAAGAGGGAAAATTACTTTATACATTCTTAAGAATGCGCAATACATACAAAAAGTAAGTTCAATAATAATTAGAAAATTTAAGGTAACAGCATTTTCTACATTGTAACCCAGTTTTTCAACATATTTGGTCCGTCGTTTCACAAGCACAGAATGGAAGGTCTTCCGGTTTCTTCACTTGGTCATCATACGATTCATCCCGTTATGGATATTTTCATACGCAAAAGCATGATGATGTATATATTACTAGTGACTTCATAAAATTGTCACTCGTCCGTTTTTCAAACGTAGGATACGGACTTAATTTGTCATCAGTAGTTGATGTGGCTGGACGTTCTCATCTTTTCTTATCCTTCACTATTGTTCTACAGTTTCATTCTATGGGTTTCAGCTGCTGATAGTCCTTAATTGCAAAGAAAACGGAACACTGTTCTTCTGTGATGTAAACAACGCCTACCGATCTGAAGTGATAACGCTGTAACCTGTTGCAGGAGTACAGACGATTAGAATACATGTTAATTTACCTTTTGATTTTCCATCTTATAATCATACTCTTAATATTTATTAAATTAAATTATATCAGAATATTTAATCTACCGATGTAATAAAATATTATGTATATTTGTATGTATGTATTTACTTTAATTTCTATACAAATTTAAATGAGTAGACTGATTGCTAGGAACCTTGGTATGCATATTCCTAAAAAGACAAGAAACGTTATTGTGGTGGTTAGAAGCCCCTAGCGTAAATGTGGAAAGAATTATAATTGAAATACGTGATAATTTTGTGTTAAATTACAGCGTGCCAAGTAATCATGGCGTCACGCGATAGAGAGACATTACTACGCGACGAACAATGGAAATAGGTCATTTTTTCCGTAATGAAAAAAGGCAGAAATATTTTCATTGAATAAAAAGTAAATTAAATTCAGTAATACTCCATCGAATGATAATAAAAAACAATACGAAATACTTTACGATCCTTGCGGGAAATGTAAGTTAATATTTACGCTATATTAGTGACTCCAATATGGCGACTGTTTGTTTACATTGTGAATCTAACTAAGAATTTCATCAATATAATCTTTTGCGATGTCTGAAGACTGAGGGACAGTTATATCCCGCAATACTCAAGGAGTATATTTAAGAAGAAACTCGGAGGTATGTTTGTTGGGATTGATGCAATAAAATTCAATGTATTTTATAGCTGTTTAATTAATGCGCTAAAGTAGGTACGGAACTAGGAACAGTTAGATTTAGGTTAAATCACTTCTTGACTAAAGATTAATGCAGAATTAAATACAGTTTTGGGTTTATATAAATAAGTATACGGGCAACGCCGGGCACCAAGCTAGTGTATTATTAAAAGGTTATACCGACCTGTACTTTTTCAAAACTCGAAAATATTTACCAAAAATTTTACTTATATTCCTTCGACCCATACTGTATTTATTCATGTGGAACTTTATACCGTTCCTTGTCGATTTCGTTGACGCCAAGTTCCCCTGTTTATCATAACCTTTCCTTACCCAGATTAGCGCCTTCCACATCGGAGCACAGCTCTATGTGATCATTAAAGTAACTCCGCTTTGGCACGACCGAGTCAGCCATTAGACGAGGCAACGCAAGAAAATAAGAAGCGCAACGCTAAACTCGTTATTTTAAATTTAACACACTGCTGTCCGAGATAATCATAGTCCATCTAAACGTTATTCCGTGAAAATGGCAGTGCGAAAAACATAGCATAGTTCTGAGTAATGGTTCTGTACGCACTTCACACGCTTCTAGTTAGGAAACAAAGGAGCGTTAAGTTACGAGAACTATTTCAGCTCGTATTTGCGAGGAGAAAAATTCTGAAAATGTTTCCGTAGTCTTTGCATTGAGACCGTTAATGATTCCTGTGTATCATATATGGACTTTTAGTTATAAATAATAAATAGAATGCCTTTAAATAATTTTATTTGGCTTGAAAGGAAATCGTGCAGGTTCGCCTTAAGCCAGCAATGAGACGAATACAAAACACAAATCTCTTATTAAGATATATTTTTAATTTACCCTTAGATCCTTTATTCTGACAAGCGTCATTTGTACGAAAACATTACAGACATGAAACTTTGCTAACGATGATTACTTATTTTGCGACCTATTTGAATACTCCCAGTTAAACAAACTGTGATCAACTCCCGACGGTGCCCATCGATTTTATTAACTTTACCAACTGTTACCATCTGTTTTTATCAATTGTTGAGCCTCATCCTCTTAGCTTTCATCTGTCAGTATAACACTCTCTTCCGAACTACATTGTAATATAATAATAATAAAGATAGCCAAATACAAACTCAAGAAGTGATAATATAAATACCACACAACTGGGATCCTTGTCCCTTTCTTCAGGTGCTATGAAGTGCCTGGAGCGACACAATTGCACTAGCTAATTGACAAAACTCAAGAGCCAATGTGTGAATGTATGCCTCGGATTTCGAAGTTGAGGGTACATAACTGTAAAAATTTATTTTTGTTATTATATTTATCTGAAAGTTTCGAATTAAATAAATAAATACTGTAAAATGTATTGTTTAAATTTTGTAAATGAGCTGACAAAACATCAAATTTTTACAATTAAGTAAAAACTTACACTGGATCCTCACTAATTTATTCGGAAGTTTTAACCAAGTTTTAAAACTAGAATTAATATTCAATCCGGACGTGAGCAAAAAATAATTGAGAAAATCCATAATATTGACGTTATTAAAACGGCTAGACGTCAAATGTTAAAAATTATAATTTACACCTGATTGAGTTTTGTCAACTGTCGAGTGCAGTTGTGTCACTCTAGGCACTTTTTTGCACCTGAAGAAATGGACAGGGATCCCAGAAACGTTGTGTGGTACTTATATTATAACTTATTTTGTCTGCATTTGGGTGTCTTTCTTATTATTAATTTTGAATCAGACGTAAATTTTTAATTTTTTACGTTGTAATATATTTAAAAGAGCAATAATGTTGGACATGGAGATGGGAAATTTTGATCATTTATTTTATTTAAGTGAGATAAATACTTTAGTGGTGTGTAGTTGTATGGCTTTTTTTTAAAAAAACAAACAAACAGAATACATCAAGAGATTAATTACATCAAGAGATTAATTAAAATTAAATTTTGATTTCATTTAAATTAAGTATTAATTGTTTTGCAAAAAATGTACCTCATGGTACATATGTCTCATCGGGGTATTTTGGGCTTCTTATTGAGAACCGAAATATTTAGTTGCAATTGGGGGTGGTGTATACTTTA
Organism: Zhengitettix transpicula; assembly: GCA_037074705.1. Classification (NCBI taxonomy): domain Eukaryota; kingdom Metazoa; phylum Arthropoda; class Insecta; order Orthoptera; family Tetrigidae; genus Zhengitettix; species Zhengitettix transpicula. The sequence goes on along the minus strand of CM073593.1, from coordinate 31,369,900 downwards.
TGTATTGTCGACGTTCGCCTTGCAAGACTCACTATGGTATATTCTAGATGCTCCGTGAATACGTTACGACAATAGTGGACTATGCTAACCGAATGTGACCGTGACTAGTCTAGTACCGGCTTTAGTATGCTGTAATTCCTCGTGACGCCAACGTCCTTTACAGAGCAAACGTCCCTCTACAATAGAAGTGCCAGCCTTCGTAACATCGTTGTCCACTTCAATAAGACTGGCGGAAACCCGTAAACGATTTTCTTATATTTATATTTAATAATTAAAAATTATTATTTTAAAATATCGACCCTCTTCGAATATAATTTTTCTCAGAAATAAGCCTAAAAATATATTTGTGTCGTTGTACGACGTATTAGCAGAAATTTTTCACTGCATAAATATATTAGCACAAATATATTTAACGTTTTTAGTAATTAGGAAATGAATTCCAAATTTTTGCTAAATTTAAAACAGCTTCAAAATTCTACATCGTCGGGAGTGTACAATTTTAGTGACACATTTACGTTGAAATATATTCTACAGCCGGACGCTGCAGTATTTAAAAACCAGGGTCTACTTTCTAATTCTCCGACATACTTCATATGTTTTAAAAATATTCTCTACCGTCACACTCAGAATTTCTTTCATCAGATGCAGCAGCATGGAGAACAACGATTGTAAAGTTAAACAAAAGTTCTCCACAAGTTGCAGCCTAAGCTGATCAAAGTTTTCATTCGATGGTCCCAGAAAACTCTTCTGTATATTATTTTATCTAACCTAGAATTATTAATTGAAATCTGGCTTGGGTTAGTAGTAGTGTTACTTATCAGAATCTCTCCACCACGGTGGCGCCGGTGGTGCCAATCTCTCAAGCCTTGCAAACATCTAATGACATTAAATAATATATATATATATATATATATATATATATTGTAAATAAATAAATATATTTTAATAAAATTTAATAAGCAGGAGCTTCCAAAACAACAATGGAGCCGAGCTCTGTTGCTTTGTAGGAAAGTCTAAAATGGCGTATGCGCGCTAAAACTCGAGAGCACGACGATAGTTCAGTTGGTGACGGGACATTTCGGAGGACGTAACAAATGATTTTAGAAAGCAAAGACTAGCCGTTGTTTAATGTATCATTAAACAAAGTTGTGAATTTAAGACACAGTAAAAACATTAACGGTAGTATTATCCAGTAAATATCGCTAAGTTAGAAGGTTTTTTTACTTCTATCAGCAGCCAGGAAAGGAGTGCAGTGTTTACGTCTGTATTCCAGCCAGGAATAGTAAAGTTGCAGTTTAAGTCCCAAGCGGTAAAAAGACTAGCAAATTTATGAATCACAGGATTCATATAAGACAACCGGTCAACAGATAGCTGACAAAAAGGAGGATTATCGCAGTTCCTGGAAGCCTATCAAGGTTGACTTAAAGAGTGTAAAATCTGTGAGCCGATACTAGAATCAGTGTAAATTTTTTTTGCAATAGTGTACGCCCGAAAACAAAAGGGATGCTGGAAGCAGCTGAACAGATGTGAAATTACAAAATAATGATTTATGTAAGCGTAATTAAAAGATAGAAGTCAGATTTCGTTCTATTTTTTAATTGTCACGTTAATTTCTTTTCCTTTTAATTTATTTCTATCGATGTATTGTTTAAGTAAATGTGAATTGTTTGTGAATAAGATTTATAAATCAAATTGTTGTGTCCATTATCAAACCCAGTCAAGACCCAGAGAAATTAATATTTTAAATTGTAATTGTCTTTGAGTTATTGCCACAAAATAAATAAATATTTTGTTTGTTAATTTCGATCTATTCATTTAATAAAAGCCTTCCATTTAATTATTACATTTTGGCACTTCACGTGAGATAAACTCTTTAAAATTCTTTAAACTAATAATTAATTAAAGTAAATTCATTTAAATTCAAATTAAATAATTAAAGCTAAATTGTTGATTATTACAATATGTATACCAGTTATCACGGTACACTACACTAATATCATTTTAAGTGTGTTAGGCTTTACTTAAATTGAATGAAACTATTATTATTTGCAGTTTATTATTTATATAAAAATGAGGTTGATTGTCGTTAATCGCATCTCTTAATCTCAGGTAGATACGCCCGTCTAGTAGCGTCAAGGATTGAGAAACTTGGCAGTCTACCTTACGAGCATTCGTCGTCACGCCACATCTGTTGATCATCCAACTTCGCTGTTAGTCTCTCTACCATTACTCGAAGAAGAATGTCTGTCTTCACAACCCCACGTCTGTGCCAACAGTCTGAATTTTATCCATCTTTTTGGCCTATCGTCCTGGACTACGAAATCTCATTGGTCCACGCAATCACGTGTTCTTACGAAACTTAAATTTTCTGGAGGCGTCTTCCCCCCTACGCGCTAATTCATATTTCGGGGAAAAGCACGTACCTGTCGCGGAATTTTTATGACTGTCTTCCTAGGTATGCTCTGTGGTGTCACAAAATCCTGGGATTAAATCCTCGCCAATGTGGCGCCGGCGAGAAACTCGTTCCACCATACCAAGTTCTCAACACTTGCTAATATCGCGAATAAATTTAAATGTAACAAAATATTTCGTATGTAATATGTAAACTATCACACTACAAATAATTTCTTATAGAGAATACATACACATTTAACGTGTAACGGCTGCTCGTAAGCACTTTTGACCATACTTTGTTAAAAGAATTGAGAAATGTATCATAGTCCTGATTAACCTCTCATATTTATCTTTACAGTCCGGGTTATTGTTGAGAGAACGTTAGACCACGACACACATACAGGCGAACAAAATACAACCAATTAATACTCGTGCCGGGGCAAGTGGCTTAATAGCGCACGCGACACGGTCCTCAATCTGGTCCGTGCCGTAATGAAAGTGTCACGTCGCCAGAGTTTATGTGCTTCCTGCTCGGTAAATCCGTGACTTGTCAGGGAGACGCCCCGTCTCAATCCACTCGTCTTCTCTCGACCGTTACGTTGTAAAAAGTTCCGTTCATAGGCTTAACTCTGCTAAGTAGACAAGGACCTATGCACTGTTACGGAAGATAGGCTCAAATCCCAGTTTCACTGCGAATATAGCGCAGTATCACACGTAGCTGCGATGAGTGTCCACACCCAGCTCTACAGACGTGGGTTGATTCACCACTCTGACAACCTACACAAGTGTCTGTATTCACTACATCGACGTTTTTTTAGAGTTTATTTTACATAATCAGCAATCGATCCACAGCACGTTTCTTCTCAACTCTCCATCTAATTGGAGAAACCTTTCTGCAGTGAATAACTTTTAACACCTCATAATGCAAGGATATGGTAATCTAAACGAATACACAGGCCTTGGTGAATCTTTGCGCAACATTAAGTACCTTTTATCCAGTTTGAAACCATCCATTTCACCCACAGTCCTTGGTGGAGCATTGGCCTTCATTACTCATCCTCAATGCCATCCTACTAGTGGAAAAAGTGATTGTATTCTCTCTTCCTATATTCATCGGTAAGACTTTTCGTAATTTTCATTAAATTAATTATGACAATCTAAATTTAATGACAACTTTTTTCAGTTCCAACTGTCCAATTATTGCCTGAAAGACTACGTCTGACAGAATCGAGATCTTGGCCGAGTAGAGTAAGCAAATGTGGTAAGGCAATTATGCAAAGCGGACTATGTGAGCTTATTTTTGAGAACTAGTGCCTCACGTAATTGCAATAAGACGAGCTTTGGATAAGAAAAGTTTTATCTTCTCCATTGACTATTATTTTTAATCTCGTAAATCATCCTATGATTTTATTAGATACAGTTTTTCGCTGTAATTAATAGAATATTTTTCTTCGTTAATTTACCTTTTTACTACAAATTCCCCAATCTGATAGAATCATAACCGAATTTCGTCAAAATGTGAATCCCTAGAGGAACCTGCTTAATATATTTTGTTGTTAGTGGAAACTAAACAAATGTGTATTTATAAACTCTTGATATTTTTATTTTATATTTATTAATTTCTAAGATGGATAAGAATTACACTAAACCTTTGTGCCAAACCAACGACCTTCGTTAGATGCTGTGGTGTGATAACCCTTAGAAAATGTTCCACTGGGTGGTCGCTTCCTGTCCGAAGAGAGTGACCATTAACGCTTCAATGGATTCAGTCATATGCAATCAAAATTCTCGCTGCATTTGATATGTTAAAAGGAAGGCGATACCGAGACGGTGTGAATGGACGACGGTGTCCCTGGTAACCTTTCACTCACAATGGGATAATCTCCTGCGAGGCATTAACCTGTTGACGACCTTTCAGTGGATCATTTCGTCTACCAACCAGAATATTAATTTTTCATTAGTCAAACGCATCTCTTTTTTGATGAAAACATATATTCAGTAAACTTTAGGAATAATAAATTAAGTAATTTATATTGAAAGTTGTTTACCAACTATGATCGTTATACCACGGAGATGATGACTTGTTTATAGTACGGTCGCGAATATATTTTCTAACTATCTGGGTGCCCGGCGTTGCTCGTGTACTTATGTATATAAACTCGAAAAAGTATTTAATTGAATACTTAAATATATTCCTTGAGTATTTCAGGATATAATTGTCAATTGTCACTCAGTCTTCATACATTACGAAATATTACATTGATGAAATTGTTAGCTAGACTCACAACTAATATAGCGCGAAAATTAACTTACATTTTCCGCAAGGATGGTAAAGTAATTCGTATTCTTCTTTATTACCATTCGATGGAGTATTGCTGTATAAAATTATACTTTTTATTTAAAGAAAATATTTCTGCTTTATTTCATTCCTAATAAAGGAAATATTTCCTTTGTTCGTTGCGTAGTAACGTCTTTCTCTCGCGTGACGTCATTGTCTCTTGGCGCGCAGTAATTTAATATTTAATGATCACGGTTTTTAATTATAATTCTTTCCACATGTATGCTAGGCGTTTCTCACCCCCACAGTACCGGTTCTTGATTTTGGCAGAATACGTATACCAATTTTTGTTGCATTCTGTCCACGCGATAAAATTTGTATAAAGAACAACGTAAATACATACATACATACAAATATACATCCTTTTTTATTATATAGATAGCGTGTGAGTTATGAACAAGAAATAAAATATGTTCTTTCTAACAAAATTTAATATTCGAGCAAAGAGAAATATTTACATCTAAAAGGCGTGGATATTATACAGTGATTTTTCTGATACAATTATTTATGTTGTCGCCTTATTCTCGTACAACAAGTAAAGTTTCTCGTGACTCCAACACGGCAAAACTGCTACACAACAATTTCTTGCGTTTCTCTCGTAAATTTCCAATCGAAGTATCTGTGATACAATTAGAACCAGTGAAAACCATGAGTCATTTCTATTCGTTTTTCTGCTTCATACATTACATTAATATAGTTATGATCTAACAAAATCCAACCACGGTGTGAAAGGCCGTGACTTCCTCGCCAGTAAACACCTTATGGTGTTACCCTCACGGCGTCTGCTGTAAAAGAAGTGATTTCCTCAGGTAAATTTATGACGGTCTTCCACGTAAAGTATCGCGGTGGGATCTTACCTGGTGAATGAGGTCCACTCATATATCAGAGGTTAAACGGTTCAGATTGGGCGAGGCGCCTCCAAAACACCCGGAATTATGCAATTATTTGGGATGCATAACTCAAAAATTAACCCGCCATGGTTAAGTGCAGGGGAAGTCGACGGCTGTATAAACAAACACGAATTGACCGAGGAGGTCGTACATCTTCACGACAAGTGACTCAATGCGCAGCTCCGGCTATTATCATCCATCTCAGCTGGGCTGAACCAAGTAGGTCCGCACCCATAAGACTGCACGGTCTCTCAGCCGTTTCTCTGAACACATAAAACTGAATACGAATAGTTTTTCGCATCTCTCTTCATTACTTCTCTTCTCAAGCATTTGTTTCACTTCCAAGTTGATTTCAGTTCCTTCCTCACGTTATAAAAGCACTCAAATATTTCACACATAGAGTCTGTAAGTCTCATAATAGAATGTCCTATTAATAATATTACAAACATAGAGCATCAATTAAACCAACCTTATAGCTTTGTATTCAGGATCTCAAAAATATCATGAATCATGAACAAAAATTACAAATACATACTCTGGAAAAATAGTGCATTAATCCTATTATTTCTAGAGTTACGAATTCATCAGAAGATTTTTATCATCAAAGGAGGTAATATTTAATATTTTCATATTGAATTTTCCACTTCGAATGGTTTTCCAAAACAAATATTGACCACAAATATTACAGAGTAATAAAAATGGCTTCACTTTTATATAAAATAATTAAAATTATTTTAATTTGTGACAATATTAAGAATAAATGAAACCATGGAATGAGAAATATTTCCGGGTATCTGCGGGTCTTATGCCTGAGTATCGTTTTTCTAATAATTTGGTTCAAATATTTTTCTTTTCACACGTAATTTTGGCTTCAGCGTCATGAAGAATTGTTGTGGAACGACCCTGATGGTCATCTCGATGTAGGATTGGATAAGGAGCATTTTCTGCTTGGGTGAAACTTCGATTTTCCTTCCCGGCAAGCTCATAAACATTTATCTCAGAATTAATTAACTTCTTCGGAAATTATTTCAAAATTTTCCTCACATATATTATTTCCATTCACTGTATAAAAACTATTTCATGACCGCTTTTCCAATACTAGCACGGCATAGTTCTAAGACTTTGTAGTCGCCTCGGGTCTCTTGGTGACGGAATAATATAGCCACTTTCATCAGACGACATTTAAAATCCTGCTCCTTCAAAGAAATGGGCTTCAAGTTGATGAACATTTCCAGGAACATCGTAATTAGTTGCCATGTCCGTGCGTGCTTCTAAAACTGTCCTGGGCTGCATCCTTTTTTGCGCAACGTTAACGTTTCCGTAACTGTCCACAAACATATGATTATCATCGTTTCTTTTCTTCGTGGACGTTTCCTCCGCAGACAGCTTCAAAAGCGATCATAACGTCTCATTATTTTGCAGTTATTTGCTACTCGTTTATGTTAGTAAATGAATGACTGCTTTAGTAAAGACGATCAGAAGGTCTCTGTGATGGTAGCTGAAGGCGAGTTCTTAAGAGCGTTTGTCTTCGGAGGAGCCGCGTGATGAATGATGTTCTCGTTGGCAAGGCGGTCATTACACAGCAGCCCCACTAACGGTTTAATTAACAGCCTGCGTTTAATTATTCTGGAAGGAGGCTGGACCAGGACAAGTCAATCCCACCCTTTGCTTCCAGCAGCTCCTCCATCACGCACCTGAACGATCTTCCCGCTCGGATAACTGCTACCTGTTGATCGTCAACAGCGAGAAATATTTCTTGTGATGTTTATTAAGAGGCTATCGATGGTCCATCTACGGGTACACGAACAATTAATTTAAAGCATTGTATCTAACAAGTAACATTACTTACACACCAAGCTCCATGTTAAAAAATGGCGCATTCGTAATCCAGCTGGAAACATTTAATCAAGGAAAATACCATGATTTAAATAAAGTTAAAGCAACATGTAATAAAACATCAATTAAACTGTAAAATCGTTCTTGTATTTATTTAGACTGAACTAATAGAATATTTGTCAAGAGAAGGCAAATTATTTTTATTATTATAATTTATTTATGGCGAATGCCATACAACCACTATGTGAATTTTCATTTAATTTATCATCCTTAGCATGAGAGATTATTTCAGAAAATATTTTTACCTTCTGCCCACCATCCCATTATTTTAAATCCTGCGTCTGAGTGAAAGGAGGCGCATCTTGTGCTCTTAATACTTTAATATGTTACATATTTAAATTCAAAAACAGATGTTTCGGTTTCTACATAGCCCCTGACTTAAATAACGTCCGACCAAATTCATTCACTAGAAATATTCATCTGAGATGACAGTTCATATCTAAACGCTGTATTTAAACAATAAATATCGAGGCGTCAGGGATATTTATGTATTAATTACCCTGGGAAATATTTCGCTAATTGAAATATCATTTTAAAATCATTTAAAATGAACAGATGGTCGAAATATGTTAAAAATCTAGAGGAAAAACTGGAAAGAGAGTGAAAAATAATACGCGAATTTCTTTAAATACTTATCCTTGTAATTTCACTATCAGTGAAGGAAAAAAGAGGTTTTCTAAGTCAAAGTTAAAGTGTTGAATATCATCAAGGCAATTAAAATTATGAATTTCGAAGAGGTCAGCGTTTATCTGTCGTTTTAATCAGCATACGTAATTTTGAGTGAAATATTTGATACCTTTCATAGTGATAATATTTTCATATATAATGTATTGGTGGACTCTGCATTAAATATACCTTTACGGCTCTTCAAGGTTATTTAATATCTAAAACGTCGTGAATAGAGTTGGTTCGATCCTGGTCATTCATAAATCACAATATCTTTGTGATATTACGTTATGTCTATTGTATAAATCGTTATAGATTTCTTCTATAGCAAGTCTAGGATAAAAAAAACATTGTAATAAAATGAATTATTTATATACTGAAATGAAAACTATTACTTTACTTCATAGAAAAAATATATTATATAAAATAATTTCGTAAGTAAATAGATTGATTCTCTTACATTATAAAATGACGGGGTCATACACAGAAAAAAAATTATTAAAGACAAAAGAATAAAAATTTGATAAAAAATTGTAAGGTTAAAAAATTAGAAAGGTTAAGTGAACTACTTAATCTGCTTTTGTATTGTTTTCGACTTTGTTGTAAGTCACCAACATCTATGGATAATTTATTTACGTACACTAGAGTAATAAATGAAAAGGTATTGAACGTTATTTCCTCGATTTTATTCGGAATTATACTCTTTATATATTAGACTGATACTAAAAATACATTACGAAATAAACATGTACAATGTACTAAATGCTGCTAAATGTTATTAAGTTAGTGATTAGGAAAAAATTTCCAAAGGTATACGATATGCGTAAAGGATTAAATAGCTACAAATTTTAACAATATATTCGCTTAGCCGTCGGGAGTCGTCCTTCAGCCAATTTCCTAGAATTAAGTGGCTGCCGCATGGTCGAAGTCAGCTAGGAAATCAGAAACAGAGCTGGCCAAAATATTCCTCAAGTAAAACACTCTGCATAGCTGTCGTTTCAATAATCCGCATTAATACATTTTAGCTTACTTAGTTTGATGTGCCATTAAAATAAATAATACTTAAAACATTCGAGTGAGACACAAGAATACTTAACATTCAAAGGATTAATTTATTTACCCCTTCAGAACCTATTACAAGTAGCACAGTTTCGTGATTTATGCGTGGTATGTGAAGTGAAGTACGCGCTCCTGTGTGTCTAATGTAGACATAAATTAAGTCTACAAATCTGTGAGTGTGGGTTTGGTAGCAGCAGCCGTTGTATGCTGATGAGTGAACAGTAACAGTGGCTCTGTGTGTTAATGGGACCTCAGAGACGCCAACTTTCGCAGCTTATCCTCTTCGTAGATGCCACGACATGGTAAAGGCGAAGGAATGCAGGTCGATTCCAAATACGGATCAGGCCCAACCCTTTGGAACGAAGATTCCTGGTCCCCACCTGGCCACCGCGAATTTGCATCTCCCTGAGTTACTGACCTCTAGCTCCAATGCTAATATTCGCAGATGGCATTGTCTTCTTCTGGTTGGAAAAGGAGGAATGAACAAGGAAAAGCGGCCGAAGTGCACATTATAAAATCAAGAGTGCTCGGTTGTTGAAATTCCATCCTTTAGGTTACTAAATTTTTCACTGATTATATCTGAACTTCCGAACAATTAATTCTAGATTATCAGCCAATTTTTTCTAGTTTGCTCTGAAGCAACCCCCGGATTAATCGGGTGGGTGTGTTTTGAAAAACAAAAAAGATAAAGAAAACACTTAAATATTTTATTAACTATGATAATATAATATACACAAAAAAAATAAGTTTAAAAGCTATACTACATGTTCTATCTTCAAGTTACGCATTAAACAATTAAATCCACAGTTACGAAGATAGTTAAGTATAACATTAAACTAAACACTGTAAGAGAAATTGGTGAAGTATATAATTTCATTCAATTCTCTGTCAGTCTTTTTATTTGGTCTGATGCATATAATATTTCATATGAGAAGCTGTCTGCGAGGGCTATTCTCTCGCAGGCAGTACCTGCAAGGGCTGTTCTCTCGCAGGCAGAACCTTGTAGGTGTGACAGGAAGGGGCTACCTTTGGGGATGTCTTTTCCTATCTCCGTTTTTGAACTAAGGTTCCCACAAGCCGAGGCACCTCGGTCTGTTTTGAGAGGTGTATGTTCCGGGGTCACAGACCTTGGGCTTACGGTAAGAGTTGTTCGCTGTTCCCATTGGAACAGTCGGCCAGCTGCCTCCTAAACTGGTCAAGGTACGGACAAGGGAATGCTGCGACCCCACAGCAAACTCTTCTCTCGCTATCGGAAGGGCGTGGGACAAGTACTCAATGCTCGAATTACCTAATGCAGGTGTTCCTATGGTTTTCCCTGCATTTCTTTTAGGCGAATTCCGGGTAGGATCCTTAAGCTATAGCCCGGCGGCCCTAGTTAACCCTTGGCTACCTTCCTCTACCCTTCCGCGTCCGCCATTTCAAATCCGTTCCTATGCTATTAAAGGGGAGTTGCCACCATGTGGATTACCCTCATGTAGCCTGTTACCCTAAAAAGAATATTTAATATAATATGAATAATTTTTAAATTACCCTAGACGTGTAATGATCTAGTACCTCCTTTATAATATTGCCGAAAATTTTCAAATTGATCTTAAAAGCCGATGATAAATGCCGATTATCGAAAATCATCCAGGCATTTCAAAAAACGGTTTGCTTTAGTAACAAAATCCGTGCTGACATCGGACGAGGAAGCCTGTGAGAGCTTTCTCTAACAGGTGAACATTCTCAGAGAGCTCTGGAGGGGGCTACCTTTGGGGATGCCCTCTCCGCTCTCTGGTTTTTTCAACTAAGGTTCCCGCAAGCGAAGGCAACATGGCCTGTTTTGAGAGATATATGTTCTGGGGTCGCAGACCTTGGGCTCACGGTATGCGTTGCCTGATTTTCCTATTGGAATAGTCGGCCAACTGCCTCCTAAACTGGTCGAGGCACGGAGAAGAGAATGCTGTGTTCCCACAGAAAACCCCTCTCCCGCCATCGGAAGGGCGTAGGACTAATACCAAATGCCCGACCTACCTGATGCTGGTTTTGTCTGGGTTTTCCCTGCATCACTTTTAGGCAAATTGCCGGGTAGGATCCTTAAACTATAGACCGGGGGCTCTAGTTAACCCTAGGCTACCTTGCTGTACCTTTCTGCATTCCCCTTTCAATCCCTATTATGCTATAAGAGGGGAGTGGCCTATATGTAGCCTGTCTACACTTTGTTCTTCTTCCCGTCGCCGGAAAACCCAAAGTTGGGTACTTCTGAGCAAGCTGGAGAAAAACAACTTTACCAATACCGCGTCGGTAAAGGCAACGACATTTTTCCCGTGTGAGATAACAATTTATAAAAAGCGACCGAAAAAGACTGGCGAGGCTACTACAACTGGAACATGTTGAGATGTTATCAAAGTTTGTGCAGCTACGGTAACACATCGTAAAAGCAAAAGAGAAGCATTATATACTGAACTTGATAAAATAATACTGTATCTGATTCATAAAAATGCCATGTAAATAGATTTACAACTTAAAAGTTTAAGCTATTCTATTTTAAGCCAATGTTTTACTTACCCATTACATATGTTAATTTAGAAATATAGCTCTTCATGAAAAACTAATTGATACACTACCATCATAAAAATGACAAGGACTTAAGAGTGATATTTATCAGGAATTTGTCCATTGTATACTATTAATGATACGATCCTTCCGCCTCTTATTAAAATGATTTTATCATCTAATGGAAATTATTAATATTAATTATACCTTTGTGATAGTTAAACACTTCTTAATAAAATTCTTTTATCAAATTAAGGCGTTATTTTATTGGAACGACTTGTGTATTACTAATGAAATTAATAAAAAATGGATAACATTAGAAATCGTTAAAATTGATCATCATTATTTTCTAGTGACAAATAACGCATTCACGGCCCGGTTTATGTATAAAAATATATTTTCAGCATAATGAAGGTACAGGGAATTATTTCCACAGGAAACCAGTCGCTGCGGAAACATTAAAGACACACACACAAAAAAGGACATAACTCGTTAGAGAGCAATACACCTAATTTAAATATTTAATATATGCTTATTGAATGGCGACAAGAGTAAAAAAGGCCTGTGTTTGATTTATTAACATTAATTTATGCTCTTACGATAATAAGAGAATAAAAAGTCTTCCGAGACTGGATGAATCGGCTTTCCGTTCATTGACGGCTTGTCGTTCTTCCCTCAAGTTCTTTTCTCTATTAATAATAATTCCTGTTTCAAAAAGTTAAATTTATTAAACACGCACTTCTTAGGAGCATTTTGCTTACATGATTAGAAGATATGGATACACAACTTTGCTCAGAGAAGAAATAGCTTTCGATGAATAAAAAAAGAAATACTTAAATGCACAATTTATTTATTCTTATATTCTGATAAATACTTATAATTTTATTTACTCAAATACTTTCCTATTGTTTATGTAGGTAACTCATTTCTCTTCTAGAATTCATTGCTATATTAATGTTTATATATTTTTATACATTTATTATAATATATAATTTGGCTTAATTTGTGTTAAATATATAGAATATTAATATTAACGTGATTGTTATTTAAATGATGGGCCGCAAGTGTTTTTTAATTTGATTAACGTCGTACCTGGGATTATACAAATTTCTTTAAAGCTAGTTCCTTTATATCCTATACATATGTTAAGGTAAATTTTCATATTAGTTTTTTATATAACATGTTATATCTGTTGGTAAACAGTGACAGAAAAACATTTCTATGTGGATCACCAATACATGTAAATTATTTAGCCTAAATAGAACTGGCGAGCATTTTTTAAAAATAATTCTATAATATTTTTCTGAAAAAGGTGAGCAAAAATCTAAATCCGTGAATCGTAGTCGTGGTTCGTTGTTTTCAGCATTTTGGAAGTGAAGTTTTTTATTTTATCACCCTTGTGTTAGTCAAACGAACATTGCAAACTGTATGTTTTTCTCCATTTTTTAGCATTATAATATAGTCCTCTCCTTCCAAGTCCGAGAAATATATTTTAAATCAAACTCAAGATTCATATATTTCATGTTGTTTTATTTTTTTCTTTGCCATTACATTATATTTCCTTTAGATGAAACAATATTATAAGATGGGCGTATTTCACTGATGCGTGGGTGGGAAAGTTGATATAAAAAACGACGCTTGGCGTCGACGCTGCTATCTGCAACCGGAATTACCTGAGAGTGGTCTGGCCACTTACGTCCTAAGAGCGCTTTCGATACGCCAAGAGGGCGCCAGGCGTCTGATATCGTGGCGGCGCTATTTCAGGAAAGGCTAAGGATATTATCCGCCACAAGAGACCACACAGGATTAAAACGTTTATTCCACGAACTTTCACTTTACGTAAGCAAAGTATAAATGAAAAAATGCATCTGTTTTTTGTCTGATGGTGAAGGTTTCTGGAATGGTGACGAAAAACAGACCCCAGAACCATAAAAAAAAGATTTCTGTAATAATGACGCTACACCCCATTGAAAGCTTTTTTAAAAAACAAATAATTTGAACGACTTTACGCTTTTTATAGTTTTTTGAACCAATTATTTACTCAATCTGACTAAAACACAGTTTTATAATCATTTCTGTTTTCTAATAAGAATTATTTTCTACCACGAGCGATACAGAATCCTGATACAACTAAGATTCAATTCGATAAATATTTACGTTAAAAAGTTGTATTAGCTTTTAATGGTTTAATAACATTTACTTTTTTCCCTTAATAATTTCATTCTGTGTCTCGTTAAAATATACTCTAAAAGATATTTAAAATATATTAGTTCAAATTTTCTATAATTACTTTTACTCCAACCAGCCTTAGAAAAATCTACCTTTATAAAACCTGAGTTGGAATTATATTTTCATATTTACATAGTAAAATAAAAGACGTCTCAACACCTTCTGTCGAATTACTCAAGGGCAGTTTCAAAGACGTATAGGTTTCTTTTCCTGGAGCCTGCGAGAGGATTCTCTCGAAGGCAGAACCTTTTAGGAGAGATACGAAGGGGCTACCTTTGGGTATGCCTTTTCCTCTCCGTTTTTGAACTAAGGTTCCCACATGCCGAGGCACCTCGGCCTGTTTTGAGAGGTGTATGTTCCGGGGTCGCAGACCTTGGGCATACGGTAAGAGTTGTTCGCTATTCCCATTGGAATAGTCGGCCAGCTGCCTCCTAAACTGGTCGAGGCACGGAGAAGGGAATGCTGCGTCCCCACAACATACTCCTCTCCCGCTATCGGAAGGGTTTGGGACAAGTACCTAATGCCCGACCTACCTGATGCAGGTTTTTCTAGGGTTTTCCCCTGCATTTCTTTAGGCGAATGCCGGGTAGGATCCTTAAAATATAGCCCGGGGGCCCTAGTAACTCTTGGCTACCTTTCTCTACCCTTCCGCATCCCCCCTTTAAAATCCCTTCCTATGCTATTAAAGGGGAGTTGCCCAATGTGGATCACCCTCATGTAGCCTGTTGCCCTAAAAAAAATGAGTTTAACAGACCTCAAAACATTCTATTACCTTTTCTCGTAATAGGAAAAAGTTATTCCCCTCTGTATTCATACTCTTGATTTACGATTCTCCTTTCATCAAATTTAAACATTAATTTGTTATATTATTTATACGTATTAAATTCTTATTTTATTATCAGAACCACTTTTTATTAATTTCGTTTAAAAAATATATTTGAAAAGTCTTCTAAAATCGGTCAGACAAAATATTTAACTTTCGTCCAAATCCGGCAAAGACTATTAGGTCACCAAATTACCCGATCGCAATTTAGGTTTTAATGGCCTTCATATCAATATATTCAATTTTAGAACAGTACGTAAGGGTTGACAAAAATGAACGAGATTTGCTGTAATTTTATTTATTCACTGATGTATTAGAACAGCAGGTTTAACACATTTTTGCACTCGTTCCTATCATTATTTTGCATATTGCTTTCCGTCAGTGTTTCTACCTCTTACACTGTTCAAAAATGGGTCCATTTTAACGCCGAATTATTTTGAATATGACGAACATTCTTCACCATAAAAATAACACTTGGTCTCATTTGCCGGCTTTTTAAGTTTCACAAAAAATCTGATGTTAAAGCACTGATCGGTTTTCGGTTACAAAATTTTCTTACGTAGCATAAAAAATATTTTTGATCTGCTCTCACCCACTGCACCGAGTCGATCAATGGAATACAAAAATGCGTTGAACACTACGTCTGCCTCAAGTCAACCCGGAAAATAATCCCTGAGTTACAACATCAATCTTTTTCCTTTTCGGGTTGTTTGACACACGCGGTGTGTCAGGGCTCTGAAAGTGTGAGTGAGAATCTGGACCCGAAGGTAGTAGCTGGAGGTCGACCGCCGCTGGGTGCCGTAATTAAAGCGCAGTAGTAGTTGTTATTGTGTTTACTGTAGAATTGGCCCGTCGCTCGAGAATAAAGACTGGCAGACCGTAATGGCCAAATAATGAAGACACCTCGTGCACGGTTCTCCGTGTCCAATCGCTCCCTGCGGCACACGTGGGCCAAACAAAGACGGAGACGGACAACCTTCAACCTTTCCTGTTACTTATTACGCTCTGAAGTCGAGACAATCGAAAATGTTTGTCAATTTTCAGATTCTTTAGCATTTATATAAAATTCTATCATCTTTCATTAACATTTTATTATGATTTTACTTTAATTGTGAAATTCTATCGGTGACCCAAAGTATCAGTATGGTAAAATCTCGACCGGAACAGGATTGAGCCCGGGAGTTGCACTGAACTACCCTTGTCGACTCCAGATTCGGTGCGAATTACTCCATTGAATCTTCTATCTGTGACCCTAATTTCTTACAACCTTATTCCTTCGAAAAATATTTGTAACTAAATATGTCTGCAATATATCTAGGATCATTGTGAGGCAACATATCTCCATTTCATTTTG
The DNA here is from genome assembly GCA_037074705.1 of Zhengitettix transpicula. Classification (NCBI taxonomy): domain Eukaryota; kingdom Metazoa; phylum Arthropoda; class Insecta; order Orthoptera; family Tetrigidae; genus Zhengitettix; species Zhengitettix transpicula. The sequence goes on along the minus strand of CM073593.1, from coordinate 31,353,716 downwards.
GTTTGGATGATCAATTAATATATAGAAATTACTGTATTTTAGCAGAGAGCTGTAAACATTATTTTTTAATAGTGCCTCCAATGAATTTAAAGTGGAGTAGCGTGTTCGGATTCCTACTGAAACCGAAAAGAACCACAAAAATGATTCAATTTTTTGTCAAAACTCGAGTATGGAAAAGCAAAGTAGTCAGAGTACAATATGTTAAACGGAAAGGAAATGGGCTAAGGTATATTTAACATTTTTAAACTTATCTGTGAGAATAGCCGTTGAGAAAATTCGACCTATCAATCAATTGCCAATTTATTTCTGTAGGATACATCAAATTTTCAAAAAGTAACATTGGAAATAATGAAATATTACGTTTTTGTAGCGATAACATTTCCAGAGTCTTTGGAGAAAGAACCCTGAAATATTTGATGTGAACTGTATTGGAAAGGATAAGTATAAAAATTCGAATAATAAACGTATATTATCTACTTCTGAAATTTCAATAATTTTAGTGTTTCTCTTATGTGTAGATTAGGCCTAATTATTTATTTTTCATCAGAGGATCAGACCGATTGTTTTAATTGTAGGGAGTATTAAAGAAGCTGCGTTTATCTTTATGTTAACTGTAAATTAGTAGTTGTTAACAATTTTATTATTTGTATCTAATTGTAGTCACTTGGTTCGTGTGCTCGTATCCTGGCTCGAGCTTAATTTGCCGATGGCAGACTAAAAATTATAATACTCTACTTTTCTGGGAAGTTATCTGAGAAATATCTCAACATGTATGGATCACTTCTATTAAAAATTCTGAAATACATCTGTATTTTTTGGGCATATATCCACTTCTTTTATTGCGTTTCCTTTTTACAGGTCTGTACATTTTTTATTTTAAAAAGTGACAGGATTTGTATAAGTAATACGAAACGCGCCGGATCCAATAAATTCGTGGCATTTAAATCTGTAATTTCTGGAACTGCAGAAGCCATTTATAAGGCTAGTGTTTAATTGAGAAGAAAAGCTGACGAAGAAGCGTTTAGGGAACCTGTTTCGTCTCCATGTATTGCGGGTTGCATTTGTGTCTCAAACTGTACAGTTTGTCTCAATGTTTTATCATATAATTTTCTTATCTTTCGTCGTAGTTAAGCAGTAACTTAACTTATTTGAAATTTATCAAGCACATAAGTGTTTGAAACAGTAAAATTTGAGATCATCTTGTAGTAGTAGATGCTAAACCGATGTCTCATACTTCCTTTTTGGTTCGCCTTTCATTTTTGATTGATCTAGGAGTGGTCTCCATAATATTGTCGAATTTGGATGCGCCATGTAGCTGCAGATAATGGCTGTCGTTAATAGTCGTAATCTGTCTTGTGGCGGTACAAGCCGTTAAAATTAGTCGCATGTCCCGGCGTCCGCCAATGGACTGTTCGACCCGATAATATATTTTTAGTAGCACGAATACATTAACGAGGCAGGGACCCGTCGTAAAACTATAATTAATTGCTTAGGTAAAGGCGCGTGGGTGTGTTGGTTTTCGCCGGTGACTCACAAGGAGAGAGAGACAGAACTCCCGCTGCGAACGACTCGAGGTGTCATCGAATAGCGGACCCCGCCCTTCGCGATCTCCCGCGGAGTCGCACCATTATCCTCGCAAGCTTGACAAATGATCCCAAGCTGTATTATATCACTCGCTCTACCTAATTCATCCCATAGAAAGAGACTCTATAGATGGCCGTCACAACATGTCTCCGCAAATTCACAGTGGCTACTTCAGACTTGAGCTTTTCCTTTTAACAAACATCAGTAGCATGTTTTCTTTGACATGTATCTTAGCCAAAAGTAAAATATTTTATTTTGTTTTTTCAGACTACTACCATGAACTCGGGCGCTACTGTAGAGAAGCTGAAATTCTACAACCACACGGAATGCAGGTGTGAAGATCGCATGGACATGGTGATGCCAAGAGATATGGGATACGAAAAGAGGTTGCCGGAGAAGCAGAACCACAAGTAAGGATCTCTTAATACGATCTCAGAAAGAAATATGGGAATCTGTCTTTTTCAAGAATTGTGCTCTGGGTTCTGTATCACGGGTTGCGTTCCAATGCTACAAAAGAGAACTCAAAAATTAATTTGTGATATACGCAATCATTTCGATACTAAACATATAGTCCATAATGAAAATAAAATTATTTTACTAAAGCTCTTATCGAAAAATTGGCGATACGTACGATTCGACAGAACAGTTGAACATGGAACCACAAGGTAATTATTGGCATACTTACTAATTTCCTGGGTTCTATGCCCGGCTTTAGAGTATTCTCTATATTACGTTGTCAATTCAGTAATCATTTGCTATCAATGTAGCAAATTATACTAATTCACTTCACTGAATGGCAGCTTTGTATCTCGGTCTGTCAACTGTGATTCATCTCAGATACTTCAATGAAAATTTTTGCTAATGTTTCTTAGAAATAATCTCATTAAAATAAAATGACTTGTTAATCTACAATAGTTAAGGACAAATCCATTAACTTGCTAATAGTTCCATTGATTCAATTAATATTTTATAGATCGAAAGGCCAAATTTTAAGTCACGTAGTTTGAAGGAACTAAAACAAAAAAGTAGCAGAAGACAAAATACTGATGAATACTGATAAATATCATCTGTGAATGAAAATGTTCAGGAAATGAATAGGGATCATTATTTCATTTCTGGAATATTCAACTTCCGTAGTAGGGAGTTCTAAATTCATTAATAGTTATATGTTTTAAAACAAAGACCTGGCTCGTATAAATTAAAATTATCCGACATAGAGTGTAATATCAATATTTATCGGCATTTAATTTAAAAACTACAGTTTCATGAATAATGGCAATTTTAATATATAATTTTATTATATAAACAACGTTTCGACCTTTACAAGTAAAGACAAATAATTAATTTACAAAGTATGTGACTTACATTCAATAACAAAAGTATGGAATTAAAAACAATACTCCATAATTCATAAATATTACAAAATATTAAAATTTTAATTTTATGTGCATTTGTTGAATAATTACCTTTAATTAATTTTAGATATAACCAAATATTCTTCTCCATGAAATCAATATGTAAATAATTTAATATTTATTTTAAAGTTCTCATAATTATTCAATTGTCAATACCTGAAGAAGTAAAAATTCTAGGACAAAACTTTGTTTCTATAACATAACTTTATGTGAGAAAAAATTTATTATTATTCATGAAACCTTGTGTTACGACTTAATATTAAACCTATGATTTATTTAGCCTTGTTATTTTAGTTGGAAATTAATTTTTTGTTTATAATCACGTTTGTATAGATGTTGCATCATATTATTCGTTAATTTTCCTGACTAATACAAAATTGGGATAACGCTCGGACAGTCATCTAGTACATTACACAAATACTTCATCTACAAAAGCAGAAATAATATTTCTAGGAAATTATATAAAATAATATTCATTTTGAGTTTACGTATTAAAACTTTTGCAAGTTTTTATTTAAGTGATTGTTTCCCTGGAGTAAAATTACTTATTAATTTTATTGTGATTCTATATATGTATTTCAAAATATCAACTCCTAAAATGTGTGGAAAAAAATAATTTCACATACTTTTAGATAATCATATATACCTGTAAAAAATGTTTTAATCACATTGAAATGGAATAATTTGAACATTATCAAATTTTACATTTCGAATGTTCGTTGTTTATTGTCTCTTTTTTCGCAGTGGTCCATCCTGCAAGTGTCCTAGCCACTTTGAGGTTCGGAGGCTTCACGGAGGAAAAGTGTGTAGCTGTGAGTGCTATGGGAAAGACCCTGACTGTCTGAGGCTCGCCAGGGGGAAAGAATACTTTTCACACAGAGACCGCGTGTAAGTATCTCTACTGGATCAAAAATCCTCAAAAGCTAAAGTTAGTGTTCATAGCACATGAGATTTTAACTTTTCGCTAGAATTTATTTTTAATATGTTATTATTAAGACTGTTTTATTATATTATTTAAAATACATACAGAAAATGTAGTCCTCCTAAATTTTTATTAACATTAACAGGAGCTTTGTAGTCAACGCTGGGTAACGGCTGATAATGGTCGCATTCAGCCTAGGATATTAAATAACCTTTCAAGTAAAGTCGGTAGATACACGTAGGACGAAAAAGTTCTAGAACAAATGTTGGTGACGTGTCCGGTGGTCAGTTGTCCGGAAATATAAACGAAGTGAACTAAAGTCGTCTGCGTATTTAGGCTGTGAACAGTGAATGGCATGGTAAATAAAATTCTTTAAAAAACTAGTGAGAACAGTTCTGATAATATGGGATGTAAAAATCTTCCATTGTAAACCTTTGATAAAAATTGCGTACCTTCAGATTTATTTAAATTTCTGTAGATTTCTTTGAATTTCAGATTTATTTAGATTTTATATTAACAGTTATTGTAAACTGAATTATTATTTTTTGTAACTCTTTGATTTTCATTTGATTTGGTGATAATTACAAAATACTGTAACTATTAGAGGCACAATAAGCAGCCTTGAAGGATTAAGAATTTCATTAAAAGCTGTGACAGGAATTAAAAAAGTGATGTAAAGAACCAAAACTAAATAGAAATTTGTATTAAATTTATCTTTCAAAGTTGTAATAATCCATGTATAAATCCTATTATCATTTTTATTTAAAATGAATATTGCAATAATTGCACTCCAACGTGGGGGCTTTTATTATTATTTTAATTTTTATATTACAATATATATATAATGCTTACTTATTTATGTGTTGACATTTAAATGAAATACACTATTAACTTTAAACAATAAAACAAAATTTATTATGCCAAATTTAAAACAATTATTCAAAATACAAAATATAATTGGGATACCATAGACGAAATTTATTAATGAAGAAATTTATACTAAAAGATTGAGTTTAAACAATTTATTTTTATCAATAATTAAAGAACGATCTGACGTTTATCTTTTAAAACGGTTTACAATAATTTTAAGGTTTTCTTTCTACTTACGGCAGCCAAGATTCACATTAAATTTTCGTAGCACAATGGTGGGCTTTTCACAGATTCTTATTATTCACAGACTCTAATTATTCACAAACTCTAATTAACATAGTTTGTCGGTTGGTTTAAAACGAATTGGTTACTTCTCGATGATTTACTGCAACCCGGATTTGTAGATCTCGTGAGTCATGTTGAAAAAGCAACTCACTAGTTTGGTCTGTTGACTGAAGATTGCTTTACTTTTTGCAATTTGATGTAACAGCGTACTTATTACTGGAACACATTCTTTCGTTCCTTAAATTAAACCTATTTTATTCTCGCTGCTGACTGTCAAAACTGTTCAAACTATCGTGAATTAGACTTTTGATCTGTTCTCCTCGCCGCTTACTGCCCAACTGTGTCTGTTCGTCTCACAATTTTGAGCGCGTAAATCTTCTCCCCACCATTCAACAATACTCTCCTTTCATTGTCTGCTTGTTTTGGCGTCCGCTACCGCTATCAACAATGTGTCCTCTACAATTCAACTTTTCATTAGAACAATGCCTTAATTACCAATTATTACAATATATTACAATATATATATGACCAAGAGGAAAAACTAATCAAGTAAGTTTTCTCGACGAAATTATTATATATATATATATATATATATATATATATATATATATATATATTGTAGTAAATAGTAATTAATTCATTATTATAATTATAAAGTTGGATTGTAGAGGACTTATTATTGGATATAAAGCGGACGCCGCAACACATACGCGGCGACACAAAGAAATAATGCATTGTTGGAGTTCAGAAAGCGGTACGCGCTCAAAATCTACGAGACGAACAGTCAGTCAACGGCGAGAAGCGAAACGGTTAGTCGGACGGCAGACACAGATGCAGGCAGACATCAATTCAGCAAATTCATACTATAAAAAGTCTGCGGATCCCAAATTATGAGTATGGCTATCTAGGAAGTCCAACGGCGAGATATAATAGTTTAAATAAAACGCAAGTAAACAGTTTGACAGAGAGACTTATAAAATCGCAGTTTGGAAGCAGAAGTTTTGCTTCACAAACTGAACTAATTTTTCGTATCGAGAGACTTCAAGGAGATCTACGTCCGGAAACTGGCTGAGGGTGAGATAATCCAAGTTCCAGAATAGCAGAGATCCAGAGCAGCTACCGTGTGTTCGAATTCGAATGAGTAGAATCAGTGATATCCCCAAATCGTGTGCACAGAAAAACCAAAAACGAGACCTGGGCGGCCGTAAGTAGTAAACTCTAAAATTGATTGTAAACCACTTTTTAAAAGATATGTCAGATCGTTCTTTAATTATTTCGTTTCTTTAATTATTCACTTCGTTAATTATTTACTTCTTTAATTGTTTAGTTATTTAATTTAAATTCAATCTTTAATCTTATTTTCGTCCGCAACAAAATTCGTCGGGGTTCAGACGAATTAACTTCAATAAAAAGCTAAATGTAATTATGATGATTGTATAAAATTCACCCATTTATCAAACCCAGATAAAGACCCTGAGATCCCAAATATTATATGTGTTTTAATTTCGTTAATAAACTTGATTAATTGTTTTCACTTAATAAATCTTTTTATTTTTACACAACCATTTGTAATTGGTAGTTATATTTTTAATTATTACAATATATATATATATATAAACCGAAACAAATTGGTAAATTGTCCTAATTAAAGTGTATATATTGGTCGTTTTTTTGCAATATTTTAAATCAATTGAAATTTTAAGTATTTGAATTAATTATTTACATAGGTTACAATAAAAAACATTTATATTATAAAATATGATTGTTTTGATTGGTATACATAACATAAATAACGTATAGACATGAAGGAACATAAAAATTCCTCAAATAATAATATGATCAATTTTATAATGACTTATTATGTTTGCATAATATGTACAGTGTTCTCGTATAGTATATTATTCTGTCCATACGTAAAAAAATGGATATTATCATTCGCTTCTAACTGTTAAATGTGACAAATTCAGGCAAGTAAGGGTTTAATATCAAACTGAAACGATCAAACCTGAATTATTTTCGTGTTATCTTTACGAAGTTAATTATATGTGAAGCTTTATTTTGTATTTTGATGGGTTTTACAATCACCAAACATTTTGCTCAATTACACAATCATTGAATTAATCATGAGCAGAGCTCGTATTGAAAATCAGAAGAAACAAAAGAGTTTTATCGCGTCGCGTTATCTGCCTGTCAACGTTTTGTGTTCGATGGCGATTGATGGCCGAGTAAACGTAATGGACAGCGATCAGAAAAGGAGGAACAACCCTTGACCTGTCTAATAGGCGCCGTGTGCTGAATATTATGCGAGGTAATGGAGGACGTTGGCAGATTTCCAAAGGAAGATAAATCACAGATAAGCCTTCCATTTCGAAACGACGTAAGCAGGCTGTTGGAACAGATTACAGTGCAATGAATGTCTCTGCGGACAACCTTGTTAATGTCAGGACGAGGTGAAAAAACGTACGTGTGGTCTACCTAACAAATCGATAAATTGTAGCTTTTATGAGGTAGTTCGGTGACCGAAAGAACATCTTCATGTTTGACTCCTCGTAAACGGTCTATGTTCCAACTGAAATTAAGGTTCAGTAACACGTAACATTAATCCTGAAGAAAACGTCTTGATATACAGCTTTACGTTTTAAATATTCGTCCTCTAATAAGTATATTTAATTCATAATTCGGAAGATATAAACTGAAATCTAAACATAATCCGGTTGTTACAAAAATATTAAATACTTAAATGTATTGGACAACCTTCGCTTTAATTAAATTCCGACACTGTACGAGAAATTTCCCCGACTGTTTCGCTCAACAACAACATTTGATGTTAATCTTACATATGTTTATAAACATATATTACATATAGGATGCGTACTAAAAGGTACTAAAAATGTACATAGGTATTTTTATATTTATAAATCGGGAAATATATTCTGCGAACTTCCCCTTAATGAAGAAGTAAATCCAATTATATCCAACTGGGACTTCTCAATATATATGTCAAAAATAACACTAATTTTTCATTACATTTTTGTTTCTTAATTATGATAGATGAAGAGGACAATTATTTGGTTTGATGATCGATTAATATATCAAATTTGTTAACGCCAAATTATATCAGATATAAGATATTCTATTCTGCCTTTATCATTTCATAAAAGCAGAAGTTTTTGATGTTGTTAAACTAAAACACGACATAAAATAACGTGTCCATTATCTTCTAATCATATTAAATTGACATTACTTCAACCAAAATACCGGAAAATTTGTTTAACTCGCACATTTCGCAACCTTATTTACATTTCCCTTCACATAATATACTTTTCTTTCAGACGTCAACAGCCAATCACAGTTTACTTATTATTTAATTTTAAATAAATAAAATATATTTATCTATTTAAATACATATTTAATCATCTGTTACAAATAACAGTTTAAGTATTTACAATTTATTCCACCTGCTTTCGGTGCCATCCCGTACTATTAAACAATGAACCCTAAAGTTGCTATTATTAATGCCCCGAACAATATTACATCTTTTTCATTATTGACAATATTTTTGTACATATTATATATATATATATATATATATATATATCCCTACTAATATTTATGTTGTAATTTTATGTTTTCCTTATGCATAATTCTTACTTATTCCCAATTTATAGAATTTGGAATTATTTCACTAAGCAGACTTACACTTAGCGTATTTTATCAAATTGATATTTGGATAATATATTACTTTATCAATAAATAACCGCCTATAACTTATATATAACTTATCAGAATTCTTACATACGATCTTATAAATAAAATGTTTACCGCCTGTAATTTTAATTACATGTTTCATATTGTCCACAAATGTACTAATTTTCTTTTCAGGTTTTATTACAATTTTTATTTCATTGAACCCATTTATTTAAATGATTTTTTAATTATTACTCTTAGACCTTTACTACACAGGATGCGTTTATAATTTTAACTACTACATTCCTTATTATTTTCTATAATTTCTATAAGTACACTATTTTTTATCACGACAGTTTCATTATATACTAATTTAAAATATTTTTTTCATCACAATTTTGTTTTTATCCTCTATATGCGCTCTCCAATCAAACCTTGAGTAGTAAACTAACGAGTGTTCAATCAAAATGTAACTGTCTCAGCTGTCAAAAATAAGCAATAAATAGTATGGCTAAATCCTGATCGATATGAGTTACGTCCACATTATTAGATTAAACAGCTCGTAAGATATAGCAAAAGGGGGAAGATGGAAGGGATTATTGTCGTCAGGGAAGAACTGTCCCTTGGAGAAAAGCTGGCGTAAAGCAATTATCATTGTTAACAAAAAGTCACCATCAGGATATACAGAAAACGACAAGAAAATTTTCCCAATATCTGTACTTATTATCTATTAACATTTACGGATCAGTTTTAGTGACGTACAACATATCCGTAATTGAGCACTGCATATAGCATTACGTTTTCAGAACCTCTTTATACACTACCAACTTGTCATAACAAAGGTTCGTCTTAAAGAGAGCTCCGGTCTACCCCTACTACAATCTCAGGCCAGTGGACGATTGCTCCTCAAACCTTGACACAACTTACTATTTCTCTGCAGTTATACATAATAGATAACAACCATGGTGGAAGAATGCTTCCATCATGATAACAACCAGCCCATGGGTAGCTGCAGATAGACAATCGTCACCTTCGCAGAGTAACAAGAGGATTATTGAACACTGTTTTTGTCTGCAATGATTAAAAGCGAAACAATTTTGAAGAAAATGTTTGTTATAAATGTTCCAGGTGTATACACAGTGGTCACTGCGAGCTGCCTACCTGCGAATTCGGCAGCTACCTGAGGAAGGCCGGACGTTGCACCAGGAAGAAAGAACGCCTCAACCCTTGGCAACACCGACTCTACCACACCCTCTAGTCCGAATACATCCACCCTTCATCGTCATCACCAGAGTGAGCAAATATTTCAGAGGTGGTGGTGGTGGTGCTAGTGGATGGTGATGGAACTTCAGCTACCCCCTCGCTGCAGAGGGAAGGTGCAATGCGACGTTCTCGAAGGCCAGTTGCCCCCGCCGAAGACTTTATTCGTGAAGCCATCAGGAGTGGACGGCTGACAAGGAAACGCACTGTACTGAAGAGGAAAAAATATAGTGAACTGAGGTGTGATAGCTAGTCCTTGACAGAACTGCAGTAAGATAGACTTAAGCCATTAAGACCTGCCCTCGGAAAAAGGGACACTTAATGTTTTGTAAATCGCTAAAAAAAATCTAACTACTGAATCTAACCAAACTAATAAGAGACAGCTTTTAATAGTACGTAATTTTCTACGTTAAATGCTCCAGCATTGTAACAAAACAAAACTAATTAACAAATGAGCTTTCTATCTGTAAGACGTATAGTTATAATAATATTATTATAGGAACAACAATTCTATAAGATTCGTTGCTAAAAATATTAATTTGTTTTCAAGGCCAGTTTTTAAGCAATGGAAGACTACCTCAAAATGTAATGAAATTTTATAATCACATGGAGGTTTCATTTCCATTTTCGATTCAACCGAAATAGACGGAACACAAAACTTCTAAAACTTCAAGGCATTCACTTTTTTATATATATTCAAACTAGTGTTTAAGGATTTTTTTAAAAAAGAAAAAAGCTTGTGATAACTTTCTCATCTAAGAGAAAGCCATATTAGATATACTGATGTTCTACGTATTAAGTAAACGTATTAAATACTCAAAGCATTTTTATTTACAACAATAATTTTTTTGTATTTGTAGAGAATGTTTATAAATAATTATTTGTATGTATTTTGCAAAATTTTTCCAAATAAGCGTATAGTTATATGTACAAGAGTAAGAATAAATACTTTAAAAATTTATTAGTTAATTATTATTTATGAAAATTCCTCATATAATTCACAATTAATTGCGATAAAAATATTTTTATAAGATCCCCAAAATAAATCAGTTATAATTATTTATTTATTTCACGTGTTTTAATTCAGTCACGCTTATCAACATATTGGACTTTGTTAACGTTTCTGTTTCAATTTACACATTTAGAAATTTTACACATTTGTCAGTTAAAATTACTCAAATTAATGACAAACTGTGTGTGCTATTCAGTGCGAAATTTAGTTTACGTTTAAAATAAAGTAACGGGCAACGGTTAAAATAAAAGAATAAATTATAATCATATTCCATATTAATGTGTCTGGTATTACATCTTTTAATATCACGATGTTGCTAAATTTTTCTGAACTCGGAAGCATTTAGAGTTCATCTTGTAAATATTTGTCCATCAATGTCCACATCTGAAATCCAACAGACCGCGTAACTCATAAACGTCTGCACGGGATAAATGTTATGGTGGAACGGGTACATTTTTTTTTGCCACCAGATGAGGTTCTACTTCAACTATTTTCTTAATATTTAACGATTTTACCCTAATTCTTCCAAACGGTTCTCAGACATATTTAAAAGACATTCGTGGTACGAAATACAGAATGCTAAGTGAGTACTCGAAGCCTGAAACGCGTCTAATGATTCCGGTTTTAAAAAATCTACAAAACAAGCAAGAAACTGGCGCAACGACCATTCATATGCACAGCAAGTGAAAACCTTTTTTTCTCTCTCTCTCATACGAACAGTCGTACAGAGCTGCTACAAGAAAAGATGTAATGAGATACGTTTTCGGCTCAAGGAATTGTGAAGGTGCCAGAGACAAACGGGTTCAGCATCCATTAGTTGCTGTCAACTTGTCGTGTTTACTGCCAATAAATATTTCGGTACTAAGAAAACTTCATATAAATATATACGATATGTCTTCTATAACACATATCGGACATGTCTCCTTACGTGGCAATTAATCATTTCAAAATTATTTTGTCAAGTTTTCTATTAGAAGACACTTGTCACAACAAGGACAATAATTAGGCTAATTGGAGAATTTCAAGGAAATACGCACAGAAACACCTAAAATCATTGGTTTCTGGAAGTATTAATTCAATAATTATTTCTGTTTGACGGTATACGATAGCGTTTAATAAGAGATCATAAAAAAATAATTAAAAATATTATCATAAGGTTATTGAAGGATATTTGGATCCTTGAGAGGAATATTTAATAATTACTTTACTCAAATATTGAAACAAAGCATTTTGACACAAATAGCTAATGCTCATTATTATTCTTATATAATTTTACTAACAACCATTTCTAATGGTTCATTTCCATTTTTGATAATACTTAATTGGAAAAGAAATTAAAAATTAGAATTGAAATCGATTTAAAAAAATTTTGATGTTCATCGTCATACTGATGATAATATGACATTCTAATTTAGTGTTTCTAAGACTTTAACCAAATACTTCCGTCAAGCGGAGAACGTTTATCAATTTTGCAGTATTCCTTCATTTAATTACCGGATCGCACAGATGTAAACGGAAAAATCGACGATAAATTCATCAAACCTGATATGAATGGACGAAATATTATTAAATGATGACAGTTAAGTTACTAATCTATTTATTATACGCTCCTGAAGAAAGTGATTTCAACATGAAGGCTAAAGACGGTCCATGTAATTCTTCTAAATTACAATCTTTTATTAAAATGAAAATAATTTACGTCTGATAGAAAAAATGAATAAGAAAGATAGTCAATACAGACAAAAAATGGGTAATAAAAATAGTAGGATTATTTAATACCTTCAAATTCAAGATATATATCATAAAATTACGAAAACAAAAAAAATTATTTCTTTTTTTAACAATTTCATTATATGTATTTCACACAATTAATTATATTAACAATTTTTTCTAACTTTATTGACTAAAAATTTATTTATTAAACCTTCATGTGAGATAAATATTAACTCTCAGTAATTTTCTGATATAGGAAGACGGTAGATTAACTCTGCGTTCACTAATATGATGACGTTGTTTTATGTTCGTCAAATTCCATGCGAAGCGATCCGTGAACGGATGTTCTACTAAATCCCTGCTACAGTGCGATTTGCAATTACGCAGACCTTTTGTAGCACCAGTCTGCCGTCACATTGATTCTTGATTCCATTGTTGCAGACAGACAAACACCTGCGTTGAGGTGAGCAGAAGAGTCGCGGACTATCTGAGAACGCGCGTGTGTAAGCATGTTTTCATTTTCCGAATTTGGTCAGGACCCGCTTATTGCCGGCAAGATTTATCGGTGAGGAGTGGGATTTGTACATGGAAGTCCTTATGAGGCTCATGGGACCGGCTTCGACAGAAGGAATGCGGGTGTTGACCCTCCAGCAATAAAAACCTCGCTAAAAGGTCTTCCCTCCCTTTAGAATACAAGATATGCGCGTATAAAATACACTGAAAATGTCTGGAAACGAAATATTTTTCAACTTCAGACAAATTCGAGCTACCACACTTGGTTTTCAAACTAAAAGACGGTCAACATGGTCATTGAAGTCTAGAGATTTTCTTTCTGGACTTACTTAAACAATTATATTTTTAAAAAAATTGGACCAGGAAGCCTTTATATTTTATTTTACAGCCTCCAATGTTCAATGGAGTAAAATAAATGAGTACACTCAGATAACTTTATAATGTAACTTACATGTTATATACTACTTCATTACGTAACAAGCAAATCAAAATATGTGGGGAAAAATGTATGTATTTCTCAGCGCAGTTTAAGTCGATACACCTATTCACTAGCGATGTTAAACAGCTTCGATATACTGTTTAAAGTGACAACCAAATAGCTCTTCAAAATATCCATCAACAGCAGACTCCACTTCTTCATTGTTGGCAAATATGTCACACACAGATTACGGATTTAATAAAAGAAAGTAATACTTAAAAAGAATGATCCGAGGGATCGCCCATTGACTCTTATATTATGCATATTTTCTATGAATATTAACAGTTTTTTTAGGTAACAGGCTACATGAGGGTAATCCTCATGGTGGCAACTCCCCTTTAATAGCATAGGAAAGGATTTCAAAGGGTAGATGCGGAAGGGTAGAGGAAGGCTTATTTTTAGGGTAACAGGCTACATGAGGGTAATCCACATGGTGGTTTGTAATAAAAGAACTGGAAGAATAATCAGAATGCTAGGCCAGAAGTTACTCAAACGTGTTCCAGATGTTAAATAAGTTAAACATCACGTGCTCGGACCCGAAAGAATTGTTTTTTGTTTGTGACAGCAGACTGCTGACCAATGAATTAAGGTACGAGTCGAAGTGACAGTTAAGTACCAAAAACTGCACACACATCCTCGGTGATTTACCTTTAGTGAAGTGTATTCAGTCAGCTACAGCGAATAACCGAATATTTATTACGTAGTCACAATAACAGTAACGGCATTCGTATGGAAATAAACAGGACCGGGATAATTCAATTTTGCGTAACTCCGTGCAACGCGGGACAGCAGGAGACTGTAAAGGATGAAGATATTGCGCAAACGTATAATTAGTGGCTTTCAGATTGGTAGTTACGGACAATTAATTGATACATCGTGGTCGTTTTTCTCGATTGATTATGTAATTTTCTCGTGTTCCAGATACTAAATATGTTATAGTATACGTTCTCAGATGCGAAATGCGAATGACATTTACAATTAGCTGCAAATAGGAATAGGTTTGTTTGGAAATATAAAACGTCTTAACTTCATGAAACTTGGCAAAAATATAATGGCTCTTCTGCGAACTTTGAAGCTTCAATCAGTTGTTTTTATTAGCAGTATTTTTTGAACAATCAGAAACTTGTAAAATTGGCAAATTTGTCTGACTTGTATTAGTATATATATTGTAATAAACAGATTAAAACGGCGTCTAAATAAAATAAAAGATTATTAAAAGTGAACAATTAAACAAATTTTATTAATGAAGTTATATACAATTTAAAATTTACAATAATATTTAAAATCTCAGGGTCTTTACTGGGTTTGATAAATGGGTGACTTGAATTTAAATTATCTAACAAAACAATTGAAGAAAAGAAATAATTAAAGAAAAGAAAATAATTGAAGAAAAGAAATTAATTGAAGAACGATCTGACGTATCTTAATGAAATGGTTTACAAATAAATTTAGAGTTCTTTTACTTACGGCCGACCAGGTCTCAATTTTGGGGTTTTCTGTGCACACGTTTTTGGGGATATCACTGAATTTAAATTCGTTACAAAACACTTGTCGAAACTTTTGGGTCTCTCTTCTGGAAACTGGAAACTGCAACTCCTTCCGGATTAATGATTAGATGGATTGTTAACAACTTCCTCTCGATGGAATTGATGACGGTCACGGTACTTATAGATTTTTATCGTGGCGTGATTTATTAGGTTACTCCTTGTAACTGCTCGACGAATTTTACTGTCTAAAACTTTTTACTCAAATTTAACTCGTAACCTTTCCGGCTAGATCTATCCGTCTGCCAGGCTGCTCGCCGTATACTGTATTACTTTTGTAAATTAGACTTTGCTGGTCTTTATGCCTCGCCGTTCATTGCCCGACTGTGTCTGTTCGTCTCGTAGAATTTGTACTGCGTACGTCTCAACAATGGTTCAATTCACTCGCCGCCCGCTTTGTCGCGGTGTATGCTTTATATAGTCTAATAATGAGTCCTTTACTTTGCAATTATAACAATGGATTAATTACTAATCACTACATTACGCCCCAAATTCCGTTTGAGAAAGGAAATGACTGGACTTTACTCTTCGAAAACTGAATTTTATTCTTTTCTCTCTTCTACAATTTTGCCCTAATTTGTCAGATCGCTCGGAAACTTATACCTAATTACCATTACTTTAAAAGATTTACACATTCCCATCAAATATTGGTGCAACTTATTATTTGTTTGATTATCCAAATAGTCTAGATCCTACAATTTATTACGGTTTGAAATTAATTGTGCATTCCTTAAAACTAATGCCATAAAATTAAATTTTTTTTTTTTTTAAAAAAATTAATTTTTTTTTTAATAATATTGAATTAACTTAATTTAAATTCATTTAATTTATAATTATTCATCTTAAACATCAATGCTGTCACTTAATCTGAAGTAAGCTTTGACCTACTTTCTCCATATGTCAGCTGTTCTTTTGTTTACATCTACCCCCTCCATTTTTCAACTGTCTCACGTGACAACAGCACAGTGCCACGTCCCCTTTTCTTTACACAACAAATATTACTTGAAACATCACATCTTCTACATCTACACAAAATTTAAAATCAACCACGTGACAGCTTCAACATGCCACGCCCCTTTTTTTCTCTGCATATTAACCTATGTTCAATCATCATCATAACATCTACTTCAATACTTAAATTAAATTCACTCATGTGTCAGCTTAACATGCCACGCCCCTTTTTCTCCTTTTCAAACATTTAATTTATCTCTTAAAATTATCTTAAACTATTTCATCTCATGTGACAGCATAAACTTGCCACGCCCCTTTTTCTCTTTTTCAACATTTAATTTACATTTCTTAAAATTATCTTAAACTATTTCATCTCATGTGACAGCATAAACATGCCACGCCCCTTTTCTCTTTTTCAACATTTAATTTATCTCTTAAAATTGTCTTTAAGTATTTCATCTTAATTCTACACCTTCTCCTCTATTTACACTAAACTTCTTAAACATGCCACTCCCCTTCTTCTCCAACATCACCATCTTTAATCTATCCTGTATCTCTAAACTCAAATATGCCTTGACCTGCATTCTGCCAGAATTCTCCAGCTGTTCCATGTTTACATTTGATCAGCTGTACTTTATTTTCGTCTTTCTCCCCTCCATTCACCAATGTTAAAATCTTATTTCCAAATTCTATGTTTAAATAACATTCAATATGTCCCACAACTTGTTTCAAATTCTTAAATCCCATCTGTTTTATCATCATCAATTGTATTTCGATATTTCTCAATGTTTTCATAGCAATACTCCCAGCAGCTGTTCCCACTTCATCCTTGTAAACAAACATTTCTATCATATTTTGATTCACAACACCTCCCTGTAATTCTTCTATTCTTTAATAATTTTCTATTTCATTCACATTTTCCACTATCTCACCTATTTCTTCCACTACTTCATCTCCCTGCACATCAATACCTTCAATATTTAACCCTTTTATCTCTCCTTCAACATCATCAGCCTTATGCTCCAACAAAATTAAATTCTTTTCAACATTTTCATTAACTACCACTTCCATTTGATCTACATTTACATCATATTTCTCCTCCCATAACCCCACTTTATTTTCTACTTCCTTTCCACTAACTATAACTTCCATTTCACTAACATTTTCATCATATTTATCCTCCAATAACCCCACTTTATTCTCTTCCACCTTTTCACTAACTATAACTTCTATTTCATCTATCTTTTCATTACCTTTAACCTCATCTAACCCCACTTTATTTGCTACTTCATATGTTTCTATTTCAATGTTTACATCTTTGTTTACTTTTTCTACACAATCAGATTTTATCTCTTTCCTGTCCTCTCTAATACTCTCAATAGTTTTATCATTTCCTTCGTTATTTTCATTTCTCCATTCTCTTACATCTGTCTTTAATTCTGCCATATTCTTATCCATGTTCTTACCCAAACCTGCAATATTTTTATTCAATTTTTTCCAATTCTCATCCGATTTTGCACTCAAATCAGCTAAATTTTTATCTATTTGCTCCAATTTCTGATCATTTTTATCCCCTTTTGCACTCAAATCTGCTCTAAACTCTGCTAAATTTTTCACATTTTCCTTCAATAATTCTAATATCATCATATATCCACTATCTCCTCCCACCTGTTTCTTGGAATTATTAACTCTAGAACCCATTTTCTCTACACTAAATTCAACTTAAAAAAAAAACAACAACTAAACTTAAACTATTATCTTTAACTTTAAATGCACATTTAATCATTTTTCTTTCTTTTCAATAATCCTCTAACTTTCACACGCGTAAAATTCATTTCCAAAAGTTTCATGCACATCCTATCCAAATTAAAATACTTTCTTGCACCAATACCGAGGTTTGTCAGATTTCGTTCTTTAATTATTCTACCCTATTTATCAAAAAATCGTGCCCCACGTTGGGCGCCAAATTGTAATAAACAGATTAAAACGGCGTCTAAATAAAAAAAAAGATTTTTAAAAGTGAACAATTAAACAAATTTTATTAATGAAGTTATATACAATTTAAAATTTACAATAATATTTAAAATCTCAGGGTCTTTACTGGGTTTGATAAATGGGTGACTTGAATTTAAATTATCTAACAAAACAATTGAAGAAAAGAAATAATTAAAGAAAAGAAAATAATTGAAGAAAAGAAATTAATTGAAGAACGATCTGACGTATCTTAATGAAATGGTTTACAAATAAATTTAGAGTTCTTTTACTTACGGCCGACCAGGTCTCAATTTTGGGGTTTTCTGTGCACACGTTTTTGGGGATATCACTGAATTTAAATTCGTTACAAAACACTTGTCGAAACTTTTGGGTCTCTCTTCTGGAAACTGGAAACTGCAACTCCTTCCGGATTAATGATTAGATGGATTGTTAACAACTTCCTCTCGATGGAATTGATGACGGTCACGGTACTTATAGATTTTTATCGTGGCGTGATTTATTAGGTTACTCCTTGTAACTGCTCGACGAATTTTACTGTCTAAAACTTTTTACTCAAATTTAACTCGTAACCTTTCCGGCTAGATCTATCCGTCTGCCAGGCTGCTCGCCGTAGACTGTATTACTTTTGTAAATTAGACTTTGCTGGTCTTTATGCCTCGCCGTTCATTGCCCGACTGTGTCTGTTCGTCTCGTAGAATTTGTACTGCGTACGTCTCAACAATGGTTCTATTCACTCGCCGCCCGCTTTGTCGCGGTGTATGCTTTATATAGTCTAATAATGAGTTCTTTACTTTGCAATTATAACAATGGATTAATTACTAATCACTACAATATTGTAATGCATATAATATAATGCATTGGATTGGAGACGGCGCACGTGTCGTGGAGAGACTTGCGAGAAAGGATAAAGTGCGAGTCGGGTGGTCCTGAGTAATTGCTGCAGCTGCAATGAGAGACAGGGGATGATGAGGGTCCAGTAGTCTATTGATTTGGGAAACGGCGAGTAGAATTAGTAACGCAGATGGTCACAAAGGGGCTATGTTAGAGCAGGCTACTGTCTCTAACGAATGACCTGACAAGGACTTTGGACTTTCAAGAAAAGATTTTGTGCGAGGCGGACAAAAGAGAGGAAACCGTAAGTTAGTAGACGGAGTGTGACAACGCGATTGTCGGGTTCGAATGGCGGAAGGACCCCAGTGGCCGGAACGAAAATTAGAGGAATGGGTTTCTGTCACTGCGCCGTTGCGACGCAAGTGAAAAACAAGGGAGAAAGGGGGCATATATATAGGAGAATCGCCTATTGTGAAGACAATTGTTATTTAGCAAGGGAGAGAGACGGAGGACGCAGCAAGGACAGTTGGAGCTAGCACGGGAGAGAAACGGTCAGCGAGCAGTTGGTGTTAGCGTGGGAGAGAAGACGGAGCAAGCATCGAAGAGTTGGGGAGTTGTGATTTAGCAAGGGAGAAAGACGGAGGAAGCAGCGAAGAGTTGAACAGTTGTGATTTAGCAAGGGAGAAAGACGGAGGAAGCAGCGAAGAGTTGAAAAGTTGTTATTTAGCAAGGGAGAAAGACGGAGGAAGCAGCGAAGAGTTGGAGAGTTGTGATTTAGCAAGGGAGAAAGACGGAGGAAGCAGCGAAGAGTTGAACAGTTGTTATTTAGCAAGTGAGAAAGACGGAGGAAGCAGCGAAGAGTTGAACAGTTGTTATTTAGAGTCAGTGAGTGAATATCAGGATCTATAAAGTGAGTGTCTAAGGAACGAGTCGAGGTGGACCTAAGAAACAGTAAGTTGAAATATACCATATTAAGTAATGTAAACGTCATTAAAAGATACTAGCCAGATTTCGTTCCCTTCTTCGATAATAAAATCTAGAAGCAAGCTATAGGTTAAGTTATTAATAAATTTGGTAGATACTTGTGTTTGATTTTAAAACGTAAATGTTGGGTTTCTTTTTAATGGTTTGATTCTGTCCATTGTCAAACCCAGTAGAGACCCAGGAGAGCAAGAGTTCTCATATTATAATGTTAAAGTAGTAAATTCATTTGTAAATTCTTTTCGTGTTTAATAAATTTATTTGTTGTTCATAAAAATTATTCTTTTTATTTCGACCCATTTATGTGGTTATTACATATTGGCTACCACGACGGTAGATAAGATAGGAGTATTATCTGTTTATTACAATATATATTGGGGTAATTAGAAAGCAATTAATTGATAATTAAAAACATTTTGGACTTGAATTGTTAACGGCAAAAACACAGATGTTACACACAAGAATGGACAATAATAAGTAGAAAATATTGTAGGACTGTTGGCGCGCTGAAGGGAATATATGTCAGTCGGCGATGAAGGACGGCAGAAAGTGGTCGATATAGAGAGAGACCAGACGTCGTCAAAGTATTGAAAAGTAAAGTTGTTAAATAGAAGCAGAGTGCAGCTTTCACCCGGATATAGCTGCGCAAAGATTGCGGAGTGTTCCAGTTTATGCCAAATAATTGTGAAAAGTCTACGAGGAGGAATTAGTTGAAGTACCACAAATTGGCATTATTGCAGAATAAGTCGTCTTCGATATACAGCCAACATTTTCTAAACCAACAGTGAAGTGTAGAGTCAGTGAAAAGAATGGCCTGTTTTTAGAAAGTAGAGTGTGAGTAAGTGTTGCTGAACTCAGGCATGGATTTTATTTAGAAATGGACGCTGAAAATGAACGAATATTTTGATTTTGAAATGAATTATAATTGTATAAGTATTTATGTAACCCAAATTGTGTTACAAGAATTATTAATTCCTTCGGTATATGCTATGATATGACAATACGAAAAAAAATTCATTCTGAATTTACGCATATTACGTTCCTAATGATCGCCAAGGGACGAATGTTGAAGCCTCGAATGTTGCTGGGAGCACGGTAATAGGTTTTTCTAGGGTTTTCTTTATTCTGTGTCTGGAACACGAATAACCTGAAACCATTTTAAGGAAAACGTTTATAGAATAGTCGATTTTTTTAGGGCAACAGGCTATATGAGGGTAATCCACGTTGGGCAACTCCCCTTTAATAACATAGGAAGGGATTTGAAAGGGGGGTTGCGGAAGGGTAGAGGAAGGTGGCCAAGGGTTTACTAGGGCCCCCGGGCTATATTTTAAGGATTCTACCAGACATTCGCCTAAAGAAATGCAGGGAAAACCCTAGAAAAACCGGCATCAGGTAGGTCGGGCATTACGAAAATTGCCTTTCTTGTTCAGTGTTCGTTGTAATGACTATGAGCGAAAATTAATATGAAAGCGAAATTACTCATTCGGCATTCATAGAAATAATCTAGAACGATACCGTCAAAAATATACATCCTTTACATCCTAAATGGGACAAATTTTATTCTCATATGAGATACTTGACCAGTTATTCGTTCCGTAGGTTTTAGATGTATCCTAAAACTAAAAAATATCTTGTTCACTTCCTAATACGTGACACGTGTGTATTTCTTGATTTGTTACAGTAATCACACAGACTCTTCGTGCCGGAATTCCTTAATGTTGATTCTCTCTCATAGATACTTAAGAAGATTTTCGTTAATCTTTCCAAACAGATGTAAACGACGTTTCGGGACATTGGACACTAATCCAAATTTATGTCCGACACATCATCTTATCCTGGAACTACGCCAACAAGTGTACGGTGTTCCATCCTCCATTACCTCACACAATACATAATACGTAACGGTTATTAGAAAAGGTCAAGGAATTTCCGTCTCAGTGTCACTGTTGTAAAGCTGTACATTATTTTTCTTTCATTATATAAAGATTTAATTGAAATGTTTAAAAATGTTAAAACGAGGAAATGACTTTGCACGTTTCTCTTACGGAGTACATCTGTAAGAATCTTTTACATGTACTACGTTACGAAAACCTAAATAATTTAAAATTAATATGATATATTCGTAGTGAAAATTCTCAGATAATTTACACCGATTTTTAGTCGTTAAACCTGACAGTAATTTGGTAATTATTTTGGTGAGTTATGTTCCTTATATATAAATTATATCCGACATTTTATATTGCTTTCTGTTCAGAATCAGAGCTCTCATATCAATATGGGAGAATAGGTTAAATGTGTCAAGAATTTATTGGAACAGTCGGCCAGCTGCCTCCTAAACTGGTTGAGGTACGCAGAAGGGAATGCTGTGTCCCCACAGAAAACCCCTTTCGCCCCATCGGAAGGGCGTGGGACAAGTACTAAATGCCCGACCTACCTGAAGCAGGTTTATAGGTTTTGTCCTGCATCAGTTTCATGCAAATGGCGGGTAGGATGCTTCAACCATATCCCGGGGGCCTTAGTTAACCCTTGTCTACCTTCCTATACCCTTCCGCACGCCCCGTTTCAAATTCCTACCTATGCTATTCAAGGGGAGTTGCCACCATGTGGATTGCCCTCATGTAGTCTGTTACGCTAAAAAGAATTAACCACGTTCTAAGGGAAAATCCCTTTTTATAATAATTTATTTTTAACTGAATATATATTCATATTAAATGCTCTGCATATTTAAATATTTTTTTTAGTATTTATATTTCTGTTGTTGGAAATTGACCATGGTGTAGTAGCTAATGTTAGCAGCCAGAGTAGTTTGGGCTTGTTGTTCAATTTTCCATAGATTTTAAGCAGGCGTACAACAGTACAGCACGTAGAAAATTAATGAAGATACTAAAATCCTTGGAGTAACACTTAAAACTAATAATATTACTTAAACTAATCATGACAAAAATTGTATACAATTATAAAATACATAATGAACTAACGTTACGTTACGTTACGTTACACAGAGATGTAATTCAATTTTACCAAGGAACTTTAGGTCTACAGATGTCTATATTAATCCATTCCCTAATATTTAATAAATGATTTACATGCATTTTAAAAGATACTTTAATAATGTTTTCCTGTTCATTTCTAAGTGCACCAATTTGTAAAATTTATCTCAAGTTGACAACACGTCGTGCAGTAAATAACTAATGAAATATTATTTAAATACCGTCTGTGTGGAATATGTATATGACAGGTTCAGGGTGCGACTAATAGAAACTATAGAGGCACCCTTAGCCTTATAAAACTAGGTCACACTTGACTTCCTTCACTTTAAACTGCTTGCAGTGATTTATTAGTCACCGCGCTCTGCGCAGTGGGAAACCTGGTAATTAAAATAACAACCCCCTCTTCTTTCAAAACTACCCGCATCGTGACTAAATGCCCTATAAGAATTGTATTTATGTTCCTTACAGATGTTATTTATGTCACGACCACCCACGTTTTCACTTATAAATATGTCCGGCCATTTATTACGGAGATTGTGAGGGACCGGGTTCCAAAACCGGGTGAAAGAGAATAAATTAATAATTCCCTTAAATATAGCGAAAGGTACACTCATAACTGTTGAGGTTATGGTCTCATATAAAAGAATTCGAAATTTCAATTTATAAACAATTATATTAAAGTAATTATATTTCAATAAGAACCTTAGGTTAACATATTTTTACGATTTTTAGCAAACGTAAGAGATAAGAAAACTAAGTTTCTTCGTGTTATTATTTGTTATGCTATTATAACAATTTACTGTAATTTTTAGTAACTGAACATGATTTCGAAAACTCTGAAATTTATTTTGACATAAAAATTACTTTTCAAGTTACATAATTTGTTCTTCTTGTATTCAGTTTTATTAATAAAGTGATTTAAATTTTCTAAATATCGTATTTCCTTAATTGAAATATTTTTGTATACAATTTCAAAACTTCGTATAAGCTTTGAGTGTCCATATAATTAAAATTTAAGTAGATTCCTCTCGTGGTCCTATTTTCTTCCGCAGTGGATCTACTGAAATATTTCATTCTTTGACTATCAGCTCGTGATTTTACTCTGATTTTCGTGTGTTTATTTTAATTTGTAAACACTCGCAACTCTTTTCCCGGTTTCCATGTAACCTTTTGAAGTGATTGATAACTTGTCTAAACAGAATAATGAAAATGGCCATCAATTGCCTTACCATCAGCGTATGTTGAGCTGATTCATGTGTACATTCTGCTGATCCGTATTTAGTGTCAGCACATGCCATACAGATAGAAGGTGGCGTCTATTCGCATGGTAGTAAATAAGTTCACGCAGAAAGCGTCAGTCTCGACAGTTGTGAAATCGAAATTACAAGGCCTAATCGTTTTGAATGAACTGGTCTCGTGTGCACTGCCTCCAGAACATCAACAAGCAGTACGAGATTAATATCAGTCACGAGGCAATCTTTTTAAACCACCTTGCTTCTTCTTCCTCGGCGAAGTGATTAATGTACCTGTGAGCGAAGACATGTTTACGGCTTTTCCAGTTGCGCTAATCCACTCAGCGCTCGCGTGTCATTGCTGACCTCTTGACCCTTCTAAGGGAGGACAATCTCTTTGTCAGCTTCTCACTACAAATATACTCTTATAGTTTATTCCGCAACAGTGTATCTCCCATGAAAGGAACCGAACTTAGACCTCAGTAAATAACTACATTTTATCCTATTCAACATTATCTGGGGAGAGTATGCTATATACACAATATTAAAAAAGCCTTCACGGTAACTTCAAGTACTTACAATAATCCTTCAGAAATATTTAAAATATCTTAGCTCCTTCTCACATCTTTACGAAGAAAACTAAATGTATTTCGTCCACTGGTGTGACAAATATTCCTTCTGCCCGGCATAATGGATGAAATACTGTGCCGTGATACGCCCGTCATAAAACCTTCTCACCAACTGGTTTTGCCAAGAAGTGCTCCATATTCTTCAAACAGCATATCCTCGATCCACTGCCGAAGTTCTTTGTTCAATGCTGGTTGGAGACTTGTTTGCCTATATTGTACCGGAATATTCTTCAACGTACGATATTTTTTTAAAATTCCGACACGAACCTCTTTGGGTTCGTAGACCCTCGTACGTCGAATATTGGTGGATTGATATTCAGTTGTTCTGTATTACTTACTTCCTCACGTCAATACTCAAGTCCTCTTCGGTATTTCGAAGTTTCTTCTTTTTCATCCCCAGGTTCCAAGCGTTGAAAAACCTTCAGCCCAATTTCGATCTCTTCTTCCAACCACGCTTCGATTCATTTTATTACAGTCCTCTTTATCATTTGCCTCATCTCACACTTGGTCATCTTTTAGATATATTCGTCCTCTCCACTCAGCCAATTTCTGTAACTTATCTCATCGTCATCTTCACCCTCTGCTCCTTTGATCTGGCAATTTTTTCTTTCTTCCTCGCTCCATGTTCACACACCCCTGATAAATTTTTTATAATACTTTTCTCCATTACCATTAAACCTTCTACATTTTCCCGGAACAGTTTCATCATGTTTTCCAATTCATTTCGTTCCCGACGTCTATTTTATTCTAGTTATCGCCATTTTTACTCTCACGTCACTCACCGTTTCTCATTTTACAGAATTCGCTATTATGCTCCATAGCATCCACCTTATTTTCTAAGCTTAAGAGTTTCACTGTAAGTATATCACAAACTCTTCAAACCTAAAATTGATCGTTCTCTTAATCTTCATCTTTATCTACAGCATTATCTATTTCAGTATATACCATTTTTCTACACATTCTGAATGTTCTTTTGTTCATTACTACTGAACCACAAGAACAAGAAATCACGCCCGCTGACCTCCTGTGATGTAGCGTCACTGCATAGCATCATAGAGGTCCAGGTCCCGTGTTAGAATCACGGCGCGGGTGTGGATGTTGTGTGTGAGTGTTAGTTTCCCTACTAGTGAAATGCAATAAGTGCACAAAGTCGTCAATAATCATAGGAGTGGATGCAACTAAAAATAAATTAAAAAAACTCCTCTTCTATAATCTCTAATATTAATTGGTTATTCTAAATTTTATTATTTATAATTTATTTGATTTACTAAATCTAGCCCCAAAGTTGGTGTGTTACTTGAAATACCTCATGTACTTTTAGCAATGTAGAGTATTTATAATCAAACTACACTGTTGGGGGATCCTTGACATGATCAAATTATTTCATGACTAGAAAGTGGTATCCATATCTCCTATATTTCATAAAAATTTATTATCGCATCTGTTTGGAAAGTGCCACATAAAAACTCACAACGCGGTTATTATATTGTACTTCATTATGAAAACATTATTTTGTCTATGTACGTATATATCAATAAATCTATATATATATATATATATATATATATATATATATATATATATATATTGTAATGACTAATATATACTTAATGAAAGGATTTTATAAATTATTTAATATTTGTATTGTCAGTGTAGCATTGTGGCCCGGGTATTGTAGGCAACAGTCATCATTGCGTAAGAATGTGGAGTGTTTCAGACGGTATTATTGTCGGGGGCGTGTAATGTTGAAAGCTTCGAAGAAATGTACAGTCGGCGATACCAGCTACGAAGAGAAGGTTGGTTACAGCCTACGATACGATTTGACTAGGGAAAGTTTTTTTGCTTATTAGGATTGCTTGTAGACCCTGATAATGAGTATGCATATAAAAGTCAAAGATTAAGGACAGTTTATCGAGGTTGTTGGTGTTAGCGATTTAAGAAGATTCTAGGAAAAGTTGTACTGTTATTGAACTGATTTAAATAGTAAAATTATTGAGATTTGAATCAAACAGATATTTGGACAGTGTAATTCAATTTTTCCTTGTAGTCCACATGATTAATGACTTAAGTTGTGTAGAAAGTGTAACACTATGACCTTTATAATTAAAGTCATTTACAGAAGCCGTGGCATTCATGTATAAAAATTGTGTAAAAATACTAATTAAATTTAAATTGTAATAAATTTTCTGTATTTAAAATTCGATTTGTTAGAAACCATTTCATTTATCAAATATCGTCACTAGATAATATTTCTCTTTTAACGAATATTTTAAATAAGTTCGATTTACCAATTAATTATTACATTAATTGGGACCACATCACGGAGCTTTTTTCTTAGGGTAACAGGCTAATGAGGGTAATCCACATAGTGGCCACTCCCTTTTAATAGCATAGAACGGGATTTTAAAAGGGGGATGCGGAAGGTTAGAGGAAGGTAGCCCCCAGGCTACGGTTTAAGGATCCTATGCTGAAAAAAAGAGCAAGAAAGCCAAGGGTTAACTAGGGCTTCCTGGCTATAATTTAAGGATTCTACCTGTAAATTCGCCTAAAAGTGATGCAGGGCAAAACCTAGAAAACCTGCATCAGGTAGGTCGGGCAAATAGTACTTGTACCACTCCCTTCCGATGGCGGGAGAAGGGTTAGCTGTGGGGTCGCAGCTTTACCCTCGCCGTGCCTTGACCGGTTTAGGAGGCAGCTGGCGAAGATGTAATAAAAGTATTTGAAGGAAAGTACTTTATGTAAAAAAGTAATTGATGTAGTTTTATGTAGATTAAAAATAATTTATGTAAAATTATTCCCCAATGACGAACATATTCTCTGTTTAACTTGTACAATACTCTGAATAGGTCAAAATAAATTATATAACATAAGATCAGAAATGCAATGGAAGAAATTACCTTTCTTGATAGGTAACTTGGATATCGTGGATCGCAGACTAACTGGTAACACTGTGACATGGAACTTAGGATGAAGGTCGTCGGGTCCCGAACCGTGTCATGACTTCCAAATAGTCGGGATATTATGCAACAATAGAGCGTGACTGAGGACATTCTTGTCTGTGGCCGAACAAGACCACCGCCACAGTCTGAGCACCAACACAAATGTAACAGTCCCTACTCCTGGATTCACAGCTCTGGTCTGCTGTTAAAACAATCCTACGAACAAACTGACTGATTCACATTTGGCGAAAAAATTACTCATTTAAATTTCCCTATCATTGTTGCAATTGCTTTCCGTTAGCGAAAATTGACCAATGATTAAAATATTAACTACAGACACTCTTTCTCTATTTGGACTATTTAGACTATAGTTGTATATTAAATGTTTAGATCCTTATAATGCATTTAGCAGACTGGATGTTGTTATCTTAAGATAATACAATATGTGAAGCAAACGACTTTCAAACGAATAACATCGTTCGACGGATCACACTGAATGGAAACGGTAAAGCGCCGTCCGCAATGGGAGGCGCGAGAAGTTTATGCAGTAATTTTCAAATTAATGGAGTTTATCCCAGTCAGTCGAATTAGTGAATATTATAAAGAGTATAAGGATAAAATAGGACCATTGTAGTTGACCCAACGCGCAAGCTCGTTTCAATACTAGACACTTGCAATAAATAAATAATTTTATAAATACGAAACCTGAGAGCCTTTCTAGGGAAAGATACACTAAAAAAAATTCAATTCTAACCAAAAGTAGCTAAAAAGGCTCATAATAAATTAAATAGCATAAACACTTGAAATAATCAAACTCGAGTAGAGTTTGGTTTCGCAGTGAAACCATATTCTCAAGAAAAGGAACTTTGGATTTAAGATTAAATCCGAAAAGTGTCGATAGGAAGTTTAACAGGAATCTGCGACAAGAAAATTATTCTCTGAAAACAGGTTTGTTTGACGGCATAAATTGTGGTTGGCAATGATATTTTAGAATACTTCTCTAGACAAGCACATTCTAACCACGGCTACCTCCTCTCCGGTTTTGAGCCGGAGACTCCGGTTCTCAATGCAAATGTCCGAGCTCCGGTTTAATGAATTTTAACTCCGGGATGAGTATCATATTCTCCGTATATTAATTATGTTGAGATTTTATAACAGCAGTACTTATATTGACGGCTTTGTAATATTTCTTACACGATTTAGGAACTGCTAGAATTTTATGGCTAAAACCGCAATCATATCCCTGAATTTGGAGAAATTACTTCATCATCATCTCTGTTAGATGTATTATCCCTGCCGAAGATGACACATAGTAAATGTTGAAGGACTGGTTGTCCCGTTCCTAAACATCCTTATGTAGTTTTAATTAAAATTATTTCTGTTTCGATATTATTTTGTTTTCCAGACACATATCAGGATGAAAATTACTCCTAAGAACCTCATATACACGCTGTCTCGATCTGACAGATCTTCCTAAGAGATGACTTTTGATCCTGGTACAGCACATCAGTATATAGCATATCATTTTATTTACAATGTAAAAGAACCAGTTTGTATCATAGTCCGTTCTTTAAGAACAGTCGGCATGGTCCGCATGAGTGCCATGACAGAACGCTACCCTTCTGATTGGCATCAAAAATTCTGGAGGCGGAAGTCACTACTGGACGTTCCTGCTTACTCACTGACTCGTGAAAGGACCAAGTGATTGAGCAAGGTCTCATCAGCATCTCATTGTGTCCACTCCATGACCTCCACAAGGCGTTCCACATGCTGTTCTCCTCAATAACTCGTCAACTAAAGATACTTTGCTACTAATGAAACCATTGTATACACCTACAATTAACTTCAATACCCAATTGATTTTCTCCTAATGTAGTTTCATTGTAACTTCACTGAATTGTCGAGTCCCGTATATTACATCTATGTTAAAACACACGGTATGAAGCCTTGAGAGTAATTACAGGGTGTATGAGAACCACCCCGGTAGTTAGACTCCTTAACGAAGGAAAAGACATTCCTCTTACATTCCGGAGAAGAATAAGCACAATTAAGTACACAATAAAGTTCCTGCAGGCAAATTCCATGAATGTGAGAGCACAATCTAGTACATATTATTTTACATAATATTTTATATTACCTCGACCCAACCTGAATTACGTTTACAACCTCAAACGTCTCCTTCCTTTTCATAATGCAAACTATTTCGCAGTCTCCAGTTCACCAACCCCAACATAGACCACAATACTAGATCTAATCTCCCTCTATGGAAGTTTATCAGACCTACAAATAGATACCTCATTGACCTTGATTCCCAAGAAGATCCTTAGGGCAAGTGCTACAGCTCACCTCGTTGCGCTTATAAAGAAGCATGGAAACCCTACATTGGTTTACACATATGCCTCAAAAACGGAAGTAGGCACTCCTTTTGCGATGATTCTTCCCAACTTCACCAGGAAAATAACCACCCATAATTCAGCTTCCAGCAACACCGTGGAAACCTTCGCCATAGCAATGACAGTTGAATACTGCCTGGAATCTTCAATCAACAGAATTATGATCCTAACAGATTCTTTGCAATCATTAAAGCACTTACGAGACCCTAAAATAAGTAACGGCCCCATCAACGCCATCAGAGCCAACCTACATCTCTGCACTTCGCGTGAGAAATCCGTGTAGCTTGTCTGGATCCCGGCTCATGAAAGCATCGCAGGGAACGCAATGGCGGCCACTGCAGTACGAAGCCCCAACCTGTACAGCCTCAGGCATTCTAAATAAATGTACAGGAAAAGTGGAGGGTAGCTGGCAGGACACGAGGAGAGGAGGAAATAACGGCTTCTTCCATCAGAACCTGCAAACATCAGCAGATCTGTGGCACCTCAACAACATTTCAAGAAAGCAACAAATAATAGTCTCCAGAATTAGAACTTTGCACACCCAACTCACACACGAATATCTTTTTCCCAGAACAGATAAGCCCACCTGTGATGTATGTGATCAAGCCCTCACCATCCAGCATATCCCATTTGAATGCAAAAAACATGAGGATATACGCAGGAGGACATTAGCCGAGTTCTCTGGAGAAGAGTTCTGCATACACACCACGGCGATCAAGAACCTCCTGGAGTTCGTCTCCGACGCAAAATTGACTTCCGCTATTTGAAACGTTGATCACAATTGGAAATTTTCTAACCTTCTGTCACTTAATTATGTAAATACTTTTAGAGGGTCGCCAATAACCATAAATCAATTTTAAAAATATTAACCTTTATTCTTACAGAACAAATCGTGCAAAGTCAACGTGATGGTGCCAGTTCCATTTACAGTATTCTTTTATAAAGAAAACATTTTAGGTTAGAAACGAAATTTCAAGACTTCTATTTCTTTGCTCCTGATTGACAAACTATCCAAAATTCATATGCGTTGGAGTCATGAATTGACTTCCAAATTGTATTTTCATTGAATCACCGTGGAAAAGAATTATAACTTCTTGAAGACAATACGATTTGAATCGTACCAATCGTATGTCAATTTCATTCAATAAAAATGTTAATTAAATCCATACGTCTCGAGCATGTCCTCCATCACAACTATTAATGCTCAAGCTGACGTAGGTATTATCTCGGAGAAGCATTTTCCGCTACAGCTTACAAAGGAAATGGTCTATAAAATTTCCATTCACTGGTTTGCCTTCATCCAATAGTCATTCATGATTCCGTCACTTCCGCCCCCCCCCCAAATGAAACCAGGTTTTGCAATACTTAATGTTACCACGATTGCTCTTTTGTCTTCGGGGTGCATGTTGTTGCCCCCAGTTCCATGCAGTCTCAATCATCTTAGAATTACTTGGGAAGTTTTCCGAAGACGACTTTGAAATGTTCTTCGTAGAGCCTGAAGTTCCTAAACGCAGCACCGATCATGTCCTTCCTCGTACTGAGAAATTGATGCAGGACATTATGTATCCGTTCATATGATATACCTATTATCTCAGGCATCTCACGTAGATTAATGCGACGCTCCATGAATGTTATCAACCAGTTTTTTGAAAGATCTCATCAATCTTCCTGAACGTGTAGAATCAACTTTAATTCTTTCGTGCAACAAATTGTGAGTAGCAAATATATATTTTGTAACAACCCATACAAGAATCACGGACAGTATTTTCGTGTGTTTAAATAATTGCGTGTTTAATTAAGGTTTAATGTAATATTTGTAATACTGTAATGATGTAGTTGACCCTCAGTCGAAAAAAAGGTTAATAATGTTAATTTTTGTGTTTTTGGGATATTCACAGGTTAGCAAACAAGAGAGTCAGATATTTCGATTGTAATTTTCAGTAATAAGTTAGCTATATGTCAGAAAAAAATAGATTTTATGGTTTGGGTGAATTTTCAGAAGAACTGAGAGGGCATGAGTGAAACATCGGAGCAGCTCTCGGTAGACCAAGATCCTTCTTGTCTAACTTTGCTGCCGTTACCGGTTTTACACTATTATAATAATAATAGAAATTGTTGAATACGAACAATTAGTATTGATCTAGTTAGTAGAACTACCAATACTAGGTTTTGAGTTGTGGTTTGAGGTCCCCCGATGGACTGGATTTTCTGTATGTGTCCGTTTTCTATGCACGAGCGTCGCCGTGGGGACCAAGTATAATCATCGCGTGGGTGGAACCAACCAGCGCAGGACCTTCGACGTGGTGCTTACAACATTATCCCGCGGTGTGTTTCTCGCTAAAATAAAAACAAGTCAAAACAACATAAGATAACCAACTATTGAAAGAAAAGTAAAATAATATTCAGCGGCTTTGTTTTCAATAGTTTCTTTTACTCGCATTACCTTAAACAGAAAGAATTTGATTTGGTAAATACATATGATAGAATTGCTCACATTTTATATATATAAAATTGTAGATTAAATCTACTTAATTTATAATTCATCAATAAAATTAAGCTTTTTCTATTAATAAATATATTATAATTAAATTAGTAATAATTATAAACTCTGATTGAATAAATCGTCAAAATTTACGATATTTTCTGAAATATATTTCCATAGTTTCTCAAAATAACAAAACAACTACTTAAATGCTCATATCTCACATGATGAAATAAACCATTTTTTACTCTATTTAATTGAATCCCAACGTAGAAATTTATACTGCAGTTTGATATTATAGAGACCTTTACATGTGTGAACGTTTTTGATTTTTGGGTTGTTTCTCAAAATATATTGTAATAAACAATGAAAGTCGTCAATTATTAAAATGATTTTATTGCCCACACGTTAAAGCATGAAAATGTGCTTACTCAAAAATGAAGATAATTAATTAAATTGAACTAATTATTGAAAATTATCTAAGGAAAGGAGCATGAAATAATAATATGTATTCAATTTACTTAAACAATTTGTTTATTATGCACAACTATTTATCTTACAACAATTTTATACAAAAAAATGTCATTTTCTCTTACCTCAGGGTCTTTATTCGGCCTTTTAAATAAAGAAATATTAGTTTTCCAATTCACTACTGACAAATATTTTTAATAAACTCTCGAAATGTAATCAAATAAAACGAAATTAAATAGAAATCTGACGATATTCTACCTTTTATTAACGTTTACAATATGAATTTTAAATGTTTCCTGTTACTCACTGATTGTACCGGTACCAGGGCAATTGTAGAGATTTTGCGACACACTTTCAGTTCGAACACTTTTACAGGCCATGTATCACTGAATTTACTTATGGTTCACTTTGTTAAATTCCGGCCAATTGACCACCGGACACAATTGTTCAAGAACTTGAGTTCTCTTTATATCTGTCGACTTTACTTTAAAAGTTCTTCAATATCGTAGATTAAATACGACCAATATCAGCCGTTACCAAGCATCAACTTTTCTCGACCGCTACTTAGGTAACTCGCGAGAACATACTTTGCTAAATTCCTCGGTCGGTGTTCAAAACCAGACTGCTAAATTTTAGTTCCTTCCGTATTCAGCAAGGTCTCATGGCTGACTGCTGCTCCATCAACTTACGCGCACTAAGTCCAACAATGTCTTGGCATGATTTCTCGTCCATTATTGTATCTCTGTGTGTTCGACGGTAACAATTCAGTTTAATAATCTCTAATTATTAATTCTTTTAATTTCCCTTTTATCATAACAATATATTGTAACACAAACTTTGCGAAAAATGGAAAAATTCTATCTTTGAAAGGGTGTATCTTGCAAAGGTTATCATTTATAGTGTTTATATATATAGGACATTGCATTTTCGTATATATATATATTGTAATGCCAATTAATTAAGGCATTAATTGAGAAATTAAAAAAATAAATTGTTTGAGAAATCTATTCTTGACGGCGGTACAGAACACAGCAACAATGTAGACAAGTATTGTTTCCTTTGTCGGAATAAGCAATGCGCGCTCAAAACTACGATGGAGTTCAGTTCACATTATGATATGATAGAGTTCAGGTCGCATTAGCAGGAAAGTTTGGTCGCAGGAAGATATTGAGAAGTTAGAGTTGGCTGGAAGGTTTGGTCAAGTACAGGTAGTATTAAAATAGACGAGATATTCTTTTAAAAAGTAAAGTTAAGTAGAAGCAGTGAGCCGTCAGACACGACAGAAGTTGATCGAGTTGAAATAGACAAGTCAATTTCAAATATTCAAAGGAAATTTGCAGAGAAACATCGAGAATTACCAATCAACAGCTTTGATTGGTCACTGAACATTTTGCTCAAGACGAAATGTTCATTTGAGCAGAATTACGAAACCTGCTAAACACAAACAGTTTTTGGTGCACATAGCCGAGCAGAAGTCAACCGAGGGAGAGACGAAAAGGAGGTTCATCCTGGTTCCTGAATTTTGATCTAAAAATATTAATTTTAGAATCTGTGAGTTTTTAGAAGCAGTGCAAAACCCGCCATAGTGTTTCGTCAAGTACAAGGTATCCTGGAATGCTGCCGTGAGTAACAATATAAAATAAATAACTATGTAAACCTGATTAAAAGATAGACGTCAGATTTCGTTCCCTTCTTTTAAATTAAAATTTGTTAATTAGAATCCATCGTTTTAATTAATTTCGTTGAAAAGTAAATTTCGTCATCGTTAATTGACGAGTAAATCTTTTCTCTTTTAAATTGGAATTTGTTTTTAATTTGAGAAACAAAATGATTCGCCATTATCAAACCAAGTAATGACCCTGAGATAAATTCTATTTGTAATTATTTGTGTAATTGTTTTAAAGTTTTAATAATAAAGCTATTGTTTGTTTAAGTTAATTTTTCATTCATTTAAAAACACACATCCTATTTTTTATATTACAAAATGGCTTCCACAACGTGTAGCACGAATAAATCCAAATTCATTAAATTAAATGCTTCTAATTTAATTATTACAATATATACGAAAATGCAATGCCCTTAATTTTCTATGAATAACATTTTATTACACAGAGTAAATGAGAAAATAATATCAGGTAATTAAATAGAGTTTTTTTGTCGGCCATAATGTATTTAACACGAAGTGCATTTTAAATTTGAAAATAATAGGATAATACAGTGCTGGGTAATTTAAAGATTCGCAGATACCTGCAAATGTAAAAAAAGAACATGTCGTGTAGAACAAAAATAGCTCCCGTTCTTTGACCGGACACTATGAATATTAAAATAATTAGTTTGGAGCTACCAAAACATAAAGTAATGCGCCAACAAAATACGAAATTTTTCTGAGATAGTGTGGTTACCAGTAATGTACCACTTGGCATGTATTGACCCAATATGTTTCCAATATGTGTTTATTACGTAAATGTGCACTTGTTAATATCATAAATGTATTTTATTGATAGATTCGTTCAATAGTTTAAATGAAAAGTTCTCAATAGATATGGATCATATTGTCCTTATTATGATTATAGTAAATCATAAGTGAGCATTGATATATTAGTGGCATGAATTTCACATTTCTTCAATTGTTCGTGTCTCCTTTTTGAACACCGTGAATGCTGATGCAGTATTCAAAGGCCGATTCCGTCACCTGGCACCGCGTCTAGACGCCGACTGCGTGGGCGTGGGGACCTCTGTCTGGAAGAGGTGAAGTGTCAGCTTGATCAGACTTCTCACGCACTTTGCGTGACGTCACAGTCTTGCATCGACGCGTGAGGAATGCGTGGGGCTATTAGCCGATTGAAGCACGTGGCACGGCCTTGAACCCCGAACCCACGGGGTTAAGACACCTGGTCCCGCAGAGACAGGTGCGGTGCGGCCCGAAACATCGACATCAAGACATTGGATTTGGAGTCCTTGTCGTGTCGCGAAAATATCGAGAGCCTATGATTAATAACATGCGGTCCGTCAAGTATTCCTAAAGTTGTTCAAATATGACGCTCAGGAAAATGCATTACTCGTCCTATGATCATATCAAGTAAATTTATATCCTCATTGAGGAAAGTTATTTCGATTGGGATATAAGGGAAAATATTTGTACCATAAGCATGGATGATATCGGTTGGATTTGATTAAGTTAGTCAGAAAGACTCCGTACGTAAGCGTGTGGGACCAGAACGGAAACATGTCATGGAAATCGTCACTGAGCGTGAAGACTTGGCCATAACGTTGGACCCTCCACCTTGTGGACGCTGGAGAGGGAATTCCCCTCCGCTGAAAGACGCAGTGCCGAGATACACGTGTCACGCTGACGTCAGGCCACAATGCCTAATTGTATTTAAATGTGGCTCACGATTACGGCGCCCTCATGGCTATTCATGGCGCCGCCGACATGGAACCGACACACCAAAACTTACTCGTGAGAGCTCGACATTGATTCCGCTTTGGTCATAGTACTTAAGAAACGATTAGAAACTTGGGTTACATAATTGGAAATGGTAGAAAAATTAAAGGGGGTGCATGAAAAGGACAAATGTTTTACAAGATGTCCATTGTAAGTGTTGGAGAACTTCCGCTGCGCTGCTCTGACTGGTCAAACACACAGACGAATGTGCACGCTATTTCTCTGAAACACAACTTATAAGTTATTAAACAATAAACTTATTATAATGAATAATTAAGTTATAATTACTTGTTTTTAGTTTAATATGTTATACAAAAACAAAAAAAAAGGTTCTCTTTCAGGCACTTTGCGCAGTAATTTGAGAGACATGGCTTCTGATAACCCTCATAAATGTTCAAAATGGAGTTATTTGAGAACGGATATACTGGTCTTTAACCTAGTTTCGATACCATCGTATGAAGAGAGGTGAAGAATGACATCTGGCAACTCGACAAGGCAATATTCTCTTCAACACATCTGAAATGTTCTTCAACTCACTAAGTTCCCTTCCCTTGCACATGGTTTTATAAGTTCCCAAATCGCATTTATTTTTCCCCCAACAAATATGTATTATATTGTTTGGAAAAAAATTGTAACTGTTTATATGCTGAATCAAATTTTATAACTCCATTGAATTCAGTGCTTATGAATATTGGTGCGAACTAGCAGTGACGATGAAATGTGAAGAAGTGAATCCAGGTATAAATAACCTTTCACCTTCATCACTAACCAAGTAACTGTTACATTGCTTAAGAAGTCCACATG
This sequence comes from Zhengitettix transpicula, assembly GCA_037074705.1. Taxonomy (NCBI): domain Eukaryota; kingdom Metazoa; phylum Arthropoda; class Insecta; order Orthoptera; family Tetrigidae; genus Zhengitettix; species Zhengitettix transpicula. The sequence goes on along the minus strand of CM073593.1, from coordinate 31,316,290 downwards.
CACGGAAATCCGGTTTAAAAACATCATCTATTATCTCTATAACTAATGTGATATGGATGACTCAAGCAACAAGGAGTCGATTACGACGGTTTTCCCTTTATTGTGTATCAGGTTGTACAAAGTAAGACTTCATACTTGGTTGATAAAAACGATAAATGACTGTATGTATTATATTATTAATATTATAAATGATTAAACCCATTTATAACCTCAGTCGTATATAAAATTTTTATTTCAATGTAAATTACATTAAAATGGTCCGTCAGAATATTTTGGTTATTATAAGCATTTCCATCTGTATGGTATCCACATAATTTGATTTCAATGTTGAACGAAATAATTTATCAAATGAATATGGTGAGAATAACCAGAAGCTACTGACAGACGAATTTAAAATCCTGACAATTAAATTAAATTTATATTGAACCTTCCCAGAGAGCTCTGGCGGAGGCTACCTTTGGGGATGCCTTCACATCTCTCTGGTTGTTTTGAACTAAGGTTCCCACACGCCGAGGCACCTCGGCCTGTATTGAGAGGTGTATGTTCCGGGGTCGCAGACTTTGGGTATACGGTAAGAGTTGTCCGCAATTCCTATTGGGAATTGTCGGCCAGCTGCCTCCTAAACCGGTCAAGGCACGGAGAGGGGAAAGCTGCGACCCCACAGCGAACCCCTATCCCGCCATCGGAAGGGCGTGAAACAAGTACCAAATGCCCGACCTACCTGATGAAGGTTTTTCTAGGGTTTTCCCTGCATCACTTTTAGGCGAATTGCCGGGTATGATCCTTAAACCATAGCCCGAGGGCCCTAGTTAACCCTTGGCTACCTTCCTCTACCCTTCTGCATTCCTCCTTTCAAACCCCCGTTTTCCTATGCTATTAAAGGGGAGTTGTCACCATGTGAATTACCCTCATGTAGCCTGTTACCCTAAAAAAATTGTATGTGATTGTGATTAAAAAAGGGTTTAATCATGTATGATGATAATAGTAAGACTTTATAATAATTAAAAAAGGGTTTAATCATTTATGATGATAATAGTAAGACTTTATAATAATTCATTAAATGTCTTTGGAAGTAATCTCTCTTCTTTTACGCTCAACCTGGTTACTAACTAGTCAATGGTTTACGTGAATTTATTATGGGTAATTGTACGACGTATTATAGATAATGTCTCGGTTCAAAGATATAATACAATAATCAAACGATATGAAGAAACGCACACTTCTTGAAAAAGTTACCTGTGATTCACTTTAAAAGTGTACGAATAAAAAATAGTCGGTCGTATTATCTAATAGTAACTGATTCGTCAATGTAAAAAATAGTTTCGTGTTACATTCCCTAGCATGAAGCTAATATTAGATAAAGTCGGAGCTGGAAATTTTTGGGATATTCGGGGTTTTGAGTGTAATGAAACTGCAACGAGTGACGTCACCAGGTAACATCTTGAATAAAAGCCTCCAGACACTTCAAAATAATATTTTTTCTCAGTAACCAAGGCCGTGTCAGCGATCGAAATCCACATGTTGGAGATTTTTACGCCAGCTGATGAAAAAAAATTTAACTTCTAGACCACGTCGGTATAGAGGATGACGCTTTTACCAAGTGGGGGAACGTAGTATAAATTTTAGTTATTTTAAAACTGATATTTTTCATGCAAACCCTGAGGTAGATATATTATTTTGCCTTAAAAAACGGTGGGTAGCACTTTTAAAAAATAGAGGAAAATGTATTAATCGTTCAGTAAATTTTTAAATAAAATTATAACAATTTTTAGCAGAACAAATTTGTATTTTAGTATTTTCATGTAAGAACCTCCACAAGACTTTATACTGACCCTAGGAGATATCTTACTAAACGTAATTGAAACTCTCTGATAGACCTCCAGAGGTTTTAACATTTTCAACCTTACTTATTAAAAACCTAACTTTATTGTAAATTTTGACACCTATTTTCTTATTATTAAAAAAATTTACAGTTTCTTATAATATTCGTTGTTTCAACTTAGGAATCATTATGTCTAATTAATTTTGAAACAATGACATTCAAAATTCTGGTAACAGAACTAAACCCACCGTTCATTTTCCCTTAACACTTCCTGTTTCTCTGTGGTATGTTGAATACCAACCACAGTGCCAGCCATGAGAATTCCGGAACATAACTTGGCGAAGCTTGTACGTGTTTGGGGCGACGTAGAGGCATCCTTCTCGAAGACCATAAACTAGGGTGAAATATGACTTTTCAGTCCGCTGCACGATTTCCACTCCAAATGGTCCAGAGGACACACGCCAGGGGCCGAGGACCTGTCGGAGGGGAAACACGACCCTAGATTTATGGGGAAGGCAATTTGCCACTGCTGACAGGGGAACAGAAAGATCGCTGTTGGTCCTAGCAATGCGTGCGTCAATACCTCATATAGCATGGCGCACTCAGAAATTAACTTATCGCGTTCCTTTGAGGACGAATGGCAGTGTTCGGAGATGGTGGGTGGCGTGACTTAATACGTAGCAGATCTTCGCGCTAAACTCCACAGATGAAGGCTTCATGTTCTACGATGACGTAAAATACTGTACTATGTAATGCAAAAAAAAATAGTCCTAGTTGTACATATTACGTATATGCGCATAATGTAAATTTAATATCATTAAGACGTTTTATCTTATCGTGTCGTGCAGATAGCATAATTTTGTTGGTTAGTATACCTCAATGTAGTCAGCACTATCAGTAAATTAAAAAAATATGCGCTTTCTTAACAAATATTAGATGGTTGGATTTCGAGCAAAAATATTGTCATTATTGTGAAGTGGCAGCAAAAATTAAACTCATTATTTAAATATCAGGACCAAGACAGTTCTTAACTAACGTAATTTAAAGAAACATGAAAGTAATGTACTAACAAAAGCTAATATTGATTTCTATACTAAAATATCCGAATTTATTTTTCTTATAAAATCTGTCATTTTTTTAGAATAACTTTTCAGTCCGCTGCATGATTTCCACTTCAAATGGTCCAGAGGACACATGAGGGTAATCCACGTGGTGGCAACTCCCGTTTAATAGCATAGGAAAGAAATTGAAAGGAACGATGCGGAAGGCAGGCAAGGATTAACTAGGGCCCCCGGGCTATGTTTTAAGGATCCTACTCGGCATTCGTCTAAAAGTGATGAAGGAAAAACCAGAGAAAACCTTCATCAGGTATGTCGGGCAATGGGTAATTGTACCACTCCCTTCCGGTAGTGGGAGAGGGGTTTTCTGTGGGGACGCGGCATTCCCTTCTCCGTGTCTCGACCAGTATAAGAGGCAGCTGGCCGACTGTTCCCATTGGAACAGCGGGAAACTATTACCGTATGTCCAAGGTCTGCGACCCCGGAACATACACCTCTGAAAACAGTTAGTTCAAAAACGGAAAGAGGAGTAGGCATCCCCAAAGGTAAACCTCTCCGTCTCTCCAGAAATGTTCTGCCTGCGAGAGACCAGCTGACGCAGGCCATCTTGTTGATTCTGACGTTGTTTTAGGGTAACAGGCTACATGAGGATAATTCGCATGGTGGAAACTCCCCTTTAATAGCATAGGAAGGGGTTTGAAAGGGGGGATGCGAAAGGATACAGGATGGTAGCCTCCGCGCAAGGGTTTAAGGATCCTACCGTGTGATGCAGGTCAAACCCCGAAAACCTGCATCAGGTAGTTCGGGCATTGGGTACTTGTCCCACGTCCTTCCGATGGCGGGAGAAAACTCAGAATGTGTCATGTAAGATGACAGTCTGACAGTCGTTTCGGTAGGCCAAGACCCTTCATGGGCTGTCGAGCCAGGGTGTAAGTAAGTAATATATTTAATATAATAAATTTTGCCAATCTCAGTCTCATATAAAGCCAGGGCGAAATGTGACCCCATAAAAATCCCCAATTTTATGGGTGTTCAAATATTGATAAACGCCCATTTCAACATCAATAGGTACATGCTGCAAATTATCAATATAAAAAAACAGTCTCGGTACACAGGTAATGACAGGGATGCTGTATTATTCATATTTCCGTCTAGCCGTAGCCGTTCCAAGCTATTTTTCAAATTTCCAGATATTTGTTCTATATCATCAGGTTTTTCCTTCGTTAGTTCCGTGTCAATTTATATACAAAAATAATCATTTCAATTGAAAAAGTAAAATTTACTCGCCAAAACTGGGTTCTCGTTATAATCGAGCTACACTGAATATTTGGAAGCAAATTATTTGATAATCACTATATTCTTATGTTCATATGTACTATAATTTAGTTATTAAAATCTTTGGGTAAGTTCGGAATTGTTTGTAATTACTTTTGTTGTATGATTGCGAATATAATAACTGTTAAGAATTACAAAGACCTTTCCTTCTAGAGGTTGCTTACCTTCGCCGAAGTGACGTACCTTCAGCTTTCTTCCTTAAGAAGCTCGTTTCTCAGCGTGGATGTTGTACGAGAGCTGACAAGGCCTGCCCCAGCCCATAAACGAGCCTCTCAATTTTCGGACTGGCCCCCGGGGGCTGTTTGTTTTTACCGGAATGCAGATAGCTATCGTGGTGTTGTGCGTGTACTATGGAAAGGCCTGCTTTACCGGCAACTCCCACGATTGCTCGCAATAATTGCTTCGGTGGTCTTATTTAAGGGGCGACCGCACGCGGTGCATGGTTGCCCATTAAGTAAAAAGATCGTAAATAAAGGGGCCGTCCCATCTCTGCCAAAGTGGGGGGGAAGTAGCAAAAATATGAGGCATGCGGTACTGACAAGTTATTGTTGGGGAAAATAAAGCGATAAGCACTGAAGGGGAAGGAACAATCGCAGACCGGGGCACGGCGAATATCAAGGAAAACCGAGCGTTAAGAAATAATTGAAAGAAAAAAAATACATTCAGTGAAATGTAATTTATTTAATTTCCAGATAGTAGCGTTTTTCTTTAAGTCATGTTCAGCATTAGGTTACTTTAATAACATGTTTTGCGGCTAAGAAAAAATAGAAACTATGTAATGAGTGGTCGAATTTTCGAATAAAAAGTCGAAACAAAATCACATCTAATATAAATAGAGGTGATTAGGGAAATGTTACTTGAACGACGATGTTACTACTACCAGAGGACGATACGAGACGATTATTCACTCGGTAATGTAATGAATACATTAATTCGTTGCGGCCATTGTTGCTATTGTATTTTTTGAGCAACTTTTTTTCAAATTACGTTTTTGCGAAAATTATGAGCGCAGAAACAACATGAAATAGGTTGTATTCTAATGATTTGTATCGGATAGGAATTTTAAAATGAATAAACGAAACAGAGGAAAACAGACTTTTAAAATTATAATTTAATTAATGAAATTACTTGTTTGGGACAAAATGACGGTTTACGTTCGTACCGAAACATATTAGTAAAATTATAATTTTAAAAATATGTTTTACACTGTTTCATTGATTAAATTTAAACTAAATAGACGTTTAGAAATAAATTAAAGGTTTGATAAGGCCAGAAAGGGCCATTTTCCTCCATTTTAATTTTTCTGTTCTTGTTTCTGAACCATGGAATATTTCATGCTGGCTTCTCTATGGTTTTCCCTGGATCACTTTTAGGCGAATACCGGGTAGGATCCTTAAACTATAGGCCAGGGGCCATCAAAGCGGTTAACCCTCATGTAACCTATCAGTCAAAAAAAATAACTCAGGGAATATAGAATGTAGTTTTTCTCTGTGTAGAGAAAGAATAAAGTCTTCTCAGGCTTCTAAGCGAGGAACAATAGTTTTCGCGACGTTTCGATGACGTTCACTGCTATCGAAACGTCGCGAATACAATTGCTTACTCGGTTAGAAGCCCGAGAACACTTTATTCACCTCACGGAATACTATATAATTGGAAGCCTTTATATTTAAAATCAAATAAAGAGCAAAACATATGGAAAATGAAACTTCGAAATTAAACTATATTGAATAATTCATATAAAGTATTTAAAAATTAAACTCCAATTATATTATTTTATTTTTGCTTACCGGTCCTGGAGATCTTACTCTTCAGTTACCACGCCTTCTATGACAGCCTCGTTATCAATTATAACTTCCAACAGTCTTTCCATGAAAATCAACTTGTATATTGTGCAAGAATACAGAGACTATAATGGCTGATGCAGATTCTTGTCGAAAAGTGTACGCACCGATAACTTTCAGTGTATGTTTTGAGAAGTCAGAGAGATGTTCAATCAGTCAGCCATGTCTTGTGTATTCTGGGAGCTGGAGCAGTGTGTTGCGGCGAAGCGGCCAATGGTGGTCGAATTCAGCAAAGTATAAGATGAATATGTCCACTATGTATTAAAGGGATTTTCCACAAAAAAAATCTGAGTTTGATTATAATTACGACAGTAAAGTAGAAAGGCGCCGAAGGGGTTACGACGAAGTGTGAAAAGTTTTAAATCCGTGCTGTGGCCTGTCAATAAAAATATTGTTCTATAAAAATTAAAATTATCAGGAGTGCACAAACAGGTACCAGACAGCTCTAAATAAAAGGGTACTTTAGAAAAACCTTCTTTTGTAAACCGATATACAAATATAAATTTACAGTCAGATTTCTATAGTTTTTGTTGTTGTTAGAGTCTTTGCATGAAATTTTGTTATTGTAAATTAAATTCATTTTTTTTTGCTTTTGTAACTTGCTGAAAATTGCAAATCACTGTCTTTATTAGTGGCCCTATAAACGGCCCTGAAATTTATTTCTCATGAAAGCTGAGGCATTTACTTAAAAACATGCATTGTAAAGAATCCGATATAAATCAAATGTTAACAAAATAATTTTGTGTTATCTCTTTAAAAAAAATTGTTTAATTTCATCGTAAAATCCCGTAAACTGTTGTTTTATTTAATTTGTGTATTACATAATTTGACTGTCCTAACGTGTTGGCATATTTTGTTTATTGGTACATGTGTATCCCACAATATGTATTTTCCGGGAAATTTAACATAATTTTAAATTTAAATATCACAGAGATATTAACTGTAACGTTTTATTTGAGGGCGAGTCAATATTTATTAGAAGCGATCTTATAAAAAAAAATTATTATCTTACCTCTTCGTCAAACTCCTTTGGATATCGCACGTACATACCACAGGCCCATCCCATCACCTTGGCTGTCTACAGTCACACGGTGACGGCATGCACTGAGTCACCGGAAGTAATTCACCAGCTATGAGAATTTCCCTGTATAAATTATAACTCATCCGTAATTTCAAAATTTTTTCAGGATCCGCAAATAAAATGTAAATCTATGTATGTGTTCTCTGTTCTGTCTCAGTTTGTAATCTATACAAAAAATCAATATTCAATAAAAAAAATTAATTCCATATAAGGCATAATAGTTCTAATTGATAAAGGCTGGCGCTGGAACACCGAGAGTAGTGGAGTCATGGCGCATATGAAATTTGATGATTTGGGGACGAAAGACACTGATGTTTTCGCACACGAGCATTTGATTCGATTTTGAGTGATAGTGGTGCTAACTACTGAAATCTAAGATGTGATTCCTGAAAAACATTCCAAAAGAGTTCCTTCAATGAATACGATTAAAACAAATATTTTATTTACCATTTCATAAGAAAATACATAATTTTTTTATCTTAATTCAGTATAATTATTATCTATAGCCTTATTTGTCAAAAATAATTTAATAATACAAAAACATAAAATTTATTAACAAGACGTTTCGTCCTCAATCTAGAACTTCTTAAGGTGTAAATTGATATGGAGTATCATAAATTTGAAAATGAAAATATATACAATATAATTTTATACTAAAACATTTTTGTCAACTATTTAAGAGTACAGTATAAATAAAACAGACTTTTAGAGGAAGTAATGAACCTATATACAAATATTATTTTAGCTTCTAATTAATATCATCTTTATTGTTTCGAAGACTGCAAACATCGCTTACCGTTATTTAAAAACAGTGGTTAGTATAATACATTTAATTTATTTACAAAACATTTTCATCTTTATTTATCTTAGAAAATTTATGTTTACAACTTAATCTTTTATATATTATATTATATATTGTAATGTCAATTAATTAGGCCATTAATTGGTTTTAATAAAATTTAATTGTAGCGGCAGGAGCTTCCAAAACAACAATGGAACCGAGCTTTGTTGCTTTGTCGGAAAGTCAAAAATGGCGTATGCGCGCTAAAACTGGAGAGCACTAAGAGTTAGTTGGTGGCGGGACATTTCAGAGGACGGAACGAATATACTAGAGCAGAGACTAGCCATCATTAATGTATTATTAAACAAAGTTGTGAATTTAAGATAAAGTAAAAAAACATTCACGGAAGTATTACCCCGTAAATATTGCTAAGTTAGCAGTTTTACGTCTATCAGCAGCCAGGAAAGGAGGGCAGTTTTACGCATGTAGCCAGCCGGAATAGTAAAGCTGCAGTTAAAGTCCAAAGCGGTAAAAGACTAACAAATCTACGAATCATAGGATTTGTATAAGCAAGCAGACATCAGATAGCTGACAAAAAAGAGGATCATCCGAGTTCCTGGGAGCCTATAAATTTTGACTTCAATAGTGTAAAATCTGTGAATCTTTGACTCAGTGTAATAGTTTGCCATAGTGTACTTTCGAAACCAAAAAGAATGATGGTACCAGCTGGACACTACGTAAGTAACAAAACCAAACTAATGATTAATTGTAAACGTAAAGGATAGAGTCATTATTTCGTTCTCTTTTAATTTTCAATCAAAGTTAATTTCTTTTCTTTTTAATTGATTTCTATCGACGTATTGTTTAGGTAAAAGTGAACTGTTTGTTAATAAGATTGTAAAATAAATTTGTTGTGTCCATTACCAAACCCAGTGAAGGCCCTGAGAAATTAATATTTTAAATTGTAATTGTTTTGAGTTATTGACACAAAATAAATAAATATTTTGTTTGTTAATTGATTATCTTTTTAGTTAATAAAAAAACCTTCTTTTTAATTATTACATATTGGCGTTCAACGTGAGGCAAAATAGTTAAATTAATTAACGCCTTATTTTTAATTATTACAATATATTAGTTTATGTCTCAAATAATGCAGTGAAAATCATTGTCTTTAGTTTTATCGATATATCACCAGATTATTGCAGGAACGCACAAAATGATGTAGAGATGAAGCCAGGGTCGTGTCTCGGGCAAATTTTTTTGATGTCGTCCTCGCCTAGAATGTCACGTAGCTGTAGTCTCTGTATCTCATATTTTGGACATTCCGCGATGAAATGGATGACATCATCTTTAACGTCCATTCCACAGTCGTATTTCTCGTCGTTTACCCCAAGGTTGAAACGCTTTAAGTAGGCGTTGAAACCACCATGTCCCGTCAGCAGTTGTGTCATTTTATAATCGATTTAGAAATTATGTTGTAAGCGTACCTCTCCTCCTTTTTCTCCTTGCGCCCATTCTACTTGCCATATTTCCATTGTTTCTCGTCGTATTTCCCCGCTTTAAGCCTAATAGGGAAAGTTTAGAGTAAATGAAAGCCTAATAATTATTAATAAGATGCTTCGCATAAATTAATTTTTGCATCACGATTCATATTCTGACTTATAAAGGCTGTGTTTTGTTTATAATTTACTCTAAATAGTCAGACTATTAAAAATTTTTAATCACCATTTGTTTAACTAGAATTTTTATTTAAAATTTTAGGATTATAATAGTCCGAATCCATGGTATACCTGAGATTGAGTGACTAAACGTCATTTTAACTCCTATTATTGAATTATTTCTGACCAATTCGGCAGTTTTCATTCATTTATAAGTCAGAGAATGTTTAATACCAGATGTCTACTTCAACAATTTACAATTAAATAAATGAAAATAGAAAAACGGAAAAATAACACTACGTTTCACCAATTAATTGTTAAAATTTTTTAGACATTTGTAAGTCAATTTCACGCTGAAAAATTCTTCACTGATGTTGAACGTTTGTATAATTTTTTTATAATGCTTCAAGATCTTCAATTAGTAGGTAGTATATTTAAAAAGATAGAAAAGAATTTTGAAAAAAATTATAATTTTTCAAATACTATTGGTTTTACCTCATATAGTTCCAAATTATGGGCAAAACGTAGATTTTTCTATTTATGATGATTTTAATTACAATTTAGTACTAGACTTTGGCTAATTGTCCATTATATTTACCTATATTGATACGATAAGTATCCGAAGATAGGATTTTCAGGCCCAAGCTATTTCTTGAGAATAAAGGTCAGATTTCTTACTGGTGCCAGTTGATTAATAATGGAGCTTGATACAGTCCTAGACACAAACATGAGTCGAGGAAGCACGTTATCGGTATGATGATTCTCTTAAAGAAACAACACTGATTATGAATAGGGACTTCTGTTTACCAATTGTATAATTCATCTTGTCCCCAGGTCCTTAATAACATGGTCAGTTTGGTCATTTCTTTTCATTTATATTTATTATTTTATTTTTTACATTCATTTCTCTACTTTTTCATTGAATGAATATGTCATAAATTATTTTCTAGCAGTTTTCCTTCCCGTACGGATGTTAGGGATAAATTTCTTCACGCATCAACAAATTCAGTTACAATACTTACATAAATGGCTGAGGTCGTTACGTTTCTTACAGATAAATAAATACATTACGATAAACTTTATTCCGTTGTTATACAGAGCTGTAGAAAAATGTCTCGTTAGGTAAAATGCCTATTAAGAATTCCGCCTTCACTTTTGTATCAGTGTGCACGCTCCAGTGAACGCACTAGGATTTTCCCATCTATTAATAATACTGATTTACTCTCCACAGGAGCCGAGCCGAAAATACATAATTGTTGAGTCAGCGCTCCGCAATGCACTTTGCTGACAACAATGATACAGCAACAGCGCAATCTTTGCGGAATCAAAGGACTCGTGGTGCCTAGCAATTACATAAGGCCACACAGCGTGAGCAGGCTGAAATGCTGCGACTGATTGATGACTCTAAGGACAGAACGATTTAATATGGCTACTTATGGAAGGAGCGGGACGGCAAGAAAGGAATAAAAAGAGTGGTTCTACTCGCTAATGAGCGACGCTAATCAAACAAGCCATCAGGACGCTGCTCGTTAGCCGAGAAAGAAAACAGTAGCGAAGGAGGTGTAGCAGGGCTTCGGTCGTGGTCCGGTTGAAAAAAAAATGGTAAAAGATGAGCATTCATTTCCAAATCTAGTATAGCTGACAGTTACGGATTAACGGTGACGATTTTTTGCAAAGAACACCTGAGAAGAAATAGGACACTATACGACTGCACGACAAAGGAGAAAAGTAAGACTTATGAACGCATAATATATAGGCCTAGATACAAAAAAATACGTTTCCTTTACATTGGTTAGAATCAGGAATATTTTTATATCTCCGGCAGACTTCGATTGATTTTCACAAGGAAACGGTCACTCTGATTTCGATAAACTTTATTCCGTTGCTATACAGATCTCAAAGCAAATCTTTATTAATACCACTATATTGAGACAAAATGGCGGATATTAAATGATTTGACAGGGATTTTACAGCTGATTTTCTCTGAAGCAGTAAACTGTGAGGCCATCCATAAGTTTAGAGACATAAAATTTTTAAAAGGTCGTTATTTATAATTTACTTTTCTTTTTAAAAAGGGAGGCAAAACAAAATCTTTTTTGTCACGTGAAGGTGACTAGGATCGTCACGAAGTTGATGAACAAGTACCAAATAGTTAATAAAAAAGATAACCAATTCAGACAAAATAAGTGATAATATAAACACCACATTATTTATATTATCACTTATTTTGTCGGAATTGGCTATCTTTCTTATTAATTATTTTCAATCAGTCGTAATTGTTTTCATTTTAAGTACCAAATAGTATTAAAAATTTATTCTGAAGCCGTGGGTTATAAATAATTAATTAGGTAAATGCAAAAAAATAGTATATTCAAGTCCTATCTATTAATAGCATACATTTTTGACAAATTTCAGCCACAAGAAGCTAACCCTAAGGTTAAGAACGTTCACAATGTTTTCATTACCGTCTCATGCAAGTAATAGACAAGTAAAAAGTGTATAATAATGTAGTGGTAAGTTTTTAATTGATGAAGGGAAGGATATTTTACAGAATTTATTAATGTTATCTGAACATGGACAAAAAATAAAAAAATACAGTGTTCAGTTAGCCTGACAAAACAATCTGATCCCTTAATCTCAGTTAAACATGGTCTACGGTAATTCCCCCAGGCGCGTCAAGGATTGAGGTACTTGGCAGTTACCTTCGTTGATGTCTGGCCGTTATCGTGTGGCACCCTCGATCTCTCTGGGTCCTCTCGAAACTGCAAGTTGGGGCTGCACGTCCGTCGCTGGCAACGGTTTGTCCCTCTGTGTCAATACTTTCTTTTCAGTCCCTTCGCTGGATGTCAAAAATCGATCGTCTCGATCATCTTTGGATCTATCTTTCCTGAACCAAGAAATGTCATTGGTTCAGGCAGTCACGTGTTAACTCAAATTTCTGGGATTTTCAGAGAGACGTTTCCCACGGTGTGAAAGTCCAGGTAACTTCCGAGGGTCAACATAATACGTGTCCAATTCCAGACTGAAGGGGATTATCTCCCCGCCTCGGCGGTGCCTGCTCAAATTCCAGCTTACCAAGCTCTCAATTCTCGCTAAAATCTAATTATATTAAAATGAAACCTATATATATATCAAAATAAAACTATCGCGCTACAATAATATGAATCACCGTAAAACGTATCCTGATGTATAGTGTAGGGTTACACAGTTCATTCTCAAGTTCAACGGTAACCTAAAACAGATCTGAGCTCGTCAAGTAAATCGTAAATGTGGCTTGGAAGAAACAAACATTTAATTATAGTTACTTGACGGCAAATAAATTGGAGGCGATCAGTTTGTAAAGAATATTATAAGAAAATCGTGGGAAACAAATAAACGTTTCGCAAGATAATTTTAAAATGAATACGAACGACATGTTAATAATTACAGGAAAGTGATCAAATTATCAGAATATTCCTTGATATCTTATGAAGAAATAATTTTTTTAGACACTGAAAGTGATCGAATAACTTAAAAAAAAGTTTCACAAGATTTATATAAAATTTGACGGAAATCCTTAAAATATCAGTTTGATGATGAACTATTGCATTCACCGTAAAACTTCTCATAAAATTTATAAATATTCGTGTTTTTTAGTGCGGGCCTGATGGTGAAGAACTGTGTATCTTATTGCTTTCATTTTTCATGGAATAATTAAGGATTAAAATAAATGTTTTCAGTGGGATAAAGACTGAAAAGGAGATTGAATATCCTTAGGAATATAAAAATTAGTTTCGGAGGAGAATATAGCATAAAGTATTGTAACACATGATTAATAATAATAGAATAAGGTAAAGTTTAAAATAGAGTAAATACAGGAATTAGGAGATAGAACCAAGTGGAATAAAATTGTACAATTAAATTTAATATAGGTAGTCAACTGTTTTTAAGGAAGTAAAATAATCAGGTAATAAATACTTTATGAATTGACCGTAACTTAATTGCTTCTACAGAATAAATCTGTTATTATGAATGAATGGAATTTTTTTTCCAACAATAAGCAGCCAATCAATTTATTAAAATTTTATATTTGGGGTAAATTGAGAAAATTCATTCAATGAATAGAAAGGATTTTCAATTATTTAATTATTTATTTTTTAATTGAGATTTAACATTTAATCCTATGAAATCCTTGGGCTCTATTTAACAGATCAATTGAGATAGAATGTAACCTCTGTTTAGCCTTAATTCTTACGTCAGGTGTCACAATGTGATAATTAAGTTTGGTGGCACACTTATTATTGTGAAGGTCAAGGTCAGAATTACGTAAGTTCATCTTCATAGTTATCAGGGATTTATAAATGTATTCATTAATCACAGTAAGTTTATTTAATTTAACAAATAATGGTGATCATTATATTTGGAACCAGAGATTCTTACGTTCAAGAAATGTGTGAAGTCACTTCACTTGCTACTCAAATATTTCTGCTATTATTTACGTTCCATTGCCAATCCTCTCACGTGACGACCAAACTGATGAACTCAGAATATGACTAAAATAAACATAACGGCTTACACAAGCTTAGTTGGCTCTTTTCGTCGCATCTATCTTCCCGCTATCGTGTCGGAGACTTTTGTTGATATTCTTGAATGAACGACCATTCATTCGTCGGCCTCATCAGAGTATCAGCATCCGATTAAGCTTTTTCTTCTCTTTAATTTGTCGGAACTTTGTTAAAAGAGCTGGTATAGAAACTGTCCTCGATATTCCTGAAAATAAATTAGAGAATGCAAAGATCATCATGAATGGTGCTGGAGCAGCTGGTAAAAGGAAAAATGAGTGAAAACATCTATTCTTGTTTTTCAGTTGTAACGTCACCCTATAATTTTATCCTGATGTTTTAAGAATGTTTTACATCTCCGGACACAAATCACTTTTTACACTCGTCAGAATATTTGACCACCTGTCTAAATGGCGAGAAGAAATACAACTTTGATTACTAGAACATATTCGACTTTTATTGGCTATCGGAGAAAATATTCCCTCTCATTATGTCTTACGAGTAAAATACTTTTACACGCTTTCCCAATTTTGTTTGCCTTCCCTGTCCGTAATTTAAAGCTATATACTAACAAATACCTACATAATACCAAAATTTAACTTAAAAAATAATGTTGCCTATAAAAAATAAAGATTTCCCAGTCACTGACTGGGAATTTTATGAAGGTGATACAATTATCTCTTACGTAATCGACTGTTACTATAACCGTTGACTGCCGACTACGAGATAACTCGTAGACTGTGTTCTTTTCTAGGACGCCAACCACGAGTTATCTCGTCCTTGTTTATTTGTCATTTTTGTGCAGCTACGATTAAACTCGGAATATATTAGTGCTAATATTGATAGATGGCTTCTGGGAAAAGAACAATAAATCAATGCTGTCTTGCATGAACAGAAAAATTTGGTAGAAAACGAAAAAAAAAATATAAATATAAAAATTAATTCAAATTCAAGAAATAAAATAATATTTTATTGCTTGTGGAACTTCTTAAACAATCTTCCACACAAAGGGCTTACTTCTCTTTACAGACTTGCAACATTGATAACCTATTAGATGTTTTATTGCTTTGCGTTTTTCAATTTCTTGCTGCAGCATATATATTAGTTTGTTCCACCAGTAATGCTAGAAACTCATCCGAAAAAAATAAGTCCACCAGCCTTTGTACTGACGAATATGGACGCGTATTCATGATTCAGCTTTAGCGAAGCGACACGTCGAAGCGTGTCTGCGTACGAATTAACTCGTAGTTGGCTTCCGCGAAGAGATTCTGAAATTTGCCGTGGCAGTGAACGTGTTAAGGCAACAAGAGGGTGACCAGATGTCCGATGCACAGAATTTTAGCACAGAAATAATTTTGTTTCACAAATCGAATATATTTAAGTTGAAAGGTCAAGTGTTTTGGGACATTAACGGATAATTTCGAAACGGGATATTTGTCATTTTTTTTTGTTTTATAGACAGAAAAACAAAAAGTCAACATGATAACTAAATCCGCCACAACAGATTTGATTATAAACAAAAATTATTTGAGTTATGATTAAGTGAAACATGCTGTAATGAGGCATTATTTAAAATACTTCAAATTTTATAAAATTACGCGGTAAGGCGACGAAGACGTAGAACGAATATTTTTTCACCTAACGTCCATTGCGATTTATTGTGCTTGGTAGTGTAGGGATGGAGCATAGGGGGTAATCGCAATGAATATAGTTCATGAATAATTTTTTGTAAACAAGTGAAATTAATAAAGTGCTAGTATTGTTTCATTTGGGGAAAATGAAACAATTACTACTCCTCTAGTTAAAATAAATTATTCTACACTTTAAAGTTCAGTATTTCTTTATAGTTAATACGGGGGCAGTGACAACGAGGTTTAGATAGTTTAACGCTAGCTAAACATATCGTTGTAATAATAGAATTTAGTTGTTTAGTTACGCAGACAGAAAAATATAAGTAGGTTCAAAACGAGAAAGATTTTTTGACACTGAAGAATTTGTAACTCAACTCTGTGAGGAAAGTAGAATGTTTCCAGACTTCGAGTAGAGACGTAACCAGGACAAACACAGAGATGATATTTTTTTCGAGGAGTCTTTACTGTGAAAGAAGACCAGAGACAACAGAAAACAGCATCGAGCACCGTATAACATATACGAAATTTCAAAAAAATATTTCACAGAATTGTTTAACATATGCATTGCTTCTATCTACCCGTGAAATCTTCAGAACGTGTTTTTAATTGTAATTTAATAATTTTTAATTAGCTTCGTAAATTCAAATTTAAATTGTAAAATAAATCAGAAACTTTTGATAATTCCATAATAATAAACCCCAATTGTAACATAAATGACTCTGAACATGAGTAATAAATCTTACAATGCCAATATGTAAATGCGTCACTAAATAGAATGTTTGAAGAAATAAGTGTTCCGGTAAGAAGTGTTTATTTATGAAACTTCCGGTCCAATATATCTGTGTCTTTTCCGTGTTACAATGATTATTGGCTTCCAGACGAACATTAATTTCAATTTAAATTAGACGAAAATTTATTTTCTTTTGCCGTCACAAAGAAAAACTTGAATTTATTTAGTACGTCTTTCACGATCATTATTATAATATCATATACAACAACTAATTTGTTGGTGACTTATGAATAAACAGTGCTAGTTTCTAAGTGCCTTCATCACACAGTAAAGTCGGCAGTTAGGCGTTAAAGGGGTCGACTATGTGGAAGCCCTTAAAGTGCTACTTTTGGTGGCCGGCCGCGGTGATAACGAAGTTGCCCTCAAGTTACTGCCTCATTGTCACGTCCTGTGACTTGTTTTACGATCACTTGCTTCGAACAAAGACATTCTCCGTTCGTAGCAGCGACCCGGCCCGTTTACTGTTGCTCAAGGGAGAAGCAATGTAAAAAGTTGAGAAAAAAAAGTGGGGAACTATTGATCAATAAAATGTTCTCGGTTCACGCCTCTCAAAGCACTGGTCACTTTCAAACAGTCGCAAGGAAAATTAAGCTCTGTTAAAAAATACTCTAAAGGACCCTGTAAACGAGCAACTTTTGACGGCAATATGTGGCCGTCAATACTGGCCGGGTAATACTGCACATAATCCAGAAACATTTTCGCCAATATATACGTAAGACCCGGCAATATTTCAGTATTGCCAGGCAATGTTGCCAGCAGTACCGCCGGTGCATCGGCCCTGTGTCCAAAATACGAAAATATTTCCGGACCACTTATAGTTCCCAGACCTCACCTGGAGGTCTCTGTAGTCAATCAGCTGTATTATCAATTAATATTACACTTTGTTCTCTGAGAAAAATTATTCAGTATTCCACTTCTGAATTGGTCAAACGAGAAAACTACTGAATTTATCGATGAAGTTCGCTCATTCTGGGGCGTGAAGTCGACGGACTGTAGATGGAGATAGCCAAGTGAACAAAGATGGATGGCAAGCAAAAGCCAACAAATTTGGCATCAGTTATGGCGTACGCGAAAAATAAAAATAATAAGAAAAGTTAATTTCTAACTTTTAAAATTAATATTTAACAAATACAGAGGCCTAGTCTGTACATACTTTACTAAATTAATTTAATCCTCCCATTAAACCTGCGCATAATTCTCGAACGATGTGTGAAATTGAACAATCGGATACTCTGATTAGATAAATAAAGAATTATAGCAGTCTCCTGTTGCCAAGGAGATTGGCAATTTTGTATTGCTTTACCCAACACCGTGTCAATCATGTGCCCCATTTTTTTAAGCAAATAATCAAAGTCGCCCTTCGACATTCTTGTGAAGCTTTATATAAGTAATTAATAAAACAATTGATAACCTTATACAGACACTTTATTTTTTATTTATATTATGACGACGTTTCGATACCTTTTTGTATCTTCTTCAGGTATTTTCCTACAAATGTACAAATGATTAGATTTATAGTATAATTGTACAAAGAAAACAAAGACAAGATAAAGTACACAAAAAGAAACAACAAACGACTTACCAAATTAATAAAATAAACTACCACAACTAAACGATTAACTAATTATTAAATTGACCCAGTTTTGAAAAAGTGGTACGAGGCATTACTGGTATTACTAAGTCTCCAGACGTCATTTCAAGCCCTCAAAGCTACAGCATGTCATTCAGTATTGCTACAATCTTGTTAAAGTTACCTCGCCTGTAGGAAAATACCTGAAGAAGATACAAAACGGTATCAAAACGTCGTCATAATATAAATAAAAAATAAAGTGTCTGTATAAGGTAATCAAATGTTTTATTAATTAAAAACAGACGTTAAATTAAAACTTTTAATTAAGTAATAGCCAATTAGTTGTTTAATTATTAAATGTTTCTCGTTTGCTTAAATAAGGTTGAATACAGGTTCTTCTCTTATTTAATTACTTGAAGTTTTTTATCACAATTAATACTACGCTAATAAGTACTTCATTTTCGGTCAGTATTGTACTGCGCGAAATATTGCCGGGATATGGCTAGCAACATGTTTTCTGGCCGTACTTGCATACATTGTCGGAAATGTTGCCGGGCCATAGTTTCCTAAAATATTGTCGGCAAAGTGGAATTTTTGTTGCTCGTTTACAACCACCTTAAGGGATCTAAACAGTCGGAACACTCACCAAATTGGCGTTCCCAAAAAAATTAAAATATCATTATGAGTAGACAACTATTTTATAAGTGTTTCATATTTTAACTACTTTGTATCAATCAAAGACTTCTCGTAGCTAACAATCAAGTCTTATTTTTTCATATGATCAGAGGACAGATTTAGTTTTAATATTTTATTTATTATTCTTCAATTTTTCCTTAAATTGGTGCATTCACTGTTACACGAGAATCAAAACTTTTCCCACTGTAAAAATGTGTAGTTAAATGACGCAAAAGAAGCTAAATAATTTTCAAAGATTAGATTTAACTTCAGAGTGGTAAGAAATAAGCACAGTGCATTGAAAAATGAATTTTCTTAATTCCATCTCTGGGAGACAAAACAGCTGCTGCACAGCCATTTCGGATTTATTTTGAAGTTGAAGGCTTGGGTGTATTTTTTATGTCATTCCCCCCACTTCCATAATTGTTGCTGGTCACTACTATCCTTTGTTTAGTAACTGGAGCACTCTCTAGCTGCGTCCCTGATTACTGCCCCGCACGGATCGGGTTGCATCGGTTAACCAGAGGCCCTGTCTCTTCTTACACGCTCGAATTCCTGACCCCTGGCCACGCAATCCGTGTGGTCGGACATCTTCTACGCCGTAAACAACTACCCTCTCCCTAATTTCGATCCGTTATCAATTTCAAAAGTCGTCTTGACGAACCCGACCCAAGAAAATATTGCGTGGGATCTTTGCTACCCTAACTTTTTTATTAAATACGGTAATACTCGTATATAAACTAATGCTATTCCAAAACCGGGTCTACGTTCTACTATTTGCTAGTTATAACAGTAGTTAACTTTAAACTTTAAAGATTTTTTGTACTATATTTTTAAATCTAACGTGTAATCGTTTTATAGAGTTTAAAAATTACAAATGAGGTATATTCGCAAAAGTATAATAAATGTAACAAAACGTCTATAACTTTCTCATAAATGTTTAATACTAATTTTAATTATTGCCATTGGTAATGCGTAAATGTGTTAGATCGTGTTACAAAATGGAAGATCAACAATTCATAAGCCTTAACACGGTGCGTACCTTAAAATAGTGAAAAAGTTCGTCGTAACGAAAGGCAAATTTTAACTTGAAAGAGATATTTATAATACAATAAATATCGAAGACGTAAGGCTGAGAGGGACACGATTGCATTTTCGTGGTTAAATTTTTGAAATTACATTAAAAAGCGAATTGGGGACTTTTTTTTGCGTCTCTTTTGAAAATTCAGAGTGCTTTTCTGGAAACAGAAATTTGTATTTCACTGTTGATAATTTATGAGGCATGGAGATATTCGCATCTATGTATGTTTATTATAATTGTTGCACACAGAAAGAAAGAATAAATAAAAAACTAGCCCATGTCCGATAGAATAAAAAGTCAATGTTTATTGGCTGCGTGAAGGATCCATTACGTTAATAATGAAAAATTATAGGTATTAATAAAATATAATGAATTTTTCACGGCCGAAAGTCAGAATTTTTTTATTAAAATTTACTGTTCTTACAGTATTACAAATCGTTTCCTCCCTATGTTCAGGGATCACTTCAGTTGTATATAATTAACAAAATATGAATTTAATTGATGTAAACCATGAAACAGAAAATTTTTACTACTTCCTGGTTGTTGTTGGAAGTAGTCGAAATTATTCTGTTTAATGTATTATATCAATTCAATTCATTTTGTGTTAAATAAACACAACTGAAGAAGTACCTCAACGAAGGGAGGAAAAGTTTGGTAGATTTTTAATAAATGTAAATAATAATTAACACTTTTTTTTAGGGTAACAGGCTACATGAGGGTAATACACATGGTGGAAACTCCCCTTTAATAGCGTAGGAATGGATTAGAAAAGCGGGATGCGGAAGGGTAGAGGAAGGTAGCCAAGGGTTAACTAGGGCCCCCGGGCTATGGTTTAAGGATCCTACCCGGCAAATCGCCTTAAAGTGATGCAGGGAAAACCATAGAAAAACCTGCATCGATAGGTCGGGCATTTGGTACTTGTCCCACGCCCTTCCATTGGCGGGAGAGGGGTTATCTGTGGGGTCGCAGCTTTCCCCTCTTCGTGCCTTGGCCGGATTAGAAAGCAGCTGGCAGATTTTTCAATAGGAATAGCGGACAACTCTTACCGTATGCCCCGGAACATACATCTCTCAAAACCGGCCGAGGTGGTTCGGCATGTTGGAACCTTAGTTCAAATACCAGAGAGATTTTTTTTTTTAGGGCAACAGGCTACATGATGGTGATCCACATTGGGCAACTCCCCTTTAATAGCATAGGAAGGGATTTGTAAGGGGGGGATGCGGAAGGGTAGAGGAAGGTAGCCAAGGGTTAACTAGGGCCCCGTGAAGGCATCCCCAAAGGTAGCTCTCTGGGAAGGTTCACCTGCGAGAGAATTCTCTAGCAGGCTTCCTTAGAGTAATTAATAAGTTCTGACTTTTCACCATGATACATGAATTCTATTTTGTTAATACAAGTCAGATTAATTTTCATATATTATGTATAGCTATTAAGTTAGAAATGAAGGAAGTATAGGAAAGGCACAGTTTCTAGCGTTTTCTGATGATAGATAGTGACGTAGAATAAATCAAGTTGAATAAAAACAAATTGCGAGAAACAGAGTGTGTTCGAAAGTTGTGATTCGAATAAATTTGTGGACAATTGTTTTTAATAATATAATAAGTACATATATAATACTTTTCTGACTGTTTCCCAACTACCACGAAGAAGAGATTTTTTTGACTAGTTTTCCAAAGTAAGTTCATATTATTACTTATTACTTGAATAAATTAATAGTGTTGAACCTTCAAATTCCCCTACATTTGTTTCCTTATAATTTAAAATTTCTTTGTTTTTCAATTTAAATTCATAATGGATTTTTCCTATTACATTTATTCATTTGAAGAAATCCGATGAACTTAAATGAGATTAAAAGTAAGGTTTTAATGACACTAAATACGATATATAAAGTCTTAATGGTTTGATGCACCAGAAAATACTTCCTCCGTAGTTGTCATTGCTCTCTTGATTTGATATAAATATTTCAACCTGATCATGTTTTTGGATTGGCGATAAATCGAAAAAATGAGTCACTTCACATGATAATGTTATGATCTCAACACCGAATCTGTCGACGTGTACGGGAACTTTAATGAAGACTGCTGTTAGTACGATTTTTAACTACGTACTTCTCCGTAACCATATAAATCCGAATATTACATATGCGAATAAAGATTTTATTTTAGATACCGTAGGTTAAGAGGCTTAAAATAAACTGGTTAATAAAACTGGTTAAAAATCGTGGGGGATAAAATATAAAAAAATTATCTTTTTATCTCTTCCCGTTCGGTAGTTTATTATTTTGTATAATATGAACATATATAAACTGATCTAATAAATAAAGCAGAGTGTTTGTGAGTTTCTTTATATGTTCCTTATACAAATTTACACCAGTGGAGTAATTTTCACCAAATTTCATTCACGTGTTCTTTGCGACCAGAAAACAAACACTGTTTGGGTGAGGCACATCTACCACCCCCAGGAGCGGGAGTGGACGGGGATTGAAATATTCAAACATGCTTGAGTAAATATTTTTAGGGGTCAAAGATATTGATAGTGTTTCTATCGATATTATCTTAATATAATTTCAACCCCTTACAGCCTGGGAAAGGAGCACCCTTAGGGATGGGAGTGGACGAGCATTAGAAGAAAATAACGCGAATATAACCGAGATTTGTCCAGGGTTATGGATGTCGCTGAGTTTTATTATGGCATTCAACTTGCATTTTAGCCCCCATGGGTGGGGCTAAACAGGGGTTGAATTTTTCAAACATGTTGATCGGCCGATATTTGCGTCCAATAAATATTTTTTCTGTGTCATTTAAATTCATAATAGTTCAGTAATTATTCTATATGTATAATTTCAACCCGTATCGGCATGGGAGGGGAGCACGCTTAGGGGTGGGGTTCGGTGGAACATTACATAAAAACAACGCGAATAGACCGAGATTCGAGTCACTTCTGGGGTTATGGATGTAGCTGAGTTTCATTGTGACAAACTAGATAACGCGCGGTGGTGGCGGGGGTAGAAATTTTCAAACAATATAACCGGCTGATTTTTGCGTGGAATAAACACGTTTTGTTTAACCTAAAGTAGCGGGGGTTAAAATTTTCGAACATGTTCAAACGGCGACACATTCGTGGAATGATACTATTTCAGGTTCAATGAGTTCAACCCTCATCGGAATGGGAGGTGAACACATTTAGGGATAGGGGTCGAGCAGCGTTACATTAACGCAAAATCTACATTGATTCGAGTAAAGTCGGGGGTTATGGATAAATGACATACCGCTAGCTGCCAGCTAGTAATAACGATGATAGCTACTGACCCACAAAAGGACGTATCTCGGAAAATACCTTGTTCTCGCAAGAAGTGACTGTAAAAATAAGTACAACAATTGAAAATGTTTTAGAAGCTCCTAACATCGTATGTTTCTTAATATTTTATCAAAATTGCGCTTATAATTTTTTGCTGAATTTCATCGCAATATTTTGAATGTTTACATAATTACATCAGGTCGTCATTTTCCTCATAAATAATTAATTTTAGTATTGCGCAATTGTACGTCTCTCCAATTTCAGTTTTGCATATTTTAAGTATTTTCTTTTGTAAAAAAAAAGGTTTAGACTGCAAAAGTTGAGGATAAAATTCGTGTAGTGTGACATAGTACTTGACATAGTAATCGCAAGAAGTGGTTTTGAGACTGATTCTTCTAATGGGTGACGATAGATTAATATTTATTTTTACAAGATACAGTAATTCACAATTACATAAATGCAGTAACAAATATTGACGGTATATAGGTATGTATATATTTATATAAAATCACACGACACACAGACAGACAAGCACACATACTCACACATGTTAAGTTATACTCAACTAGAATTAATAGACACCAACGTTATCAACGGATTGATTGCACAAACAGTCTGTCACTCGGCGAGTTACTAACAACAACAGTTTTATTTACACGACAGCGGGAGTTCGTTGAAAAGTAACAATGGCACTTTGTGAGGTACCCTCGTTGCTTGGGGAAAAGTTCCCAAAATTGGCAGTGAGTTTGCTGGTGGCTCCTCGTGCTACTCGACCGGAGCCCGTTCCTGAAACTAAGTCAGGAATATTGAACCATCACATAACTATTTTAATATTTATTCCATATGTCCGTAGTTTGAATGAAATGACGGATATGCTTTAAAATAAGGAGACAGCTATATTAGCGTAAAATATATGGATGGGTTTTAATTAATTTGCTGTTTTTTGCTATACCGTGAAATGAGTACCTAGTTTAGCCTGTAGGACGGCACGATCCACGGATGGATCTTCTCCTTTTTGCGAGGACACCGTCCGGCCTTCCTGAGGTAGCTGCCGAACTCACAGGCTGGCACCTCGCAGTTGCTGCTCTGGATGCATCTGCAAAGAAGAGACGGGCTCAATGACCTGATGGAGTTCTCACTCTTGAGCTCTGGGAGTTGCGCTACTCTCGTACTCACACTCTGTCCGCGTGGGAGAAGTAGTCCTTGCCCTTCCGCAGCCGCAGGCAGGAGTGTTGCTCCTCGAAACACTCGCAGGTGCACGTGGTGCTGGCGTGGAGGCGCCTCACGTGGAAGTGGGTTGGACAACGACAGGAGCTGACAACAACAGGGATCATTCAAATATGGACAACTGTCAATCAATAGGATTTACAATTAAATCTATATTTTAATAATTAGATAAAATAGCCAAATGACAAACAAAATGAAGTCATGATACAAATACCATACAACAAATATGAAACTTTTAAATTTTACGTCAGTCTTTTAATTAATAAATGAGTCAATAACATAATATATTTAGGGGTCAAAGATATTGATAGTGTTTCTACGGATATTATCTTAGTATAATTTTAACCCCTTACAGTATGGGAAAGGAGCACCCTTAGGGGTGGGGGTGGATATATTTATAGCGTTACGATTTTTCGTTACATTTTTGTATCTTCTTCATGTATTATCCAAATTATTATAACAAATTAGCACCACAAACAATTAAAATGTTTATAAATTCACAAAGTTTTCAATTATCACCACTATCAATTAATGTTTTCAGAACCAGTGTGAATTTATCAAAATTGTAATTGAAATGAAAAAATTTACGTCTGATTGAAAATAATGAATAAGAAAGTTAGCCAATTCAGATAAAAGACAGTTAATGACCTTTTATAGACCCTTTGTACTTTATTTATAGCGTTACGCCCGTTCTATATTCTTTAGGTAGTATCCAAATTATTATAAGAAATTGGCAACACAAACAATTACAATGTTGAATGAGAAATATAGCCAATTCAGACAAAAAGGTAATATAAATACCACACAACGTTTCTGTGATCCTTGTCCGTTTCCTGAGGTGCTAAGAAGAGCCTAGAGAAACAAAACTGCACTTGTTAGTTGACAACACTCAAAATATAAAGGGTCTGTGGAAGGTCAGTAACTGATTTATGATTTTTTTATAATTGTAACATGCAAACACTTGAAGAGGTCCCTAAACGTCGTGTTTAAAATTTGAATATTAAAACTTTTTCTGACAAAAAGGCTGGTCATTTTATTATTTAACTAGCTGGTTGTCCGGCGTTGTCCGGATATTTATATATATGTCAGAAAAATAATTTAAGTCTAATTAAACTCAGCGACATCCATAATACCGAATTTGACTACAATCGCGATTATTTTCGCGTTATTATTATGAGACGCCCCTCCACCCCCTAAATTTCCAAAATGTTGTGAAGTTATACTGAAACAACACCGGAAAAAAAACATTTATCCGACGTGAATATCGGCCGTTTTAGCAAGTTTGAAAATTTCCAACCCCGCCCCTACGGGTGGTAGCCGTGTGTTACTCCAATAGTGTTTTTTTTTCCGTTAGAATCTTGCAAGTGTACGAAACTTGCACAAATACAAACACAAACACGTAGAGTCAATTTTATTTATTCGAAGATACCACACAACGTTTCTGGAAACTTTGTCCCTTTATTCGGGTGATTCAAAAAATATGATCCGTGAGTGACACAATTCTTCTTTACAATAGGCTCGAAATTGAGAAAATTTAGCAGTCCGTCTAGCCCAGAGATTCCCAACTGGACACAGGTGGACTCCATGGAGTTTCGTTGGAAGTTGAAAAATGATTTGCAGTATTCCTGGAGTCTATTGGGGGGTTCATTGATAAATTTATATGTTTTTAATTTTATTTCATTTTTAAGGAATCTTTTTTAATAATTTTCATAAATATCGTACTTTTAATAATGTCAGTGAAATATAGGAAAAACAGCTAACTTTGTAACAGTTAAAATGTACCAAATAACTGAAACCGGTATTCGGTAATAACCACGTAGTTGATGCAACTCAAAACAAAATATAATTAAAAAATATCGGTTTTAAAATAATAAGTACATGCATAGGGTGAAGTGATCCACGTACATAAAATGAATACCATGACGCTTTTTAATTTGCCCCTAGGGAGGGAGAAATTGGAAAATAAAATCAATTTTGAAACACAGGGTTTTGGATTTGTAAAGCCAATCAAAAAACTTACATTTAATTAATACATATCATTGAACCATTTTTAGTCTTAGATTTTCCTAGAACTTACTTGTTTTTTGCAGGATTTAGGCACTTTATTAAGAAAATCTATTAATCATTGAGTATTAAAGAATGTGGTTGTTTTGGATTATTATTAAGTATTTTTAAAACAATTTAAAATGAGTTGGGAAAAATAATCACTTGTTTTCCCTGACACTCACACTACCCGCTCAACAATATTTTTAAAATTACAGACCAAACAATACCAACGTTATGTGAGTTAAAAATATATTTATACATACCTTGATAAAATAAAATATATTATTTGAATATGAGTCAAACGTAAAAGGAAAGAACAAAAATTATGCACAATATGAAGTTGAATGCGATTTTTTTTGTGAAGTGTGTTACGAGAAATTGTAAATTATATAAAGTGTTTGCCGGCTCTGTAATTCTAATACTGAACTCTTTTTTTATGTTGATACCTAATTCACTGAATATCTGTAGAAACAATCCATTTTGTAATCAATATTCCATGTGAGGTGCAGTATTTTTAAAGTTATAAAGAGAATTTACTTCTATAAAAATATATTAATATTTTAACTCTGCGTGTTTCAAACTTCTTTTCATCTAAAAATTTAAATGTTTGACGATACATAAATTTTAAAATGAAATATGTTCAATCTTTTAATCATTAAATAAGTTTCCCAGTACAGCAGCCCATTTACGTTTCCGTGTAATTTTGCAAATCCCATGTACACCCGCTCAACAATATTTTTTAAATTACAGACCAAACAATACCAACGCACAGAAGTTATGTGAGTTAAAAATATATATATACTACCTTGATAAAATAAAATATATTATTTGAATATGAGTCAAATGTAAAAGGAAACAACAAAAATTATGCATTGTATTTTTTTCAAACAGCTTCCATAGGTATATTTATGACCCTATTTTTCCACTTTCATTATTTTTGCATTGGGAAACCCAAGAATATTTCTTTTTCCTTTCATCTTAATTATTTTTAAGCTCACTATATACAGAGTCATAACCTTAATATATTTTTACTTATTATTTACTCGTAATTTCCCATATTTCTAGCGTAGATGAACATTTTGCCACTGATATTCTTCCCTCCTAACTGTTTTCTACATAATATTTAAATAACTCCTTTCCCCAACCGTGTGGTACACAGCGTATATAACTTTTATATATTTCTTGTTAACGTTTACAAACACACTAACGCAAATTGTCTTCATTCAGCTTGTTAAAATACGCTATATCAATCTCCAAATGAGCTTTTCGTACACGTAAATCCGAAGCTGTTACATCTGAATAATAACGTCACCCGCTCTCCACTTTGAATATAATGCGTTATAAATCTCGCGACCCCTACGCAGCTTTCAGGCTTTGTTTTCTAACCTTAGGTGATAATGACAGGCATTTACCTAGTGGCCTTAATGGCAGCTGTTGACATTACTTCTTCGCACCTCTGCGACCTTTGTCGGGCTGTTGCCTAACCTTTCTCTGAATGGCGCGAAATATGGACCTCTCCGGTGTTTGCCCTTTTGGGTGATTTATAAAATACGAAACTTATTCGAAAGCGACATACTTTTGTGTCCAATATTAAATTAGAACCCGTTACAGTTACTGAAATTTTGGGTTAACATAAGTCTGAACATTAGACTTTACCACAACAAAACCATAAACATGAATCTATATACAATCTATGAAAAATTAATTTTAAAAAATTCAGCAACTTAAATGTCATTCTATGGAGGAATAAAACCTAATGAACAGTCTCCAATAACATGTTTATTTATTCAACTGGCAAGCTGTAATCATAATCATTCTTCAAATCGTAAATACATTGTAATAAAATATAAATAATATCAATGAATGTCATTTACGTGGAGATTATTTAGAAGGCTAAGTAACCTTTGTTATTTGTCGTTCGGCCTGGTTCTTCTTTCCTGCGTCACAACCCAGCGGATTATTAAATAACCATTGTCTACAAATAGCGTTAATAGGATACATTTTTTTTAAATTTAATAAACACCGAATGTGTTATGCATATTAAAACTGGTCTAGTAGACCAACCGTTAATAGGATGATACATGACAAAAGTTTGAGGAATCACTTCTGTCAGCTATCGAGTGACGTTCAAAGATTAGGTAAAACGAATTAAGTGTCCCAGAAGCGTCACTTGCGCAGACGGGCATGCTAAATACAGATGGGCGATAATCTACAAGTGGTTTTAAAACGGATGAAAATTAAAAACCAAGAAGAGGAAGAAATTGAAGTTAATAGTTGAGAAGACCAAAATATTAAATTGCAGCGTCTGATGAGGAAATATGTATCCAATTCTGAACCTTTATCTTATTTCTATTAAAGTTTGTATAAAGTGCTTCTGTAAACATTATGTTTTATTTGACTATTTAAGAGTAAATAAAAAATAAAATACAGCGTTTTAAAGTAAGAAAGAAATTATAATTGAAAATATATAACGTTTCGTCGCTATTTGCGACCTCTTCAGGTATATGAAGTTTTACAAAAATTTTATAATCAGGTACATACACTATCAAAATTTTGTAAAACTTCAGTCGCAAATAGCGACGAAATGTTGTATTTTGTTTTAAATTAAAACCTTTTTTTGACTTTAAAAGGATGCTTTATTTATAATTTACTCTACTGTTTTATTTATGATTACAATAGTACAATTTTACTTAATGGAACTTTTCATTTAGTACTTTATCAAATTTTTATGTCTTACACTTTAAGAAAATAACTCAAGCATGAATAGAAACCCCATAATTCCGCATTCAGTGTTCGTGTGTATTTACCTACTTCTTCTTATGCATACACTCAATATGCCTGTTAAATGTCTAATTTTATTATACTTTTGCGTACTTTGAAAATTAATTTAGTTAAAGCGAGTTGAACTTAAAATTTCATAATTGTATGAAGATGAACAATGCATAAGAACAATTACTTCGAAAAAATATATATATATATAAAGTAATGTGAAAAATGGTAAACTTGTATAAACGTAAAATTTATGATTTATTATAGGATCAACAAGAACTTTATATTTCATACAAGTTGCAATTTATCGGCATTCGGTTTCAAGCTTTTAATTTCTACACGGTGTTGCGCGTTGCATACGTAACTCAGATGCAAGGCGCAACCGCTCTACTTCACCCAAATGTAATTGAATTTATATTTGGTGCTCTGTACATTAGGGACTACATATAAAGAAGCATTGATATATATCATACTAAAAATCAGTATATTTAAGAGGTTTAAACATTAAAACGTAAAATAATAAATAAAAAATATTGCTGACAATATAAACTATACTAAATAAATAAAGAAGTAGCCATATAACAGACCAATTGAAGCTGTAATAAGTACACACTTCTTCGCATTTGTTGGAAAGTTTCAATAAAGTTTTGGAACTAGAATAAATGTGAAAGCCGAAATTGTTTACAAAAGATATATTAGTGAAGTTAAATATAAATTAGAAAAGCGCTAATATATGGCTGTGTGTCAGTTGTTGAAATTAAAAAATATAAAACGTCTGCGATAATAGGATACTAATTAGATATAGAAGTAGTAAGCCAATTGATGATAAAATTAAGCCACATTTTATTTAATTATCATACAACAAAATTTGTGATAAAATACTAATTGTAAAAAATATAAAAATGTCTTAATTGGTTTAAAATTAACAAACGGATAACGAAGTATCCAATAAATAGTATTTCGGAACACCAAATTCTTATAGAGTAATTAATATGAACTCATAATTATTTGACATAATTCTGTTTTACTTTGAAAGTTCAAACAATAATTCACAAAATTTTACGATAAATTATTGTCAAAATACTCAGTTCGAGTTCATTAAATTACGAACTTAAAAACTGATTGAGAAATAAGACAATGCGTTGAACACATATCGATCTAAGGAACTTAAATAATTGAAAGTCAGTTAGTTTATTACCTGTGAATCTGTTTCTCCTGGAACCTCCTTTCGTAACTCATGTCACGAGGCATAGCCATGTCCATACGATCCTCACAACTGCATTCCGTGTGGTTGTAGAACTTCAGCTTCTCTACAGTAGCGCCCGAGTTCATTGTGGTTGTCTGCAACAGTAAGAATACCGCCAGTTTCATACAGAGCATTTAGTTAATATAATACAGAAATTTTAAATCTTTTCGTTTACACAGGGTCCATACAGTCTCCGGCACGATTAAATCTGATTTCTATAGGTTGTGAGATATAGCAAGTCGTGTCAGATGCGCAGTAGAAGACGGGCGAAGGTGGAGGGGAGTATTGCCGTCAGTGGAGAACTCTCTCTAACGGAGAAGCTGGAACTATGCCACTACCATTCTTAAAATCATTAATTATATTCTTACGAACGGGATATACAGACAGCAGCATAGTCTTTTTATCGTAGCCTGTACTAATCATGTCTTAACTTTTACGGATAAGTTTTTTGGTGTTCAACATATCGCGAACTGAACACTTGCATCAATGTTTTCAGTATAGTTATTTCACTACCAAGTTGCCACAACAAACTGAGCTCCAGCCTACCCCCACTACTCTAGGGCTTCGGTGCGTCTTATCTTGCTACACTTGCTATTCCTCACGACGTATAACTGTGCATTTTAAGCAATGGGGCAGTTAAAAACAATGAGGAAACAACTGTGAATTTTAAAAGCATATATTTAAGGACCATGTGATGATAATAAAAACTCTCCCGTTTTCTTAATGGACAGCCGACTTTTGTAGTGCTGAAATAAAATCACGGTTCTTTCAGTAGCGCAAGCTGGAGGCCACCCTTGGATTGCCTAACAAGAAGACCGCAAAGGTGATCTTCGATGAGACGTGTGTGTGCTACTAAGATGACAAATTTATTACTACATTTTTATTTATTCTCTGTTCGTTAAATTGTCTGAAACAAAAGCGTAAAAGCTCCCAGTCATGTTGTTCATCTCTCGCCAGTCCTTAATAAGTCTGTGCGCAAATTACCGACGAGGAGAACCAACTGACGCATTCATTACACTGTGTTTATGATAAGTCACTTCACCATGATTCGCTGAAATCACGCTGATGTAAGCAACAACCACGGAGAAGAAGGCGAAAGTGAATAAGAAAGGAACACACAGAGAGAATAATGGAGGTGCGGCATTGAGTTTCCGAGCCGGAGAGCCACAAAGGGATGCAGTTGTTCCTATAATTGTCGTGTTCTGTTTGTGCGCCGCAGACGGGACCCTGATTGGTCTGAGGTCAAGGGCTCTCGTGTCTTTCCAGCCATCGCGCACTCATCGTCCCAGATGTTCGTTCGCAAGTGATTACGACCACCATCGCTTTAAACACCTGTTCCAGTTGGGCTGATCTCACTCGCTTCTCGTTTTATTCCCTTTATACTTGAAAAAACCGCCACGTGCGTCTGTGATGGAGTACAAGAAGAAGAGGAAGACCTTACCGGCGGCAGCGGCGAGACACAATGGCGGTGCTTTAATTGAGTCCGTCTGGCTCGACGTAATCTGCCCTTCCTCTGCAGGGGTCCGTCCATTAAGGACGTCTTCTACAGAGGTAAGGCCACACATGTGCCCCTCCTTACTTGCGCTCCTCTTCAAACGTAGACAGAAGAAGGCGACAAGCTAACGTGCCACCGGAACTTTGGGTAGACGCTAAGCTCATGAGGTTGTGAAACCTGAAGTTTATCAATGAATTTATGTTCCTTGGGTTTTGAGATATCTGAAAATTGATTGCATGAATTCGCAAGGACAGATGCTTTGGGGTAAAAAAAAATATTAGGGAATAACCTTTCAATCAGTTGTAAAAAAGTATATTATTGTTCTCTAGGGCGAAAGCAATAATACCTCCTCAGATTGAGACTTCATAAACCTCAAGTGCTGAACTGAGTCTATTCAATCCTTTTCTTGAAGACGAAAAACATTTTTTCATGAAACTAAATCCCAACTCTATGAAAAAACAAAGAGGATGTCAACGATAAAAATTATACCACGTGTCTGGTTCACGAGGCTCTATTAATCCTGAATTTTTAAATGTTGTTCTGTTAATGTTTTTTATAAGAATATCAACACATTGTGATTCTCAAATCAGTAGTCGCCTATTCTTACACTGCTCTGGAACGGGATTTTGGAAATAAATTCATAATTACGAGTAGTCGATTACAAAAAAATATATACAGATTACGTTCCTTAACTGACAGCTGGTGAACCGTTAATAAAGTTACTGTCCTTAAGTGAATAAAACTTACATTCGTGGAATTATCTCGTCTCAGAGAAAACTTCAAAGCACTACCTCAGACTCTCGGTTTATCAGATTATCATAATTTTCAGTTATGACGTACTAATGAGTTTGATACGTTCATTAGCAGATTTCACAATTTTGTATGATCTAAACATTTAATTTAGTAAAATTTAATATTTAAACATTCTAGATCAGTGAAAACAAAGTGGACAGCATGGGTAAACCTGATCGTATCATTTTCATTTGATAATAGGATTAGAAGAGATTAACATTAACTTCACTTCGCTAAAAGCAATTAGTAAGTATCTAGAGTATTATTCCGGTTTTCGGGAGATGTGATTAAATTAGAAAAATAGCAAAATTTAAAATTCTGACGGAGAGACGGGTGCAGAGAGAATTTTTGAGGATGGTTTGATAAATACTGATAAAATAATGGGAACAGTAATAAAATTTACAGCCGCTTATTAGAAAATGTTGTTGGGCGACAAGACCATTCTGGCTAACAGGTGTTGTTTCGGATGTACATTCGAGTGGATGTTTGTTTTGAATGGAGAAGGTAGGATTGCACTGAGTGGGCCGCCCACAGCTAACCAACGCAACGGCCCAGGGGTCACCACGTGCCACGGGTTGTTGGCCGCCATTGCATTGTTCTGCGACAATCGCCAGAGGTTAAGGCGTCGCTGGTCCCACTCAAATAAAATCGCCCCAGGGGAAGTACCTCGCGCTGTGAGTCCGACGATCCGCAACCTGCCGTTGCGTACAATCTCTCTCAAAGAGCATGTTTGCCAAGCGAGAAGTTACTGCAACTAATATATATATATATATATATATATATATATATATATGTATATATGTATATTGTAATAATTAACTGGAGAGCTTCATTAAACAATTTATTAAACGGAGGATTATTTCAATGAATTTAATTCAATAGTTATTTTATAAATCAATTATATTTATTTGATTAAAAACGAGAAGGATTTCAAAATAATTACGACATTCTTTAAACTTTACAAGACAATTTACTTTTATTCAGGTGAAATTTACAACATTTTTAAATGAGATTATTTACATTTAAAGTTTTCAATTTTTATATATTTTACAACTCTTTTCTCAGGGTCACTTATCTGGGCCTTCTAAATAAAGAAACAACCTTTATATTTACGTTAAACAATCAAATTCCTTTACAACCTAAGGAATTAAACAATCAAACAAACGTGAAATCGAAATCTGACGACTTTATCTTTAGTTATCGTTTACAAAACTTGATCAAATTTCTTTGTACTTGGGCTCGGGCTCACCTCACTATTCACGTTAAAAGGCCATGAAATCACTGAATTTACAATTGATTAAACAAAACCACGGTCGTAACTTTCGGGTCTCTTCCTCTGGAAACTGGAAACTGCTGCTTCTTCCGGATTATTGGTTGGACAGATTCTTACAAATTGTCTCTCTGCAGATTTGATGACGGTCACGGTACTTATAGATCTTTATTGTGGCATGATTTATTAGGTTACTCCTCGTAATAGTATTCGTTAAATTTACTGTCTAAACTTTATTACTCAATTTCAAACTTGTAACCTTTCTGGCTAAATCGATATACCTGCCACGCTGTTCGTCGTTCGACTTCCAATTTCTGACTGTCCGACTTCCAACACCCGACTGTCCAAAACCCCAGCGGTTCAACACAACAAAACCCCGCCTGTCCATTGTCGCCTTTGAAATTGGTACCGCTAACAATCCGCAATAAATGTCCAATTATCAAAATTATTAATGGCCTCTAATTAGTAATACAATATATAAGGAGTCATAATTGTAATTTATCGAGGTTTTTGCACATCAACTATCATTCGATATCCTCGACAATAGATAACTTATATCATTACACATAAAATATTTGTATGACAAAAAATAATGATGAATGCACGAAAAGTAAGTGCGGAATTAACGCATGTAAGGAGATCACGTGTTTTTAACTTAATTTCCTCTATTAGTACATTCTAGGAAATTCTCATAAAATATATAAACTTCATTATGCATTTCTCGTTACCTTGAGATACGCAAAGATTCCTGATCGAAAGAGTTCATCTGTAAGTGGTGCATTTAAAGTGAGAGAGAAATAAAATCGAAGCCACGTGCTTTATCCGCCTCAGTACTTTGAGGTTCGCCGCTCGTGCAGATGTTCAGAGTTGTTCCAATAAACGTAGAGGGTATCTTCTAGGGCAAGGAGGGCCACCCAAGTGGACCTTAACAATTAATTTCCCATCAAGGCCCGCCCTCTGTACCACACTACGCGTTTATGATGGCCCGGTCCTGTTAAAGCAGGACTTCCTCGAGGAAGAATCCTTGGCGCAGTTGATACATTGCAACTCATGGACAACAGGACGAACAAGAATGACCTTATGTGGAATCGAACGATGGAGCGGAAAATATACTCGTGGTTTTGACGAGTCGAAACAGAATAAATATCCAATATATTGTTCTCGGAGCTCAACCGGGTTTTGCATAATTGTAGAACGCAACGTTTCGACGACTAAAAGCTCTGTCGTCATCTTCTTCACCTAGAAGATGACGACAGAGCTTTTAGTCGTCGAAACGTTGCGTTCTACAATTATGCAAAACCCGGTTGAGCTCCGAGAACAATATATTGAACAACTGCACCGGGAAAGGCTTCAATCTTTGAGAATAAATATCAGTAGAAACGAATAACGAGTATATTATTAAAACGTATCTTACAAAACCTGAAAATGGACACGTTATCTCAAGAGTTTCATTTTCTTAAGTCACAAACGAAATTAATTAAATGTGAATATATTTTTATCTGAGCGGCAAATCGTAAATATTCGTGACATCACAAAACAGTGTTACTCTCCTTATGATTTATCCGCGGACGAATACGGTAACTTTTACTGTACCGACTCGAACTCTTCAACGGAAGGAATTGACGGCGCCTATGAATATGTTTCTCAATATTAAACATATTAGTAACAGAAAAAATCACAGTGCGCTACGTTCGACTGCACACCTTCTTATTATTATTTTCTTCTTCCTACGCTAAGGTGTCAGGTTGTCCACTGGAGAGACATACCTTTATGGGGATGCCTTCTCCTCTCTCTGGTTGATGAACTAAGGTCCCCACAAGCCGAGGCACCTCGGTCAGTTTTGAGACGTGTATGTTCCGAGCAGACCTTGGTCATAAATTGAATAGTCGGCCAGCTGCCTCCTAAACCGGTCGAGGCACGGAAAAGGGAATGATGCGACCCCACAGCAAACCTCTCTCTCACCAAATATTGTAATTCTATGTATTGACGTATCATATTTCCTCATACGAGGACTAATGATATAATTATATAAAATAAATCAAATGAAACCAAAAAACCATGTACCCGACCTACCTGATCCTTCCCTGCATCACGTTTAGGTAAATTTCCGGGTAGGATCCGTAAAACTACAACCCGGGGACCCTAGTTAACCCTTATATACCTTCATCTATCCCTCCGAATTCCCCCTTTCAAATACCTTCCTATTCTTTCAGAGGGCAGTGGATTATCCTTATGAAACCTGTCAGTATCAAAAAGGATAGTACGCAATGTATTTGAAGATGACTATATAACATCTTAGTATGGTTAATCGGCTAAAACGAAATTAATTATCAAAATCCAACATTTTCTCGGTTTTTAAAAAATAAATGTTTATTACAGAAATTTGTTAAAAAAATTAAAATTCGTAAAAACAATCTTATTAGGCAAAAAAAGATTGTATTGAAGGTCATAATTGTCCTGTTTTACTTATATTTATCATTAATAATTGTAAATGTAATTAGATAAATAAATAACAAAATAACAGACAAAATTAGGAGTAAGCTTTTGAGTTATTTACGTGATTTGTGCTGTCGGTTGTTATTACCTACTCTCCCGTTACTTGAATCACTTGACGAAAACAAAAAGGTTTGCAGAAACGTTGTGTGGTATTTATATTAGCACTTAACTTTGGTTGTTACCTGGTTATTTATTAATCTAATTATTATACTTTTAACACAAGCGTATATTTCGGTTGTAAATGTATTCAGGCATCATTCTACTTGTGAGGGCGACAGATTTAGGAGCCAAGGAAATATGATGGAATGGTATTTGAAACTGTCGTATAACTGTGTCGTGAATCCCTCATTGATGTATTTACAGTGATTATAAGGTATGGAATTGTAAGAATGTATCTATAATGAAGTAAAGGGCAGAAAAGTTTATTTTTGAACATATCTTTATTTTGTAAATAGCGCTAGCGGTTAAGAAATTACGATTGCTCAATTTCTACGCGTTATTGAAAATTACGTGTGAATTACAATACTTCGTGGAATGAAGAAGTTGTCAATGACCAGATTCAAGAAGCAGGCGTTTATTCTTTCTGTCCATTAACTGTCTCTTTTATCTGAGCTGACGAGATAAAAATGAGCTCTTTAAACAGCATTCGAAAATAGCGCTTACCTCAGACTGTAGTCTCGGGGAAAGAAAAGATTAGAACGTCCGTGAAGGATCTACAGAAGTTCCGTGTCTGGCGGAATTCCAATGGCTTTAGACAGAACAGTGGGTTACGTCTCAGTAGTTTCTATCAAAGAGCGAGAAGACGGTAGCAGATAAACTGCCAATTGGGAAAGTGTCAGTTTTCGACTTAAAATACGATCTCTTAAAAGCCACATGGCGAAAATTTGCCTGAATACTATGGCTACATTAGACAAAGAAAAATTAATAAATGGTTAAGTCAGTGAGCACCTCTTTAAGAGAAATAAACAAAGACTTTTCAATGTTTTAAAATTTCGCATGTAAATGAGTGTAATTGAAATGAGCCGCAGACTAATTTTTTAAATATTAAATTAATACGCATATGAATACCCACACGGCTCTTATAGCCGGGTAAGTATTAAATGTCCTTAAATGTTTGGGAGATGTGATAAACACCACCAATTTTTAAATGACAGGTAGTGTACGTGGCTCTTAAACCGGCTTTGCACCCATAACCCCCCAATTTCATCAACACAAGGTCAGAGGATTCTGTCAGTAGTACAAGAAGCATATCCCCTCGGAGCGTCCTTACGTAATTGGTCCTTCCAGAGTTCAATTTGGATAACTGTCACGGTAATGTTAAGTGAAACTTTCTATTTAATTATCTTGCCACACATTAAATCTCTAGCAACGCCATTACACTCAGAGAGACTTACGAAACAGGGTTTAACTCCTGCGTCACCAAGGTCGCGAGGTCTGTAAATAATAAATGTATTCAATTGGTAAAATTTTATAATAGTCATTAGAAATATTAAATATAAGACTTACTCACTGATCGGGACTTGAGATTTTCGCAAATATTTATTTAAGTGAGTAGTCAAACAAGACACTGTAAATCAAGTGTTCATATTTTCCAAATGCAAGACTTAAACCTCAAATCTATGAAAATTAAATTGAAAAAATCATCAATAAGTGTTTTGTTGATAACAAAACTAAATACAATTATACATCATAACAGTTGTGCATAATTTTTTTTATCCGCGGCAGTACCGTGGCGTAAGGTGATTTGTAATTTAATTATGGGTCGCCAATGACCAAGTTGTTAACGCGACCATTATAAACTTTTAATAAAAAATAAATAGTCTCCTTGGTAGTGGCTTTCTGCAACATAGACACAAAATAATCACCAAAAAAAACACGATATTAACTAGGCGTAGAACTTTCAAACAATAAGCATCAGTCAGATCAGTTTATTTAATAAATATTTAAACTGACGACATTGATCGATTTCTTCGTTATTCAAATTGACCAATGAAACGCTGAGATCAATATATTTTAATGAGGGTCATAATTACACTGAAACGGTTGAAAGTCTAATATTATGCTTATGACTGTCTGATAATAATGATTATTTTCAGTAGTATTTTCGTTGTGTGATGTAAGAATACACGTCTCTTGCCAGTCGCTCCCATTTTCAGGCATACAATGGGCGATACCGTTCATCAGAAGTCTCGTGAGTTAGGGTAACAGAATTTAAGTGATGTGGCTCAAACGGTTCGTAAGAGAAAGCAGCCACTTGTTAATTGTACCTTCCAAAGAACGGGAATGCGAGTTATCTGGTATGTTATAAGTACACAAACCTCCATAATGGAACTAATCGATATTATATCCTTCTCTATTAAAAAATTACGTAGTCAGGTCTGTCCTAAAATTATCTCGTTTGGCTACCATTACCAACGGATGACGGTACCGTCATTTAAATTGATCGTATGCTGCTAATAGAAGTGGCCTAAAAATTCCTTTCGTCGTCGTCCAACCACAACGTAAATCCAATCAAAGCGTTCGTTGGGAACGTGACGAGATCTGTGTACGGAGGATGTTAGTACGAGCAATTTGGAGGAGGGTGGCGGCGTTGTTTGAAGAGCTGGAGGCGGTGAAGGGCAGCAATCACGGCGAGGGATCTCCCCCACGTCTCTATTAGGGTGGAACAAGCCCAATTACGGTGTTTGTCTTACCACCAATAAGAGAGTCTTAATGCGCCTTGGTTTTATTGCGATACGGCCAGATAACGCGAGGTACCCACAAATACTGGACCGAGTACAGGCGATGAGGTACAGAATAACAGAACAAATGTCATTCAGTATGTAATTTCAGCATATTTCATCTTTGAGGAAGGAAATTTTATGGACTTAAAGATTTATGACAATGGTTGTGTTTATGTCGAATGCCCCCTTGTCTGTTGCAAAGGAAAGCCAATGTACAGCTGCGGATTGAGAACGGATATGGAAATGAGGTGATGCAAGATAGTAAGAAAACGCAGACTTCTTGACCTAGCTTTGTAACAGAAAAATCCTTCCTCAAGGAAAAAACTACGTTAGCTTCAAGCACAACTTGGAGAGTGTGTAACGCCCAGACGAGTGATTTTTGGAGCGTCTTTGGAACCTGTTAACTAGATACCTGTTAACAAAAAATAACGTTCCAGTAACAGACGATAATTTTTTATTCTTATTAAAACGGTTAATTGAATCGACAGGAAGCAATATAAAAGCAACTTGTTACAAAGAACAAATGTAAGTATAAAAGAACTTTGTTTAATCATCCAAGCATAAAATCACATTTTAAACGATTAAAATCCAATAGTAAATAATAATAATTATATAAAATATTGAAATATGTCAAAACAGAGAAAATAACTTCACTGAATTAATTAAAAATTATATTAAAAAGTTAATAAATTCCGGCTTACAATAAAAGTTAAAGTAAAATACAAAAGGTTATTCTGTATATTTGAGACTTCTTCAGATGTTATAAAAATCGAAAAAATGTATTCCAAATATTATGTTTTTAACAATCAGATATATTTAACGACCATGAACAGTACATTACTTTTTTTTATAATTCCAAAAAAAATATTTATCATAGAATCCTTAATTTATATCACTACAATTTTTCCTTCTGGCTGTCTTATTGAATAATATTGTAAACTTTTTCTCAGTCTGTATTTTAATATTACTAGTTAATGTTTCTACAGAGCAACAAACTTATTTATATTGAAATTCTTATCCTTAATGTATACAATATTTTATACAATATGTGTTTATAATAAATAGTCAATATGACACAGACATGTATGAATTAATTAAACCAAAATATCAGTTCATATGTCGTTTCGACCACAATTTTTTGACTATGGGTCTAATTGAAAATAAATATAAATAATAAAATTATATGTTTAAATGGATTCCTTCATAACAATATGGTATCGCGAATTTATTTTATTTATTAACGTCATTTTTGACACTTAATGTACTAATACTTTTTTAAAAAATTCAGATATGTTATTGTTTGGAATGAATCAATTTAAATGTATCATTTTATTATTTATATGTATTTCAATTAGACCCAGAATTAACCTAATTGTTTATTTATTTATCAAATAATAATTTTAAGATGAAATTATATATTCAATACAATTTAATGTTGATTATATAAAATACATTAAAATTATTGAATATTTCAGAAATTATGGTCCTTAGTTTTTTCTCTATTTTTGATTGCTTATTGTAATAATTCAAAACGAAGAACCAGCTAAATTTTATCTGTGTTCAGTTTTGTATATAGCTCTATGACAGAGGTAAATTTTCCGACACGAGGTGTAATTGCTGAGTATTAAATTAATTGTCATTTGGAGAACAACGAAGAAACACGACGTGACCGTGGTAGTCATTTAAGTATTTTTATTGCACATATATAGTAGTTTAACTCCTAATTAAAATACAGAATTATTAGTCGGAAGTATGTATAAAGATGAGAATTACATGAAAACGTTACTAAATATTTTAATAAAATACAAGCTGTTTTTTATTTCTGCGCAATGTTTGTAATGTAATCTTCTTTATTGGCACGATCCCGCTAAGTTGCTGGCTGCTTCGTTTCAAACTGAATGTATTGTAGCAGATTTGTGCAGTTCCGCCGTGACCTGGAGAGCAGAGCCGCCTCCAGGCAGACGCGAGTCTGGAGCAATGTTTATGCGAGACGACTTTATAACTCTACAGGAGGGAACTAGAAAATATTCCCAGACTCTATTACGAAATATCGGATGCGGTCCAGAACGTCGGTTCTGTGAATATAATCTTTCATCAAATCACAAAATTCAACTGATGATAGTAATCTGCACAACTCCAGAAAAATTAAACAAAATAAAAGTATTAATAGTGCTCTAGACTATAATAGATATTATTATTCTGACAATTTTTACATATAAATACAATAGACATTCCAATTAAGGAAAATGTATTTGAGCATTTAAAAAAATTCTTAGTATTGTTAATATTGTAATAACCACAGATAAACAAAAAATTTAAAATGATTTATGTAATACTGAAAAAACTACGTTTTTATTTTATGTGAACCATGCCCCTATTAATTCATTAATATTTTACAGTATGACAATGTTAAAAGACGGTTTATTTATATGTATATATATATATATATATGTATATATATATATATATATATATAATAGTCTTGATAGAATATAACAAAAAGCAAAATAAAAGTTTGTGTATCAAAATTTCTCTTGTATGTCAGAACCACTTAATACGCTAAAAGCCTAATTTCAGTTAGCTCATTTCATTGGCCCAGACACACCAGATTTAATATAAATATTCAGCTTCAGGAAAATGAACAGTGACTTGAAAATAATAAAGTTTTAAGTTGTCCTATTTGATAAAGTTATGTAATTATTTAGTTACTACGCGACTTCGAATGTTACTGAAACTTTATCAATTTTTTTCCGGATATAGTCTATATGAAACAATGTGGTAGTTAGATCTTGATGAATAAATGTTTAGATTCATATATTCCTCATATCATGTTTCTTTTTAGTAGCACATATCTCGTATAGTCATTATTTAAATTTATTTCCTTTTCAGTTCCCACAGAATAGTTGTTTGAAGTTTTCTAATATCTTAAACCTTGGATTCCTCCCTTGACAACATATTTTTCTCAATATAATGCATAAACAGCACCATATAGGGAATTTCAGTTACAAATAAAATCCAGTAACTAATTTAACATATAAGCCTTTATATATATATATATTATTTAATTATTAAACAATTTTTCAAGTTACTTTCTTATATTTAAGTTAAAAAAGATATGTGATGGTTGTGGTTGATGCTTTTCCGTAGTACTATGTAATGAATCGAAAGTATTGGCAGTGTAATTAATAAAGCACATAGGCAACCTCTACTGCTGTCGGCGTGACGCGGGACGCTAACCCGCGAGAATGTTCTAGA
Organism: Zhengitettix transpicula; assembly: GCA_037074705.1. Taxonomy (NCBI): domain Eukaryota; kingdom Metazoa; phylum Arthropoda; class Insecta; order Orthoptera; family Tetrigidae; genus Zhengitettix; species Zhengitettix transpicula. The sequence continues at coordinate 31,273,813 of CM073593.1, read as the reverse complement.
TCCGGAGGCCACATGCAACGAAACACAAAAATAGACGTAAATTTTTGAAGTAGTAATCAGTTAGTCATATCAAAGAGTTAGTTATCGATTATGGGTGTAAAGTGGCGCTTGTTATATTTCGTCTGTGGAAATATTAGACGAGTCATGAGGGACGTTACTAGGAAAATCATCTTCTGTTATATTCAGCTCCTGCACGCCTCGTGGTATGTTGAAATCCTGGACTTTGGTTTTGGTGACTGTAAAGACAAAGCCGTTAAACTTTGGTAAAGTAAAGACTTCCTGAATTTTTTTAATTATTGTGAATAGACTGAATATTTTCACCCTTACTGCCATATTTCGTTCTTAATTCCATGTTTTCTAACATATATCTTAAATATTATGTTTATTATTGGCCTACAATATACGCTGAGAAAGTCTCATGCTGAGTTTTAAGCGGTAAATTTTTTATTTTTCTCAATAATTCATCTGATCTTTTACCTCCAATAATCAAATTAAATAAAATTGTAATAATTTTTAAAGATTTAAAATCCTTGTGTACATTTTTTTATATAAAGAGTCAAATTACGCAATAATAATAGTAAATAATCGCATATTTCTTTAGTTTCTTTAATATTTTTTTTTTAGTTTTTAACGTTATTAAATTCTACTTCAATAAGTAAGAACTAAGAAATGGTCAAAATAATGGTTTGAATATATGTGTTAATTTGACGTCGTTTTTCAAAAAAATTATTTTCAGTTCCAAAATTTTGTATAACCACCGGCATAATTTATCATCGACTGCCTAATGATCCATTCAATAATATAGAGCCTTTTTAAACTTGCATCGATTCCCAAAGAATCCCATGAATATAAATCTAGATCTAGTTGGGAATCTATTTTACTTGTTTTTCGTATTCTTCATATTTTCATTTGATATCTTTTTCATAGTACCGTTTACTTAATTTACATTATTGTCATGTAATCGGAACTTTGTTCAAATTAATGGGCTACAATTCACGTTATCAATTAGAATTATTTCCTTTCGCGTCCACTCCAGGGTTTTATCGTGATTCCAGTCGTCTTCTTCATATTATTGACAACTCTCAGCTTGTCCACTGGTTTACGAATGTTGTCGAAGTAGTTGCACGTAGTCTGGTCCTGACAAGGCGGCAACATTACAAACCGCGATCACGCCTCGCCCGATAACATCGCGCTCTCTTCCCGTGCCCCGTCTATAGTCGCCCACCCACAATCTAATTTAATTGCCAGTGTCGTGCCTCTGCCTGAGCTACCGATAATAAATTCCCGCACGCAAATTAGTGACCAGTTGCGCAGTCCAAATTCATGAGGAGGGTGGGGGGGGGGGGGGATCTAAGGTTGCCCTGTGGCTCGTTGTAAATCATTATCGTATGAATGTTTTCAATGTTGTGCTTTCACTTGGTTGTTCAGGCACATTGATAATTAAGGTTCATTAGTGTCGATTGTTCGTGTTTTATCAGATGAAGGAAGATCAAATGCTGCATAAAATCAGCGAGTGCTGTAAGCGTATATCTGTCATATAGTTTGGGATGAGACTCAGGAACATTTAACATATATAGTCCCAGTGTGGGACTCAAAAATAAATTTCTAAGGCGTAATACTTAGTTCGTGTAGAACAGACTTTTCATCACTATTTATTGGTCTTTATTGGTGAACCTGGTGAGCATTCTCGTATGGTTGGGCACAGACAAGTAACGTCTCATTGGATCTCGTTCCCCAGAGCTCAAGAAACTTCTCCTACTCGATCCTTTTGCTTCCACATTCTTCAAATTTTGTTTCAACTCGGTGACTCAATTCTGATTCTTCGCTCTCCTGAAATTCAGATTCAGCACTGACCACATCTCCGCAGTCCTTACCCCGATCACGGATTCCTCCTTCCGGACCAACCTCCTTGACAGTTTGAAATCTCCAATCGCTTTAATTTGAGGTTTCACCTCATTGGTAGCAAATTCATCGTCTTTGTGGGGTATTGTAATACATTCTTGAATTTTCTGCCAGGGTCAACGAACTTATTTTTACGAAAACGTCACACACAAAATTTCGTGACTCTGACTTCTAGCAAAGTAATTAATCCCTTAATGTATAGCAGCAATCGTTTTCGAGATTATGGAACCGGGTTCCTTACCTGTTCCCTTGAACGATTCAGATACCGTCTCCGAGTTTGTAAATCCATTTTCATTAGTATAAATATTGTAGTAATTGGTAATTAAGACATTGTGCTAATTGGAAAGTTGGATTGTAGAGGACTCATTATTATTGGATATAGAGTGAACGCCGCAACAAGGCGGCAAAGCAAAGAAAGTATTGTTCTTGTCGATTGGCTGAGAATTTTACGTGTTCAAAATCTACGAGACGAACGGACAGTCAGGCAATGAACGGCGAGGCATAAGGACCAGCAAAGTTTTTGTACAAAAGTAATAGAGTCAGGAATGTGCAGTCGGGCAGCGGACCACAAATAGAACAGTTTGATAGCAGTTACAAACATGCATTAAAATATTGAAAACTAAAGCAATCTTCAGTCGGGAAGGAAAGAGTGAAACTAATGTTGTAATCGGTGGCCGAGCATAAATTCAACCTGCTGGCCATAGACAAACCAAGGAAGTACATTTCCAACTACACGAGATCTGCAAATCCAGGTTGCAGCAAAGCAGCGAGAATCTACTAATTTGTGTTAGGCCAACTAACAAAACTACGCCAATTAGAATTTGTTGACATTTAGAGTCTGTGAGTACTAGAATCCGTGATATCCCCAAATTTTGTGCACGAAAAACCTAAAATGAGACCTGGGCGGCCGTAAGTAGAAAAACTTTAAAATCATATTGTAAACCACTTTTAAAAGATAAAAGTCAGATCGTTCTTTAATTTTTAATTATTTAATTATTACATTTAAATTCAATCTGTAGTGTTATTTCTTCCACAACAAAGTTCGTCTATGTTTCAGACGCATTAACTTCCATAAAAGCTAAATGTAATTTGATTGTATAAATTCACCCATTTATCAAACCCAGTTTAAGACCCTGAGATCCCAAATATTATTGTGTATTTAAAATTGTTAATAAATATTGTTTAATTGTTTTCCCTTAATAATCTTTTTATTTAGACGCCTTTTATTACAATATATTTCATTGAAAATAATTCCAGGATAATTACGCGCGTTACAATACACTTAGTAAAGAAAATAAATTAGCTATTACCTCATTCAAAAACATTTAATGGATTTTGGTCGTCAGGAAGCAAAGATCTTCTAACATAGACAGGATATAAATCACATCTACTCTCAGAAAGAAAGAAAAGGAAAGGAAAACAGGAGTAGATTGGCATCTGAAGCTCGTTAAAACAATTCTCCCGTCACGCCCTGTCAACACTCGTATCAGTGACAGAGCCAAGAGGTCTGGAATTCAGAGACAAATCTTATCACGTAAACATTCACGCACCAACAGCCTATCACGAAAATGTTCTGCATCGAGCGGTATAAATATCGGGAGTAATGAATATGGATGAAATGCAAAGCTATCAAAACCCGCCTGAACGGGGAAAAAAAAATTATATAAAAGTCAAAAACCTACCCACGGGCCAGATTGCGTCTGCTTTTCGCTCGTAATGTTTTCCTCTCTTTTGCCTAAGGAAACGATTAATACCTCTTAAAATTACAAATTCGTACTCCCCTTTGTAATTTGCTTTACATTTAGTTCATGTTATAAAAATAAGATAAAATAGTCTGACGTCTAATGCTGCTGTATTGAGATTCGCTGAATATTTATAAGTAATATAAGGTGCTCAGCCTAAAGCAACTGTAACAAAATATATGGGAAAAAATGCACATGTACAGAAATAGTGATAGAGACAAGCACAATGTTGATTATTGGAACCATCACCCGCCAAAGATATAAATTCATAGATTTAAGACACTAGGTAACTTTCTGTAGATGTAATTTTAAAAGCAAAAGACTTCTAGGTTATTCAAATTTATAAAGAACCTTTAAATAATAATAAAGGTCCTCACACTTGTCATCAGCACTTCAGATTTGCAGATTATTCCAACCTGAATAGGCAGACCCGATCTTGAACTTAGGTTTGAGAAATTGTGGTTGTCTGACACAAAACTCGTAAATGTACGCAAGATTATGCATTTGAAAGTTTTCAAATCTGGCCTGCTCAGATTTTTGTCTGACACAAAATTGAGGTACAAATCTCAAAATTCTTAAAACGTAGATTTCGTATTGTTACGCTACAATATTACGGAATTTCAGTAATTCACGAAAATAATTTAATACATTTATACTTACTGACATCAATTAAAAAATAATTTTCTTACAATAATAGATTGAATATTATATGTAATAATATAAAATTTAATAATTTACATAAAATACACAACGAATAGTCTTCAATTTTATAGTACCTCTAAAAATCAATCGTCTATAAATAATGTAAACCTGTATAAAGTAAATATTAAATTACAAATTTAGGAAAACATTTAAATGAAAAAATTTCAAATTTCATAATTAGGCGTTGAATTTTACTAAGATGAATATAATTTACTCCATCTTACATTACTTCAATAGCCAAAATAAGAACAAAATTGTCACTTAGGCTAATTAAGATTTTTTAAAAAAATAGTATATTTTTTAAGAGCTAAATCGTCCAACAACTTAAATTTTGTTAAAAATTAGGAAAATAAAATTCAAATTTGTGACAAAACATAATGTTATCTACATAATGTTATCTACTAATAATTTTTTTAATTGAATATCTTGTTACACCGGTCAGACTAAGAGACCTTCTTAAATTCGAGTTATGAAAAAATTCTCTAGTTAAAAATAACCTGTAAAAAATAACTGTATTGATGCAACATACTCATCTAAATATCCATTTAATGAATGAAATCAGAGAATGTGAAACAATGAGTACATTTAAGAATGGTTTATTTTGGTACATAATTTTCTGTAGTTACAAAAATGTATACATTGTAAATAAGTAGCATTTCACTAAATAAATTATTATTATTAGTTAGAAGAATTTGTATTCTTTTACTAAATTTTCCTCTCAATCTAAGAGAAATAGGGAAATATGTATTAAAAAAATTAAATGTTTGAATCATACTATTCGCAATAGATCAGAATCACAATTTAAATTTTTTGTTGTAATTTTTCATTTATGTACAACTAATTTATGTACAACAATGATCATTAATCTTAAGTAATAATTAGTCTCTTCATTCAGAATTTTAACACTTTTCTAAGCAAAACGTTGGGTATTTAGATAAGTATTTTTTGCTGCATTCAATTTGAAGGAGGTCTCTTAGTTTGACCGATGTAGCAATATTTGTAATTTGAAAAATCTATTTTGTAGATAACAATTTTTAATGTCATTTTACTATTTTTTGACAACATGTAAGTTGTTGATCAATTAACATACTACAACCTTTTCCAGTAGTAATAATTTTAGAGAAATGAAAAATATATACGGAAAGTTTCTGTAAATGAAATGTATGATAGTAACTACTCAAGTAAATAACGCTAAGCGTTGTTTGTATTCTTCGGAACATTAGAGTTTTCTACCATACTATAATATTTTACCTTACGTGTGTGTTTTATTAATAATTTAAATTAAATAAATTATGACAGTTTTAAACAAACATTTTAAAATATTTTATTCAACACAACAACGTTTCAGTTGTTTCATATCTTCACTACGGTAGAAATTTTTTGTCATACACGGTGAAAAGAACAAACAATAATTCAAATCACAAATTCACAACAATTATTTCTTATTATTATATCTTAAAATGTAAAACAATACATTATTTAAAATCAAATCATAAACCAGTTTAATAATAAATTTTACTAATCATAAAGTAATTATGAGCGTAAATTTCTTCAAATTAAAATTAAAAATTTATTCTACAAAATAATAAATATTCTTTAAAAAAATTATTTCAATTGAAAATAATTGTAAATTTTTTAGTATAAATTTGTAATTTAAATTGTAAGAAATTTAGGCTCATAATTACTTCATGCATAGTAACATTTAGTATTAAATTGAAAGAATTGATTTTAAGTATTATATTGTTTTCCATTTTAAGATATAATAATAGTTGTAAATTTTAAATTGTAAGAATGTTGAAAACATTTGTAATTTAAATTGTAAGAAATTTAGGCTCATAATTACTTCATGAATAGTAACATTTAGTATTAAATTGAAAGAATTGATTTTAAGTATTATATTGTTTTCCATTTTAAGATAGAATAATAGTTGTAAATTTTAAATTGTAAGAATGTTGAAAACATTTTAATTGATTTTAAGATATAATAATAATTGTAAATTTTTTATTGTAAATATTTTTTCTTATTTTCACCGTGTACTGCAAAGAATTTATTACCATAGAAATAAAACAACCTGATAAAATTACGAAAATATTCTTAAACGTGGAAAAAAATATTTTCAATTGTCTATTGAAATGTTACATTATTTAAGAGTGTACTAGATTAGTCTAACGGTCGATCAATTAATACTTATTTTCCAATAAGCTATAACTATATATCAGGGTTTTATTATTTATTTTAATACTGGAATTAGTATATTGATACCGGAACCTAACCTCCTTTTTATATATTTATCAAATAAAATTTATTATTTATATTAAATAGGGATGAATTATATTGATACCGGAACCTAACCTCCCATTTATACATTTTTCAAATAAAATTTATTTTTTATTTTAAAACTGGATGAATTATATTTATAATTGAACCTAACCTCCTTTTTATATATGTTTCAAATAAAATTGTTTGGATGTGTTGTTAAGGAAAAGATGGTAAAAATGTTGTACAAATTGTCATTGTGAAATTTGTTATGGGATAAACTTTTTATCCTTGTTGACTAAGCTGAAAACCAATGCTTTCTTACGATTTATGAATTCTCCAGAGTACATTAATATGACTTGGTCATTCGAAGTTGCACTTGAAATGTTCATAAAATCTCAATCTTGGTTTTTCCAAAGGAAAGGATTACGTAAGTAATAAATTGAATCGCAAATAATCCTTAGCAGGCGTTGGTATTTTGAGATTTTCAATATTGTCCCCAGTCACGGTTCCAGAGATATGAGACGACCCAGAACCTCGCTCCCTAACGACGATTTAAGTCCCCTCTTCTCCTGTCATCCATTATATTTCTGTCACAGGACACATTAATGTTAATCCCTCAACTCTCTCTCTGACACCTCTGCGCCTTTTTACTCACAAATTTATTTCATAAGTGTCCTGTTGTGAACTGCCCACAAATTACGGTAATTTCAATCCCATCGCTATACAGGAGCCTCACCTGGTTCAGTTACGAGAATTCAGGCACAACCTGTTGGAAAAAAGAAGGCGATAATCGTGAGGGGCTGGTGCTTTTCACGGTGGAAAATCGGGTTATTTATGTTCTTGCCAAAGGAAAGCCGATTTATATGAACGACAGTTTGAACAGTCAGGACAAGTTAGTAGTTTCAAATGCGAGAATAGGTGAAGTGCGAATGTACATCTAAGAAACTGGGATTGAGTAATACACGTAGTTTTTCCGGCCTAATTTAATAAAATAACACAACAAAAACAACTTATTTGGTTATTCATTATTTTAGGTTTACTGGCAGTTGTTTAATGTAATGAAGCTACTACAGCGACAGAATTTAATTATCATTGAAATGTGCGTATACAGTATTATAGACCTATAAAGATAGAAAATGTCTACGAAAATTTCACCCTTAATGTCCCTCATATAAAATTTCTGTGCTAGTCAACATCTTTGCGAAGAGGGATAAGTAATAAAAATATTTAGAAACAACTTTCCATAATAAAAAAAAGTACATTAAATCCCAAACCTATAATTCAGAAGAATATTAATAAAGCAATTGATAAAAATTTAATATTTAATTTTTTACGTTATTTTTAATAATAGTAAATATTTAATTACTATCAATATACATTTTTATAATTAAAAAAACAGAAAACTTTAGACACCGACAAACCTTTTATACAGACGTAGCTTGATGATGGTACAAACATGTACATAAACGTCGTTGTGCTGTTAAATTAAAATTTTTCTGTTCATTATATATTTTTTGGATTAATTAAAAATGACCTAAATCGACGTTAAATTTATCTTACGTTACGATAAAATATTCATTCTCAATGCTCTTTCCTTAATTTATTACACCATCAGGTGTACATTGAAGTATTATAAATATATTTAAGCATGTGTTGACAAAATTTAATGACTTTTTAGACTGCCGCTGTTCTCGAAAATATATAGCGTGATACTTATTATTTTTATTAGGTTATCTGATGATATTAATCATAATAGACAGCAAAAGGTTTACTATGGAAATTATTACATGGAAATTAAAAATTTTAATTCTTCGTAACATTTTTTTTATAATTCTGATATTTATCTGACATTAAGTACAAAGAAATTAGCCAGTCAGAAAATTTATCGCTAACATAATTTTATATCGCATTTCTCACTCATCTTGCACGATGGCCAGCCCAGTGCGTACATTAAAAAAATTCTTTATTTATGTTAATTGTTTGTTTTTGAACCAGTGAGTTTATAACACTTCTTTGAATCCAAATCAAATGAATTAATTGTAATATTTTTGATTATTAAATTTACTTTCAATATATACTCTCAGCGATTGAATTAATTCTGTATATATATAGTTAACTTCAAGAAAATCACAAAAAAAATTATAGTCAATTCGGTCCGCTATTTAATTAATTAATGTATTATCTTATTAGATCCCATTGTTGGGATGAAACGTTGTATTTCTTCTTTTTTATTGTAATTTTGTGAGATGTAATTCTAGAATTTAATTCTATCAAATATCCTATTTTTCTGGCTCAGTTGGCTTATTTATTAATTTAATAATCTATTACACTTCAAACTGTTTCCATGTGTAGATTCTCTTACTTATTCCGTGAGTTTCAGTTCAATTATAACAATATAATAATTAATTTTTAGGTAAATTTGTTAAGTGTTAAATAAATCTTTCACTATTAGCTGTAACTAATTTTGAAGACGAATATGCTTTTAATCGTATAAATCTGTAACGTCACACGAAAGCGTCACACCCTCGACGTGACATCTGTGGATGGTTACGGGAGCTACTTAGTCTCTAACGGAAATGAAGGGTTGTTCTTCAACGTTCTTAACAGTTCGTATGATTTTTTTTTGGATTGCAGACATCTTCATAACGTTAAAAGCATATTCATGATTCTAACTACACAAAGCCATTCAGGTACTTCAATTATTCGGTTAAAATTCAGTACGTTCTATTGGTACAATTATTATACCTGCCCATGTTACTGTTGGCTTAGTTCATTTGCAGGTATCAAATTAAATGCGGAAGATTGGCTACGTATAAAATTGAACGATAATCCTCTTTTAAAGGTTTATCCTATTAGTGAATGAACTCATGAAAGACAGTGAACTGATTAAAGATTGACTGGGAAAGTTAGTGAGGAAGAAAAATTAGGACGATAACAGAATGAATGAGATAGAAAATTAAGCCAAAGTAAACGAAAAAAAGTGAACATGTTTGAAATAATTAGAGTTGACAGGCGGAAGGCAAGAAGATTGCACGGTAGACGTGTGAAACGGGCTCGTCGAATCCGGTCGAAAATTCCACAAACGAGAAAAAAATGATCGCCCGACTCATCGAGCAGAGCCGGAGGCTTTGCCGTAATCTGTCGTCTAATGAGGCCTGATTAGCGAGACACTTTGCAAGCTGACTTGGTCTGATATTTGCATACTCGCCTGTCACAAGCCCAGTAATTAATTGGACCGCACCCGTCCACTATTACCATATGCCCGCCAAATCTTCTCACACGTCACTTTCGCTGTCGAGAAATGCTACGGCAAAAATTTAAGAATGTCAAACATGTTGCTCAATGTTCTTGTGTTTTGGAGGATAATTCGCGCAGGAGAGTGCCACATTTTCCAGTTACTGAGATGTGCGTTATCAAATTAAACACTTTCTGATCTTCTGGAATATATCTGACAGAGCACTGGGAGACTTTTCTAATATTATGCATGGTTATTATACCTGTTACTACTATAATTATTAGTCAACTGATGACAAGGAGTCTATAAGCTATCTTCCTGGCCTTCGCCAAAATCTAAGGTAAAAATCTAGTCGAAAACGAATATAGAATGCTCCTAATAACAGTAACTGGTTTCTTTCAAGTGTTTAATCTACCGTTAATCGTAATATATAATTACATTTATATTACCTTCCATAATAAAAATATATATTTTTCTCTTATCGAGGGACAAGGACCGATAATTCAATCCTGGAGACAGTAAATTTAAAATTATTATAGGTGTTGATTAAATACCATATTGAACTTGATTAGAATTAATGAGAAGGTTGGATAAAAAGTTCTCGGTTTACACACGGGTTTAATAGATTAAAACGTGACGTTTCGCTCTTCTAGGCGAGATGACGACGGAGCTTTAAGTCGTCAAAACGTCTCGTTTTAATCTATTAAACCCGTCTTCTAGGCGAAGATGACAGAGCTTTTAGTCGTCGAAACATCGCCTTTTAATCTATTAAACCCGTCTTCTAGGCGAAGATGACAGAGCTTTTAGTCGACGAAACGTCGCGTTTTAATCTATTAAACCCGTCTTCTAGGCGACGATGACAGAGGTTTTAGTCGTCGAAACGTCGCGGTTTAATCTATTAAACCCGTCTTCTAGGCGAAGATGACGACAGAGCTTATAGTCGTCGAAACGTCGCGTTTTAATCTATTAAACCCGTCTTCCAGGCGAAGATGACGACAGAGCTCTTAGTCGTCGAAACGTCGCGTTTTAATCTACTAACCCGTCTTCTAGGCGAAGATGACGACAGAGCTTTTAGTCGTCGAAACGTTTCGTTTTAATCCATTAAACCCGTGTGAAAACCGAGAACTTTTTATCTAACAATTACACCGGGAAAGTCTTCATTCTTTGATAATGAGATGGTTGGTAAGGAAACAAAAGAATTTCAACGGTCACAGAAAAACGTCTCGGATTATTGAAATTTACAGTGAAGTTTGGAAATACCAATTTCACAAAGAAACAGAAATAATGAAAACGCGGATTGTTATGTATCTTTCCGAATTCAATCAGTATGAAAGTATAAATTGTAATATTTATCTGTCCTCCATGGATGAGGATTTTGTTGAAGGGTACTATTCTAAAATTAAACAATTTTATTAATAATATCTAAATTTAATAGAACGTAAAATTTAACGAGGAATGGAACATGAAAAATGAATTAATGAAATGAAAATATAATGCGTCTGTATTAAAATATTATAGTTCGATAAAATAGCCAAATGGCAGACAAAATGAAGTGATATAAATTCCAAAGTATCTGGGAAAAAAGCAAGACGTTTTAGTACGTCAACTGGAGTGTACGGAAGTGTCACTCGCGGCTCTGAGGTTATTAATCACGTGGCGAAAGGTACAAAGTTACCAGGAAACGTTGTTTGATATTTATATCATCACTTCATTTTTGTCTGTCATTTGCTATTTTATCTAATTATTATATAATTAATTAATTATTTTTAGAGTACGCAAAGGTACATCATTTGAGTATTAAACTCATGGTCATTTTGTCGGACAGACTCGATACAATTAAAAGACTATATTGACATTGTACTTGGTTATGCAAAGTAAAATGATGTCAAACTTTCACAGTGGATCGAAACTGGAACCGCGACTGAAAATTTTTGAGGACTGGCAGGTATCGAACCTGGATCTGGCAATCTCCAAAGCCATCGCTTCATCTCGCTATGATTCACCGCAACCAGAATTCATTGTATAAATCTTTTCATTTAAATAAAAACTGCCAAACTGTTCATCCATTCATCTCTCCACAGAATCTCAAATCATCCTGACATCTACATCACAACATAGCTACTCGTAAAAGTTAAACAAAAAATAGATAGCTATCTTTCTAAGGCTGACGTGAGTGAAGTAGGCTCATGATTGTAATATAACAGAATCTTTTCTCATGCGACAGACAGAATTTTGTATTGTACGAATTTAGATCTTTTGTGAAACTCGAACAGTAATAACTTCTGATGCTACTAACAATGAAATGATTTTTTTTAGATTTTTCTCTACCTGCCGTTCCCAACTGGGCGGGATTACTGAATGCCTGAGTAGATAGTAAACGTCAACGACTACCGCGAGTGTATTTTAAACACTTGGCCGGGGACGTGCTGGATATCCGAGCTCCTCACAGCAAATGTGTGCCACGTCTCTTGCTAGGCTCGTCTGTTTGGAACTGTGCACACACTGCTGCAGTTATGAATTTAGGATAGCCACTAACGTACGTGTGAAAGTGTGACCCGTCCGTTCCGCGAGGTTAACGACCTCCCGCGTAGTAAACACGGCCTCGGACACGCGGAAACAAACAGGAGCGCCAAAATAGCAGACACAATTAAGAGCAGATCAGCCAGCGGCATCCGCACAACCCTCAGGGCACCCTTGCCCACTTTCATCTCACTCCAAATACCAAATAGAGAACTCGTGTTCGACCTCGTGTTCAAGAACTAGTTTACCATCCACACGACTGCTGCAATAGGATCTAAAACAGTGCATTGTATTACGACAAAATATAGGTGGTTTCATAAAGTGATATTTTCTCGCTAAACACAGTTAGAGGATACGTAAATACACCATTTGTAGTAATCAGGTGGCATGAAAATATTTTACAGGTCTAGATAAATTGTTCTAAAAATTCCTACCGATACGGAGTACTATTCGCTTCCACAATCTTCCATAAGTTTATACAGTCATTTTTCTACAAACATGGACTTAAATATTGGAACTGAAAACATTAATCTCTGTGGCCGCTAAAACAACATATATTCGACACCGACGTCTGTGATTTTGTAGTACTTTTAGTCTCCCTTCCAAATATGTACGTGGGATTAATTTGTCCTCCAACCCCCACCCACCCCTATGGATCGTTCTGTTTTACCCCCACAGAATTTATTCCCAGGTACTAGTGTGGTTTTAATGGCTCAGTGTGGTCCAGAGTTATTCTGGAATTAATTATTGGCCGATAAATCGACGTAATTATACGCTTTAACTACGTAATTATTCATAATGTCGTGATGAAATGAAGTGAGGTAATTTATAGGCCCGCTTGATCACTAAATTTACTTGAAATGATATTTGAATATGTGTAAATATTTATTTAATATTAATCAATAATATTATAATTTAATATTATAAATTATAGGAAATCAGAAGATTCCAAATATTTCATTTTTTTATCAAACACAATAATCTGATTTGTTTTAAAATTAAATATTAAAACAACAGCCTATTAGTCAGAAAAAATTAATATCCTATTAAAAACGTATTATTAAACAGGCAAAAAATTTCGTCCCTGATTGGGACTCCTTCAGGAGTACAATTACAATTCTATTACCTTAAAAAAATAACTTAAGGAGCAAAGTCTTGCCATTTATTATAATTGAGATAAAAAAATTTATAACGCGGGGTTTGAAATATTTCTGTCATCAATCTGGAATATTTATTTATTCATCTAAAATCTTTACATTGAGACAATTTAAATGTTGTATTTCTGAATAAGTATGTTTGGATATAACTGAAAAATTTTGGACACTAAATTTTAAATTACTTTTATTTACACTGATTGTATTTCGTAGGGAAGAATTACAATCTAAAAACCTATTTTTATTTAAAAAAATAATACGAATGCCATAATTATTAATCAAGTATAATATTGTTTATTTTCAAAAATGGTGGTACGATAAAAGAGTTGTTATAACAGTATCCCATAATATATATTGGTTTGATGTACCACGTTTTGCCGGTCTCCTTTGAATAGTTGTTGCCATGATTTACGATTCCAAATTTTCGTATTTTCCATTCACGCAATAGCTAAGGAACGGTAAGAGATAGCAGGATACATATTTATTTTATATAAAGAGGACACACAATAATAAAAATTATATGATCAAAGATTTTATCTATAAACTTCTAATAGCTTTCTAATTAGGTCCTACATTTCCAGAATAACAGATAAAGAAAAAGAATCACACCAATAAAGCCCAGCCAAGCGTCTTATTAGTTTATCATATCGGTTAGAAAATAGCAATAATTTTAACTTGAATAATTATTGTTAATACTTATAAGAAATTTTATCCTTCAAAATTTTATTACGTGTGTCCATATTTTAATGCTAGTACCTTTCAGAGCTTAATCCAGCCTTTTGTTTTTGTCATTACCAACGAATTTTTTGTAATATATTATTGATTACCAAGTTTGTACTTTATTGAATTCTACAGCTGTACGGTTGAGTCATATATGAAAAATATATAGAGGAAAAGAGATGGAAATACCGTTAGCGAAGTCAGGAAAGTCACTTAAAAGTGACCCAAAATAATTGCGTATTAGAAGTTATGCCTAATAAGTTTTACTTTCTCATGTCGTTAGGGTTGTTTCCATAGGGTTTATGCCACACCGATATGGCAGTAAATAAAACTGTGAATTAGGCAATGAGTTGTAACTTTGACATTTCAGCTGTCGTTGACTAAATGAGAGTCTACGGAAACACAAAGATTTGGAGACTAGAGCAGTTTCGCCCACCTTCCCTGTTTACGGATGAGTGCTCCAGATAGCTTCTTCGTCTGAGGTCCTGCGTAGGAGACCACCCAGGCAGCGGGTAACAGTCCGAGGTGTGAAGAGGGCGGTTCTCTGTCAGTTAAGGGGGAAGCCATAATTGTACGCCACCTAACTTCCTAATAACCACAAATTTTGGGCCACACGATTAAGGTATCTGATAAATTGCTCCAACAAACTAACATGAGTCTTCTTCGGCAGGAGAGGTGACTACTCTCTTCCACTTATACACGTAAGTGGATGATTTGTTGTGCGAAACAAGGGCGGAGAAACGAACAAATCAATAAAGTTTAAGTATAAAAATAATCAACGTGTACTAAGATAATTTGAGGAGAAATGTATGAAGAGGTAGACGATTCAATACAATGTAATGAATTAATAGTATTTCAAAGTATCATTGCAGTATTTCGAATAAAAGACGCAAGTTTTGGATGAGTGTTTACCTGCCAATCAGGAAGGATTGATTGCTGACGTAGGGACATTGGAAGTTTTGGTGAACGAGTGTACTCAATGTATACAATCAGTATTTTCGTGTCATATAGAGACTTAATGTATTTCTGCTTAGGGGAAACGTTGTCTCGTGTGGGGGGAAAGCAGCTATGGATATATACTTCATATCCTAAGCAAAGGTGTTCTTTATCGTTTACGTCAGAAAAAATGTTGTATATCCATATCACGATATTGTCTTCTTCTTCTTCTTCTTCTAAGTTTTTTATATTTTCGATTTTCACATTTTGTCTTATATAGACTTTAATACATTAGTTGAAATATTTTATACCGCGTAGGAAAATGTATCGTAACCAGGATACGAACATTTTTGTTCATAAAAGTTACGTAAATATTAATATAAAGTAAGATATTTAAAAAAAAAAATTGGTCTGCCATTGACTGGGTCTTTAAGTATATTTTTCCTCCCATTAAATTTGTGTTTTCATAACATATATCGTCAACATTAGTGCTTTATTCACCAAATCCACGTCAGGAAAATTATGCAACATGTTAAATTATCTGTCCTACAAAAGTTCTGAATGTTTGCTTTCCGTATTTATAGTTCATTTGATTTAAATTTCTCGAGCTGGATCTTTTTTATCTGTTACTCTTCTTGTCCGTGTCAGTAATTTCCGATTATCTGAATCGTGTTGGGTGAAACGTTGCGTAAATTGTGTACACACTCTTTTTTATTTTTCTAATATAAGTATTATTTAATATTCGATATTTATTAGTGAAAAAATATGGTATTAAACATCTTATATCCGTTCTTCAATACTACGTAAATAATAAAAAGACAAATAAAACGATAATTCAATTTAATGTTTTATTTAACCATTGATTTGTGAAATTCATCCTAATTACGGTTTATTTTTAAAAAAGTAGTACCGATTTGTCAACGAGTCTAGTTTTGCACCAGCAATAAAATTTACCTTGAAAGTTTTTTATTGCCGTAATTTACTTGATGGTGATTTGGAACTGAGGAAATGAGCTGCACGAAAGACGACTACCACTTCTACCGGTTTTTGGCTGATCTTGGCTTTAAAAAAGGAATGAGGTGAGGTCGGTAAATAAATAACGAACGCAGGTGTTTCGTTTTATAAATAAAGTGTCCCACACCTAGGATCTAGAGAACTTGAAACGAATGCTGAGGAAAGTTTCGCGAATACTAAATCTCAGGAAAGTAATTGCCGTGTTTTCTTTTAGGTAATTTACTCTTAAACAATGAGAGACGAGGTATTTTTGGGGTTTGCTTAGGTATAATTTTTTTAGGAAATTCTATTACTAAGACTGATTATTTTTTCTTCATTATATTATATCATAACTTATTACAAGATATCCCTTTGAAATATTACAATTAAATATTATTTTCATAAATTTAATTCGGATATTTATAAACAGAGTTATAAAGATGCATTATTGGAGAAGTGAAGCTCTCCTCATCGTGGTAGCAGCTAAGAAAATTATCCAAAGTTGGCGTAGTACAATAGCAGAGCGAGACTTCTCTAGTCGCCCGCGGTTATCAGCAACGTCGAAGGTTTACGTAAGGTGAAAAAATTAAAACAGTTCCACTCCCATATACAAATTACCATTTAATTAATTGTATTTAAAATAATTCTATACGTGTAATTTGTCACTATTCCTTACTTTACCATGTCAGAACCGACCCACCTTGAGAAAAAGAATTTAATTATTGGTATACAAAATTTATAAGTTATGTAAATAACTGTAAATATTATTCGGTATTTAAAAACAGACGTATCGTATTATATTTAACCACGCACCAAATTCAACAATGTAATTTATAAATTCTTCTTTACATCCTAAATAAAATTTTATAATAGTTTTTTATATTGCCTTCAGAAAAAAGTAATTTCTAGCCTCACGATTTGGTTATATTTTATTTGAACTAATGCAATTTCTGTCTTAACATACTTTAATGGTCCAATTTCTAATCCATAATATATACCCATTTAAAATTTGTCCATCTTTCCCAGGTTGGTTGAAATACACTCGCCTAAATTATCTGCACTTTTTTCATATCATTTCTATTTAAGTCCGTTTAAGTTTCGAAAACATTTAATACTACGAATTTTTTAAAACGTCCACTTCTCTCTCCTTCGGCAAATTATCTTGTCTAGGTTCCACATTAATTCATGTTGTACTTTTAGAATACTCTTACGTAATAGTTTCTCGGTTTTATATCCTATGTTCAGTTGCGCTATAATTACTTAAATTCTCCCGTCGATATTTCTTTCATTCTTAATTTTAATTTATTAATAACCGAACTGTTCTAGGGAGTAGTATAAGCGTTTTGTTTGTGACAACATGCTTGAATATTAGTCTCTCTGTGAAATATTGAGCACTTTTCACATAGTCTATGAAATGCAAAAGTCGTTTTTTTTACGCAATATTCGATTCTATATATCCGTTTTTGAAATGCTGAGAAACTTAAAATTTGAGTTTTCTGAAAATTATCGGGTATTTAGTATTATTACAAGTCTGAAAAGGAAACAAAATACTGCATTATAAGATATGTCGTCCAAATACTAAAATGGATGGCTTGTTTCCAATGCATTTCTTTTTACAAAGGAAAAAAAAGTTGGCGTAATATATTGTAATAATTTAAATAAAAATGGAAATGATGGCTGAATAAAAAGAACTATTACGTGAAAAACAATTAAACAAATTTATTATCAATTTTAAATACACAATAATATTTGGGATCTCAGGGTCTTTATCTGGGTTTGATAAATGGGTGAATTTTATACAATCAAATTACATTTAGGTTTTATGGAAGTTAATGCGTCTGAAACATAGACGAACTTGATTGTGGATAAAATAACACTACAGATTGAATTTAAATGTAATAATTAAATAATTATTATTATAGAATTAAATAATTAAAGAACGATCTGACATATCTTTTAAAAGTGGTTTACAATATGATTTTAAAGTTTTTCTACTTACGGCCGCCCAGGTCTCGTTTTAGGTTTTTCGGGCACAAGATTTCGGGATTTCACTGATTCTAGTATTCACAGACTCTAAATGTCAACAATTCTAATTGGCGTAGTTTCTCGATGCTTTGCTGCAACCTGGATTTGCAGATCTCATGTAGTTTTAGTTGGATTTGGTCTATGGCCAGCAAGTTGAATTTCCACTCTGCCACCGATTACGACGTTAATTTCAATCTCTCCTTCCCTACTGAAGATTGTTTTACTTTTTCAATATTTTAGAGCATGTTTGTAACTGCTATCAAACTGTTCTATTTGCGGCTGCACATTCCTGACTCTATTACTTTTGTACAAAAACTTTGCTGGTCCTTCTGCCTCGCCGTTCCTTGCCTGACCCAAGATTGCTTTCGAACTGTTTGCTGTCCGCTGCCCAACTGAACTTCCTCGTCTCGTAGATTTTGAGCGCGTAGAACCTCAACCGATTGACAACAATACATTCTTTGCGTCGCCGCCTTGTTGCGGTGTCCGCTTTATCCATTAATAATGAGTCCTCTACAATCCAACTTTCCAATTATAACAATGTCTTAATTACTAATTACTACAATATATTGAGGAAATAAACAGTTCTACCAATTTGTACCACTTCATTTTACTTATTAAATTTGTAAAATTTCTTTTTATTGGTTCTTACTTCATTTTTATTTACGATAACCACATTGAGATATATTTTATATACATAGACACATCTAATACCCTACGAATTAATTATGTGTGTCAACTTTAAGAAAAACTTAACTCCATCTATTATACTTTCACAATATTTTTCTTTTCTCTGTAGGAAAAAATTTGCAGTTTTCTAACTCTTTATGTATATTATAATTTCATATTTTGCATACGTGATTCAACTATTCGCTGTATTACCGACATTCTATACAAATACTACGCAAATTGCAATTCATTGCCTAGTACTTAAAAATTTAGCCTGTAGAAATCATCATGATAACAACCTTATTGTTAAAAGAGTTTTGACATCAAATACAGAAGATTAATTAAATAGCTGATTACAGTCAATCAAATAAAAGCAAAATCTCGATGATTAAAGTCTAAAAATATAATTATTTAACAAGACGCCTATGATTCATACATTCTTTAGCCTGAATGTATTTATGTATGCATTCATTTCGTAATATCATCAAAGTATCGTATCTCATTCTTTTTCTTTTCGCGTTGGGGCCTTTATAAACGACGCCCATTCTATTCTCAGTCTTATTCAACTCATGTGTTTTGTTAGTCATTGTATGTTTTTGTTTGCACAGCGAGAGTCGACGACCTCTCTACGTTATCTGCACATTCCACAAACGCAAACAATTACACGGAATTGTAGAAAATAAAACTCGTCTCTAAGATAAACATGTGGCTGAAATGTGTATGGCCCTCGTCTGCGCGACCTAAATGCTGGAGGTTGGATCTGTTGCGGTGGTCCAGATAGATAGTTCCAGATATATGATAGCTCACATCTGCCTTCTGTTTTGGATAACTCAGTTATCAAGTAAAGAGTTAACACCAAATGGCGGTTTTGAAAAATCTAAAACCATAAACCAATGAAACCTAATTAATCCGTCATCAATCTTCTTAACCTCGCGTCGCCATATCAACATAAAAGAACTTTCATCACATTATTGAAATATTCATCAGCAATATAATTTATTACAAAAAATTAAACATTCTTAATATAAATTTTTTTTTACAGATTTATTTGACAAAACGTTTATTATAAGATTATTTGTTGGCTAATATAAGATGCACAAATAATATCGAATATAAACAGAGATATAAAAATTTTGTATTATTTATAAAAAATAAAGCAAAATATAATTCTTTTTATTATTAATAATAATAAAAAATAAAGGAAAATGTAAATAACACAAATTACTTATATTATTTATAAAAATAAATCAAAATTCTTTTTATTATTATTAATAATAATAAAATAACGCAAAATGTAATTATTTTATTATTATTATTAAAGAATTACATTTTGCTTTATTTTTATAAATAATACAAAATTTTTATATTACTGTTTATATTCTATAATCTTTGTACATCTTATATTCAGAATGTTTAATTACATTAATTATTTAATGAACATATAAATGTAATATATTGAATAAACCTAGGAGTTAAATAAGATTAAATAAAATATTCATAATTAAGATGCTTAGAGACTATACAATGGAAATAGTAAATAGAAACGAATTGTTTTGTAATCTTTAATTGTTAGTGAAAGATTTTCCTGATAGGTGTTATGTTAAGTAGGCTGGTAACTGTAGGTATGAAGAGCTATGCCCTTGACGTGATGTGCGAAGTTTAGCAGGAAAGTCTTATGTTGGGTTTTTGTATATAATAAAAGATAAATAACTAAAAAACTAATTGTAATTCTCTTGTTGTAATTCATTATATTTCAGCTGAATATGTCGTTAATGTGACAAGTTTTTTAATGAACATTAATGACAAGGTAATAAGTTTTTATTGCTGTATGTGAATTAAAATACCTGTCTGTCTTCAAATAATACAACTAAAACCGTTACCGTAGGAGAGTCATATCGCTTTTACGCATGAGACGAATAATAAATCTGAATCATAAAAAAGTAATAAACTAAAAAATGCAGTAATGTCGCTATAAAACGTTTCTTATTAGGGAAGTTGTACAGTTAAGTACATTAATTATCTGGGTTTCATTAACTTATTATTTAATTTATTTTCTATTCAAGGATAGGGAGCCATGAAATTACATCACGATGGAAAAATGTTGGCCGGAACAGGAAAATAATTAGAACTATAACAAAGTCAAAGGTCCCCTATCATATTTGGAATAATGTTAAGAGAGTTAGATGTAAATTATTCTTAATCCGCTTTATAGTAATAACGTTGGAGAAAAAAAAATATTGTGTACTTTTCGGTTTGTTGATGATTGATTCTAATTTGATATAGACTTCTACTGACGTCCGTCATTGAAACGTGATGATTACGTAATACATGTTGGCGTAAAGCACGTATTTAATTGATTGAAAAAATTTAATGTTAAATATGGGGCTGTATTAATTTCGCAAACAATATTGTAACTTAAACAACTCCTTCTTTACAGGCTGGTGCGAACCAGCGCGATATGTGACCTGTGAGTATGTCAGAGTCATTTCGATATATCTTTGAGGCAAAGAGAGTGGGGACAAATTTTTTAAGGTGTGTGTTAATAGAATTAAAATCAACTGGGAGACCTACAAAATGTATCTATACAACGTATTATCAATCAGCCCTGTAGACTGGAGTCCATAGAAGAAATATCCGCGTCATCGAACGGACTGTGGTGAGACAAATTCATTTTACTGTGAGACATTAACATTTTATTCCGACACTGTATTTGTCTCTGCTTCAAGGCCCAGATCCCTTGGGAGTCTGAACTTTTAATTTAATTCAAAGCAAACTGTTAGATTTTTGTAACAAATAATAAATTGTTTTATTTATTATTCAATTTTTGTTACATTGAGTACTTTTAAGTGTAAGCACTAAAATAGTTGATACTGTTCTTTCAATAAAATTTATTTCTTTGAGATCAGTTACGGTCAATGTAGAGAAATGTTTGCATACACAGCGATAAATCTAATGTGAACAATTTCCATTAATTATGTTTCGTAAATGAGGATGAATTAAATTAGTAGGAGTGATAGTTTTAGTTTGAGAAATTGGCAAATTATTTGTTAACAGAGCACGACAATTAGTCTGGATAAACGAAATAAAAACCATGTTCATACATTCATCTGTGGACAAATTTAAATTTATGGTTTATGCAGTGAAAGTCAACATTTCTGGCCACACGAAGTGACGCGCTTAAATGCCTTTCGCCAGACTGCTTAAATTTCTATAATTAGGAACCCGTCCACTTGTAATACGCTGGAACGAGTGTAACATACAGCGAACAAATAACAGAAAAAAATCATACCAACAGTGTGCATGTTTGTTTCTGCTTATGCGTAATAAAGAGCGTTTTTACTGGGATACAGAAGCAGCGGGATTCCCTCGGCTCTCCGCGAAGTTAACGAGGTCCCGTGTCCTCCTGATTTATAGCGACCATTTGTCCAGCCATGCAGAACTCTGGAGGAGGCGCACCTTAAACAAGTAGCTAACTGCCAGCCTTCATTACCCTCTTCCCTACTACACACGAGATGCCATTCTCTAAAACTCATTGACCTTTCCCCCCGTTTCCACCAGAGCGATATGAATGGGACTTCGGAAATTCAGCCTGGGACAGGATCGTTGGAAGTAAATGTAGTGGGTTTACGAAAGGTACAGCTTCCAGTATGCAAAAATGAAATAACATAATAGATCACCAGACTTCTAATTAATAATAGATAAAAACCGGGTCAAATATAACTAAGAAATACCACCTTTTTCACTAGTTTCCTGTGTTCCAACGAAGGTTTTCTACAGCGTTTATTATTAAAAACGTAGACCATTTTACCATATTTTGCATTGTGCACCAAATATATTATAGTAGGTAGTAAAATTGGAGTATTCTATATATCTTAGAGTATTTGTCCTTTATTATACGTTCTGTCTTCTGAAACTATCGCCGTCACCGAAGCTGCAGCGATGAAATGTAATAGGGGAACATTTGCACTTATAAGTAAAATATTTTGACTTCTTACAATCATATAACTAAATTTGTTATTATTTAATGAGGTCACAGTGAGACAGCTGCGTTTTTTCTGCTCAACTAAGAGGATCGATACCGTTCCGACAGACTGAGCTGACCTTTTTGACACAAGTGTCGGGATGATCCGCCCGGTCTGTTTTTTTTTGCCCACGTGAAACACATACGTTTATTTGCATACCGCGAACAGTGGATAGTTATAACCTTGATGTCGCTGCAGGTAGTGATGTCTTTATTGCATAGCGGGACATTGTGGGACGACGCTCTGAAACTCAGAGCCAGACACAATACAGTGAGACACCAAGTAACTATGTTGTGGTTCACTAATATAAGAAATTGGCAATATCTTAAGAAAAGACAATAAAGAGTTAAATAATTGCAACAAAATAAAATAAATAGTAAAAACATACATTATTTTCTACTTTTCTACAGGAATGTTTCACTCCAGACACTGTATATGAATTTTTGCACTCCTACTGTATCAAAAAATAAACCTGCACTACTTTTCTGGGAGTAATAATATTTAGAGGATTAAACATTTACATTATTGACAACAAAATATTTTTTCTTCTGTTACTTCGTGACTCCCATGATTGATTTAGAGAACATTTATTAACAGCACGTCATAAAATTTCCCCAAATCAATTTTTGTCGTCAAACGTCTTTAAAATCTGTCAGTAATTGGCGGGTCGCTTGTTAAAATCTCATGTAACAAAAGTAAGAGACTGACGATTGAATCTGCTTCTACGTCACTAACACGTCAATAGCTTAGCAATTAACGGCGACAGTAAACAAGGCATTATTTATTAATCTTTCTGTAAGTCGAAAATGAAGACGAATACCATAAATTGCATAATACTTCATTTTAAAATAAAGTTATTTTTGTAGTCTCTCCATATCTCTACCGTACTGCCCACTCACCATGTTTCACCTGGCCCCTTGCGGCTTCGTCTCCGACAGGGCTCAACCGAGTATTTAATTCAGTATTGTTTTTCGCAGTGTCAATGAAATCAGTTTGTTTTCCTTATTTTTATATTATTTAACTTTGTGACATCGCATCTCGTAATAAAAACGCCTACTTCTTTAAGATGATCGATACTGACGCCTGTCCACAGACGCAACCTTAACTAGAATAGCATGTCTCCGGGAGAAGCTAATTACCTATTGAATACACTTGACCACAGACTGGTTCTTAAACTCTGGAACATTTTCTCCAAATAAAGGTACGACGGCCAACCGGTTATAGGCGATTTTAATAATTATCTACCTACGCGAATTGTTCCCAAATTTTCCCTATACCGTACAATTGCGGGACTCGCTCGTACGTCGGGAAACTTTCTATTCCTCTGAGAAAATAGATAGGTAAATAATGTAGGTCCTGGTGCAAGATTTGCCTACTCTTCCGAAATTCAAAGCGCTTCTAACACGATCTCCCAAGGTTCGGAAACTTCACTTATAGTAAGTACTAAAACAATTGCTGTCCTTATAGCGACACTTTTCATTTTTTATTAATATTGTAACGACGTTTCGATACGTATTTGTATCTTCTTCAGGTGTTTTCCTAATGAGGAAGTATTTAAAACTGATTAGATTTATAGTATAATTTTACAAAGTAAACAAAGGCGAACTAAAGTAAACAAAAAAAACTTACCAAATCAATATAATAAACTAACACAACAAAACTATCAACAAGTTATTAAATTCACACAGTTTCGAAAGAGGGTCCGAGGCATACAATTCACTTAACGCTATGAAGCTTGTATCAAGACTGAATGACAGTTTGTAGTTTTGAGGGTTTGACCTTATCTGGAGTTTTTTTTTGTTTACTTTATTATGCCTTTGTTTACTTTATATTATTATATCATAAATCTAATCATTTGTAATTACTACCTCTTTAGGAAAATACCTGACATTCGCAAATACATATTGAAACGTCGTTACAATATAAAAGAAAAATGGTGTATAAAATCATGAATTGGTTTATTAGTTCTAAAACAGACGTTAAAATAAATAAAAATATTTTTAGTATTGTTGTTTAACTGTTTTACCACAGAGAACCCATTCTTACATCACGATGTCCTGAATATAAAAGAATATATAATCATTTTTGTTTGAACTTCGAACGAGTCGTTCACATTTGTTTTGTCAAAGAAGATTAATTGTTACACAAGAAACCACCATGACAGAACACCTCATCGAAACGTTGTGTGTAAATAAATATTATTTCGTTTGCATGCCGGAGATTGCTTTATTCGAAGAAGATGATGTTTTCACATGAATGGATTACCGCTACTTTTCTGGACCGTACTTAAATATCCACTTTAAGTTCAACCAGAAACCTGATACAAGCCCGCTGATCACTTAACGTATAGTATATTTTCTGCCGTATCGTAAAATGATTATATACCCACAGTGAGTGAGTCGAGTTGCAGTATCCAATAATGTAATATACTATTAAAAATAGATCATTATAGAATTTATACCTGAATAAAAAACACAACTTTTTAAATATAATTAAGAAAATTTCAGATAAATTTCGATTTTGTTTTAGTTTCTGTAAATATTTTTAAATAAACGCCACAGAAACTCAAATCTTCAGGGCCGCTTATTGGGCCTCTAATAATTATAGTAATTTGGGATTATCACAAATTATCTCGAAGTCAAAAGAGTTAAAAAAGAATAATAATTAAATTTACAATAACAATTAATATAAAAATAAATCTAAATAAAACTGAAATCCAATTAACTTTACAGGAATTTAAATAAATGTAACGGTACTCAAATTTATATAAAGTTTACAATAGAAGATTTTGTATATATCAGTATTAGAGCTGTTGTTTTACCATATTATTTAGACACTTCAATAATTTTCTTTTAAATAATTTTTTATTTCAATAAACACACTGTTCACAACTTTGATTCACTTCACCAACCACCTAGTTAAATATGCACCTCCTACTTTTACTAAGGAACCTATCTGACCACAGTATTTATCTCGCGTACGAAAGGCTGTAAGGTTTAGAAATTGAGTTTCTGAGACAACCCTAGTATCGGGGCAGTCCGTGGCTACGTTTTACACGCGAGAACTGATTTTTCTATGTTTATCATCACCCAGCCTCCAAAACCAGATTGCTCTGACCATCATCGGCCAGGCTCCAAAAACAGACTTTTCTATGACCATCTCAGAAACTATAATGACTGTTTTTCCTAAGTTCTGCGTATTACACACGCTTCCGACAGTAATAGTCTGGAAGCCATTCCAGTCTCCGAATTCTTTCGCCACACTGACTGTTGTTTACAATGCTCTGGCCTCAATATTAGGCCGACAATAATATTAAAGAAAAATTATTGAAAAAAACTTTCATTGCGCATTGGTAATCTCTACGATTTATAGCCAAGAGAACAACCAGCATTCAGTACAAAATATAACACCAGATAGAAGCTACGTATTACATCTGATAAGTTCAACGAATAAGTCTTAGAAACGTGGTGTTCCTGTATATGGCCAATATTATCAATACTAAAGCTAATGTGTTATTTGAGGTGAGTAATAAATTATGTGCTTCGTTGTTAATAAATGAATTACGAGAATCACTTGTAATTTTGATTTGCAAATATGACGTATGCATTCTTCAGTTTATCTGCATCTAAAGATATGTAATAACGTAACGCAAATGTAGTTTTACTTCTGATCTCAGCGCAGAATAGCTGTTATTTTAAAGCCTGAATCTGGTTAAGCAATCAATTTATTTTTAATTTCGTTACTTGTATAATAATTATGATAATATGTTCATTTAAGAGGTAAGATTATGACAAAAAGTATAAATGAATGTTGAAGATAAAGTACAGAAACGAGTCTTCAGAGAAATATATACATGGGAAATATTTTAATATTTCTGCTGATAGTTTCATATGAAATTATTCTGTGAATAGAGAGTGAAAGATGGATTTAAGCGGTAGGAAACGGGACGCAAATAAAGGACAATAGAAGTCGCCCCAAGTACTTGGCAGAGTATAATGAAATTAAAGGATAAGAGATGCGTCTCCATTACGTTCAGGTGTAAGGTCATCGTGGCCATTACGCCGTACAAGGACAGGGCTGGCTGGGACTCGACCGCGGACCGCTAACAAGACGCCCTACCCTTCAATGAAGACCGCAGATCGCAGATAGGCACAAAGCCAAATATACGACTTCAAAGCAGA
The DNA here is from genome assembly GCA_037074705.1 of Zhengitettix transpicula. NCBI lineage: Eukaryota > Metazoa > Arthropoda > Insecta > Orthoptera > Tetrigidae > Zhengitettix > Zhengitettix transpicula. The sequence continues at coordinate 31,246,756 of CM073593.1, read as the reverse complement.
GGCGCTCTGGAACCAGTTTTCTGTACATACTCGTAGTGCGACTTGGATGAATAAAACGCAGGCATTTCGCAACAATGTAACAACAATTTAAATGCACGTGGTATCGTCACTTGCAAATCTGGATTCTTATGATGCTTTCTTAAGAAGTCAATATTATCTAATAACTGTATAAGGAACATGTATAAGTGTTATGTCATTAATCTGTTGAAATTCAATGAACATTATGAATTCTGGTTAGTTCACTCTTAAAAAGCCTTGAAATGATTAAAAACCGCAGAAGATCTAAATATTGGTAGTATTCATTCAGAGCAATAGGTATGTCTTTGGCAGAGATAATTTTCCGAGAGTGACGGGTTTACCTCGTCAACTGATGTTAAGAATGAATTCATTGGCGTTTGGAGAGCTCATGTGTTACACGTATTTGACTGAGGGAGCCGTTTATATATTTTAATTAATTCATTGTAATTGAAACATCTTGTATGTGGCTGAGAGCTGATAATTTCCGTTTTTAATAAATAATCTTTTTCAGTGAGCAAGAATGAAACACGTATGTGGAGAGCGAGACTTTCATTTTTTTATTCAATTTTAATGATTGTTCAGGCGGCAAGCAAGAAACACGTTCCTGACTGAGCAAGACGAATATGAACTGTAAATACTTTCCGACCATGTAAATTGTTGAAAAAAGTGTAAATTATACATTATACAAATTTTAAACACCTAAAGGGGTCCCAAATAACGTGATGAAACGTTGTTTTCTGCTTACAAGTTTTATTGCAAACAAAAATTCTAATTTTTCATTCATTTAAGAAATTTATTCTGACCATTCTTGGGCATATCTCTACATTTAAATAATTTCATAGGCCTAGACATATCATAAATTCAAGTCTTTCTCCTTATATCGATTTTCGGTAACCAAATTTCCACACAACTCGATTGGAACAGATCTGCTTGGCTTTTTTCTAATCCTGTCGTGGTGTCTTTTTTTCTTCTTACAGAAAAATAAGTTCTTGTTTTGCTTCCACCGTTAAAAAATAATACATCGTTGTATTCTTTGTTCTTTTATATAATCAAATTCAACTTTATTAAATATAATTTTGTTTTCCAATACAGAAAAGGAAAGTATGAGCATTTAGTAGATCGAATTTCGAAGAACTCTTCTTCTTCTTTCTATTTTCCCTGACATCTAGGGCAAAGGGTACTTCCTTTCAAAAAGTTTGTAAATACCCTGATCACGTTAAAGCGCCCAAATCATATATTTATTTTACATTTATGTAGAATCAGTCTCTTGGACCGCGATAAACATTAAGACGACTAGCTTAGAAATAATTATTGTGACATTATTTAAGACCTCTGGTTGATGCAATTTTGAGTAATGTTCTGCATTTTACATACTCCAACACTTACTCTAATTGCAGGTAATATGCCCAGTTATTGAAACTAGACGTCGTTTGTTTATTTTAATTTGATTAGGAACACTCATAATTCTTGGCAAATTCCTTTCTGGGGGTTGATATGATGAAACACTAATATTACAATTATCTTCAGTTCGATTAATGTCTAATTATTTTTCTCAACGATTTCGAAAGTCTGTAGTTGCACAAGAACGGTAATTACAAAATTGTTAGAAAATGTAAAATTAAGTGCGAGAATAAAATAATTATGCCATTACTCTTATTTCTTGTTGATTTTGCCACCTTAAATTTTGCTATTAAATATTATTCAGAGTGAGAATCCCAACACGTCACCCTGGAATTTATGTTACCAAATGTTTAAGTATCATCACTGAATTCCAATTTCATTGTTCAGGAAAAAGTCACTCAATACAAGACAATTACGTAGGAAGTCTCAGCTCCGAGGACTTGTATTGACGAAAATTATATCTTTGTAAACAAATAAATTAATACCCCAATTTTGCATCTAGGATCGATTGAAGAAATGTTATATACAGAAATGTATTCCTCATACAGGTTTTACGTTGTTTTAAACCTAATTAAACCTGGAAGTTTGATCAATACCGTAACATAAATTGCTCGAGCAATTCCGGCACGCCCTTTCTGAGAAATGAGGCACACGAAACGAGCTAGTAATCCACTGAAATTGGATCTGAGAAATCACTTGAAACCCCTCTGGTCGTGTTGGCTATGAATGTTAAACGCGGAGCCTCCGATGTAATTCGCTCCGATCGGCTGTCAAGTGTGAGGAACCTGTAATTTGGCCACCGAAGGACGCCGCCGCGCATGAAATATTTAGAAGCTCGATCACATCTGGTCGGGCCCCGTGTTGGTTTAGGAGATTACCCGCTCCCCGGGGGTAATACCACTACTCCACAATGCTGAATATTTATGAATGGGGCCTCCCTGAGGTGCTGGATGGACTTCTTCGGGAGTTTCTGCTGGTTGCGGCGTTTCTACTCGTCTCGAATGTTACCTAAATTGGTACTTACAGTCGTTTATTCGCCATCAAGCTACAAGGGACATTTGTGGTAAACTATGGTCTAAGCAATCCTGAGGTTATTTGCTTCCAGACACGGTGGAAGCTGAAGACAAATGCTCAATCGTCGTAAAAGAAAAAACATGCAAGTATATCTCTTCGACATATTTTTTAGTCAAATTTTGGGAATTTTGTTTCATGTGTCTCATTGATCAGTCATTGTTACGGCATCTAGGCACAGTAATTTTGAGAGGTACTCACGTAGAAGTGTAGATACACGGGTTGACTCTTCGCGGCGACGCAGCTGAGGGTGTCCCCATGACAGCAGCCCGTGTCGTCGCCGCACTGGTGCAGGAGGGCGCAGTGAGGGATGTACCTCTTGTTGGGGTGAGGATAGACGTCTTTCACCCTCACCAGTCGTTGTTTGGGCCAGCGACACTCGTGCTCCCTGCTCACCCTGAGGGCATTCGCCACGGCCTGCTGCACCTCGTCTAGAAACAATAATAGGGTCACTGTAACATTCTCGCGATTGATTACGTTTCAATATGTGGTGTAATGGGTAGAATTTCATAGGTGCTTGACAAAGAAACTGAGCTGAGACGAGAAGACAATGCCATGAATGAGAATGGTTCAAACGAACTGCTTGATCAGAACATGTTCAAGGATGATGTGAGATTCAGGACATTGTTGATAAAAAGTTCAATTTAATTTAACGAAAAGTCCCTCCGTTCATACATCTCAATATTTGGGTTTAGATCTGTTACATGATTTTTCAGGCGTTAGTTCCCTAACTATTCATCCTTCCTCATAGAAGGATTATTTTATACTTAAATTATTACGGATCGCATTAGATTGATCAGTCACCGGTATTCTTAAATAATTTAATTCTTAAAATATTTTGGCCAAAAGTTGGTCATATTCATCCAAACCTTCACTGATTCAATTACTGATAAAAACCCATTTGTTATTCCTTAATGGGTACTTTTTTCAATTAATAAAAGTACAACATATTAATAATACGTCCTCCAATTGAATAATACCAGTGACTCTAAGGTTTTATTCACTACAATATTTTAACCGATCACAAAAGAACATTGTCAACTTTCAGACAGCCCTAATTTTAACTAATATAATTTAATTTGAATTGAAATAAATACCAGGTAAAAAATATAGAGTCAGTTAAGAAGTAAAAAACAACAAAAACTCAAATAATTTCGACCTAAACTAAAAATTCTGTAACAAAATTGGGACCCTCATCTGCCGTTAAGGATCTCATAGTTTTGTCTTACTGGCTTTGGTATGCTTCAGGTTCACTACCAAGAAGTATGATGCGTTCCTTCTCAGGATAGGTGATTGATCTCTCTCCACTCTTTACGCAAACTACCAAAATCTTCAGAATATTTGCCAGGTCCATATTAAAATATTCTTGTTTGAATTTGTATTTACAGCAAATAATGTAAAGGCCATTCTCCAAATTTCTCAAGATCATTAAAGTTAGTATCAGTTAATTTTCCTCCGTTATTCCCCAGCACAACAACCCAGTAATTCTTGAATTTCTATCAGATTTTACGTATCGCACCATTTTCTGTATTTTTTGCAGCTACTCCGATCAGTTGATCCAGATTCATCCGCATAGAACTGAATTTTGATTGTTGAAGGATAAATTATTTACAATCTATACTCAATTCAATTTGCTATCAAATTTAAATAATACCATTATTTAAGTTCTGTTATCCATTTTGAAAAAGCCTGGTCGGCGTCATCTTTCTTAAACAACTTCTGCTGACTGCTCGCCTGAAAACTGATAGAATAGATCTTAACTTTGCTTAATCATCTTCAGTAATATCGTGCTGAAAATTGTCGACTCGGACTTGGATTTACTGACGATTTGAAATGTTTGTCTCTGAATAATTCAAAATGATTCATTTTTTTGATTAGTTTGATTATTCTTCTTCTTCGAGCTCTACTTACTTCAGCAAGTGATACATGCTGAAATTCAATATATTCCGCTCCACAGTGACGTTTTACTCGTTTGAATGTTCTATCAACTGATAAGTATTTCCATTACATTCCGGAACACAGGTTACAGGGCATCATAAATTTCTACCATTTATATATTTCAAAATCTGTTTTGGGCTGAGTGAGATACATTCACTCCAGAGGTGTATTATTAGTTTACAAGTTAACGCTGATTTTCGCAACAATAATCATGTCAGTAACTGATAACCAGATAAGAAATTGTCTCAGGTAAGCGTGTGAAGCAAATTCCCATGGTCTGTGAGTCTCGACTCTAGGGCGTGGTATCGACCTATTCATGCATGCCGTAGAAACAACGGCCGTAAACTCAAGCAGTTTGATGTGGGAGAGTAGTTGCAAAGTTATCTTTGTACGTCGCTTGTATGCGCAAAAACACCGTCGATAAATCGGTTGTAGCACCGATCCTTACGGTGCGGTAGGTCTCGATCAATTATCACGTTGATGACGGGAGCACACAGAACAGTGAGGTGATTACCGCGGTCTTTTATTCTCCCCAACTCATGAGATCTTGAAATAACGACCTCAGTATGAGCATGTACACCGACCGGTAGCTGAGGAGACAGTTTGAGATAAGATGACGCTAGCTGAGTGGGTAGGAAGGGCGCGCACCTTCCAGTCGCCGTCCGCTGACGACGCAGAGAAATTCCGCATGGAGAGATTTTCCCATCAGATATAAGGCGATGTATTCTGACGCCTACATTGAAATGCTCGAATCCATTCACTTTATAATCATTTCATCTTTGCCGAGTGGAATGAGAACCTCAAAAAGCATTGTGCTTCAGCAGCTGACAAGAAAACAGTCACATTTGCATGTTACGAGAAAAGGATGAGCGACAGAATTTTATGGCTGGTATCTTGAAAATGAAGGTCACATTTGATAAATGCATTACGGGTAGGGATTTTAGGAACTGCTTCTTTCTTGACAAACCACTCATTATTAAATTATTAAAAGTGCAATAATAACACGTTATCTATATATCAAGGGTTGCCTTTCATGAATTTCCAATTAACTTCTTAACTTACATGGCCGCAAACTGATTGGGAAAGTGTTTTGTACTTCACGTGAACATCTCCAACAAATCGTCCACTCCGATGATTATTTTACGATCATACAAATTTTAGTTCTTTCTAATTTTATTATCCACTAGCTGGGTGCCCGGCGTTGCTCGTGTACTTATTTATATAAACTCGAAAAAGTATTTAATTGAATACTTAAATATATTCCTGGAGTATTTCAGGATATAATCGTCACTCAGTCTTCATACATTACGAAATATTATATTGATGAAATTGTTAGCTAGACTGACAACTAATACAGCGCGAAAATTAACTTACATTTTCCGCAAGGATTGTAAAGTAATTCGTATTCTTCTTTATTACCATTCGATGGAGTATTGCTGTATAAAATTATATTTTTTATTTAAAGAAAATATTTCTGCTTTATTTCATTCCTGATAAAGGAGAATTTCCTTTGTTCGTTGCGTAGTAACGTCTTTCTCTCGCGTGACGTCATTGTCTCTTGGCGCGCAGTAATTTAAAATTTTATGATAATGGTTTTTAATTATAATTCTTTCCACCTTTATTCTATGGGTTTGTCACCCTCACAGTACCGGCTCTCGATTTTGGCAGAATACGTATACCAATTTTTGTTGCATTCTGTCCACGCGATAAAATTTGTATAAAGAACAACGTAAATACATACATACATACATACAAATATACATCCTTTTTTATTATATAGATTGAATCCTGCCACAATTCATCCTACCTGATGATTGTGTTATTACTCATTCTATTCTTCATTTAATCCTCTCACAATCCCCCAACTTAAATAGGGTTTTTCGGTTACCGTGGTTTTAAAATTTTCTTCTCCATACTCGTTGAGTCTCGTTCCAAATGTTAGAGCTGAGATTGAAATTCCACATATAATTTGAAATAGCTGACCTACAATCAAATTAATTCCACTCCATGACCTCTGCATTAAATATCGCAAAGTAATAAATGTGAGAGTACAATTTCCATTCGTATCACTTAGATAACAAATTACTTATTTTCCCATTTCTATACTTTTTTTGAGTCGTTCCCAAACGAGGAATATTTCCAGTGGTCCCGTTGCCCATACCCACGTTGTTACAGATGGTCACGGAGAACCTGGATTGTTCTCTTTGCGGAGGCTGCCAAAGCAAACACGGCTCTTGGCAGGTGCTACTTCTTCAAACACAAACACTGTCGAGAGGAATGACAGTAGCCGGGTCAATACTGAGCTGTTTTCCTAACCAATGGTTGTTACACATCACCACACTCACAATCACCGCTTTGTTTTCTCAAGTCGGAGCGCTCTGTTTCTGTTTTCCGGAATAAATTACTTGCGTTCTGAATGCTGCATTACTAAGGACCTGCGGCAGACTTTCTAATCAAAATCTGGACGTTAGTTAACCATTGTTCCATTAAAACTGGATGCATTTGGAGAGAATTTATGGGACACTGCATAACCCAATAAATCAATCATTCTTTATTAGATGTACCTACCGTCGATTTAAAAATAAAATATATAACAATAATAGCTTAGAAACGCAGACATTAATATGACTCATTTTTATGTACACCTTGATATTATGGGATCAAGGAAAAATCTAATGGCCGCTGAACAAGAACAGAAGAAATACTTCAATCGAAGTTTATCACTAAGGCAATTAACTGAGTGATTTAGTCCGTTCATGAATTAAAATCATTGTACCTATGATCAATTTACACGTAATATCCATTATTCGTTGAAATCGTAAAATTAAGCATTCAAAATGTGATTCACTAAATTGTAAGTGACCCTGTGTTCAGGTTTATACAACTGATGGAGAAATCTCACGCCTGAAAGGGAGTCGACAAGATAGTACGAGCACAACGTAAAAACAATGTCCTAGGTTCCATTTCCGGAGCGGTAGAGATTTTTCCATCCCTATCCTTTAAGAAAAAGAGTATGAACAGGTTTTGTATTGGCCTCTGGATTTTTATCCATTATATTTCTGCTATACAAACAGTCTTCCATTACCAAATTTCTGTGAAAATGCACGTGATTTATTTTATATTTTCCCAAAACATTTGTACAAAATCATGAAAGTTTTCATGACATCCTTCATTTTCTAATAAGATAAAATAGCCAAATACAGAAAAAATTAATGATATTTATATAATTATGTCAACAATTCTTTTGTCTGTATTTGGCTATTTTAACTTGTTATTAATTTTCAAACAGACGTGTTATATTTTCTTTCCTTCATTTTATAATGTTCTATTTTTATAATGCTTATCCTCAAGAATCCCTAATCTTACTTTCTACAATTAGATCTTCCGGAACATATTGACGGTTCACGTGGTGTTGATTTGTTCTGTATTTCTATACATTCAACTTCTTACTTGATGTACCTTTCCATCGTGTGAGAAATACAACAATAACCATAACTCTTCCAGACGAAGAGTGCTCGATGCATAATTGCTAATTATCTTCTCTTCGATTGAGTGTGTGTAAGTGCGTTTGTATCGAAATGCTGTACGAGCTTGAGGGCAGCACCTGTCAGAGTACGATAACCACTGTGCCCTCTGATAAATTACGCCGCCCTTCTGCAAGTTCGCTGGTTCGCATCTCACGTCGCATAAATCAGGCACCCGAAGATTTACACTTCGTTAAGTCGAGACATAATTTAATATGGGGCCATCAATTCTGCGGTTTAGTTCATTCCGGGCCTCAGGTAATTTATACGTTTCTTTGGGTTCTCACTCTTAACCGCGACTTTAGCAGTCGGTCGACAGATCGTGAAGCTATCATCTACTTCGTGATATCATTTTAACCACAAAATAACTCTCAGTTGATTTTATGAATTTATTCTTCGGCATGCCCCCTTCCTATGCTATTAAATGGGAGTTTCCATCATGTGGATTGCCCTCATATAGCTTGATACTCTTTTAAAAAAAATGTTGATATAAACTTAGCCGCATTTACACCAATTATTGTCAGCATTTTTGTCACCAACAATGTTGAGCAACACATGTTGGCTACATTCTTGCCAAGAAATGTTGATAACATTACCTACAGCCTGTGGGAAATGTTGACATCAAGAAAACGTTGTTGCCAACAAATGCGCTATAATTCTTCTAATAGTTGGCAACATTTGCTGTCAACATTCTCGCGAACTCCGGTGTAAACGTGACTGAGAATTTTTTTGACATTGTCTTTGAACTCTTATGATTTACTATTGTTGTTAAATTTAAAAAAATTCTTGTCAATCAAACTATTTCCATTCTCTTCATAACACCAAACGGTTCAGCTCAATTGACTTTGGTCCGTCAAACCATTGATGTCGTGTGCAAGCAAAGTTGAATATAATGTTCTCATTGGTTTCCTGTTGAAGAAACCTTATTAACATGATTTCTGTCTCGAATATGAAGTAGAAACCTGACTTGTCTAATTTATCCTGAAATTGCCGTGGCCTCAACTAATTCATATTTACGTCTGAACTTACATTTATGGTGGTCGGAAATTTAATGTTCAAAAACATATCTCCACTTAAATCCAGACCTGAGAGGAATACTAGTACCCAAAATCTTTAACGGTACTGGTATTTTAGAACTAATACATTAATTTTCATTTAAAGGACATACGACAAGAGGAGCTTTAATTAGGTTATTATCCTCATTTACTTAAAAGTATTATTGGAACTAGCTAAGTATTATGTAATCTTTTTTTATTATTATTATTATTTTTAGGTAACAGGCTACATGAGGGTAATTCACATGGTGGCAACTCCCCTTTAATAGCATAGGAAGGGGTTTGAAAGGGGGGATGTGGAAGGGTAGAGGAAGGTAGCCAAGGGTTAACTAGGGCCCCCGGGCTATAGTTTAAGGATCCTACCCGGCATTCGTCTAAAAGTAATGCAGGGAACCCCCTAGAAAAACCTGCATCAGGTAGGTCGGGCATTGGGTACTTGTCCCACGCCCTTCCGATAGCGGGAGAAGAGTTTGCTGTGGGTACGCAGCATTCCCTTCTCCGTAACTCGACCAGTTTAGGAGGCAGCTGGCCGACTGTTCCAATGGGAACAGCGAACAACTCTTACCGTATGCCCAAGGTCTGTGACCCCGGAACATACACCTTTCAAAACAGGCCGAGGTAACTCGGCTTGTGGGAACCTTAGTACAAAAACGGAGAGGAAAAGGCATCCCCAAAGGTAGCCCCTTCGTATCTCTCCTACAACGTTCTTCCTGCGAGAGAACATCCCTCGCAGGTATATCCTGCAAGGGAATAGCCCTCGCAGACTTTATCATATTACGTCATCAAACACTTTTTCATTATAATAATTGTTACTGTTGGGATTTAACTGCACGTTCCATCATTTATAGGGAGGAAAACATAAGTTCATAAGTGGGCGCTTTATGACAGTTCATGTCAAGGATCAACTGAATAAAGCTTTATCCGACAAGGTTGTAGATGTTATTCCAATGACAAATGTTTCTGACACCGACAGGCGATTGGCAGCTGTTTAAGACGACAAAAGACATGCAAATCGCGTTGTACACTTCATCATGATACAGCACACAAAACTATTATAGTTTTCTGCGTTAGATGACATTGTATATACCACTCCATTTCAGGAGATATGATTTGATAATTTAAAAAATCCAGAATATATATTGAAGTGCCGCGGAAAGGGTTAATATTATTCTATACAGAGTGTGTTTAACAAATTCGCTGAGAAAAATTAGTTCACACAGAAATGGGTATAACGAATGACGTATAAAACAATACTGCAAAAAATCTATGTAATCAAAAAGGATGTATGTATGTATTTATGGTAATTTTATACAAACGTAAAGGCGTGGACAGATTGCAACAAAAATTAAAAAACGTTATCATTAAGTGTTAAATTACTGCGCGTCACGCATGACGTCTCACGAGAGAGTTCCTTTTTCCGAATGAAATGAAGCAGAAATATTTTCATTAAATAAAAAGTATAATTTTATCCTATAATACTCCACCGCATTATAATAAAAACAATACGAAATCCTTTACGATATTTGCAGGAAATATAAGTTAATTTTCGTGCCATATTAATGACTCCAATATAACGACTATTTGTTTATATTCAAAATCTAGCTAACAATTTCATCAATTTAATCTTTCTTAATGTCTGAAGAATGAGGTACAAGGAGAATATTTAAGTATTCTATTCGTGAAGATGCAACAAAATTCAATGTATTTTATACCTGTTCAATTAATGCACTATCGGTATAAAGTATGTACCGAACTAGGGAGTTAGATTTAGGTCAAATCATTTCTCGACTAAAGACTAATATAGAATTAAATACATTTTCGGGTTTATATTAAATAGTGCGTGGACAACGCCGGTCACCCAGCTAGTAATTAATAGTTCATTTGTGAAAATTAAAAAAATTAGCGTGTATGATTTCGGTTTAGTTATTTAGCTGTAATAAAATTTGTAGTTAAATTTGAATTCTGTGCGTGATCTGTTTTGGGGGTCAACGTTCGTCTGCTAGCAGTTAAAAAATAAAAGCTATAGAGGATTAAAGAAATCAAAACTCGTCCCCACGTTGAAGGTAATCAGGGCTGATACGAAAATTTTCCTGGGATTCCGTCAAAGGTTATTTCCTCGATAAGGATATTTAATTAAGAATTGTATAAAAGGATATCGTAGACTTCGAAAGTCACGTGGAGAGAGATAGTCAGATGCTGGAGAGATAGAGACATCGAAGATAATCGTATCAGGCAGATATAAACTGACACATAAGATAGGGGAAAAAATGGAAACAGACGCTGATAATTCAAATACTAAAGATACGTGGAGAGAAGCAGGAAGCTAATTGAATTTAACAACGTTGAAGATCCACATCTGAAATGGACAATATATTCACATTTTTTAAAAATTATAAAGTATGTACTCTTGAATTACTAAGGTCAACGGTTTTTGCATTTTATTTTTTGTAGATTCAGTATGCTATCTATACTATTTTATCAAATAATAGAATTTTTTTTTTTAATCGGTGCGTTTATACTGTATATCGTATTCGGTAGCCACTTATAACTCTGAGAGAATATAGACTTAAATATAATAATAATTTTAATTATTTTCAATTTTTAATTCCTGTAAATATTTTTGATAATTTTAAATTAATTAAATATATTTTCTAAAACATTTGTAATTAATAAACAATCTCTTATTACATAAGTTATATCTGGGAAACGAGACATATTTCTGAGTTATCCCGAAAGTGTTGTGAAAAAGAAGTCAGTAATTATGATTCTCAAATTAAAGTCCAGATCAGGAATACATACTATATCTTTGGAGAGACGCCAAGGTACTTAACATTTTAACTCCACACTTGCCTGTTTATATTTCAGTCACTTGATATCCGTACGCTATCAGCGATCTTTAGGTTCGTTCGTCGTGTACGTTACATAAAGAAGCCTCTGGAAATGTACTTCCACACAAGCTTGCAGTTCGGAGCACCTGCACTACTGCCTTTACACAGTTACCTTGAAGGATACGACGACAGTAGAACGGTTTCATTGTATGTAAGACAAACGATTTCCTTTACCACAGAAATATTTTGGTAATGTCATGTTTGCACCTTGTGTAATCCTCCGACGACAAATTCGCCCATTACTAAGCCGCGTGTGGCGCTATCTGGTCTAACTCTTTTAAGAAAAACCAGTTTCCACGAGGCGAGTGCCACACTAAAGTCTTCGGTTTTACGAGTGCCAGTACTGCCAACGCAACCGCACCACCCACGTGCTGTGCAGTTACCGTCTTGCTTTAACTCGCCTCATTAGTGAAACAATCTAAGGAAACAACCTTCTCGCTAACATTCTGCGTAAACAGCGCGGAAAACAATTGTCATCTAATGCGACTTAGCTATAAAGTAAAAAAATATCCCTCACTATTTCGTACCAGCTAGCAGCACCAAATAAAATTACCGTCTATTACAATTGTCAGAAATTCACTGCACGACAAATATGTTTGATTAAGCCCATTTTAAAATTAAATATGCAATTAAAGATTTATAATTTATTCCAAAACAATTTATTTCTGGGAATAGTAATGGAACGTCACGTTTATTAAGAAAATAAATAATACCGTTTTCGTAAAAATAAACGATTGAACATAATTTAGAACAGAGGTTAGATAAAATATCAAGAAAGAACTACTTACATAATAAAGAGGATATTGCTGAATATAAAACTGTCTGTTAAGTGGAATTTTTGAGACCAATAAATAAAACTTGATGAAAGCAGACTTTTACCAAGGAATATTTAAAATAATTTTTTTTGTTTTTTTTTTGGGTGTAGACAGGCTATGTATAGGGTAATCCACGTAGTGGCAACTCCCCTCTTATAGCATAGTAAAGGGATTTGAAAGGGGGGATGTGGAAGGGTAGAGGAAGGTAGCCAAGAGTTAACTAGGGTCCCCGGGCTATAGTTTAAGGATCCTACCCGGCATTCGTCTAAAAGTAATGCAGGGAACCCCCTAGAAAAACCTGCATCAGGTAGGTCGGGCATTGGGTACATGTCCCACGCCCTTCCGATAGCGGGAGAAGAGTTTGCTGTGGGTACGCAGCATTCCCTTCTCCGTAACTCGACCAGTTTAGGAGGCAGCTGGCCGACTATTCCAATGGGAATAACGGACAACTCTTACCGTATGCCCAAGGTCTGTGACCCCGGAACATACACCTCTCAGAACAGGCCGAGGTGCCTTGGCTTGTGGGAACCTTAGTTCAAAAACGGAGCGGAAAAGGCATCCCCAAAGGCAGTCCCTTCGTATCTTTCCTACAAGGTTCTGCCTGCATCCCTCACAGGTACTGCCTGCGAGAGAATAGCCCACGCAGAACTTGAAAATAATTGTAATTAATACGTGTTTTTAATACACTCTAAACCCCAATTGAACAGTATTTCCTTACTACTTCTTGTGTTATTTTAGAATACGTTATACTTGTGCGAGTATGAGTGAAATAAAATTAATTTAACAATTTATTTTGAAAAAAAATTAAGAGATATACATTATTATCATATTTCGAACGTAAAGTATATTACTCTTTCACAACCTACGTCACTAATATAAAAATGGAACGTTTACGTATTCAGTATTTTTTTGAGTGCTACAAATCCATGAAGATGATCGTGAAAATGGCACTTTGAGGAACGGTGGAGTTGTTAGTGAAAAAGAACAACTAAATTTCAAAACTGAAAGAAATCTGGTCGCAATGATTCCGTAAGAAAGTGACTAAAACGTTTAAAAGTAAATTTGTTCGTATTAACGTGGCTCCCAAAATACTTCCATCAGTTTGACTGCTGAATTCGTGCATTTATTTATATAATTGTGTACCACTAAAAAGCTGTCACAACGAAAATTTGATAATTTATTTATTTGAGATCACTGGGGCTCACAATATAAAATGTTTACATATTTTCCTTGAGTTGTTTATTTCATTGTACTGAAACTACTGAAATATGTTCCGGTATTTCATGTTATACTTTTCGTTTAATCCAGCATAAGAGAGATGGAGAAGGGAAGAGAGGTAGCTGTGTAGATTGTGTTCTTGGGTTGGTTCTCACACGATGGCATATTATGAAACAGCTCCATCGGTGAGAAAGTATTCAGTGTAAAACTTCTCCAATTAGACAGACTTGTCTGCCTCGTGCCGCCTAAATACGCTCTTAATCTGGCCTAATTAATGAGCTGTAATGAGGAACGCGTGTTGGCGCACTTGCTGGGAGCTTCATCAGACGAGTCTTGCTCCATCCGTCTCAATTACAAGCGACAGCTCACCGCATAGTAATCATTCCAGACACAAGTCATGTCATCCTAGTGACCTTGTCGCCACAGTCCGCCCACGCTGTTAGGCTCCTGCAGCCTTCTAGGTTTACGTGCAATACACAATAAAGGATTATCTGTGGTAAACTCAGGCGTATCATCAGGAACATCGTAGTGTGATTGTTTGCAACAACAAAGAGTGGAATGTGTTGGGTTTTCTTGGTAGTGAGCCTGAGACGGTGCGGATGGAGAACTAATATTTAAGAGACTAGTGGAGTAGTAACATTTCACTTCCAGGACTGAGACAATAGTCTTTGTTGTGGAACAGTAGTGTACACTGATAGAAGTGGAAGTTAAGGCATCACAAGTAACAAAGTTTTTAGGAATATACCACTGTGAACAAAAAGTAAGGTGAATTTATTTATAAAATATAAATTCTTTATTTATTCTTCCAAATCAATTTCATCCCCTTCAAAGTAATCCCCGTCCGATAAAACGCACTTTTTCCAACGCTTTTTCCAGTCCTCGAAACAGTCGGAATAGTCTGTTTCCGGTATAGCCTTCAAGACCTTCTTCGATTCGGTTTTTATCTCCTCAATCGTGTCAAAAGGCGTACGCGCATTGGCCTTCTGAGTTTGCTGAATAGCCAGAAGTCGCACGGAGCCAAATAAGGCGAATACGCTGGTTGCGGAACGATATGAGTCGAGTTTTTGGCAAAAAAGTCGAGAAGAACCAATGCAGTATGACATGGTGCAATATCGTGATGAAGGAACCAAGAGTTGTTCGCCCATAATTTAGGCCGTTTCAAATGAATAGCTTCACGCAAACGACGCATATCGCTCAAATAATATTCTTTGTAGACAGTTTGGCCCGGCGGAAGAAATTCAAAGTGCACCACACCACGATAATCAAAGAAAACTGTCAACATGACCTTGATTTTCGATCGAATTTGCCGTGGTCTTTTCGGTCTTGCTTCACCTTTTGCACGATATTCGCTGGATTGGTCGGTGGTTTCAGGGTCCTATGAGTAAATCCAAGTTTCGTCTTCAGTAATAATGCATTTAATGTAGTCCTGATAGTCAGACAGCAAAGTTTCACACACATCAACGCGACGTTTTTTTTACAAAAATTGAGCGATTTTGGCACCAATCGAGACTTGACGCGTTTGAGACCCAAAACATTCTTCAAAATGGTTTGGGCTGAGCCAAATGATATTCCAACACTATCAGCGAGATCTCTAATTGTCAATCGACGATTTTCAAGCACCAAATCTTTGATTCTTTGGACGTGGCCCTCGTCGGTAGACGTTGATGGTCGTCCAGAGCGCGGTTCGTCATCAACGCATTCTCGGCCCTCTTTGAACTCGTACCACTTATAAACATTTTTTTGTGCCATAGTTTGATCACCAAAGGCCTTCCGCAACATTTTCAACGTGTCCGCACAAGAATATTTGTTCCGCAAAAAAATATTTGATGCAACTTCTTTGCTCAACAAAATCACCCATTGCAAAAATCGAAAAATTCACTTTTGGTTGTTTACAAAAACGCGTGTAACTCGGAGATAATTAAACCTTTTAACAAACAGACGCTTGGCAAATATTATAGACAGGCCTACCAACCTAGGAAAAAAAATTTACCTGCCTTCCTAATACCCGTTTTAAATGACAATTTCACCATACTTTTGGATCACAGTGGTATGTACTAGCTTGGGATGAACACGCAAACTACATATGCAAAAAGATAAAAAGATTATCTGCATTTATTTGTCCCTCATACCTACTAAATATTTATTTTGGCTTAGTATTTCCCCACATCAAGTAAACAATTAAAATTTGAAGCGCTACCTCAGAAAAAAAATTTCATAAAAATTTATTTGTTTAGCAATCAAAATTATTTATAAATCTATTATCTCAATTTCTGATGGCTGCCAGATGTACTGGTAGTAATAACATTATCAGGGAGATATTCAGTGATATCGCCTGTAGAATTTAAAACATGATAGAAAAGAAAAAAAAACTATTACTTAATTAATTCTCTAGGCCACATCTTTTTCAGTATTTTGCTCATCACTGGTTCTAGGAGTTCGTCCAGTAACGAGTTATGATGATTGTCCAGTACTGCGTGGCTTTCTTTCGGATATCTTCCTGCACCGTATGAACTTGGAAAGCGGTATGTAACGTGAGGTTGTTACATATCATGGAGTGTTAGTAATTTTACGGAGTATTTTGGATTGGCATCTTTGGATGATTGCAATGTTTTATTTGGATGAACATGCCTCAAACCTTTACTTATAATACAAAAAAGAGTCATTAGATATATAATGGGACTGAAAAGGGCAGAATCTTGTAAGAAAACCTTTGTATCAAATTCCATACTAACTGCATATGCTCTATATGAATACAAAGTAATGTATGCTGGTGAAAAAAAAATGAAAATGAAGTATGAAAACAAAAGGAAATAACAGGTATCAATACTCGGATTAAGAGAAATTATTTTAGAATAATAACAAATAAAAGAGGCACAGACAACAACCCATATGTTGAGGGAACAATACTATTTATTAAGCTCCCTGAATATATATAAAGAAAGTAGAGAATAAGTTATTTGCAATCAAACTAAAAATTATCTAGTTAAAAAGCAGCTTTACTGTATGGCTGACCTTTAAAATATATATATTATTTATAAATGCGTATTATAAATTAAATAACCCCCTTCAAATGTTCAAACATCTGACGATTATTCAGAGAGTAAAACATCACATCAACTCTGGTAATATTACATTATGGAATTAATTATTAATTTTGAGCCTGTCTGTTTATCTAAAAGTTTAAATAATATTTTATTTTGACGTCTGGTTTTAGTAATAAGATATATTTAGCGACCATTAACAGCAATAATTTATAATTCAAATTATTTTTTTAAAAGTAACGTTTTACTTTAAATTAATTAACGCTGTTGTATTCATTCCTCATATTAATTTTATAATAAATACTTCTATTGAATTATTAAAAAGGTTTCTTAATGGTCGTTAATTATATCTTCTTGTATGTCAACTTTTGTCTCAAATGTTAGTTAATAAATGCGAAATGAAAATTCTAAACGCATTACTCGTACAGGTCACACTTGTCGTCATATTGGTTCCAAAAAGAAAAAAAAGCGTAAAATTTTGTTACGTATAAGGAAATGTAGGATATGGACTATCATCATAATTATGTGTGAGACTCTGTTCAATGAAGAATTCAAATTGTTGCAGTAAGGTGCCATCAAAAGTAAATAAAAATATCCTTACGTTTTATAAGAAAGCAAATTTTCTGAAAATTATATTATGGAAAATGCGAAAAAGGAGAATTTAATTTATAGGGTAATATATCATCAATTTTAAAGTTGTACTCAAATCAGTACGAATCATGATATATTCTACCCCGGTGACGCCCAGGCCCTAGACAGAACTTATGAAATGTGACCCAATGGCAATGTTAAGAACGTTCATAATTCACGTAGCTATTAATAACAAAGACTAGTATTAGATTAGTCTTGATGTAATGAGCACCTCAGGGATCAACATCGTGGTCTTCTTTTGTTTCTGTAGTTATCGAAGATGACTTACCGGCAATGTATCACGAGGAGTAACCTCTGATGTTTTGTTGATTACGCCAAGGAATAGCCGTTAAATCTTAAAACCCATATAATCGCTGCTAACAGCAGACAGGCCAAATTGTTTTTCTAATCACTCCACGCGCAATTTTAATATTTTTATATCGTATACGGTTAATGAGTTGCGGTTGAAATTGCTGACTTTAGAATCTGTCTATTACGATACCTCAAGGTGAAAATAAATGAAGCTGAAAGAATTATTTCCTTATAAAATTTATGACCCTGTCCTTGTAATGAGCTATCTCGGTGCGTGTGGAAAATAATCAATCAATAATTATATCACTTCAATACAATTATTGTTTGTATGCACTCAAGTAGCTTATTGCACGTAAGGGATTTTCAAAAAACTATAACTTACTTCGGTTAAATAAATAATATAAAAAAACATTATTCTAGCATCCCTTCGTTGACAAACAAACTGGCAACACAAAAACAATTAGTCTTTATCATTATCAGTGTAAAAACATCAAAAAGAACCCTGAACTTAAATACACAATACAAAATTAATTACCATAAAAAGCGGACAAAAAATTAATACATCACAAAACAAGATCATAAACCCAAGCATAATCATTGTTGAAAAACATTCTTAAATCCTGATTTTTGAGTCTCGTTTGATTGGTCCATTAAAACATTGTGAACAGTCCTTCAATTCAGTTTTATAAACTAGAATGTGTTTGACATTTACCTGGTGTGTTTATGGTAGTTAAAATCTTATATATGTGGTAGATGATGTGACGTCACGGAAAAGATACTCCGCACTGCTTAAAAAGCAAGAGACATTTATAGTGGACCACTAAATATTATTTATAGCATTAGGAGGCTTAAAATTATTCTTTTATCACCCTATTTTTTTAAAATAATTTTTCATATGTTATTCAATAACCGGTTAACCCACTTAAGGGTTGAATATTTTTTTAAAAAAATCTTAGTGGTTATAAACATCGTATCCGCACTGTAATGATATGCTGTCTGTCAGTTTTTTCTTTTACATATACGGTGTGTATTTTAATTTTAAAAATCAATATATTCAGAAAAATACGCATCGCAATAACGATTGTCACGGATAAACATTTTTGGAGGAGGACATCTTAAACAAGCACCCAGACGTTGAGAAGTGAGGGAACTTGTATAAAACAAACACCCCAACGGGTGCAGAATCTCCTTTGTCAACGTCGTTGTTCCAGGATCACTTCCAAAGAAAAATTTTTTTTATCATTAATTTGGAATTAACTCTGGATTCATCGCTATCTATCCTGTTTTGGGGAAATTATTTACGGTGGGTGACAGGCGTATTTTTATTTAACTCTTAATCGGTCCAATTTTTTCTTAAGTTGAGTCATATATTTTTGTTTGTCTAGTTATAATAAATTCCTTGCTTTTAAAGTGAAAATTGACTGCAAGCATTTGACTGACCGTCATCAATATACAAAACCTCACAGAATTAAAACTTTTTCACTGAAACTACGTTACGTAATCAGGTTGCTGGCCGTTTAATTTTACGTATCGATTTCCGTAAATCAATGCTTCTTAAGATAATCGTCGGTGATGAAGTAACTTATACTTTTCCGTGCGACGAAACGTTCCAAATATGACGTATGACTCTTCAAGCTGGCAGTTTAACTTCACTCAGCTAATCTGAATTCTTATTTGAATAAGAGGGGGTTTATTTATACGAGATTCTGGTTAAATATCAATTTTCCTTAACGACAGGAGCAGAGTATTAATTATATGTAACTCTGAACCTCTCTACCCCTGTTATTATATTAACAAGGTAGAAATTGGGTCGTGTTCAGAAAACTGAACGCTCCAAAGTTTTCTTTAGTAATTTTTATATTTTAGACTTGCTTGTTCAGAATATATAAGTATCTTCTTCGAATGTCTCATTTGTAGCTTCTCGCATTCCCAAACTCGTTTCTCATATCCTTCCTGGAATTTTTGTTCTTGTCCCTCCATAACGTTTTTTAAGATATTTCATTATTGTCTCGTATTATTTCTATGAATTTCACTTTAAATTAGTTTTACATTACATTTTTTACCGCTCTCTCCTACATACATCCACGTTCTCCATTAAAACCAAATTTGTATACGATCGTATATTTTCTTGTATTTTGATGCATGACACAATTAAATTCTTAAAACTGTTATTAAGTGTTGGACCTACAGACAGGTCCTTAATCTCTGTCCGCGAACAAAAAAGCTCTTCACTTCTTTCGGCTTTCTCCCTTCTTTCGTCAACGAATTATTCACAGTCCTTAACTCAGAAAACTAACTAACGAAACCCTGATATTTTTCTTTTATTTATATATCTTTATTTGTAGCGATAAATATAAATATTAATATAAAAATTAATCGATCTTCGCAGAGTCTCACGTTATATTTGTTTCGTAAGATGACATTAACACAATATTAACCTCTTCAACGTAAGTTTGAAATTTTTTCTCAGACTGTTTTTCTTCCTTGTGAAAGAATTCAATGAATCATTCGTAACTATACAACTCAGAATGTCAATTAAAAGTCAAAATTACATTTCTCCGATAGCTGCTTTATTTAGTTTTGCCCTTGATTGGATTTTCTATCGCTGGGGAAATGAGATTCGGATGGAAATATTTTTCTCACAAAAGTAGTTGAGTAACAATACTCTAAAAGGCTAATAATAGTAAAGGCGCAAAATTTTCGAACATAGTCTGTATTGAGAGTTCCACAATTCAATTGCAAAGAAACAGTTTGCAGCAGCTGATGCTTTCCCACGAGAAATAATGCGGTGAGAAAGGAATAGAGACATAAAATTGCAGCGTACTCGAGGGAATTGCCTTTGGAAAGCAGTAAAATGCCGTTTCTAACATTCAGTAATTGGACGTGACTATGGGAAAAGGTATTAAATGTTTTATTGCATGTCTTCTTACATTCCACTGGCGATTTTAATATTTACGCCATTTTTAAATTGAAATATTATCTTATTTCATATTTATTTTACCTAGCACGATTAATTACATAAACATCAATTCCGAGATTGGTAACGCTTTCATAGTTTTGGGTAACATTAATAAATTCGTGGTCAACGCCGGACAGTCATTAAGTTACTAATTCAAAAAGTAATCTTCGCTCTTGCACTATTTAACAGTACCTGAATTCAGTATAAATGAATTAACAGAATTATTAATTCCTCAACGTCTGTAATTAACACTTAATTGCAAGATAAGGCCAGTGTTTGTAAATCCTGCAGATTGGAATTCGTATTTGCAGTTAATTACAATTTTATCTCGTAACAGCCTTCCTTTTTTTTGTCAATTAGCTTTCTCTTTCAATTGGACTACTTTAATGCGTTTCGCTTGCCACATCGATCGTTGAGTTTAGTCAAACAAAGATGTCTGTGTCTTTGATTTTTCTTCCCTGCGGCGGGATGAATATTACCGGTCTGCAATTATGTCATCCAGATTAAGTAATAGTTGATATTAAAAACTGGAAGGAGTGTCCGGATGCTTTCACTGCCTGAATTATTACGCCATTAATCTCACCGGGAGATTTTAAAGTTTCACTTTAGGTCACGATGTTTACCATGTAATAGAAGAAACCTCTGCCAAATTTTTTCACTTCGGTTTGGTACCTTCAAATATAATTCATAATTTTATCTAGAAATAGATAAACGGTCTTGAGTAAGAAAATTGTTTATTAACGGAACGTTAAATATGCCGACGTTTCGTACTTGTTTTAGGATCTCTTCAGGTGTAGTAATTTCATATGTATATCATACATCTTAAAACAAGGACGAAACGTCGAAGTATTTAATTTTACGTTCATAAACAAATTTCTGACTCAAGGCGGGTTTATTTATTTATTTCTTGATAATATTATAAACGTCAGATATTTTTCATCATCATAATTCATAATTATTATGTGTATTAGTTTAACCAGTATGAAACGAAAGCGGTCGGGAATAATATTTAAATTAATATATATATATATTAAATCTAAAGAAATAGAAAATTTATGTTCAATTCTACTGCAGTTGTGTCATTATAGCTCTCTATTTTCAAATTTAGCCCTTACCAGCGAGAAGAAGAAGTATACAGGCTGTGTATAGTGTAATACACATATTGGCCATTCCCCTCTTATAGCATAGGAAAGGGGGATGCTGAAAAATAAAGCAAGAAAGCCAAGGGTTAACTAGGGCTTCCTGGCTATAATTTCAGGATCCTACCTGGAAATTCGCCTAAAAGTAATGCAGGGAAGACTCTAGAAAAACCTTCATCTGGTAGGTCGGTCATTTGGTACTTGTCCCACGCCCTTTCGATGGCGGGACAGGGGTTTGCAGAGGGAACGTAGCTTTCCCTTCCTTGACCAGTTTAGGAGGCAGCTGGCCGACTTTTCCAATAGGAATAGAAGACCAAGGTCTGCGACCCCGTAAAATACACCTCTCAAAACTTTGCTTGTGGGAACCAAGGTTGAAAAATCAGAGAAAAAAAAGGCATCCCCATAGGTAGCTCTCTCCAGCTCTCTGCGAAGGTTCATAAGCGAGAGATCAGCTGTCACAGGGTTCCTTTATATTCGCCTTACAATGTTTTTCTTTAAATGCAGACAGGCTATGTATAGGGTAATCCACATAGTGACAACTCCCCTCTTATAGCATAGGAAAGGGATTTGAAAGGGGGATGCGGAAGTGTAGAGGAAGGTAGCAAAGGATTAACTAGGGTCCCCGGGCTATGGTTTAAGGATCCTACCCGGCAATTCGCCTAAAAGTGATGCAGAAAAAACCGTAGCAAAACCTGCATCAGGTAGGTCGGGCATTTGGTACTTGTCCCACGCCCTTCCGATGGCGGGAGAGTGGTTTGCTGTGGTGTCGCAGCTTTCCCCTTGCCGTGCCTTGACCGGTATATGAGGCAGGACTATTCCAATAGTAATAGCGGACAACTCTTACCGTATGAAACATACACCTCTCAAAACAGGCCGAGGTTTATATAATTAATATATTTTTCTTTATTTTTTGAAAGTGCTAGCCACCGATTTGAAATGCAAAATAATAACTCTAACCGATGGTTTTCAAGAAATATCGCGGTTTTAGACGAACTTAAAATAGAGTTGAATTACTTTGCGTAATATAATGAAGAAATAACTTTCCGGGGGTTTCTGGAACTTTTTTTGGTTATTAACGCCTTCAGGACCAAGGGATGCGTCTTTCTCCGCTCCTATGTTTGCCCTGTCTCGTAGTCAGTTTCCCTAGTTGCAACTATGGGTCACACAATCTTTTGCGCCTGTTTCTCTTGGTCTTAGGATGTGTTATCGACCGTGAATAATCGGTGCTAGTAAGTCCACATGAAGAATCCTTTTTCTCTCGATTTCCCCCATCTGGGAAAATAGCCATCTACTTAAAGTAGTTGCATATTTAATCCTTATCAGCAAATAACCCTGAATCTAATAGAACTGTCTAGACAGTTACGTTGTTTTTGAACTTTGATGCGACATCGACTACTCTCATCTTCACGCTGTACAAGTGAACGTAGAGAAGCGCGTGGCTTACCTGTTGCCGTGACCTCCGGGTGGACACACCACTTTGGGGTTTCTGTTAGCAGAGCGTGGGTCTGTAATTACGCCTTATAAAGGGGACGTGGAGGAGAAAGTTGAATGATATTGATGGCGAGAGCCCGTCGGCATTCGCCTCCTCGGCAGCCCGGAACTAATTCGCCACCCAACACAAACAGCTAAATGCGCACGACTTTCCCGCCACCATGATGCATCACTGACAGCTTAATGGCTCCCACAACCGCATCCTACTCACGACTCTCATATCTTTGACACTAGAAAATAATTATTTGTACATAAGAAGTATTCTGCCTGGCAGCTACCTGAAGCTCCGTGAACCACACGATACACCTTACTCAAATAAGTTTTGTTTTTTTCCGTTAATCGTGTAATGCTGAAACAAAATGATTCTTCACATTTTCCAAATTGTTGCAGACCTTACAGACTACTTAGTTCTTGTATTTTGTCTTTTTGTGACTGAATGGCGGCGACCAGTGGTAGAAAGTTTATCTAGAAATTCCATTGAAGGAATCGCGATGACCACGAGGTACGGAGAGGCGGTTAACTGGCAATGGAAGCAAAAAAACCATTTACTATAATTATGGCCATTTACGGTTTAATAAAAACTCACTACATATTTATTACTGAGATTTTTCTTTTATTACATAACTTGCAAAATTATTCTAGTATAAATGCGTGCGTATTTATTGTACCACTGTTGTTGGTATTAAACTGTTTTGAGGTATTTTATGAGATATTTTAATCCGACGAAAACCGTAGTTCCTTCTATTTTTCATCACCTGTCGTCACCAATAAAGTATTCTCCAATTTCGTTACTGAATTTTACTTTGGAGGTTATCGATGAATAAAGACATATTGGTTTCTATCTGTTTTATAAGAGGAATAGATTAATATTCGTTAGTTAGTAAATGTGAAAAGTAAGCTAAATGTTTTCCAAGAGATATAAATGCAATAATTTTCTAGGAAATTATAAATTAAACTCAGACATTTAATGTCAGAAAATGATTTATAATTGAAAAATTACAACGTTTCATCGCTATTTGCCCCCTTTTCAGGTATATGAAGTTTTACAAACTTAATCCAGTGACTGCTGTGGCCGAAATGGCAAATAGCGACGAAACGTTGTATTTTCCAATTATAAATCATTTTCCGACTTTAAAACGCAGAATTTCATTTGTAATTTACTCTTAAAAATTCAAATATATATCTTTACTCTGCAGCAATTACTGGAATTTTTAAGCAATTTTCTTTGCAATTTTTGTGCGAACTTTGTTTATTGGGGAAAAAAATATGAAATTCACAACGACGTTTCGTCAACTTATGGGGCCTCATCAGGTATGACAATTACTAATTATTTCGTATACAATCCATGTCAGAATTTTTCATCAATAAAATGGTAACTGATTAAATGAAAGGGTTGGCGAAAGAAAGATTCATTATAATTGTTGGTAGGTAGTTGGTAGTGAAGTTATAAAATTCTCATGTGAAACAAGTTTTTTAGTTAATGAATGTCTTTAATTTCAAAATATAAGGTACATATTTGTAAAAACTAAATTCTGATATTGGATTTGGATGCAAGATTCTAATTGTGGAAATAAATAATGTTAAGCTCAAGTAAAGATGGTTTCATAATTCCTATTGCAGACTTCTAGGGGTTGATAAGGGACAAAGTAGATAAATTTTTTATAATTCCTTGTCTGTAAATGTACCATTTGGATACAAAATAAGTTTGATGATCGAATCGATTTCAAATCTCCCGCTTCACGGTATGCAAAGAAAATGGGCTTTTTTACAAATAGTTTTGTCTATAATTAATTATTAACTGACTCCTTTCGCGTTTTAAGTTATTAAAATACCCGGTGTTTAATTTTTCCAGGTATTACTGTGAACTTTCAGCATGATTCGACTCTAGATAATTAATTATCTTCACACTGCCACATATTTCCTCATGGATACTTATAGACAGTCTTTGGATTTTTCTTTTGCGCTTTATAATCCTTTGTTCTATTGTCCGCTCTATGAAAGAATGTTATCGACCCATCAAGCGGAATGTGTCAGCTCCTTGACTGACAACTGAAAAGTTCACAGCAGCTGTTGTACCGCGATCTACTTGGCAAAATAAGTGTATATCTTGGCCCTTGAATGAAGTGGGCCACCGTCCTTCGAGATGTCCAGAAAAGACACAAGGTGCTGAGGATCAAATCCGTCGACACATTTCACCGGGTCGGTGACAGGGGAAGCAAATAATGTCACGGATCGTGTCACACATTGCGATGATACCATACGGACACTGATATCCTTGTCGGCGGGAAAACGTTGGGTCCTTTCCTGAATCGTACACAATCTCACCGTTTCATTGAAAGAAGAAGAAAAATTCACAAGATACACACTGGGGCAGAATTCCAATAGATAGATAACTGGTAAAAAGGGGAAATATAAAAAGATATCTCCTGTTATGTGACCGGATACAAAGCGTTTGAAGAACCATTCGGTGGTGTTTTCTGTTTGTATGAGAATGAAACTGGTGAGAAAATGTTTCGTTTACTTGAAATCATGATCGTAGTGAGATTAATTCATACGCAAAGTACATCATTTGAGTATGAGTCAACTAAGATGATTCTTTGCTATATGGTATTTGACGAAAGTAGGATCTCAGATCATTGTATATTGAATAAAATATAATTCATAAAAACAACTTAAAAGTAGTAAACGAAAATTACGGATACTCGATGGTACTTGGTTAAATTGGGAATATATTTTCAAAAGATTACTGAAATTTATCATGACCAAACTAGTTACAAAATAGGTGAAAATATTTAGCATGCAACGATGCACTATGTGAAATGCTAAGTCGTTTATAATAATTTTGCAGAAATGAAGGGTAAGGTCTAGAAACTGCTGCAATCCTGCTCGTCCACCAGTGAGATTTATTGTTCTATATTAGCAACAAAACTAACATTGTTGTTAGCTATAAGTCAGTAAAGACGGGAAATAAGCTATCATGATGAAGAAATGTGGGTAGAGGCTAGAGAGTTGGGAGATAGTTTAGAGGAATTAGAAGTAATTGTAGATGATGTTTAAAGTAAAAGTTAATTGTTGAAAGTGTTAGTACAAAGTATCCAGTCTTCAAGGTTTCCTCTCCCGCTATCGGAAGGGCGTGGGACAAGTACCCAATGCCCGCCCTACCCGATGCAGGTTTTTCTAAGGTTTTCCCTGCATTTTTTTAGGCGAATGCCGGGTAGGATCCTTAAAATATAGCCCGGCGGCCCTAGTAACCCTTGGCTACCTTCCTCCACCCTTCCGCATCACCCCTTTCAAATCCCTTCCTATGCTATTAAAGGGGAGTTGCCCAAAGTGGATTACCCTCATGTAGCCTGTTGCCCTAAAAAAAAAAGGTTTGATTCATCCAGTCTGGAGCGACTTTTCGTCTGTACAGAGTCGAGAGTCAGCATGAGTCACCGTGTAACTTTTATAATTAATTCCTTATAATTATACGGTAAGTTTGAAAAAAATTCTAAAATATACGATGACACCATACGTTTACTCTCAACATGAAAACATGAGAGAACGATCCATGCTTGTAATCAGAAAACTAAATTAAGTATATAAAGAAGTAACTAATAAACAGAAAAAGTTATGTGACAAAATAAATTTTAACTCTTATTTTAATTATCTACTTAATGTTTATCTAAACATGGTTTGTATATTTATAAAAGCAAATTGTCGCACTTATTTTTATAAGGTTACTAAAGTTTAATTTAAATAATGAATAAATAAATATATAATTAACAATTTGAAAGACCGCAAACATTACATTAAAGACGTCATAATAGAATAGATTATATTTTGTTTCCAGTTGGTGGTATTCAAAAGAAATAAAATCAATAAAAAGTCAACAGCTTCATTTGTTCTATATAATTGTAGATAATTAAATATTTTTGACATCAATAGCGGTACAGAAAATGACAACCATAAAGTAATGTTTAACAAGTCTTTTAAATAGCTGCATATAAGGTGTACGCTTTCGTCGAAATGGAAAACCAAAATTGTAAGTAATTATGTGATAATCTAAACTGGATTATAATTCACTTTCATCGTAGCTCACAAGCTAGAAAAGCCGCAAAGGAGTCATTTCAGGTAAGAAAGTTAAAAAGTTTCTGATGCATTATGACTCCAATGGTTAATAGAAAAACCATGCATAATCAGTTAGTTACGTGCATCATCCGGGATTCGCTTGATTTATTGCTTGAACTCCATCTCACCCTGCCAGTCCTCATCACCTTGTGACAAGGCTCCGTTGGACGGGAATAAAACGTCACAGCAGCACGTCTTTCCACTTAAGCGCCTCACCTGCGGATGTTATGACGGCCAACGCCACCACCGTAGTAATCCCTTCCCTGTCCTTCACTGATAAATTCCTCGAGTCTCACGACAGGGTCAAAGGTTCGCCGCCGCGACTGAAGTCTGACCGACGCGGAATTCGATCCGCGTTCTTCGTGAAGCACTCGGTTGTGGCCCCAGTCGCTCCAGTAATAATAGCTCGACACTCACTTGCAAATTACGAAACTCGTTTTCCTGGGAAGTTTGAAGGCCAGGATGTTCCTGTGCATCCACGGACCCTAATTACACGCCATCGTGTTTGAAGTTTAATTGCAATAATTTTGTAGATTTCTTGAGATAATTACTGTTACTGCCTTAAATGTGAAAGGTTAAATTGTTTAGTAGCCAGACTTAAGACAAGTGTTTGCATATAATTTGGAAACGCATGACGAAATTTTTAAGCTTCTAAGAGAATGGAAGACATGAAAACGTACGTTTCTAACAGTAAGTCAGTAACAGTACGTAACGTAAGGCCTTAAATTCAGCTCACTTCCCTACTTTATTACAGCAACTTGAATGTCCCAAAAACCATCATTGGAGGTGTGGAGATAGGATTTTCTGGAATAGCTCTCCCCAGAGGCCTATACCAGTCTTTGGCTGTTTTACCCTAACCATTAGTTGGAATTTCTGTACTGCATTTTCGAAGTTAAAATACTGCTCAGAAAAAGAGTACAAGTTCGGTTTCTTGTTGAAGTACACACTTGCTTAGGACTCTGTGCCTTTGCCTACTGAAGCAAGCAAAAGCAAATGACGCGAACGCTGAAATACAGTAGCGATGTGCTCTATGCAACTAACGCTACAAAGTATACCATCGCTTAGGCGACTACGCTCCGACTCGTACCTAGCGAAGACTCGTGATCATCATGTCAGGAAAACCACTAGTTTGGTGAGATACCAAATATTCCTAGTAGAGCTTTTAAGAACATTTCAGACAATCCGTTTTTGACGAAATTCACCAGATATTCAGAATACGGTCAGAAAACATAGAAAATAGCCTGGAATTTATTTTAGGAAGGGGGAATTGAAGTACGTAGCATTTTTCCAGGGGTGTGACTAAGAAACGAAACTTTTTTTAACTAAATATTTTAGAATTGACATAAATAAAACTTGCCATTGAATCGAACACAATCTGTGTTTATCCTCCTTTGTCATCAAAGCTGGTATATATGCATGACAAAATATTTAATGAAAAATCGAAACTGCTGAGCCACAGGACAAGTCTTTGGCCTGGAAAATGTCGCGCAATTTGGCTCGTCGATCACTCGAACACAATAACGCTGATTTTCTCCATAATTTCTTGCGTAACCACCTCCAGCGGAAGTTCCGAACGATGATAATAACTTGCGGCTGTACGATCTCATTTAATCCCATTTATTCAATTATAAACTGTTTTAAATTCGGTAATATCTCTTGGCGTTTTTCCTTTCAAATGGAAATGTTTAATTACTTATTATATAATTCTGTAAATGAGAGCACATAATAGTAGCTCTAAACAACATTTTTGAAGACATTATATTTTTATGGATATTAAAAAACGTGTTAAATGCAGTTGACAATAAATGGTGAAAAATAATAAAAAATTAGAGTTTGCACTCATAGATTAAATGTATACTACTACTTTATGACAGTGCTCTATTTATTTAAATTATAGGCTGTATTCCATTTTAAGAATTATTTACCTCAAGCCGCTCATTATTTATCCGATTAATTAATTTCAACAGCTATTTAGTTAATCTATTATTTAACTTACTATCAGTATGGTGGCGTTGAGAAGTCTGGCCCAGCTTGGAATTCCTGTAAGTATTGATGCTGGTTCTGGAACCCAAGTGGTTCCACTTGTACTGGCTGTGAGGAGAGTAATGTGTTCTAGACTCCTGAAACAAAGCAAATATATAAATAAATTAGCTATACTACTTCCCAAGAGAAGTGAACAAGTAAATATTACTCATTACTACTTTACGTTACGCTTTATCATACCAGGAATGAAAGTAATTCTGCTACTGCCCTCTTGAGCCTAAATATAATGTTCTAATTATAATTTTAGGAGATTGGAGATTGTGAAAGTCAGGTTACGTAATATTAATAACAAAAACTGTTTGTTCAATGGCGTATTACATAATGCATTTTCGAGCAGCATGGAAACGATAACTTTGTAGAACATTAGTTGAAGCAATGTATCAGTTGGATTAATAATAAAATGGGCAGTGTAAATTTTGAGTTCATAAAATATGTATTGGGCCATTGAAGCAATAAACGATATCTCAGTAAATGGTAATAATTGTCTTAGGAAACCTTATTGAAACAACCAAACGTAAAATATAAACCTGGTAACTAGTTTGAAACTATTTTAGGAAAATATTTTGTCATTCTCAGCGATTCCGAATGGCATATTCTAATTTATTTGATAAGATGTCCTGGTTTTTGTATAATCAAAGAGGCGAAGATTATTCCACGGAAGCAACTCTGAACTGAAACCACTTGCTCCCTAAAGACGAAAGTAGTACTTTCAGTTCGTTTCGTCTCTTTCAACTATCCATCCTACGCTAAATTTCTTTCACTCTCTTCTTCAAGATTAAATATTTAATATAAGTGAAGTTATGCATTTGCTTCAACTACAACTGTAAACCGTGTGAAGAAGCAAATGGGCGGGTTAGTCAGCTTTCTGTTTCTATAAGAGAGCCTTGACGGATACTGAATGGCAAGACCAGACGAGGTAATAAGAGACCAATTAGTCTAGGCCAGACCAGACCATTGGAGGTACGTGCGATACGGCATTCCTGCACGCACAATTAGGAAATGCTGGTTGTTACGTGCAACGCCACTCAAGGGGAAGATCAGGAACTCATTAAGAAAGACTTGGCTTCATAAATCTGAGGAGCCCACTCCCAGAATCACGAGTCTCATCAGTCTCCTAAGAGACAAACTACTGTTTTCACTTCAAATTCAAGTATTTAAGTACCTTAATTCATTCTACATTCGACTAAACTAAATTTTCCAGACATAAATTGAGTTTATAAACATTACTGTATATTACTAAATCTCGAAAATATTCTACATTCTTGATTTATTTTCTTCAACGATCTGATTAAATTCAACGATTTGATTAAAGCAGTGTCCGATAAAATTTCGTGTTTAAACTTCTAATAACACCTTTCATCTACACGAGGATATCTCCTGATTAATTCCCTATTAATTCATAGCCAAACTATGAACAATATAATTGTTCTAAACTCACCTTAAAGAAATCTATGTTCAAGACAGAGCAGTGCAACTAAATAATAAGCACTATTAAATTATGTTAGTTAATATTAGAAAGGGAGCAAGGCCAATTACAGACAGAAATTTAAATATTAAATCTCCTGTGCCTATTAATAGACCTTCTCAAGATAATCTAAGAAAATTGATACAGATTAACAAGAAAATATATATAAACTGATCTGATTGTCAGTGGAGTGCTAGGGACTTAATCGTGTTTGCTGACTGAACTATTGTAGACAGTGTAATATTTTGGCCTCTTTAAGTGAATAGAATATATATATATATATAAATATATATAATCATCGCCTCTTTGATTATACAAAAACCAGGACATTTTATTAAATAAATTAGAACATGCCATTCGGAATCGCTGAGAACAACAAAATATTTGTCTAAAATAGTTTCAAACTAGTTACCAGGTTTATATTTTACGTTTGGTTGTTTCCTATATATATGACAACCAATGTATCACACGAAATGATATTCAAAATAGTTAAATATTTGTATTATCAGCCATTGTGACCATTGTCAGCAACAGTTAGCATCGCGTAAGAATGTGCAGTGTTTCGAGAGTATTGTTGTCGGCGCCTGTGTAATATTGAAATCTTTGACTAAAAGTGATGACAGAGAGCGGTAAGCAGTGTGTCTTTCTAGATATTGAAGGAGACAAGCAA
This sequence comes from Zhengitettix transpicula, assembly GCA_037074705.1. Lineage (NCBI taxonomy): Eukaryota > Metazoa > Arthropoda > Insecta > Orthoptera > Tetrigidae > Zhengitettix > Zhengitettix transpicula. Next base: position 31,214,968 of record CM073593.1, on the reverse strand, counting down.
ATAAGTTTTTATAGGAAAAGTTGGATTGATTTCTCGGTAAAATTTCTTGAGAATTGAATCTGATTCTTATTTGGTAAATGTAATTCCATTTTCCTTGCTGTAGATATTATCACTCTTGGATGTAGAAGATGGCGGTGCAAGCCATCGAAACGTTGTGTTTACAAAACTACGCTACCCGGTTGGAATCCCGAGAGAACTACATCCAGCAACTACACCGGGAAAACCTACGTTTCTTATTATCACTCTTGGCCGAAATGTTGGAAATCAACTGATTATAGTCTGTGAAGTGCTAGGGACTTAAACTTGTATGCTGACTGAACTAATTTGTGACCTAAATTGATTGGTAAAGTTTGTGAAGTGTAAGATTTAGCGAGATACTAGAACTGCTCCCATGTTTGGTATGTAACAAAATACTTTTTAAACTGTGTATAATATTCATTTCCGTCAGATTTCTTATGTCAGTTTCTTAGTGTTTATATTCACTATTTATATTCAAGTATTCAAGTAAATTCATTTAGTATTTTGTATTATTCTATAAATTTTCTATTTCATTGTTAGTTCTTATTGAGGCCTAATGAGCTACCCTAGAGATATCAAGAATTTCATAAAAGCCGTGGCATTAATGTATAAAAATAAATTAAATTGTTAATGTAATAAATTTCTGTATTTCTTTTCAATTTGGGTAATCATTTCTTTAACTAAATTCGTCCATTGTTGAAAGTATCTGTTTAATGCGTTGGTTTACATAAATATTAAATTAAAAATATTTGAAAGATGACCACATTAATATGCACCGCAAAGTGGGGCTTTGATTTCTCCTAATTGAAATAGCGAAAGAACTTAACTAGATAGTAAGCGGTCGTAGGTTCGGAAGGGCGTGGGACAAGTACCCAATGCCCGACCTACCTGATGCAGGTTTTTCTAGGGTTTTCCCTGCATTTCTTTAGGCGAATACCGGGTAGGATCCTTAAAATATAGCCCGGGGGCCCTAGTTAACCCTTGACTACCTTCCTCTACCCTTCCGCATCACACCTTTCAAATCCCTTCCTATGCTATTAAAGGGGAGTTGCCCAACGTGGATTATCCTCATGTAGTCTGTTACCCTTAAAATAAAATTTAAAAAAATAAAATAAAAAATTCTGCTCTGACGATCCATGTGACTTCGTATATCTATCAAGAGCTCATTGATTCTAGTCTTCATTATTTCCGAGATGATTCTAGTGTGTAAATGAGGTACAACGTCAAGTATTTTGACATCATCAATAATAAATACCCGATCTGGTGTCAGAAAAATTTTTATTAACGTAAAATTAAATATAGCGACGTTTCGTCCTTATTTTAGAACCTCTTCAGGTTTAGTAATTTCATATATAAATCATACAAAAAACCATTAAACGTCCTTAAATAAGGACGAAACAACGCTCTATTGAATGTTTCGTTAATAAACATTTTTCTGATTCAATGCCATACCGTGTATTTATTTATTGATAATATTGTAATTGTCAGATTTTTTATCATTATTATATTTTGACTTTAACCCAATCAAAATTATGCTTAAAATTGTTACTATGTTTTCTTAGAACTGAATGTCAACAGGCAGTCTATCATTTGATTGATGATCCTTAATCCTATACTTCAGAGCACATTTTGTTTGTCCTTTATAATCCAAACATTAAATTTTATAAAAAAAAAATTATATTTGAGCTAGAAAAACAATGGTAAATATTACCTATTGGAAAAATAGTTAAATTTGGTTTCTTCCATATGGCATTAAAATTTTCCCTACAAAAAATATGGAATATTAACTAGTTATCATAGTTATTTTTATCTGACTTCAATATAATTATAAATGCATGAAAAGAGCCAATTCTGTTAAAAATAAATTGACAACATAAATTTTTCGGTTGCAACTATTATTACAGGGAAAATGCCTTGGAAATTCTACATAAAATTTATTTAGGCTATATAACATCAATACATGATATAATTTAGCAATATATGGAAATTATTTACTCCAAATCCATGGTAACATCTGATGAATCCGAGATTGAGGACAAAAGTTGTGTTAATTTTTGTTTCTTTGTCATTAAATTACTTCTCAATTATTTTTATGTTATAATTTCCAGTGATTTCTTAATTTTCTTGATTCTAAATATATTTATCCTACTTATTTTCTCCCTATAATTCTCAAAATATTATTGGCGTTGTTATCCCACTCAAAACATCCACACTTGCTTTCTGATTACATTTCGTTTCATTCCTTAATTATCTCTTTCCTTTCCGCTACAATCACCAACTACTGTACCATCGTACACAATTATTCTCTTAATTTATGGTCAGTGCATGTTAACAAGGCCACTTGTATTATCAGTTGAATTGTTCATTTTAAAATTGTGTTTTGAGAGTCACTCAGCAAGTGCTCCCTTTAATATTTAATCTGCGTGTCATAAAAATTGTCCATGAAAAATTAATATAATGCGTGACTCACGATAAATACTTGTATTCCAATTGCAATCCTCCATTTGAAAGGTGTAGGTAAAAAACTTGAAACATGCCGGAGGGTACTTTTTATAATTACAAAGATGGATTCCAAGCGAGTGTTACGAATTCAATAAATATTATATTTAAATATTAATTTCGTTTCATATTTATAGTTATTCCACCTTTTTAAATAAGTAACAGTCGCGGACGTTACGGCTGCGTAGAAAATTTGTACGGTCATTTCGTTCGTGGTATAAATTATTTGGACGCAAAAGACGAGATCAAAATTTTCGGTACCATTTTGATTTATCAGCAACAAGAAGTCGTCCTCATAGAAAATATGAAAAATTATAAATATGTTAATGGAATATTTTATATTACATTATTTAAACACCAATAATTGATTATTAAAATAATAATTGATTAAATGTCACTTTGTAAGTATTACGTGTCGCAATAGTCAAGAATTTTTTTAATGTCATTATTGTACGAATATTTGGTATTAATTCTAGACAAAATAATTGATATCATTAATTTCCATGTTAACTTTTGTATTATTTTAATACTTGTCTGGAAGTTTTCAACCCAGTTACCTGAGTCAGCAGCCCCGTGCTCTGGAGATCGTGTCAGTCAGCTCTCTTCCAACTTAAAATGTAAGCTTCTAGCTCTAATATTGATTACTTTCACTTCTGTATTGGATATGACTTGAGATGAGGTCACGAGAGTGCTGAACCCAGTCGCACCTGCCAAGCAGCATTGCTGCATGGAGGAAGACGAGGTCACCAGCTTGAGTAGGAATTAAGCTGTCAGTGATACGTTATGACGAGAAAGTCGTACACGTTAGATGTGTTGTGTGGCGAATTAGTTCCGGGCTGCAGAAGAGGTTAACGGAGAGGTTGATAGGGGTCAGCCGTTCTTTAAAATAAAAGAAAATCCTAGTGACAATAAACTGCTTCCCGCATTACGCAATCGGGGTGTAGCGACTTCATCAACATGAAACGTTTAGCGTTCGGATAATATCGATAATTATAATAAAAAATTACACGTTACGAACTACGATACTAAAATTTAAAATAAGGGTGATAACAAGAACTTGAGTAATTATTAAAGCAGATGATTTATTGATTCAAACGTTTGCTGAGAGATCACGCAGCATAACACCAAAATTAAATTATAAAACTGACCAATAAAGCGATTCAGACTTCAACATCATGGTTTCTCTTAATCATAGATATGAATGACTATTTGATAGATTAGTCACGTATTAGAAACAATTCATTCAGACTATTATGTTGTATAAATGAAATTGCTGCAAACCAGGCGTGGAATGTAAAACTTGACGTTCTGAACGACGGGGAATGTTAACAAAATGTATATTTGATGGCACTAAGGAATGCCAGGTGTATTTTGTTACGTTTCATTCAGCAACCCGTTCATTTTATCCTTTTTTTAATTTTATATCTCTCCTTGACAACATGGACAATGTCAAGGACCTTGTAGCAGCACATTCCTCCTGTTGACCATCTGTCGTGGAACATCTGCGGAAGATGTCCCGAGACGAGAAGAGAAATAGCGACCATTGGAAAAATTAGCTTGGAATTTTAGAGATTGAATCAATATGCATAACTTCAGTTTACATTAATGACGGAAGTTACGTCATAGTATAAAATTATTTGTATTTCCTTTTATTCTATTATTTTATCAAGATTGTTATTTAAGTTATTTATATATACACAATGATAAACATTTTTAACTTTTTTATTATTATTATTTATTATATTATATTTAAGAGAGCTTTGTCATTATTATTGTTAAAATTGGAATGGACACACATCTGCAATTTATTTTAAACAATAGATATTATATATATATATATATATATATATATATATATATTGTAATATTCAAAATAAACAAAGAAAAATAAATCCAACATGTGGCCAAATTATGTGGTATTCGAAAATTTTAAAAAGGTAGAAAGTTTGCATGATTTTACCTTGAAATTAAACCAAATTATTTTAAAGAGATAACAAAAGATTATTTAATTACAATATCGATTTACTTTAAATTTTGTAAATTTTTATAATTTAACAAATTCCCACAGTTTTAATGATACTCATAATCTCAGAGCCGCTTACTGGGCCTCTATTAATGATAGTTATTCGCAATTGTCAATCTAGCAAAAAAATACAAATTTAATTTACAATAACAAAATTGTATAAAAGAATCTAAAAACAAAAAGCTAGAGAAATCTGACGGTAAATTATATTTACATAAAGGTTTACAAAATAAAGTTTCTACTGGTTTCTCTGGTACTGTTTTGTGCACTCCACAGGTATTTTATTTTAAAGAAAATATTTAATTAACAGGTCATTGCACTGATTGCAATATCCTTTCACTTCCGACGCCCCTCTAACAACTGATTACAAACTTAGACGTCGTCCTATTTATTTAGATTGCTTGAAGTCCAATTACAAGCTTCGTTTTCACTCTCAAGCAGACTCGTATTACATGACCAACACACCCTTACGCCATGACCACGCTGGTCAGGCTCCAAAAGCACACCCTATGACCACTCCGGTCAGGTTCCAAAACCACTCGTAAGTTCTGAGAGTCTTAGATACGCTTTTCCGACAACAAACGCGTAGCAACGTTTACAATCTCTGCATTCTGGTCTCAATAATTACGCCGACAATAAAATTAAAGGAAAATGATTAAATAAAACATTAGTCGTTGGTAATCTCCACTATATATATATATATTGTAGTGATTACTTTTTAAACAATGTAATAAAAAGAATAATGCCTCACGTTGAGGTTCCAATTTAGTAGTATTTACTTTAAAATGATCGGACGTTTTAACTAAAAAAATCAAGATTTATAGTATACAAACAAATTAATTTATTAAAGCAAATACTGAAATTACATTACATATTAATACTTGACAATATACCACGGCTATATCTCAGGGTCGACCACCGGGCCTTCAATAAAAAATAATTATATTAAACAATTAAATTTACAAAGTTTTTAAGGCGTTAATTTAAACAATCAATAGAATATAAAAAAATACAAAATATGAGATATGAAATTTAAAATCGGAAATCTGACGATAAGATATCATTTACTGGCGGGTTTACAGAAAATAAGTTGTGAAGTTTTACCTTAAAGCCTTGTTGTACCAAGTAATGGTCTCGTACACACACACACGATTATTAACACTATATCTACAGGCCATTATTCACTGAATTAAATGAGCAACACTTACTGCTTGCTGAGATTACATACAATACTTATTTCTCTGTTCTATCTATCAAAATCTTACTACCATACTCAACGTTTGGTTATTAGCTGGATTCAATAACCTGGCTCTCAATAATTGAAGACAATGTCTTAACGTATGCTAGATTCCGGAATTATGGATCAGGGATAGAACAGCCGGCGTAGTATCGTCGTAATTATTTACTCATAGACTGGAAATCGTATATCGTTTTTGAACATTAGAGCTGTTACACTACATACAGCCTCACATTTTCTGAAATTCTGTCATTTCTCCGCCGTCTCCTAACATACACTCTGGTGCTCCGTTCTCCATAAACTGGAGCTCTGCGCGACTCGTAAAATGAATTTCGACAATACCCAGCAAGCAACAATAATCGCCACATATGCTTGTACACAACTCGTGTGTTTAGGCCGCTAACAATACAAGTTCAAAAAAAATTTTTTATTAATTAATTATATTTCCTTTTAATTACTACAATATCTATTGTAATGCCAATTAATTAGGCCATTAATTGATTGGACATAAAATTTGAATTGTTTGATAAATCCATTATAGCGGTTTGATCGAACAAAGCGACAATGGCAAAGCGAGCTCACTTGCTTTCTCAAAAAGTCAAAAATGGCGTATGGGCGCTAAAACTCGAGAGCACTAGGAGTCAGTTGGTGGCGGGACATTTCAGAGGACGGAAAAAATAATACTAGAGCAGAGACTAGCCGTCATTAATGTATTATTAAACAAAGTTGTGAATTTAAGACAACGTAAAAACATTCACGGAAGTATTACCTCGTAAATATTGCTAAGTAAAAGCAGTTTACGTATACAGCCAGCCAGGAAAGTCTAAGAGAGTTTTACGTCTATAGCCAGCCAGGAAGGAAGTCAGTTTTTTTTAGTCTACAGCAAGAAGCTAAAGAAAAGTTAGTTCGCTCCGAAAGAATGAACAGTTAAAATAAATCTTCAAGGAGCTACGTCGCAGCTTATGTACAAATCAGTAAAAGACTAATAAATCTACGAATCATACGATTCCGGTAAGGCAAGCAGACATAAGATATCTGACATTCAGGAGGATCATCCGAGTTCCTGGGAGCCTATCAATTTTGACTTCAATAGTATAAAACTGTGAGTCGATGTTTAGAATCAGTGTATAATTTTGCAATAGTGTACTTCCGAAACCAAAAAGAATGCTGGTACCAGCTGGACACTACGTAAGTAACAAAATCAAAACTAATGATTAATTTTAAACTTTAATTAAAGGATAAAGTCAGATTTCGTTCTCTTTTAATTGCCAATCAGAGTTAATTTCTTTACTTTTAAATTTCTTTCTATCGACATATTGTTTAGTTAAATTGTGAACTGTTTGTTAATAAGATTTTTAAATCAATTTGTTGTGTCCATTATCAAACCCAGTAGAGGCCCTGAGAGAGAGAATATCTCAAATTTTGTTGTAATTATCTTTATTGCCACAAAATAAATAAATATTATGTTTGTTAATTTTGATTATTATTTCATTTAATTATTACCTAAATGGCGCTTCACGTGAGGTAAATTCATTAAAATTCTTTAAATTAAAAATAAATTAAACGACCTATCATTTAATTATTACAATATATATATATATATATATATATATATATATATATATATATATATTGAATTTCAAGTGAAGAGAAAATAGAATTGAAATTATTCTCTGTCGGCTGAAGGTAATCATGAGTATTTAAATCATTAAGATTTTTTTAAAAAACTATTGATGTATGAAGAGCCGCTATTCCTGTTTGGATAAAAATTAATAGATGAAAAATTTAATTTAACGTCTGCTTTGAATTAATAAAATAATTGCTGACCTTATACAGACACATTTTTTATTTATATTATGACTATATTTCAGTACCATTTTGTAGCTTTTCATGTAGCTGTATAAGGTTATCAATAGTTTTATTAATAAAGATGATTTAAAGAGACTTCTCATACAAAGATTAGGAACACCATAATATACAATCGAGCAAAAATAATTTATTTGAACGACAATAAGTTATCCTAAGTCGCTAAACGTTGTCTTGCTTCCCGTTATCTGATCTAGTAGATAGGGGAGATAAGTGTATTGATTAATGTAGCTTCCATTGATATATCTGAATTGTACATTTTTATGGGAATTCGGTTTCGAATACCAACTCTTGGTACCCACGGAGACTTAAATTGAAGAAATGCTGCGACGTGAGTCCCTTTGCTGATGAGACTCTAATGGAAAAACGAAGTCTATGTGTCATAATCCATGCAGTAGACAGAGAAAGGTGTATGTTACGTGGAGTGGGGACATGGCTGCTGTATAATTAGCAGAGCTTGCACGGCCAATTAGCCTCAGGTGGAGCGTGGCTGTGTCCTCTGGGAGGCGTCCAGGACCGTCAGGCTAAACAGGTACCCTACGTCACCAGCCCGACACACACACACACGGGGAACAGCTTCTACAACATATCGTCGGAAGATAAACTTCGAAACCTTCCACACACACTAACCTCAGCACAATTACCAATTTTTTTTATGCGTTCTCGTAGAAGTGCTAAGAGAAACAACGTTCGAAATGCGAAGGCCGGAGATCAAAACGTCAATTCGTTACAGAACACGATTGACATAAATCCTTCCTTCATAAAGCAGTACCGTTTATATTGTAGCCAATACGCCCCAAAAATTTTAATTGGGTAATTTTAAAACATTTATTAAATTTCGTTCTCCAACCCTTCCAGACATTTTTCTCTAAAAATGAGAACTTCTCTTTTGATCTTCTAACAAATAACCACAAGAGTTCTGATTAGATAAAACGCATCTAATTGTAATTAAGTAAATAGACGGAAAATGAAGCTGGCTCTAAAGAATACGACGCAAATTAAAACTTATGACGATAGTAACCACAGTTTGTCATTTTCTTTTAGATCATCATTATGTAATGTAATTCGATAGGATATGTCGTAAAAATAACTTCTTAAACCATTCGCCTTGCCGTAAAACAGATGTTATTATTTACTTCTATACCATACAATGAAGAAAACTCTTAGCTCAATGAACACTTTTAACTCTTCTTTCCTTAGTCTGGTAGTTGAAGATGCGTTACCCGCCACTCAAGTGAAGATGAGAGAAGTAGTTAAATATATATAGGTCGCGAGATATAGCAAGTCGTGTCAGATGCGCAGCAGGAAGAAAGAAGGCGGAGGGAAGCATTGTCGTCAGTTGGGAACTTCCATTGCGGAGAATCTGGAGCACGCCACTACCATTCTTAACAATTATATTTTTACGAAAGGGATATACAGACTGCAGAAATGTCTTTTTATCACGCCCCGTACTTATCATCTCTTTTAAACTTCAGTTTTTGGCGCACAACATATCCTGATCTCAACACAATATATTTCCTTGCGTTAATGTTTCATTTATATTTTATACTCCTCCAAGTTACCTTATCAAAGATTCGTGTTAAGCTCCGGCCTACCCCTTCTTCAATTTCATGGCAGTGAGGCACTGAGCACCTTATCTTGACACTGCTTGCTATTTCTCAATCCCTATACCTGCGTTAACGTCGGAACAGTATCATTTCTTGGCTTTGTCAATCTATACTCAGAGTGGATATTTTCTAAATGATTGCACATCTAGGAACCTGGAACGGCAGGTCTAGTTCAGAGACAATTCTAAAATTCGTTTGAATTTCCGTCCCAGAATGATTAGTAACAACTCTCTACGTTTTTACGACTGTTTGATTCTGGTAATTTCTGTTCAAGTCTTTCCAATCAGAATTAATGTAATTAGGATATGTCACGTAAATTCTAGAACTTCATGCAGAGAAATTAGGTATACTCACTGTATCAGGTTAATTAATTTATTATTGATGGTATTTGTAATAAATAATAGTGATAAATTTAGTACGAACTCGGATATGTATTCATTTAATGTATGAGATAAGCATAATTTACAAGAGAGTAAATTGTAAATTGTACAAAAGAAGTAGAATAGACCGGAATTTCAATTTATAGTATGAAAATAAATTAAAAAATTAAGAAACACTCCAGTTGATTTCAAAAGTGAACTTTTGTCAACTGTTAAGTGCAATTGTGTCGCTCTCGGCTCTACTTCGCACCTGACGAAAGAGACAAGAATCCCAGAAACGTTGTGTGGTATTTATATAATCACTTTTTTGTCTTTCTTATTCTTCAATCATTTCTATCTATTTTTTGTAAAGTAATTGTATTCATAAACAGACATGAAAACTTAATACTATGGTGTCTATAGATTCCATAAATTATTAGTATTCTTTAATTATTAAATTAAGTGTGAATATATAATAATTATAGTGATTTTACACTGTAAAAATTTAATTTTAATCATGTAATCGACCTCATAAATAGTATTCAATTATTTTATAAATACTTATATTCTGATAAATTACTTTTGAATAAAATAAAATTTACATATTTTCCCTTTAAATGATAATTAATACAAAGAGGGTTTGTTTATTGACATAGACTTTACAGGAAAGTGTCATCTTTCCAAAACGCCTGACAACGCACGGTAATCCAGTATGAAAAGGCTGAGTTAATTCTGGTAATTACTACTTCATTAACTTTTATGCATCCAATAAGTTTCTATCTAGCTGTTTGTCAACTCTGTAACTATTAATTTTGCACAGCAGTACGTCAGACTGCTTATAAAGAGACATTCAATCCATCCGTACAAAATCGAGCTTACCCGACCGCCAACCCGAATGTCAAATTCGAACGTACCGCGTATTGTATTATAGATACGCCGTATACAAATAATAATAAGTATTCTTCGTTAATAACTGTCGAAGTACAGTCAGTTTGTTCAGGAGTTAGGCAGGTCAATACTTTTCGGATTCAAGTCACGGATCGGATAAATTTTGTACTATACAGGATATATTCCAAGCGAGTACGTTCCGTTTATAGAGGGCGGTGGATCTCTGACAGGACAAAGTTATGGCACAGCGGACGGGTGCAGGTTCGTGGCCTGATGCATCGAGGTTATTTGTGTTGCCTCTGACTTGGCAACAATCCACTCGCTGAATTATTAGGGCGCCTTGGCTTGTTGATTTACCGACGCAGCCCTGTCTCTCCTGCAGACTCCACGCACCGCTCACGTCCAAAGAGGAAAGAGATGAGCTTTCAACACACTCACAAATCATACATTTGTCACGTGGCAAGCGTGGGATTACTGATACATGACGCGTACTTCCATATTTATTACTATTATCGTATTATGTGACCCATGGCTCTGTTATTTTGGATGTAAGATTTCCGAATAAAGGTGAGTCCAAAAATGACGTCAAACTGGAATGACACGAGTCAAAATAGCCCTGGTTAAAGACGACAGAAATTATTCATTACGTGCGAGGAATTTTCTTTCTACTTCAATAATTGACGCGATAAGAATTTGAAATGTTGTGTTACAGAAGACGGTGAACGCATAAAATACGCAATGGGTATGACCTTTCAATAGAATTTGTAATGGAAATAGTTTCGGTTAAATTTACCGACAAAAAGATAAGTGAAATAGGGGCTGTATAGTGAGTTCAGGGAAACGAAGGAAAAAGTATGAAAAGCATATTAAATAAATATTGTAATCGAACATGACTAGACGTAGAACCGCATTAAAACAGACAGCTATAATAAACGCACTCTAGAAACGCCTATAAAACATGAACAGTCAAAACCAGCAAATGAAAAAAGGTATTAATCAAGATAAATTAATAAAAAACCTATTCATTGCTGTCATCAAATTCCTAAAGTCATTACATATGGGAGTTAAATGTTTCGGATTAATAGTTCGAACATTACCCACAGTTGAAGCGATGTATACGGTAAGAATGAGCTAGGCCTGCGAAGGCTATTCTCTCGCAGGCAATACCTGCGAGGGATGTTCTCTTGCAGGCAGAACCTTTTAGGAGAGATACGAAGGGGCTACCTTTGGGTATGCATTTTCCTCTCCGTTTTTGAACTAAGGTTCCCACAAGCCGAGATACCTCGGCCTGTTTTGAGAGGGGTATGTTCTGAGGTCGCAGACCTTGGGCATACGGTAAGAGTTGTTCGCTATTCCCATTGGAATAGTCGGCCAGCTGCCTCCTAAGCTGGTCGAGGCACGGAGAAGGGAATGCTGCGTCCCCATAGCAAACTCCTCTACCGCTATCGGAAGGGCGTGGGACAAGTACCCAATGCCCAACCTACCCGATGCAGGTTTTCCTAGGGTTTTCCCTGCATTTCATGAGGCGAATGCCGGGTAGGATCCTTAAACTATAGCCCGGGGGCCCTAGTAACCCTTGGCTACCTTCCTCCACCCTTCCGCATCCCCCCTTTCAAATCCCTTCCTATGCTATTAAAGGGGAGTTGCCCAAAGTGGATTACCCTCATGTAGCCTGTTGCCCTAAAAAAAATACGGTAAGTGTTGTTCGCTGTTACCATTGGAACAGTCAGCCAGCTGCCTCCTAAACTGGTCGAGGCACGGAGAATGGACTGATGCGCTCCCGCATCAAATCCCTCTCCCATCATCGGAATAGCATGGGACAAGTACCTACTGTCCGACCTACCTGATGCAGGTTTTCTAGTGTTTGTACTGTATCACTTTTAGCCGAATGCCGGGTAGGATCTTTAAACTAAAGCCCAGTGCCCCTAGTTATCCCTTCGTTACCTTCCTCTACCCTTCCGCGTCCTCCTTTCAAATCCCTTCCTATGCTATTAAAGGGGAGTTTGCACCATGTGGATTACCCTCATTTAGCCTGTTACTCTAAAAATTAACTATTTGTCATCGTTTATGATTCCAATGTTTCATATTCTACTCAACAAAACATGTAAATCAAGACTGTAATCACGTTTACAATTGTTAAATACTTCTTCTGGGTGCCAGTTTCCTCGTTCCGCAGTCCGTGGTGGTCCGAGTTTCTGGAAAGTCTTACCGCGCCCTGCTTCGTCGTTTGCTACTGTTGGAAGGAGGAAATTTAAACCTCAGTTCTTGTTTTACCTTCGACAAGAACTTTGAATTTAATTTATTTACCACATAAAATGGAACTCGACAGCGAACTTACTACTCGATTATAAATGCGCATTTCCGCTAAGAAGATATGAGGAACGTATTCTAGGATTAACTGGGGGGACAAAACTATGTCCAGGAAGACAAAATTTGTCTGCACAATCATGAGAAGTGGAAGAATGGATTTCCTAAACTGTTGTTGCAGCTTCCAATCTAAGAAATATTCTAATATTTTTACCGAAATAAAATGACTGTTATTCAATTTTGATGAACTTATTTTCCTAATATAACACTGATGATAATGTAACCGAAAATTCAATAAGTAAGATACTACTTAATTTTATTTCAATTTCATACCCATAAACATCATACACTTTATTTTATATGTCCCATGAGGGTATTTTCTATAATAATTAATCTTATTTTTTAAGTATGTACCAAACTTTTAAAATCTATTTTGTCAGTAACTATTATTATAACAGTATAAACCCCGTTTCGCAACTAACTCCAAATTATTTTTCAAATTTTTTGATACTTAAAGGAACTTTCTACATTTATTTTTACAAGTTCATTTTCCTAGTTTCTACGTTGGATGTTTATTGTGCAGTTTAAACATTATTCTGTCATAGATCATTTATCATACCTTCCAAACACCAAGAACGTCGTTCATCCTATATGTCCACAAGTCTCAATAAGCAACACAGTTATACCAGTAAAATCATAAGTCAAATACTTAGGAATGTGCCTCGACCAGAGAATCACCTGGAGGACTCATATAAAGACCAAAAGGAAACGTCTAGACCTAAAAGTCAAAGAAATAAGCTGGCTAATTGGAAATAAATCACAGTTATCCCTAGAAAATAAACTTTTCCCATATAAATCAATTTTGAAACCAATTTGGACTTACGGAATTCAACTATGGGGTTGCACAAAACCGTCCAACACGAAAATCCTGCAGCGTTTCCAGTCGAAGACGCTCCGCGTGTTGACAAACGCTCCTTGGTACGTGAACAATCAAACCCTCCACGAAGACCTGAGGATTCCATATGTAGCCAGCGAAATTATAAGATTATCAACTGCTTACCACCACACTCTCGAGGATCACGAAAACGAACTCGTACAAGAGATAGTCCAAGAACCAGTCACACCAAGACGATTAAATGGCCAACTGACCTCATTTCTCTGTCCAACCAGGCCTAACGTCTTTATTTGGGAGTACATCAATGGATCACTTCCCTCTCAAATCACGTCTACGTCAGATGATTTTCTTATTATTCATTTGTGTAATACGAGAGTAGATTATAAATATGCAAATATATTAAAATAAAAAATATATTCCACGTTTGACCGTTATTGACTTGTTACCTGTGTGCGTATACACACACGTAACACGCCTGTAAAATTTTTCCAGGCACACTGAAAGACTATTAGGCAACAGTGTCAATCATTTTTGCAGCCTTCAGACGCTTATCGATGAATATTATACGTTCTTATGAAGAGAAAAAGTCCCATTAGGAAATTCGAACCTATCATTATAACACGAGTTAAAATGCAGTATGCTATTAACTCCCGTGCGTATTTTATGCAAGCTAAATTTTAAAGTCTATAATTTGGACTCGAAAACAGATGCAGTACCACACCTGTGGCCATTGTTGGACGAAATTTGTCTACCTCTAATTGGCAGCTTTGGCGGACAAATGACTTGTAGAAAGTCAGCCAGGTTGTTGGCAGCGTTCCATAAACCACAAAAAGGAAACACATAGATAACATCGCCGATCGAATCGTGTGGATATGCGTCATATATGAATGGGTAGACGTCCAAGATTGATCGACTCCCTGAGATACAGAAATTAACGTAAATAGGCACTGAATCTTAGTAAAGAACATTGATTAAGCAATTTTACCAGTGTAGCTAAGAGATTAGTGAAAATTATAGACATATTTATAAACTACTTTTAAAATGTTTTAAATAAAATTCTTTCCAACATAGCACTTTAATTAATATACATTTTGAAGCTAAGTTGCCGTCTCTCAGGTTTTTTTTGAACTAAGGTTCTCACATGCCGAGGCTCCTCGGTCTGTTTTGATAGGTGTACCACTGTGATCAAAAAACTAGGTGAAATTGCCATTTAAAACTCCCGGGTATTAGGAAGGCAAGTAAATTTTTTCCCCTAGTTTGTTAGGACTCTCTATAATATTTTCCAAGCGTCTGTTTGTTAAAACGTTTAATTATCTCCGAGTTACACGTGTTTTTGTAAACAACCAAAAGTGAAGTTTTCGATTTTTGCAATGGGTGATTTTGTTGAGCAAAGAACTTGCATCAAATTTTGTTTGCGGAACGAATATTCTTGTGCGGACACGTTGAAAATGTTGCGGAAGGCCTTTGGTGATCAAACTATGGCACAAAAAAACGTTTATAAGTGGTACAACAAGTTAAAAGAGGACCGAGAACGCGTTGAAGACGAACCGCGCTCTGGACGACCATCAACGTCTACTGTCGAGGGTCACGTCCAAAAAATCAAAGATTTGGTGCTTGAAAATCGTCGATGGACAATTAGAGATCTCGCTGATAGTGTTGGAATATCATTTGGCTCAGCTCAAACCATTTTGAAGAATGTTTTGGGTCTCAAACGCGTCAAGTCTCGATTGGCGCCAAAATCGCTCAATTTTTTGGAAAAAAAGCGTCGCGTTGATGTGTGTGAAACTTTGCTGTCTGACTATCAGGACCACTTGAAATGAATCGTTACTGTAGACAAGACTTGGATTTACGCATACGACCCTGAAACCACGGACCAATCCAGCGAATATCGTGCAAAAGGTGAAACAAGACCGAAAAGACCACGGCAAAGTCGATCGAAAATCAAGGTCATGTTGGCAGTTTTCTTTGATTATCGTGGTGTGGTGCACTATGAATTCCTTCCGCCGGGCCAAACTGTCAACAAAGAATATTATTTGAGCGTTATGCGTCGTTTGCGTGAAGCTATTCGTCTGAAACGGCCGGAATTATGGGCGAACTACTCTTGGTTCCTTCATCACGATAATGCACCATGTCATACTGCATTGGTTCTTCGCGACTTTTTTCCAAAAACTCGTCTCATATCGTTCCGAAACCTCCGTGTTCGCCAGATTTGGCTCCGTGCGACTTCTGGCTATTCAGCGAAGTCAAAAGGCCAATGTTGGGACGCCGTTTTGACACGATTGAGGAGATAAAAACCGAATCGAAGAAGGTCTTGAAGGCTATACCGAAAAAAGACTATTCCGACTGTTTCGATGACTGGAAAAAGCGTTGGAAAAAGTGCGTTTTATCGGACGGGGATTACTTTGAATGGGATGAAATTGATTTGGAAGAATAAATAAATAATTCATATTTTATAAATAAATTCACCTTACTTTTTGTTCACAGTGGTATGTTCCGGGGACGCAGACCTTGGGCATACGGTAAGAGTTGTCCGCTATTCCTATTGGAATAGTCGGCCAGCTGCCTCTTAAACTGGTCAAGGCACGGCGAGGGGAAAGCTGCGACCCCACAGCAAACCCCTCTCCCGCCATCGGTAGGGCGTGCGACAAGTACCAAATGTCCGACCTACCTGATGCAGGTTTTTCTAGGGTTTTCCCTGAACCACTTTTAGGTGAATTGCCGGGTAGGATCCTTAAACCATAGCTCGGGGGTCCTAGTTAACCCTTGGCTACTTTCCTCTACCCTTCCGCATCCCTCCTTTCAAACCCCTTCCTATTGCCACTATGTGGATTACCCTCATGTAGCCTGTTACCCTAAATATATATATATATTTAATAGAATATAACTCCAAAAACAAACATAGGGCATTACCAAGATAAAAATATTACGTCAGTTTTAGATGATCAATTACCTTCTAACAATATCGTAGGTTTATACAGGGAAGTATTTCGGTTAAAATGACTTTGGTCAACCCTTTTAAATTTTTTAAATGAAAAATTTTTCTCGTTGAAATTAAAAGTTAAATTCAGTAGCCAGTAACTTTTCCGCGCTGTAACTAGTATTACTAAAAATTATTCTACACAGAAATGAAATACTATTTCGTCCGCGAGTATGGGCAAGGACTAACAGAACCTCTTCGTAACCTGAATTTATTTTTAAAACAATAATTACGCAACTGTGTGTGACCTTGACTACGGCATGCGAGTTCTTAATGTTTGCACATTTCTCGTGAAGAAATCGCCTAGAGAAAAGTCGGTAGCAGTGTTTGCAGAACAGGGCTCTAACTGACAGAAGTGTCTTGGTGTCCGCTTTCTCCTTTCGGTGTCTGCCTCCGAGGCTAAACCAATAATAACAGAGAAATGTTTTACGAGTGACTAAGCGATATGTCCTCTAAACTGTGCTTTTTCCTGACTTCTTGAAGTGTCGCAACAATTGCCCCCATGGCATTTTGAGGTCAATCTACATATTTGTCATTATCTCTATGCTTAAAACTTCATCTTTAAGCTGGATATGTCGGTTTATCATTATTATACCTTCTATATATCACACTCAAAACTTCCATACCTTTTTGCCTATTAAAAGGGCTTGGATGAATTGTTCATTTCAGTTTCATTGCCTTTTTTAATGTAAAAAAAAATTTCATCCCAAGATTTTACAATTGTGATACATTGATGACATTTACATGTTAAAATTAAATAAATATAATTGCTTCTTGACTGAGTAGTTGAGGAGGAAGTAAATAATTTTTTTTAAAAAAAAAACAGTTTTATTGTAATAATCAATATGGTAATAATTTAATTTATTTGCCTCACGTTGAGGTAGCCATTTATGTAATGAACAATAAGTTGGCTTTAATTACATGAAAAGAATGATTAATTAACAAACAAAATATTTTTATTTTACTTTGTGGCAATAAAGATAATTACAACAAAATTTGAGATCTTTCTTTCAGGGCCTGCACTGGGTTTGATAATGAACACAACAAATTGATTAAAAACCTTATTAACAAAAACAGTTTACAATTTAGCTAAACAATATGTCGATAGAATGAAAGAAATTTAAAAGTAAAGAAATTAACTCTGATTGACAATTAAAAGAGAACTGAATCTGACTTTATCCTTTAATTAGCGTTTACAATTAATCATTAGTTTTGGTTTTCTTACTTACTTACTGGCCAGCTGGTACCAGCATTCTTTTTGGTTTCGGAAGTACACTATTGCAAAATTACACTGATTCTAAATGTCGACTCACAGATTTTACACTATTGAAGTCAAAATTGATAGGCTCCCAGGAACTCGGATTATCCTCCTGAATGTCAGCTAGCTGATGTCTGCTTGCCTTACAGGATTCGTAGATTTATTAGTCTTTACTGATTTGGACTTAAACTGTAACGTATCTCCTTGAAGATTTATTTTAACTGTTTATTCTTTCGGAGCGAACTCACTTTTCTTTAGCTCCCTGCTGTAGACTTAAACTGTCAACTTTACTATTCCGTTCTTTGCTGCTCACCAGAAAAACTTCATCCGTCCACAGCAATCTTTCATCAGCAACTGTATCCTAGCTGGCTGTAGACGTAAAAAAACTGACTTCCTTTCCTGGCTGGCTATAGACGTAAACTGCTCCACTTTCATGCGCGCAAAACGCCATTTTGACTTTTCAACAAAAGCGGCTGAGCTTGCTTTTCCATTGTTGCTTTGTTCGATCAGGCCACTATAATGGATTTATCAAACAATTCAAATTTTATGTCCAAACAATTAATGGTCTAATTAATTGGCATTACATTATATATTAATTTACGGTCGTTTCCAGGTCAATTTGTGGTTTTATTTTTAACCTTATGTGAGGTTTTGGTGGAGGATGGTGGGATTCTGTATTAGAGATAATGGGATTGAAGTAGTGGAGATTTCTATGACGTTGGATTACGGCGGTTTGAATTATACTTTTTATTGGGTTGAGGAAATATTTAGGTCATTGTGGATTGTGGTATTAGTAACGAACCAAGGACAGTTAGTTGTAAAGCGGAGTATTTTATTTTGGGATATTTGTATTTTATTTTGGGATATTTGAATTTTATTTATGTGGATTTTAGCGCCCGAACCCCAGATGAAACAGGCTTAAAACCAGAGGGGATATATGAGGGATGTGTAAAAGAGTTTTTGTTGTTGTTAGGGATAAAGGAGATTTCGGTTTCAGTACTGGTTTTAATTTGTGGAACCTGTGGAGTATTATTTTTTTAAGGCGGGAAATGTGAAGGGGCCATGTTAATTTGGAGTCGAGGGTTAAGCCGAGGTATTTATGGGAAGATTTATTATGGATAGTGGAGTTGTTGATAGCGACTGATAGGGACAAGGGAACGGTTACGGATTTGGAAGGATTGATGACTATGCGCCAGTCGTTGGTCCAGTTTGTGATGAGGTTTAAGGATGTTTGAAGGTGTTTTGTTGCGGTTTGGTAGTCGTATGCATGAGAAGTGATAGCGACATCGTCTGCAAATATTGAGGTGGTAGTAGAGTGGATAATAGAAATATCGTGGGTATAGATGGAGCAGAGGAACGGACCAATTACATTTCCTTGTAGGAAGTCTGAGAGAATAGGATGTAGTGGAGAGAAGTGTTGTCTATTTTAACTCTGTAGGATCGATTGGTGACACAAATGTAGAGAAGGTTTAAGTAGTGTGGGGTTTGATTTTAAACAGGAGGGAAGGGTAGTGAACTTTATCGAAGTCTTTTTTCGGAATCTAGCAATGTTCCTATACAAATATTGTTTTCTTGGAAGGAGTTGTTGATCGTTTCTGTCAGAATGTAGATCAGTTGGGGACAGGAGCGATTGATCCAAAAGCCAAATTGTTGGTTGGGTATAAGGTGGAGTTTTTCGAAGACTTTGGAAAGTATTGGGAGAAGGCTGATTGGTCTATAGTTGGTGGGATTGGATTTTAGCTTGTCGGGTTTGTTAATCATTATTATTGTAGCTAATTTCCAGTTATTGGGAATTTTTTAGGTTGTTAGTATTGCGTTATATATGTTTCTTAGTAGGATAATGGCTTTTGTGGGAAGATGTTTGAGGTGGTTTGAGTTTATTAGGACATTTCCGGGAGCTGTTTTGTTTTTTAACTTCGAAATTGTTTTGAGTACATTGTTTAAGGTGAATATGGGTGGAGGGTTTAGCTCTTGGCGGTTGATCCTTGAGTTGTGGATAAGACTGTCTACTGTAGGATTGGAAGACAGAAAAGGTTTAAACTGATTAGAAAGAAGTTTACTAAACAGGTTAGCTTTTTCCTGTGGTGAGGAAAACAAAATGGAGTTGTGATGTCATGGAGGAATACAGGATTTTTCTTTGAGAATATATTTGCCATTTTTTCCAGAGGGAGCAGTCTGAGGTGTTCAGTTGGGGGATTTTTTGGGTATGTATATGATTATTGATTTCTTTGAGTTTGTTTTTTTATTTTTTTTGGAAATTAGGTTGTGTTTTTCTATGCTATGTGAATATTATCAGTGAACTGCCACGGAAATCCGCTGCAGTCGTATCCCTTCGTCAAGGGTGACTGAGCAGATCAGAGTCGGTACTATTATGGACTCACGTCTGTCCTCTCTAATAATTATTTCTGATGGAGGACGGATTTATTACCATTAATTTATCTGATCTACGAATTGGGCCGATGGCGTGAAATTTCATCACATTATAATGCCCCACGATCATGCAGATCGTTAGCCTTCACTTATACGAGAGCAGGTCATATGAGCAGAGATAAATTTTGAATTTGCTACCTACACAGTGTCAATATAGTGAGAATAAGATGAAAACAACATAAATCGTCTTCCTCCGTGTCTTACAGACTGTATCCTTGTAACGCACGTGTATCGAAACTTACATTTGATTGGAAAAGTGCTAAGATTTTAAACATTGACACCAGGTACAATTCCGGACTCATATCAGAGATGCTTCACATTAAATCGAACATCACAGCAATTAATATACAAAAACACTATGAAACTCAACAATTGCTGCGATCCCTTATTGTTACGCTAATGCCAAGGCCGGAGATCAAAACGTCAATTCGTTACAGACCTCGATTGACATAAATCCTTCGTTCATAAAGCAGTACCGTTTATGTTGTAGCCAATACACCCCAACAATTTTAATTGGATAATTTTTAAATCATGTATTAAATTTCATTCTCCAACCCTTCCAGACATTTTTCTCTAAAAATTAGAACTTCTCTTTTGATCTTCTAACAAATAACCACAAGAGTTCTGATTAGATAGAACGCAACTAATTGCAATTGTCGTCAGTTGGGAACTTTTCCGTCTATTTACTTAATTGCAATTAGTTGCAAATTAAAACTTATGACGATAGTAACTACAGTTTGTCATTTTCTTTTAGATCATCATTATGTAAAGTATTTCGATAGGATATGTTGTAAAAATAACTTCTTAAACCATTCGCCTTGCCGTAAAACAGATGTTATTATTTACTACTATACCATACAATGAAGAAAACTCTTAGCTCAATGAGCACTTTAACTCTTCTTTCCTTAGTCTGGTAGTTGAAGATGCGTTACCCGCGCCACTCAAGTGAAGATGAGAGAAGTAGTTAAATATATATATATAGGTCGTGAGATATAACAAGTCGTGTCAGATGCGCAGCAGGAAGAAAGAAGGCGGAGGGAAGCATTGTCGTCAGTTGGTAACTTCCATTGCGGAGAATCTGGAGCTACGCCACTACCATTCTTAACAATTATATTTTTACGAACGGGATATACAGACTGCAGAAATGTCTTTTTATCACGCCCCGTACTTATCATCTCTTTTAAACTTGAGTTTTTGCCGCACAACATATCCTGAACTGAACACAATATATTTCCTTGCGTTAATGTTTCATTTATAGTTTTTACTCCACCAAGTTGCATTATCAAAGATTCGTGTTAAGCTCCGGCCTACCCCCTCTTCAATTTCATGGCAGTGAGGCACTGAGCACCTTATCTTGACACTACTTGCTATTTCTCAATCCCTATACCTATGTATTCATTTAATGTACGAAATAAAGATAATTTACAAAAGAATAAATTGTAAATTCTACAAAAGAAGTAGAATATACCAGAATATCAATTTATAGTATGAAAATAAATTAAAAAATTAAGAAACACTCCCGTTGATTTCAAAAATATTCCATTGTTGAGTTTTCTTCGCTTGTGAGTTTTGTCAACTGACCAGTGCATTTGTGTCGTCAGGCTCTTCTTAGCAGCTGAAAAAAGGCACCAGGATCCCAGAAACGTTGAGTGAATTTTTAAATTATCCCTTGCTCGACTATATTTCCTATTATTAATTTTCAATCAGAAAATTTTGTAATTTTAACACAACTTTTGCCACCAATAGTGTGGTATCTACAGAAAATGATTTGAAGTTATCTAACCACGTGATTAAACGAAAATTCTCCAGAAGACGGTACATAAGCATCAGGACAAAGTCCCACACCACCACACGCAGAATCCGTCATATTCGAAAGTTTACATGAATGATAAAATTCATACTGTTGCATAACCGAAATCAAAGACTTTCCGTATTACTGACGTATTTTAGTAAATAATTAAGTTTTTATTTATGTTGTTGAATTTCTACTGTTCTGATTGTCTACCTACAACACAGATACAAGAAATAAATAAATTTTTTTAAATATTTGTAGACTAAAGTAATATAATATAAATGGTTTAACTTTCCAGTCAGAAGAGATTACATGTTTCCTTGTAATATGAAAACAAACAATACTCGCATGAGCATAATTTATGTACGAGTACATTTACATATTACTTTGACGATAGAGAATAATAACGACCAAAATACTCTACTACTCCTACTGATAGAAAGATATTTTCTTTCATCGTTTTAAATATTCATTTGCTGAAATATAGTATTTTGCCAACGTTATTAGCCTATATTACGAAAGTTTGATTAAATGCAGAGGTAACACCAGAAAGAACACCGTTTTCTAAAAAGCTTTCTTGGCGGAAGTTCCGTTTATTGTGCAATTAAACTTTCTAATGGCTTTTAGACTACGAAAGATGACAAACGTAAGACGTTTGACCTTCCAGGATTCTTCGTCTTTGCGGACTGCGTGTTTTACATAAACATGGCATAGCTGAGTCACAAGTAGTGATTCATAGCATGATATTCATAATATGCTTACAAGTCTGTGACTTTAATGTTATAATCATAATATAAAATATTGTGTAAGGTTTGAATCGGTAATTCATATATTTCAATAACATATGAAAATATAGCAGATAAAATTGCATGTTAGAGATAAATTAACGAAATAATAAATTTGTTAACAAATATCTTATAATTCGTCCATAAATTTTGAAGTAAATACATCTTTTGAGCGTATTTTGAGTAATAGCCAGATATAAATATATTCAATGAAGAGTGTAGGAAACAATTAATTACATGAAGAGCAAATGTATATCAATTAATGGGAAGAGTTCTTCCGTGTACTTATTGGTAATTTTAATAACATAAATATGATATTATATTGTAGCAATAGTTAATTAGGCCATTCATTGTTTGGACATAAAATTTGAATTGTTTGATAAATCCATTATAGCGGTCTGATCGAACAAAGCAACAATGAGAGAAGCGAGCTCGCTTGCTTTGTCGAAAAAGTCAAAAATGGCGTATGCGCGCTAAAACTCGAGAGCACTAGGATAGTTAGTTGGCGGAGAAACACTACGAGGAGCAGAACAAGTAATATAATTTGAGCAGGGACTAGACATCGTCAATATATAACTAGTTAAAGTTGTGAATTAATACAAATAAAACATTCACGGAAGTATTGCAGCGTAAATATTGGAAAGTTAGAGCAGATTTCGTCAGAAAAGAACTTTCCAAAATCTTCGTGGAGAAATTAATGCAGGAGAACATTGGTAAATTATTGTGGGGTGGAACAGTCAACGGAATACAGCCAATCTTGCCAAATATTAAAGTAAAGTGTAGAATCAGTGAAAACCAAGGCCTGATATTAAATAATTAAAGAATGTAAAAGTGTCCGAACGAGGTAAAATTGATTGTTCTGGTACTAGACCGACGGTCCGTAAGTAACATAATTTTGAATAATATTGTAAACGCTAATTAAAGGATAAAGTCAGATTTCGTTCTCTTTTTAATTGTTAATCAAAGTTAATTTCTTTACTTTTTAATTTATTTCATTCTATTGACATATTGTTTAGGTAACTGTTTTGTTAATTAGATTTTAAATCAATTTTTTCGTGTTCATTATCAAACCCAGTAAAGGCCCTGAGAGGACAGATCTTAAATTTTGTTTGTAATTATCTTTTATTCATTGAAAGCCACAAAATAATATAAATATTTTCATTTGTAAATTTTTGATAATCATTGTTGATTATTACAATATATATATATATATATATATATATATATATATATATATATTCATGCTTCTTCAATATAATTTATTAAAAGTTGTGGATTTGGACATAATATTACGCCATCTAAATCGTCTCTGTCAGAACTTAAAAAAAATTAAAATCCATGGAACAATTTATCATGATAGTTCATTAGCGAGGTCATTCCATTTAAAGGTGAAATGGAGAGTGTATACTTTGGTCATCGCTTTCTGTGATTAGTAGTTAAAGTTGAAAAAAAGTTGAAATTTTAAGATTTTTGTGAGAACCATGCTTGGTTTAGGAGTGCAATATTCACAATATTCTTCATTTTATTTTCCAGATCTAATAAACGTCAGCACATCGAAGAAAGTCGTCTCTATCTATCGACCCTCATAGAACGTATTATTGATATAACACGATATTTTAAACGTTATCAAGATCCTTTGGTCAGACGAAAAACGTTACGTGTGTTATGATCGCTCAGACATTCCGATTATTTTTGTTAGAACAGAAGGTATTGATGAAACACATTTTCATTATAAACGACTAATCTAATCAAAACAAGCACATGTCAAGCTTGGTGAAATATTTATAGCACCAACAAAGAAACGATCTGGACAAAGTCCCTTTAATTTGCCTGCCGAACTGTTTGGAATGCTTCAACACTAAACTGATCTACTCTACACAAAAAGGGTACTCCTGATTTATCATCGATTATAGAATATCGAACTCAATGTTTCTATTAATATTATTTAACAACCACGCTCTAATCTCAAATAACCGTCTCAAATAACAAAAAATAAGTCAACATCCTACGATTTTTGTCCTATACATTCTTTCTTTCCCTGTAAGTTTTCCCGTCACTGTAGCTTCGTCGCCGTTCTAATCCAAAGTAATAATTCAATGAATTAACTACAAATTTATCAATGTCGGCTTGTATGTAAAAACCATAGCGCATTAAATGACCGAAGAATTTTTGAAAACCAAAATACATTTAAAAAATCCAGGGATGGTCGACGGAAACTCGTCTCACGCTTTATACCACCTCGTTAAGTTTTTCTACTCTGCGTTTTGGCTTGTCTTTGGGTACTTAACTTTTTAACCGCGGCACATCTGTTGCACTGAGAACTTCCATCGTGCGACTGACCGATAAAGAGTGACATGGTGTTCTGGCAAGATTAAGAGCGATGACGTCATGCGAGAAAAAACCCTCGAAATCTGTCTAAATATGTACGAGCAATATCGATGACACGTGCAGGAAATCGTAGATTACATTCTTACAGCATTCCTCGTGGAGAGCGCGAATCTCATCGTCAAGGGAAAAAACTATCACAGAAATTGGATGGACCATAACAAATTTCGCTGCATTCTTCAGTAGACATATAATGAACTTCTTTATTACTTTTTATGATAAGTCGAGACCGAATGGTCCTTTTCCACTTGTCTTCCATAGGATTTAATGAAAGAATATACAAATAATAAACCTACTGTCATTGTTACTCTTAAATTATTGTTGCCACACATTTATTTAGCAAAATTTTATTTTTATTAACATTAATTCCGATTTGGGGCGGGTTTAATGATTAATTATACTCACGGATTTCCTTGGTTTTAAAATGTCTGTTTCTTACTTACATATAAACATCTTTTACATGGGCCAACAATTAAGACTCTCCGTAGGGGAATTGAATGGAATTCGACTTAACTTGCAATTCTGTGATGACGTCATTTATTCCACACAAACTGACAAGGACAGTCCCCCATTGCATGGCTTACCTAATTTCAATATTTCGGGAGCGGTGGCTGGATTCCAGAAGACTTAAACTCGGTTGGCGGATGTAACAATTTTTGCATTTGATTTGCAAAATCGTCGCTGGATTAGTGTGTCTAAATTTAATAATTTTATACTGATTTTCACCCAGCGCACACTATCTATTTGCGTCATAGTGGTTTCACTGTGCGATCACCACTATATTTTCGGCCTACTATAAGTTACTCCGTTCTGTAGGTTCATTATCGACCTCACTGCTTTATTTTCGGTTTCCGCGAAAATCGAGGATAGTTTTGGTAGGCTCGTTAAATTTATAAATCTAATAGCCCGTTGCTTGGAACGGTTAAAACTAGTCTCTAAGTCCACCGTGGTACTCATCTATTTTTTACCTACTACATCAAGAGCAGGACTATATATCACGCTTTTTCTTATACAGAATTACTGACAACTTTTCCGAATAGCGCTGATCAGTTTAGACGTAGGCTAAGAAAACTACAATAATCGTGGGGTATTATATATATTCTAATTACACTTATTAATTTCTATCTTGTTACCGTGGTAAACAGTGAAGTGATTTGATTAATGAGAAAATAAATATCAAATAAAAAAGTGAAGTGCAGTGAAAAGAAATGAGGGGGTGGAACTTGTTTATTTATTTTTCAGGTTGATAATAATAAACCTTACAAAGACAGTTCGTTTTTGTTACCCATATAACTTTATGTCTGTCATATTTGTATATATGTCATTTTTGTATCACCTTTCGACAGTTTTCATGTGCTTTAATTAAATGAAATTGCAAACAGAATAAAATCAGTTTTGAGAAGCAACTTTTTGACATTAATATTAAATGTTCTTCAATTCTTTTTTTTTGAGACAATAAATATCTAAAAAGTTAAAAAGAAATAATGTTATAACACTAAAGAAAAAGTGGTGAATACCACGAAATGTCAGTTAAAAATTATTTTAGATTATGTGAAATAACTTTGCTGTTTCGGTAAAAAAGATGATTAAGAATGGAGGAAAATAACATATAACAACTAGCAAAGTAGAAATCATACCTCTTCTAAGAAAAATATTTTTCCTGTGGGTTAAAAAGGTTTTATTTGAGTGCAGAAGGGAAAAGTTGATTGCCGAGAAGCTCGGGGAAAAAATTATAGCTTTTAAAATATGGTGCCACAAATATTCCTTGAAAATTGACTATTTAAAATAAAAATAAAGAGGAAGAAGGTCTGAATTGGACGATGCAGACGTTAAGAGAAATCTATACAGAATATGTTAGGAAAATGAAGGAATTACCAATTATTTACTAAAATAACCAGTGATAATTAACATGAAGAAGGGAAAATGTAGGTGGAAATGAATTACAGAATCGTTGACGAATAAACACAGTTGAAACTTTTATTGTAAAGGACAAAAACAATCATTATTTTAATAATGAAAAGTTGTAGATACGTTTGTCACAAAATAGTTGAATCCACCCTGAAAAAATATTCTGAATGTATATATTATTAATTTTATATGGAAACTATATTTAGGTGTAGTTGATTTCTTAAGATGTCTTTGACTGTGTGCTATGTAATGAGCGTAGATGAAGACTGTGACGTGAGCGCTGAGGTTATTGATGATCCAGAGATTTAGTATCTCCGGCGGTTCCTGTGACTTGTCACTGAAGACTTCCTAGAGACGCCATTCCCTCCCAAGTGGCGACACTTCCGACAGCGGCTTTGAGCAGAGGAAAAGAGCATCGGTGAAGGGTACAGATGATGGAAAAGACCCACAAAAACCACCAAGACAAGGTGCCTCAGGGGGGATTAGTTCTCTCCCTCCTCCTCTGCGGTAATTGAAACTGCCGAGATTAACATCTCTGCCGGAACGTGGAGGCATCGACTTCATTTCGTCCCTGCGGTTAATGGGTGTGGACTTGTAGTAAAGTATTAAACCGAAACTTGTCAGCAGTGACATTAATTCGTATTCTTATACAAAATTAATCCCTTTTCCGTTATTTGTGTCGTAATGGGGATTGCTTCTTATATCGAAAAGAGCGATGTTTCTTGGTAACTGTAAACGATTACTGACATTTAAGTCATGAAATATTCCATGAAAGTGGTCAGCCTTCGTAGATGCGTCATTTAAGTTTAAAACACACGTATGTTTTTAGGAACGTATTGATAATTTTTGTCGATCTCATTACAAAATTACAACGGAATGATATCCAAATTCTACTTAAATGTATTTATATTCCACTGGTTCTGACTTAAAAATGAGCCATCATTCAATATATGTAGTTTGTTAAATATTATTCATAAGCTTTATTTTATTGTACACGTTTAATATGTTTATCTGTATATATCTCAAAGGCAAGCTTCATCACTTCGCATTTATTTTCCAAATTCTTATGGGGAAATCTGAACGAGACTCTAATTGACCGAATTGAGGACCACGTTGCTCGACCATTCATTGCGGCTGCAAGCGTGCAAAGAAGATGGAACAACAGTTGTGGTTGGAAAAGGGATTTAAACACCAGTACTGGGTTAACTGCAACAGAGAAATGAAAAAATGATGACATGTGTAGCACATATTTTTTCCATATTACTTTTCTCGCAATATATAACCTCAAATTGAACAAAGATATAAGATAATTCGCTGTAAAATATATTTATATTTTAATTAATAGTTTTATTCTGTCGTATTCTATTAATAGTAAATTGTATAAAATTAATATTCTTCTGACATCATTAGTCGTCTTTTAGTGATCGACAATTATAGCAAGAAAAAAAATTATTGAGGTGATTGGGGACGAGCAGTAGTACCCGAAAAATGACCAACTTCTTCCATCATAGGCAAAAGAGGGAATTTAGTAAAAAAAACTAATATGTAATAGGGTTACAATTGTACAATCATCTCCCAAAAGAAATAAAAAGCAATAAGGCAACAATAACGTGCTGTACAGAAAATGTGAACTATTCATGGAACAATATTTAGAATCCTTATGGTAATAGTAGGCTAAATCTGTGGTTTTGTAAATATGTATTGCAAATAATTATTTTTTTAAAATTTGTATGATCTAGTATTATTGGCATTTAATTAATAAAAATATTTATTTATTTCGATTGGATATTCAATATATGATTTGTGTGTTTACTAATAAAATCTAAAGGACATTCATTAGAAATTAAAATGTTCTGGACAATATGTTACGTTGACGGAACTTGAAGTTGGAATGTAATATGGTCCTTTTTGTACTTTTATCTTTTGGTTATGAGTGTGATAAGAAAGAAAAACCGTCGTAAGTAGGTTTTCTTAACCATTTGGTGAGAATGGAAATATTTAGATTAGATTCAATGACAAAATGGGAGAACGGTTCAATTTAAGTTCTTGAGTAAATTGGGGTGATAATTATTGACTATAAGATTTATTTGAGAAGACTGAACCATGCAAATATATATATATAAATAAATATATATATATATATATATATATGTCTGAAGTAGCATAAATATTGGACAGGAAGTAGAGAAAGACGAGAATCTTCTAAATCTCTCATGACAATCTCAGAAAAGAAAGGGCTGAGGGGACTTTGGCTTGATGATAGTGAACATGATTAAAATGAAAATTAGTATAGTTGAGGATTTGTTTTGAAATGCTTCAAATTTCATTACGAGAAATTTTAGTAAATTGGTTGAAGATAAGCCATCTGATTTTGAAACTGTTAATAACTAAGTCATTGTAAATAGAGTTTAATAAGGTAACAACGTGAAGAGAAAGTGGCCATGAGGGATGGTTATGTGTTTGATATTATCAATAAATTGGTAAGAGTTTTTCACAGAACAGTGATCCATGCTCTGGATGTTGGAAGATATGTTATAAGAGGCTACCTGTATTAGCAATAAATAGTGGTATTTAATTTTTCACTTATTTTTGTCTGTTACTTGAATCTTTATTAACCAATTAGTTTACAGTTAAATTATATTAAGTAGATCACCCTAAATCTAAACTTTAAGTCCGAAGGTCGTAGTCAGAAAACAGGTAGCGGTAGTTCGAGCGAATCTCTTCCTGAGTCCGTGCCTAGATCTCGCTGGATGATTCACTTTATCGCTCAAGGTGAGACTGGAAGGCAGGCTTCGAAGCCGTGACCCTTTGCTCACATAGTCATGGCCATTACCTCGGCGTCCTCTACTACCACTCACGCCTGAGGCAAATAATTCGCATAGCAGCCGAAAAACTAAAGGTGTACCTCGTCCTCCAGAGATTTTTCGCGGGCATTCGCGATCCTTATTTGGAAGGATCCGCGTGTCTTCACAGCATGTGGTGCAGACATTATGGTCACGGTTGTGGTGAATCGCTCTCAACTACCTTTCGCCAGTGACCTCAGCATTACATCAGCCTTCCTTACCTGGCATGTAATTGCTCCTGTACCTGCCTTCTACCTAATTAAGACGTATTGTCCATCAGACGGATTAACCACCACGATAGAACTGTACAGATTACAGAAAATAATATAATAACATTCATTACTTTGAAGTAACGATGTAGCATACAGTAATACTATTAAAGAACAATAGACAGTATTAAAGAACATGTTTGCGTGATATTACATGACATTGAGGTACGACACACCCACTGCTTCACCAAAGCTTAGCTCCAGATTTAAGTTTTACTGACAGTCAAAAACTGGTAAGACAAAATAGATGCAAATAGATGCGGAAATACAGTGTTATCTATCACTATAATGAATCATAAAATAACTTGCTAAGATGCAAGAAAATTATGACAAGAAGTATTTAACTAATCAATAGTTAGCATATTGGCAACAAAGTAGTGCAGTTGTGCCTAACGTACAATTAGAGTCTAAGAGGACGACTACGGGACTGAAACAATACAAAACGAGCCTTGGGTAAAATTAACAAGAGGGAGGAAAAGACAATCTAGTAATGTAACTGTAGTTATTCGTGGATAATGTAACGTATGTGTAGATGATTATGATATTTAAAATATATACAAAGTACTGAAGTATGATGCGGTATAAACTACAGTAAAGTTAAACTAATCGCGTTTGAAATAAGAATAATGACTAAGGAACGAAGAAAAGTGATAAAAATAAAGAGGAAAGGAGAAATCATGACAGTAAATATAAGATAATTAGAGTTTGATGTTGAATGTCATTACGATTTATAAATTAACGTCTGTTGAAAATTATGTTATAAACGACCTTTATACATAAAAACTTAAAAAAGAGAAATTTAAATTAAATTTTAATTTCAAAATAACGGACGTTTAGACGCGAATTCACATCTCTTTTTAACGGTGAATAACTTAAGACTGGAAATTGAAAAAGGAACTAAAATCAAAGATTAAAAATAGAAGCCAAATAACTTTAAATAAAACATCATAAAACTTGTATAGACCTTCTGTGTCATGCTTAATATTAACAGAATTTGTATTATGTTTAATATACAGCATTTTCCGATAATGTGGTTGTGTGTCTAAAATGGAAGTTATTGGACTATGTTTACAATATGACGCTTTAGATTTATTTTCTTTAATCTTAGTATTTAAAATAGTTTTGTTTGGCCGATGTAACAAAAGTCACAATTTGAACACTTAATTTTATAAACAATATTTGCAGTGGAAAACTTATTAATAGGGTCTCTATGTTTTTTGATGAAACCAGAAAAAGAAGATTTAGACGTAAAAATTACAGAAAATTGTAATAAGATGATACGATAACATACCACAGAAAGGTAACACAATAAATTCATTGTACATATTATTTCTCAAAATTTTATAATATATTGTAATGAATGATGTATTTCTTTGACATACATAATAAATATCACAGGCGAAAATGTTATCGCTGGGTAAAACAGATTGTTGAAGGAGGTTCTTCGCTAGATTGTAGGCGCGAAGAATCGTTTTTGTGGAGTTGTTATTTTTAATTTGGATAGCAAACAAAATTAAAGTAAAAGATTTAATTTCCGAAGTTTTTGTACAACGGAAGGTCTGGACAACAGCGGAGATCGCCGGACGACAGAACGGACGACACCAGTGTGCCATCATAAGCTGGATGTGTTCAGTTTTTATTTACAAACACCAATTATTATGCGGAAACCCTAAATTGATTATTCTTTTTTTAAAAATAATTCATTGGCTATTAATCATTTTTGATACCCTGAGAGAAAGACTCACATCATTAATAAACATTGTTTAGCCATCATTAGTACTGTTATTGTTATATAGAGAGATATTATTAATATCATTTATATTACTGTATCGTGAAATTGCACGCAGTCAAAGTATAAAAAAATTCAACTCCTATTACCTCTATATCCAGTCGTTTCTAATTTCCTGTTCTACGACTATTCCCTCTCACAACAATTTCACTTATTCATTCGAAGTCTTTAGAGGTGGCTTTCTGTTAGATTTACCCATTTGCATCGTAAAAGAAGGGAAAATAGAGAGGCGTTATGAAAACACCGGACTAAAATTTGAGAAATGTTTGGATTCGTAGAATAAAAATTTGGCATTAGAATTGAAATACTAGCCTTTAATTAGAATAAAATTTGAAGAGAAAAGTCAAATTATGTTTCGGTTACTTTAGATCAATCCTTTAATATACGCGGGTGCTCAACATGTTCCATGTAATCGCATAAATGTATAGAATTGATCATTTGTTTTATAAGTTTCAAGTACAATTCAGTATTCTGGTAACATCTATATTAGACATTTATCAGATTTACCTTGAGACAACGCCAGTAACAATAAATTTAGAATGCAAATTCATTTGGATGACCGTAGAAAATTAACCTATCAAACTGGCCAACGACAACATCTGTTTCCTCCGTGTCCCTCCATTAAAATAAGAATCCACGTGTTAATTAAAAATTCTTCAGTTGACTTATCGGTACTTTGATCCAACGAATGCACTCCACTCTGTAAAGGTTCTCAGCCATCATGGGAGTTGTGGAATGAGTTTGGATACGCAAAGTCAATTCGCGGGATCTATCAAATATCTCCCATTAAGGACAGGTCCAGTTTTAAAATGATTACCCTAATTCGCTCGGCATGGTCTGTGAAGATAGCTCGAGGGTCGTATCAGGTTTGGCTTGGCACTTCCATTAGTGTGAACGGTCTTTCGCAACCGTGACACCTGCTACACGCCCCCAGAGTACTCGGTGCGTAACGCAGAAGTGCGTGGGAGGGTGCGAATGGGCCGATTACTCACTCACGACAAGCAGCACAAGAGAAAAAGAAAAGGCAACTGGTCAAGGCTAACGGTGCTCTAGATAATCCTCCACACACACACACACACACACACACCTGGCCATCTCTATCTTTCTCAATCTCTCTCTTCTCTGTCTCTCAACATACACATACATTATCTCCCTCTATGTCACTCTTTCTGGGTGTTTGGGTCAGTGACCTCAAAGAGTCTTTGCCGCCCAGTGCAATCAATCAAAAACATTCGGGACAGTCAGATTTGGGATCCATTTCCTGGATATTATCTTGGACAAACTTCTTACTAGCAACTATTTTTGTTTAAATGCATATCTACCTTAGTTGATCCAAAAATTCAGTTCAGTAACAATTTCTCAACATACGAGGACCAGGGAATCACTACTTGAATTATCTGAGTGAGAAACGTAGTGTTACTAAAATAAAGTTATACTACTCAAAGCTCCCCGTGTCACTGACGCATATAATGAATATAGTTATCGCCAATAAGGAAGAAGAAAAAGGAGATGGGAGTTTTTTTTCATAAAATGCTAGGAGATTGCGCATGTCATCCAGGAGATGTTAGGAGCAGTTCGATATCCAGCCAGGAATATATCGATTATAAGAATACAGCTGTACAATTACTATCGTAAAGATCTTACATACAAATTGCCATATTTTACGAATATACATTAAATATTCAAAGTTTGCTGAAAGAAATACCCAAGTTTGAACAAAGCAAGAAACATTTCGTTTGAATAAAAAGTATTGCAATGCTCACTCTGGGAAATTCTAAAACATAGATGAATCTCTAAACAATAACAATATATTTGAACGTGAATTACATGTTGAGGGGACTAGGTATTTGGGAAATCACGTCATGAGATTAGGCGTTTTAAATGAAAAAATTTACGTCTGATGAAAAATAATAATAAGGAAGATAGCCAAATACATAATAACTGATAATATAAGCACCACACAACGTTTCTGGGATCTTTGTTCCTTTCTTCAGGTGCTTAGAAGAACCTAGAAGCGACACAACTTGCCTCGTCAGTTGACAAAACTCAAAAGCGACGAAAACGCAAAGACAATGGAGAGCAGAAGGGTTAGCGTAGCAATAAGGGAGCAACGACAATGGGAAAGCAGAAGATTTAGCGTAATAATAAGGCCCTTTACACACTTGGCGATTATTATCTCGAAGATAATTTATCTCAGGGATAATTTATCGCTTAACAGTTTTGTCAACTGACGAGTTCAGTTGTGTCGCTCTAGGCTCTTCTTAGCATCTGAACAAAGGGGCAAGTATCCCAGAAACGTTGTGTGGTGTTTATATTATCATTTATTTTGTCTGTATTTCGCTATCTTTCTTATTATTAGGCGTTTATGCTGTTTCTAATACCGCGAACTTCCCTTAATTTAATATTTTACATTTTAAAAACAAAATAAATAAAAACTGTTTCAATAAAATACTTATTAGTCGTATTATAATTAACAATATATTTTTATTTATGATAATCAATATAAATGTACATTACAGTTGTCGATAATAATTTTGATGAAATGACAATTTGATCACATAACATTGTCGTGTCGTCATCGAGGTCCAATCGGCCTTAAGTCCCGTGGAGCTCTAGCTTTCAATTCTTAGAAAAATTGTGACGTAATTTCTGACTCGCTCTGTTCAGACACTATCTACCCTTCAGGCCAAGAGGAATTTGCAGTCTCCGACTCTCGCTATCGGCGTTCTCGTCACGTCCTGTCTGCTGCTTACGCCGATTCAGCTTCTTCTCTTTGACTTTACCTCAGATGTATCATTGTCGTTCAAAATTCCTTAGTCAAGTATCGGAACTCGTATAAAGGTTCCTCTATTCCACAGTGCAAAGAAATACTATTATCCGCACTCACTGGAAATAAATCATTTAAATAAACTAATGATGTTTGTGTGTGTTTGAGCTTTATAAAATTTAATGAATAAGAAAGTTAGCCAACTCAAAAAAGTAATGGCATAAATACCACACAACGATTTTGGGATCCTTGTCCCTTTCCTCAGGTGTGAAAAAGAGCCTAGAAAGCTTTTTAGGATCCCAGAAATGTTGTGTGGTGTTTATATTATCACTTTTTTGTCTGAATTGGCTTTCTAATTCCTTATTTTCAATCAGACGTAATTTTTTTCATTTTTATAAATTTTAATTGAACCAGGAAAAACTGTATTTCGATAGTCCGCCTATACAGCCTTTAATTAATTCGTCAGCTACACACTGTAAAATTTAACAGGTCAACGATTACATCTGACTCGAAACGCACTTAACGGCTAATTAAAAGTTCGTGATTAAATTTACCAAGATAAAGCCTCGTTTCTGCTTCTAAGCGACACCACTGTTTAACTGTATGCGATAAGATTCAATTTTACCTACCCTTCGTTCGCTCTCTGCCACTTTCTGGATCTTTATTTATTTCTACACAAGTAATTAAGAGCCTTAGTTCGAGAAAATCGCTCCGGAATGTTCCGTGAAACGACGTGTCGCGAATTAATTTGTCACAGCAATCGCAACGTCTTTTCCTTACCTTGTTAACGATAATTGCCTGAGACAACTGTCTTAGCGTGTAAGCTCGTAACACTCGTACATAAGACCATTGCAAACAGATTCCTTAATATTTCATGCTACTTGTTCCAATGAAAATATTTCAGAAATCAAAAGTCACATATTTTTAAGAGAACTGTAACGTAATTCACATTATACGGCCGAAATAAAATATAAGGTAGACATTTCAGTTAGCTGGTGTAATACACTCATAAATTATTCCTGTAAAAATTAAAAGATCTGAAACTTTCATACACGAGTTATTTAAAGATCTTTCCTTGTTTATGAGTTTATTCACTCCAATATCATCGTATTAAATAGGACCCGGAATATATTTTCATGCACCAGTAAAATGGTAAAATGAAAAATAAGGAGATGTGATACAGGCAATAGCATCTGATGCAACAATAAATGATCTGAAAATATTTCGCGAGTGCCTTGAAGTGCTTACCTGTTTTACGACTGCCTTGAAATCTGAAGCCACGAACGTAAATAAGATCTTAATGTTATCTTCACGTCTGATATATCACTACATGCCCATAAAATGCCGAATGTAATATCGCAGTTTGTCGAATTATTTACAAAAAAAAAATAAAAGTGTTCATGATACATGGGCAACTGGATCTGAGCCAAATTCGATGCACTTATTCCAAAGAGCCAATTGGTTGTTATAACGGTCCTGAACACTTAGCTGTATGTTCCAGAGCCAAATGCAACATAATTTTATTGGCGTCGTTATTTATAAATACTAAGACAGGAATTGATATTTACAAATGTAGCGACCAAAGTTTTCTTTAATAAAAAAGCTGAAATTTCCATCTATATGCTAAATGTTGACTTAATAAGGTACATGAAGAATCCTGAGCTGATTATAAACATTTCTTAATATTCTCTGGCTTGCAAATAAAAGTAATTTATCAGAAAATATAACTGGTTGACATGGTTAAAGAAAATTGAAAAATTGTGTTATAGCTATTGTAGTTTACAACTGTCTTTCATAAGTATCTGAGAAAGCGGAAACGAAAGTTATGTTCCTTAGACAATAAAAATGTAGTTGGATGAAGTTCTCTCGGGATTCCAACCGGGTAGCGTAGTTTTGTAAACACAACGTTTCGATGGATGGCACCGCCATCTTTTTCACTTCTCCTGAAGAAGATGGCGGTGCAAGCCATCGAAACGTTGTGTTTACAAAACTACGCTACCCGGTTGGAACCCCGAGAGAACTTCATGCAGCAACTACACCGGGAAAACCTACGTTCCTTATTAAAAATGTAGTTCTTTAACAAGGTTCTAAAAAACTGTAAATAGTAATCACGATTGTTATAATTACATCGCATGATAAATACGTGGACAAACTAAACTGAGAGAATCGTCACACTGGCTCGGTACCAAATCCATGTATGTGTCGCGATGTTGAATTTAAAACAGTCCTTTCGGCCCCTGTTAACATCCATTGGCAAAACTCGAAAAAAGTATGTAACAATTGTAAACGTGATTACAGTCTTATTTTACATGTTTTGTTGAGTAGAATATGAAACATTGGAATCAGATTATTTGAACCATAAACGATGACAAGTAGCATTTTTTTTAGAGTAACAGGCTACATGATGGTAATCCACATGGTGGAAACTCTCCTTTAATAGCATAGGAAAGGATTTTAAAGGGGGGATGCGGAAGGGTAGAGAAAGGTAGCCAAGGGCTAACTAGGACCCCCAGGGCTATAATTTAAAGATCCTACCCAGCATTTGCCTAAAAGTGATGCAGGACAAACCCTGGAAAATCTGCATCAGGTAGGTTGGGCATTGGGTACTTGTCCCACGCCATTCCGACGGCGAGAGATGGGTTTGCTGTGGGAACGCAACATTCCATTCTCCGTGCCTCCACCAGTTTAGGAGGCAGCTGGCCGACTGTTCCGATGGGAACACTGGACAACTCTGTCTGCGACACTGCAACATACACCTCTTAAAACTGGCCGGTGCCTCGTCTTGAGGGAACCTTAGTTGAAAAACGGAGAGAGGAAAAGGCATTCCCAAAGGTAGTTCTCTCCGTCTGTCCAGAATGGTTCTGCCTGCGAGAGAACAGCTCTCACAGGATTGAATTATGACAAATGTTTTCGGGAGATGAAATTTTGGAGGAGCCGCGAGTAGAGTTGCCTTAGGGTTAGACCAGTAGTACTTGAAACGACCAGAAAATGGGAGAAATAAGTAATATCGGTATTCAAACATTTTTTCGTGCTTGCTGATGGACTGTGAGCTTCAGTGGTTGGTTCCAGACGACAGTTACAACGCGGAACCACTTCGTTAACCGCAGGTGTCAAAAATCCGAAGACATCATCATACCCGAGAGTTACGTTAGTTAACACATTACACGAATAAAGCATTCAAATGGGTTAAATATCTGTTAATATTAATATTCAACTCTAAAACCGCAAACGTAACCGATATCTACTTGTTGACTATGGCAGAGCACGCCATGGAAGGGTTGTCTATTAATAAATATTTAACACGTTTGTAAAGCCACGAATGCTTTGTTCATAATTTTACATCGCTCTCTTACATTATAAAATATTACCATATATATTGTAATAATCAACAGGTTAACGATTAATTTGCCGTACGTTGGTGGATCCATATATGTAATAATTAAAAGGTGGTCTTAAATCATTGAAATAATTAACAAAATTAATTTAATATTTAAATTAAAAAATTATTACTGTTGATAAATTTACATTGTATAAGACCTATTTTTCACGCCGAATTTCATGCACTTAACAACAAATACTTTAATTTTTTATTTATTAATTCGTGGCATTTTTTGAAAATACAGTTCTTATATCATTACAATCAAATACGTCGAATCTCCATATCTCAGGATCATAACTGGGTTTGATAATAAGAACACTCCAATTAAAACATTAACAATTCAATTCATTGAAGTTAAAGGAATAAAAAATTAAAATACTAGAAACAAAAGAAAACAAATGAAAAGAAAAACGAGAACGAAATCTGACTATACCCTTTAATTATGTACTGACGACAATACTTCTGGTACCAGTTTGGATTCTTCTTGCTTGAATTTAACACTCACTAAAACAGGCCATTCATTACTCACTGATTCTACACTTAAGAATTTGAATACACGAGGGTCGTTACCCTCTCGTGTCTCTGCTATCCGGGAATCTGGATTAGTCCACCCTCTGCCGGTTGCCGATGCGTCTCTCGATGCGACAATTAGTTCAATTTGGGCAGCAAACACTTATGCTTCCAAATTGTGATTTTATGTGTCTCTCCGCCAAACTGCTTACTCGCGTTTTATATAAACTATCATATCTCGCCGTTGGATAACACTATTAATGATTTTAGGTTAGTAAATTTTACTGTGTTATTACTTTATGTGGACCGTTCTGTCTCGTATCTCCGTGCAGACTGTTGTTCTCCAAGCGCGAGGTTTTTCAGTTTCCATTGTTAAACAAAGAAAAAACCCACCTTGTTGTCGCCTTTACGCATTCGTACCGCTAACAATTTAATTTTATTAAAAACAATTAATAGCCTGTTTAATTGGTATTACAATATATATATATATATATATATATATATATATATATATAGTATGCAGAATTATAATAATAAAATGCCAGCACGTTGTAACCAAAATATGTAATACATAATATAAAAGGAAACAAAGGAAGGAAATTTACTGGATTTTACGTTGAATTAAACCAAATTTTTTAAATAGATAACGACGATTATTAAATTGACAATTTTGCTTTTCGTTGACTTTACATTTTATGTTTTTAAGTTATTGCCTCAGCTTTCATGAGAATCTAAATTTCAGGGCCGCTTATGCACTATAAAGACAGTGATTTGCAATTTTCACCAAGTTACAAAAGCAAAATATTAATTTAATTTACGAAATCAAAAGTTCATACAAAGACTCTAACAACAACAAAAACTATAGAAATCTGATGGTAAATTTATATTTGTATAAAGGTTTATAAAAGAAAGTTTTTACGTACCCTTTTATTTTGAGATATGTGGTACCTGTTTGTGCACTCGTGATTATTTCAAATTTTTATAGAACACTATTTTTATTGACAGGCCATAGCACTGATTTTATACTTTTCACACTTCGTCGTAACATTTTACAACACTTTCGGCGCCTTTCTAGTTTCCTGTCGTAGGTATCAT
The DNA here is from genome assembly GCA_037074705.1 of Zhengitettix transpicula. Classification (NCBI taxonomy): domain Eukaryota; kingdom Metazoa; phylum Arthropoda; class Insecta; order Orthoptera; family Tetrigidae; genus Zhengitettix; species Zhengitettix transpicula. The sequence goes on along the minus strand of CM073593.1, from coordinate 31,175,082 downwards.
CACGCTAGGTTTTGCAGTGGAAAATCCCTTTTAATACATAAGCTGATATATACTGAATTCGGCCTCCATTGGCCGATTCGCCACAACACATTGCTCCATCTCCCAGAACACGCATGACTTGACTGTTTCTCACAACATACTGCTCTATCTCCCAAACAAACACTGCTCTCTGACTGAATTTTTTGCTAAAAGTTCTGAGCGTCTTATATACGCTTTTTCGACAACAATTCGTAGAAACTATTATAGTCTCTGCATTCTCGCGCCAAACAATGCTGTTATTTACAATGCTCAGCCTCAAAGTTACGCCGCCAATATTTAAAGAAACAATTTAAATAAAATATTTTATTACACATTGGTAATCTCTACAATATATATATATATATATATATATATATATATATATATATTGTAATGATTAAAGTAAGCTAATTAACAAAATTTAATTAACAATGATTAAGATTAAAAGAAAGCTTTTTATTTGCCAAAGATTAATTTATCAGGTGATTATTTAGTTTTTACAAATAATTTGCCCTAGGTTGGCACGCCGAATTCAATAATTACAAAATTAACAAACTAATATTTTATTTATAATTTGTGGCGTTTAAAGTAAAATACAATCTTTAACTTTTCAGAAACAATCAAAATTAATAACTCTTCTTCTCAGGGTCTTTAACTGGGCTTGATAAGTAAGAACAATCAAAAATTTATCAATTAAATAATTAACAATTCGAAACCAAATTGAGACGAACAGAATACGAAATCTAACAAAATGAAATCTGACTAATACCTTTAACAATCGTTTACAGAATTTAATTAGTTTGGTTTGTACTTACAAATGTCCTGCTGGTACCAGACTTTGTTTTACACTATTGTTTTTACACTTTAAAGGCCATTAATCACAGATTCTACACATCACTTTTTTATTTTGGCAAAATTGCCTATATTTCCATGACTGCTCCGCTCCGTAATAATTCACCAATGTTATTCCGCAACAATTCCTCCACGAAGATTGTACAAAGTTCTATTTTGGGGAAACTGGTATTACTTTACAATATTCACGTTGCAATATCTCGCTGAATGTTTTACTCTGCTCAATTTTATAAAGAACGTCCTCTGCAACGTTTTCACCGTCAGCCGCTTCTATTCTCAAATGATTCACCAACTTTATTATACTATGCTCGACGATGTCTGACCTCTGTCCAATCCAGCCACAACGACCAACTAACTATTCTAGTGCTCTCGAGTTTTAGCGCGCATACGCCATTTTTGACTTTTCGACAAAGCAAGAGAGCTCGCTTCTCCACTGTTGCTTTGTTCCATCAGACCGCTATAATGGATTTATCAAACAATTCAAATTGTATGTCCAAACAATTAATGGCCTAATTAACTATTGCTACAATATATATATATATATATATATATATATATATATATATATATAATTTTATCCATATCACTGATCTGAATCAGTGCTCACCACAACTGTAAGAAAACTATAAATTGTCACCATTTTATAATTAAGATTAAACCGAAATACTTGTGTTTCCATTTATTTAAACTAAATTTAATACTGTCGAAGAAAATAATTTTTATCATTTATGAATACAATCATTATATAGTAATTAACTAAGTCAGAACTCCTGGACCTTCATGCACTTTTTGTTGATAATACTTCAATCATTCGGTTATTCGGTTCTTGCCAAATAAGAAATAATTAGAGAGCGGCGGCTTTTCCGGTGAATCTGTTGTAGATAAAACTCTCGGGTCTCAACCCGGGCCAATTGACATAGTTAATCAGATGACGATGGCAGAACTTGCCGTCGAAACGTTGTTATTCAACTGCTTGACACCCGAGAATTTTATCTACAAGAAATCATTATGTGGAAAAAAGTTTTCTTTGTGTATATACGGCTTGGTCTTGGAATTTTATTGCATGTTGTTCTGGTTGTTATTCATGTTAAAATCCTCAATAGCTCGCTGTCATGCAACTGTGCGGCCGTGAAACATTACATTGCTACAATCGTGAAGTTTCAATTCTGAGATGTGGCACGTCAGTTGTTTAGAGAAATATTTACTTATTAGTTGAGAAATTGGCGGAGAATCCGTCAAGTTGTTTCACCTCTCTTTGTTCGCTTCGTCGTGTGTGTTATTCTCGCCGCTTTGCCTTCCTGGGTCACGTGTTCTCTCGTGTTCCGTAAACTCCGCGGGAGGCAGACCTTTTACAACTCAATCTGCATCCCATTAGCGGGGACACGATTACAGGGCGGAACGGCCCCGCGGCTCCGATATTATCCCACGCGAACTCGCGTGCCCCTGCGGCAATTAACAGCGGAAACTGTCACTTACTGGACTAGGTGGTCCACCTGTGTAATCCACTTTCAACATTCTGTGTAGAAACTGTGTCTTATGTTCGTGGTAGTTGAAACCTTCGTCTGCAATCACCGTCGTCGATCATTTAGTCGATTCAAAATTGAGATCGGCATATTACAAACAAGCAGTAACTATGAATAACCAATATATCATTGTTTTACCGTGTATCGACTGCTTTGCATCATCATAATCTGGTAATTTAATAGCGAACAGTTTCACTGTAAACCGCCTGATATTATATCCAATCGTCTAATATTTTGTAACTTTATTCCTACACTTTAGCCACGAGTTTTATAGATCAATAACACAACTGAAGGATTTTATAATGATTTTTAAGCTAAATTAAAACTTTTTATTGCATTAGAGATCTGTGTACGTACATTTAAGGACGACTAGACGGGTTGTAGCAGAATGCTCATGCCAAAAGATGACATTGGAGAGACGGAAAACCAATAACCTTAGAATATCCGTAGTGTGTCAACAGGTTCATCGCCTAACAACACTAAATAATTGTGTATATAAAATTACACGTGACAGACAACTTATAGCAAAACGACTTCGGTATATCCTTCATTAATTGACCTCAATAAATTGTATTGACACAAATTATAGTAAATGTCTGTAGTTCGGGTCGGTAATCGCGGAATTTATAGAATTGGACAAGCTGGGTGACCTTAAGTGACGCTCAAGAAGAAGACCAGAAAAAAAATTCTGTATTGGGGTGTGGAGAATTTACAAAAAAATTACGACCTGGGCGTATTGAAAGCAAAAAACATGTAGATATCACGTAGAGAAGACAGATAGGGAATGACACGAGGTGATGACGAAATATGCGGACGTCTGAGTCCGGATTCAACCGCCTGGATGAAGCAGACTGAATTTGGAAGTGTTCATCATGGGAAAACGAACGCATCCGAATTTTGAATGATGCTAAACGCTTCGAAGTTTACGCGAGGAATAAATTATATACGTTCACGTAAACAAGGTGGACAATTTCTTTCATTTTATTGAATTTTTTTTGTAACAGGTTACTTTTATATCATACTGTTCCAATTATTTATCCCCATATAACTGAGAGAAACTAAGCGATTTTATAAATATTAGGATAAATTAAATTGTGTAAATATTTGCAAGTAATTTGTTACTGTCAATAAATTTGTAAATACGTTGAAAAGCAAAAGTATTTCAATACATGTTATAAAATAATAGTAATAATAGTTAGTCTTGACATTTAAAAAATAAACTGATATAGCAGTAACCGACTGACAAGAGGCAGATCCAAAGAATTAAAATGTAGAGGCTATGGATATAATTCCTCCTAATCTGAGTCAATCATCATCTATGAAATTGCCTGACAAAATTCCCAAGAAACCTTGTAAGTTTCTTTCTTTTCAACGGTAACAATTTTAATCTGTAAAAAATAAATTGCTTTTATCTTCTTCATTTTAAGTTTCCCGATAATAAAGGATTACACTTTGAAGTTTCTTCAGCAGCGTAATATTTCAGTTAGAGCTACCCGACTCTTTCATACAATGTAATATCCAATTTAAAATAAATGAAAAGTTATTAAACTTCATCGAACTCTTTAATATTATCTGACTGCGTTCATCGTACGTAAAATTGCTCTCAAAGACTTCCAGCATCATTAACGAACCATACGTCGTGACCTTTTCATTTTATATATTGCTGAAAATTGATCCTCTTCCTGTCTCTCTGGTAACACTCAATCCCGCGGCGCCTCTCGATCTTCCACAATATTCAAAGAAACTTCGTGTAGTGTGCTTGATATTTCTTTAAAAGTAACGTGGTAACTTTTAATGGAATTGACATATAGACGAACTGATGATTGAAAATTCAATTACTGTAATATTTTCGCCTTTACAAAATTCTAGAATTATTTGTAATTAATCTTTCGTCTTCTTTCTTTATTTCACTAACGTAGTGGCTAAATATATCATTTATAAATTAAAATATCAAGGTATAAATAGACTAAAATGCGCAAGACTGGCGAAGGAAGAATCTCATGGATGGATGAATCATGCTTGAATACATCTCCATTACTTTAGACTGCTGATCTTACTTGCAAATCAGTCGGACGTGCACAGAGATGCATAGCTATGTTCATTCTATATATTTTCAATATCATTCAACACGAGTAAATACCTCAAAATACATAGTTTTTACTGTGCTTTCTCTAAAATTAAAAGTGGAAAACACTAAACAAGACAAAATTTGAGAGTTCGTCGAAAGAATCTTGAAGTTTACTAAAGAAAGCGACAATCCGGAATGACTTTCATATATAGTTTCTAAAGCCACTACAAGAAAAATATTGTTTCTAATTATCTCTACTTTTAAATATCAGTTTACGTATCTCGGAAACATAATTTGAATCTAAACATTTCCAAATTATCTTTATGGAACAAAAAAAAAGTCCTGGCATTCCCTCCGCGTGAATCTTGGTTTATTTCAGACAAGGTAACATAAATGTTAAGTCACTGCATTATTCTTTAAGTGTATTTTTGCTTTCTGACTAAAACAATTAATTCCAGCATACGAAGTTTCTTGTTCGCTGAAAAATCGGGTATTTTCAGAAAGACTAAATTACCCGGCTTCGTTCCAACACTGCATCACTTGGAAAGGTACAATATATTTTATTTTTCATTTGAACTGATTACTCGTCAGATCGAAGCGCGGAGAAGAACCCTAGTAATATACAAAATTGGGGACTGTTCCTTGGTTACGTAGAACTCGATACGACGTTTGTGATGAGGATTCTTCAAAAAAATGATCATTTAAGGTACTTCAATAAGCAGTTCTATAGACATGGCCTTGTTCATATACGGTAGGGATCCACAGTATTCACAAAACATCAGCCGTGACTTAGGTTTATTTACGACAAATTTTTCTTACGCTACTTTTGTTTATTTTATTGTTGCTATGTGTTGTTTTAACGTGACACTTAGCTACAACTCGAGAGTCACTTCGCTCTAGATACCTCGATTAATAAAATAAATAAGTCTTTCGCACTATCCATCTGTAATGAGGTATAATATTGAATGCCCCGAATATTTCATTCAAATATTAAATACTTTGCAGGGTTAAATCATTTTTCCCTTGTCTCTTTGACGGTGCATGGAGGTGGATGTGGGGCGGGCTTGGCGACCGTGCTTGGGGGCGGCGTTGACTGACGTGATTTGTAAAGAATTATTGTTGAGAGGGTCCGACAGAGTAAAGTTTCACGGAGTTGGAGGGGCAGAGAGACGTGTGGGCATCTGTGTATCAGATTCTAGGGAGTAGCGGATGAAAAATAAGTTATGAAAATGTAAAAGTTATCTTGGAGCACAAAACTAAGTATTGATACAAAAACTGGTCGTCAATGTGTTTAGGAGTTTATCAGTCGAGAAAATACTGATCAACTGTGGGTGGAATGTTAAAGAAGTCAAATTTAAAGCAGTTAATTCGGCGGAACTAAATTATTAATAGGACGAAATTATAAGAAAGTGAAGTTAATTGTTAATGATAATAGAAACAGAGTATAGTGGCATTTTAATAAAAAGTGATTTTAAGAAGTTATAGTGGAAAGAGCAGGCACACTACCATCGAGAGTTAGGAGAATTACAGAAGGGATTTCGACATCTACATATATGATAATCAAGAGAAGTCTTTAGCTTAAAAAAAATATAGCACGTTGCCACAATCATTTTGCTCTGAGAGATAGTTTCTTGCGGCTTTTTTGGTTTTAAAATTGGACAAGTAAATTAGTATTTTGTACTTATATGTTTTAATAGTTAATTAAATATTTGATACATGAATTGAACATGAAGACTTGATTAATTTAAATTAACACCTCCAAGATATTACTGGTTATGGCGCTCAATGAGTTGCATAAAGCTATATAATAAAAAAGAATGTATATGTATATATGTATGTATTTACGTTAATCTCTATACAGATTTTAACGCGTGGACAGATTGCAACAAAAATTGGTACAAATATTTTTCAAAACGCAAGAATGGTATTGTGGGGGTTAGAAGCCCCTATCATAAAGGCGTAAAGAATTATAATTTAAAAATGTGATCATTTTGAGTTAAATTAGTTCACGCCAAGAGACCAAGACGTCACTCGAGAGAGAGAGAGAGACGCTACTACGCGACGAACAAAGTAAATAGTTCCTATTTCCGTAATTAAATACAGCAGTAATATTTTTATTGAATAAAAAGTAAAATTTTATCCGGAAATACTCAATCGAATGACACTTAAAAACGATACGAAATAGTTTACGACCCTTGCGGAAAATGTGAGTTAATTTTCGTGCCATATTAATGGCATATGCAGACTATTTGTTTTCAATGTATTTTATAGCGGTTAAATTAATTTACTATGGGTCGAAAATATGTGTGGAACTAGAAACATTTAGATTTAGGTTAAATCATTTTTTGACTAAAGATAAATATAGAATTAAATACTTTTTCGGGTTTTTATAAATAAGTTCACGGGCAACGCCTGGCACCCAACTAGTAATTAATAATTTTAAATATTAATTATTTACAGGAAATTAACCCCACCCCCTCCCCGCCCCACAATAAATAAATAGTTACAACACTTAAACCATTTACTTGATTTTCGCATTTAGAGACTGTCTGCAAATAGGAAATAAATTTATCTCAAGCAACGAACACCCATGAGCCTGTGGCAAGACATTGTCATTACTTACTACCTACGAGACTTAGTGATATCTCTAGTTTATGATATAAATAATTAGTGTTTTTACTTTTCATCACACGCCCAAGATTTGTAGATTACCTGGAATAATCACGCGACTCCATTCAGAAATGAGTCAGTTGCAGTTCCAGGAACACGAGTCTTAGCGCAGCTCAATGAATACAATGACGCAGTAAGAGAAAATAATTTTAGCGGAAGTTCTACTGTATCGTAACATTACTGTACTTATAACAGCACCAACCGATAAAGCTTTCAGAAGAGGAATGGAGACCCGGAGAACCGGAGGATCTATACTAAGAAATAGAATGCAGGCTTGCCTAACGTTTCTTCCTTGTCTGGCGTTTCTTTTGCTTTTAATGAGACGCTCGGAAGAATTCCTCCCTTCGGGAAGAGGCGTGAGCTGTTTATTGAAAGTCAGAGACAATGCGTGGAGGCAGAACAAAGCAGCTAATTGTAGGGCTTTCTCCCGTGAATTACAGCGTCCGCACTTTCCCCCGGCGCGTAAGTGCGTTCTCCTTCGACATGCTTTAATAATGGATGTCACATATGAATAACGAATCTCAAGATATAATAACGCTGTTGACCTTCCGGGTTCTAAATGTAACATTTTGGTTGACTTAGCGGATGTAACTGATATAGGATAGTGAGACTTGAGAGAAGCTTGCCGACAGTACGAGTTGAACAAATTAAATGTCAACTTTGTAATGAACGATACGAAGAAAATTTGATTTATACAGAAACTGTATCAATTGGTTACTGAGACAGCTTGAATACCTAATGAGTTTCAGAATAATTTCAGCTTAGAAACTAAAGGAAGTAAAAGGTGACCTATGAGACACAAACGTTTTACATAGGATAAGATTCTGTTATGTGAATTAAGTGTTTTTATATTTAAAAAGCAAGAATAAAATTGAAATAAAGTAACAGAAATAAATGAATATTTTTAAAATATTAACCTCTTAAAACATATAAGGTTCTCTTTAATTGAACATAAGTAATATCGAATAGATACAGACACTAAGTTGGTTCGAAAAATCTAAGCGTGACTCATACGGATGCAAAATTTCTGAATTATTTTTTAAATCAAATCTCTGTAGATTGGAGTATCTTTAACAAATGGAGATTAAGTCGCTGGTGTTTTCTGACAATGGTTTAATAGATAGTAAAATACAGTAATTAGAGTATGGAATATTGTGAAATTCAATAATCTCTTATTATCCAAATGAAAAATTCCAGGAATGATTTTCCATTTAGTAGTATTTGTATACTACAGTAAATTCTAAAAGTCACTGTGGTCTAGACTACGGATGTAGATCAACGTTGGAAGTTCAGAACAAAGTTGGCAGAACACAATTTAGCAGAACTTTTTTTTCATAGGTACACGATTGTTTTCTAATTCGCGTTTTCCAATCAAATTAAGCGGGTACCAACATATGGCGTAACGCACACCCTGCACAATCAGTTCATTATTAATCAACTGTCATGAAATGACTGTCAGTAGAATATTACTTTATTAGAAAATCCTAGGAAATAAGGTTTGTTATTTATAAATAATTTTTCGAAAAAAATCTGTCAACAATTTTAGTGAATTAACTACCTTCAAACGTCTTGTTTCACCTGATTAAACTATTAAATTGCGCGCTATTATATTAGACAGCGTTTCTCTTTCTATTCATTTCTCGATTTGAAATTTGTAAGAAAACGAGAAATGTAAATACAAGGATTGTATTATAAAACGTCTTAATTTTAGGCATAAATATATTTTTCCGATTATATCTAATGAGCATAGGAGATTGGTGGAAAAAATGTAAATTAAGACAGTTTTTTTAAGCTTTTGAAATAAAGTTTCCGATGCAGTTAGGTGATTAAAATACGTTTCAATGGTAACAGTATCTGCCAGGATGAAAATACTTGAATATCGGAAGTTAGTTAAATTAAACAGTTTGACACGGGTAAAGAACTGAAGTAACTCTGACATAAATTCCCGTTGTCCGCACTGCGAAGCTCCGACGCGTCGTCGTGGTATTTTGTGTTGAGCTACGAACCTGCAATATCGTATTTCATCACAATCGCTATAAAAGATTAAATAAACGACCAGTTGTTCACAATTCCTTTCGGTAATGGCTGTACAGATTACCTTCATATCTCCTATCTTCAACATCCCGTATTTTATTTACCTGTTACCGGTCGCGATGTGGCAATTCACAACAATTTTATTTCAGTAATTCAGCGTCCGATCAAAACAACCGGATGTGACTGAATCGAAATGAAAGGGGAGAAAAAAAAGAAACGTTACACGAAATATGTCTGCCACTTAGACCGGTTTTGGTGGACACTTAGGATCAAAGGCAATACAAATATATGGCGGTTGATTTTTTTTATTTTCTGTTTAGAAAACGTAGTAATAACTTGGTCTGTTGGAACATCGACTACACAAGTCCCGATGAGAAGCGTTTCGTATAAAACCCACTGTATTTTGATGAATTTTATGTAAACTGCTCATTATCGACTATTGTAAAACATTTTATGAGATTTCCATTAATATATTTATAATATTTACGGTTGTTTTATGGTTACCTACATCAGTAAACTCCGACGTTGTTAAAAGTTTTGTATATTTGCATTTCCTTTACCCTGCTCGTCGTACTGGTAAGAGTTTTCCTTCTTCGCTGATTACTTTCACTAAATTTATAGAAATTTATTTCCCGATACAATTCAATTTATCTTATTATACATTGGTATAAATAATTTAATTACTTTTACTTTATCTCCTAGTCACTTGAATTACCGTCCTATGTTCTTACATAAATAATATCATTGGGTAACAATTTTATTTCCGTTGCTATATTTTATCGACCCGATTTTATTTTAAAAGCAGAAGCCCCTTGTAAGAAACCTTAGTTAAAATTAATAACAATTAACAATTTAATTTTTTCCTTCTACAATATCCAAACATTAGTTTTTTTGTTTATAATAGATTGATATTGCTGCAATTAAATCGAAAATCACATTAGACAATAATACCATTATTTAAGTCGAGAAAAAAGGAATCTATAGTGCTGAATGATCGTAAGAACAGGGTTGTCTTGTCACTTTCAGTGTCCTGGCTTGGAGTTTCCAATTGTTTCCTAACTACAACCCTAAAGTCTAATTTTTCTTCCTAGGATCTGGTAAACTAGAGTTCAAAAATCTGAAGTCAACGAACCTGTGAGGAACTAGATCAGTCGTTTTATAACCTTGAGAAGAAATACTGAGACTACGACCGTAATTACTAACGTAACTTACAGACGCGATCCATTCACACTGTCGATTTCGTCTCGTTCTTCCACTCGCGTTATGTGAGCGAAATTGCGAGTAATAACTGTAGGTGTTGCCGGAGATGGGAGATAACTCCCACCTATCTGCCTCTCTTCCTTGAGACCCACGCAGATCCGTCGGTCATACAAAGGCGGTCCAGATTACGCTACCGTGGAGTCATCAACACCTGTCTGGGTCCACCGCCAGGGGCAATCAGGTGCATCACAAACCCAACTTGCGGGATCGCTATCTGCTCTGTAGTGCCATTCACTGTCATGCCACCTACTCACGCGGAAGGGATTGCTTAACCGAACACAGTGGGCTGGAATTGAAGAAAAGCTGATAATAAATCAGAAAATTCATTCAGCTACTTACCAAGGAAAGTAACTAAAATAATATAAAACATAAATTCAAAAAGGAGGAGTAAGTTCTTGAAAACGTATATGTTTTAAAATATCCATTGCTTGTATATGGTATGCAGGTATGATCGGTATGTCATAAACTCAGGCAGGAGGGATTGTTTCACTGGAACACAACGCATTCTGTAAGAAACATTTTCACGAAAGTGGCGCTTCGTGCACTGATGTAAAATATATTTTGTATTTCATGACCTCAATTAGTGTCCCGGTGATTCTAAAATTAAGTCGTGGGTGAGAAAATTCCAGACTATGTGACGTACAAGGTCAACAAGGATCGAGGAAGCAGTTAGTGAAGTTGGAGCTTATGATCGACCTGATTCTGGATTATCTGAGATAGCAGATTCGCAAATATGTTTAAGGAATATTAATAATTTACTTTAAATTTCACCTTCATACGATTTGAATAGTACATGAATTGAAACCAAATGGTTTTCCAACGAAACAATGACAGACAGTTTTGCAAAATTTTCAGATGAAACTCATTCATATTTAAATAGGTTCGTAACTAAAATACATATGGGTATTTGGTCCATAATTATCTTAAATTCTTTATACTGAAGGTTACACAATGAGCAGCCATTTCAGCCTAAAGCATAGAATCAATGAAATGATCACAGATGGTGCCGGTCTTACCATAACAATAAATAAAGAAATATCGTCTTTAATATTATAGATATGCTTTTTCATGAAAACCAACAACGTAAATTCTGCTTCTATTCAGAAGGGGAAAAACGATTTCTGCTCTCAAATAAGTAGGTTCAAGATAAAGGGAATTAATGGGGACTTTGACTCTTATGATGCGATTATTCATAGTCCGCATAGTGATCATAAAGAATTGTCGTTACGTTAAAAAAAAAATCCCACACTTATGATTCCTACGAAATTTTTCACTTAATCTATGTAACTACCCATCTTTGGCAAACTAGCAGTTTTCACTCTTTAGTGCATCTGACGTAACTCTGTGCCTGTTGAGTAGTGTTTCGGCTTCACGATGACGCGAGTGTGAGAGTGGAAAGTCTGCGGTCCATTCGTGGCGACCGGGTCAACGGGCCAGTGACTGAAGCGGAACAAGGCCTTGAATGTTTATAGAAGTCCTAATCCTTTCCACAGTTAATAGATTCACGTGTTCGGTCTTCCATTGAGTTGTGCTGTCACCGAAGCTCTTCCTGTTTTCCGACTCGACTCCAACGAATGACATTCGACACGTGGAACGTTTGTTTAGCTTCCTCAAGCTTCCCATAACATAACAACGTGGCACACGTTTTCTTACAGTTCACTACAAATGAGTATTTTTCTTTAGACCTGTTGTTCGGTAAGAAAGGAACATTTCACGCGCTGTGTTGTCTTAAATGAAAAATAAAGAAGAAATGTCTGAAACTGTATTTCAGTCACTTTTGATCCTCATATATTTTGCACGAATACTTTTGAGAATCAGAGGAAAACCATAAGGGGATTTTTATTTACGTTTACGGTTAAGTATTACAAACATACACAAAATATAGGCTTGATCTGACCAATACCGCCCCAGAGCGTCGTTCTAAAATTATAACATTAAAATAGACAAAAACAGAGTAAGATTCATCCGGATTAGTAACCCCGGAAGAACAGTATATTGTAGCTAAGAAAAAAAAAGGGAAAAATAGACTCCAAAGCCCCAGAACCTTTGCCAGTGGGCGAAGGGCGGCTTCAGGCTGTAGCGTACTCCAATTCAGGTTCAAACCGGGAGTAGCCGTGTACTTTAGCCGGTAATTGAACTATAGAAAGGTTAAAGAGCGAAACGGAAAATATTATAAAAATTTCAATATTTAAATCATTCGTCACAAACTGTCCATCTAAATACCGAATCATTCATACAAATCTCGGTCCAATTTTAATTCTCTTCTGTTTCATAATTTTTTTCTTTATATAATATTCAAAACGTCATTACTAATACAAGTTTTTAAGGGAAAAAGATCAAAGCAGTATTGAATAGGATGTAGCAAGAAAACCTTCCCATTCGCGTGACAATAGGGTGGATGGGTCGAGTACACAAATGAGAACAGTTGGATAACAAAGTGATCAGGTCCTGACATTTAAGCTCGGTGCGACGTCGAACTTATATGAAATTAAAAGTAGCGGGAGAACAAACCTTTCGACAACATGTTCAATGTTTTCGTTTCTAAGACTAATGATCCATGTTTTATTACAAAAGTACAAGGTTCTTGCTGGATCGTTTTTGAAAACGGGCTATCTTCTCCAGGACATCAATTTATAACTCATTTCTACTTTTTCTCCTGTTTTTAGTAAAATGGCAATGGTTAGAGGCGTTCTGTAGCTTAGTTTACGGCGTACCTTTTATTCTCGATACACGTTTGAATTCGCGACCTTGACATTCTAGGTCCAGACGTCTGAAGCCAGAGACTGTTTGGACGAGTAAGAGAAGTTTTGCCTGTCGTGATGGTGCAATGGTCAGAAAACGGCCGTGGCGTATTTGAGTTTTATAGTTTAAACCCGTTTCCTACTCAGCTATAACGTAAATAATACCAGATATTATTTTCACAGTTTTAAACGTCACGTTATTGAGAAAGTCCGTTAAGAGAAAGTAGGGACAGAAAAAAAAAATTTGATGCACCGTAAATATTCCTCAAGGCACTAATATACGTCTGTGGAAGCATCCAGGATGGAGATTTGTAGAGGCATAAACGTGTACAAAACAATAGTTTACACAAAAAAGTACTGCATGAAGAATCACTCGAGAAATATCTCGGGAACTTATAGGACTAACTAACGAGAAAATCTTTGGCGATGTTTGGGATTGAACCAGATGAGTACATTGATGAAGTTCCGACATTCCAGACAAGGCTCTCTAATCCAGCGAGGGTTCTTGGATGGAATTTACCCGCTTAGAATGAGTAAGACGCTAAACGCCAAGCCGTTGTCGCACATTCGGCAGTATTGTGTAAAGTGACATGAGTGAAACAAATATAGATCCTAAGATATTATATTAATTGTAGCAGAAAATCAATGCTTAAAGTTCATACGACATATATCCTACTATTTGTTTTGAATTTTGCACTAAGTGCACAACAAACAAAAATTAATAAAAATTGAAGCCTCTAAAACGTTGCGCCGACAAATCTTTAACGTGCGACCAAACGACAATGTAAATGGGGCGGGTTCGCCTGAAGCTATTTTGTGGGGTGGGGGGTAACACTGCCACTCATGTCGTTTCCTGGGTTGATAGTATGCACTTATGATTGACACCAGGTATGAGTACTCACCCAGACATGGCGAGCGTCGTCGTTGAGCAAGGGCGCGCCTGTGGCGAAGTCGCCCAGGTCTTGCTCGTCCTCGTAGCTGTCGTCGTAGTCCGATGACAAGGACGGGGGCGCTGTGGTCGAGGGGAAGCGCGTCCGCAGGAGCCGGTCCAGCGGGGAGAGTCGCGAGGCGCAAGCCGTCGCGGAGAGACCGAGGACGAAGACGAGGACGAGGCCGAGACCGAGACCGGGGCCGAGGCCCAGCGCTGAGACTCGCATGGTCGCACGCCGGGACGGGACTGGGACTGGGACTAGCCCCCGCCGCCGTGGTCCCCCCCCCCCCTCCCAGCGGCGCAAGGCCAGGGCCCGAACAACACTTCCAGACTCTATCAAACTTGTCCAAAAAGTCAGCAGAACCGTCTTTACATACAACTCTATCGATGCGATGTAACCGCATAAACAATTTGCCTGAAACTAAAATTTTTTCTTTCGCACTCAGGTTTAAAATAAACAGACAACCGTCCCTCTTAAGTTACACTTAAATAATTACGCTTATATATGGTATCTGACATTTATGAATAATATAATCGTAAATTTTACAAATTTCTTAATAACATAAATTAATTAAATATTTACGACGTTTCGTCCATTGCTTAATTCGCTAATTGTTACCTAAAAATGTTGTATTCATTTCTCACCAGTTATATATGAAACTAAATCTTTTTGTTCCGTTGTCAATATATTTTTTTGTAATTTTGTTTGGATACATAATTTTTGCAGCCTTATTTTACATTTTTATATGTAACTGGTTGTTCGTCATTTACCAATATTACAGTAATTAATACTAATTTATTTACCTGAGATGCCCAAACACAACAAAGTAAACGTCGTACTTGCTTACATAAATTTATGTTTTAAGAAATTTATAAGATTTATTTTTCCAATTTTGTAAGCTTATAATTTATTAAATTACGATTACAGCTTGGAATACTTCCTCTAAATACTTCCTTTATACCTGTATCTTGGCTCGAACAAAAATTTTCCTTTTCGAGAAATTGTTTTATTCACTTTTATACAATTTACAACCAACAAATTTTCACTGTATACTTTGTTTTAATTCAGAGACAGTGAATAATACATAAACGTTCCATCAAATAAAGTTCTTCTGTTCACCAAATATAAAATTTATCTCCCAATACGAAAAGATGTTCCATTAATTAAAACTTTAAACTTTGCTGGTCATCTGTCGATAGAATCTGAATGAAAGTAAACCCAAAATCTTTGGCATTTAAACTTGTGATTTTTCAGGTGAAAAAGAATAAAACCAATTGTTATTTCCGCATTTATACATATGTATCTGTGAATAATAAATTGTTGTGTATGTGTCACTATGTATCAGGTAAATAGTTAAAATGTATAAAATGAGCGAACATAGCAAAATTTGAAATGCCCCTTGGAGTATAAAATCTCGTTGACCAGTGATACACACCTGCGCAGCGGACACCGACAAATCAGGCGTCCAATTGCGACGAGCTTTAAGCATTTAGCATGGTTGTAAGTCACACTGAAAATTAAGAATATATAATGACCAAGCATTCAGTTAACAGTTGAACAGAAAAAAAATAATTTGCACGTTATTATATTAACAAACACTTCTAAAACACTACGTTTCTTCCAGAATATTACATCAGATATGCTCTACAAATAAACTGAAACAAAGTTATACACATAAGGAATAAAAAGTTATTTGATAATACAGACAAAAATGTTGCTGAAATTATTTTATTGGTTTTAATATTTATTGAACAATTTCATATATATTTCAGATATTATTCTCGCAGAATATTTGTTTTCATAATCTAGTTTTTTACATTATTTTATTTAATACTATAGTTTTCGAGTTGTCGTATTTACTAATAAATAAATGTTTGACAGAAGGTCAAATTAGAAGTATGTTCTTCTAGTGTGAGATTTTGATGCTGCTTTTGTTTGTCCTATGTAGCAATTGCTGTCTTTACAGGAATATTTACGTTACATTATGCGCATTTAAATTATTGATATAATATTTGCAGTTTTTTATAATGAATAATAAAGAATTGGTTGTTAATTGGTTGAATTTAAAATATTTTTGTTTTATTGTGTTGATATATAATTGAAGTTTTTTTAGAGTAACAGGCTACATGAGGGTAATCCACATAGTGGCAACTCCCCTTTAATAGCATAGGAAGGGATCTGAAAGTGGGGATGCGGAAGGGTAGAGGAAGGTAGCCAAGGGTTAACTAGGGTCCCCGGCCTATAGTTTAAGGATCCTACCCGGCATTCGCCTAAAAGTAGTACAAGGAAAACCTTAGAAAACCTGCATCAGGTAGGTCGGGCATTGGGTACTTGTCCCACGCCCATCCGATAGCTGGAGAAGAGTTTGCTGTAGGGACGCAGCATTCCCTTCTCCGTACCTCGACCAGTTTAAGAGGCAGCTGGCCGACTGTTCCAATGGGAACAGAGAACAACTCTTACCGTATGCCCAAGATAATTTTTTAATTTTACGTATAGTTAGTTCTTGTTAAATGTTTTTGTTATTATGTTTAGGTAATAAAATAACTCTTGTAGTTTTAAATACGCTTATAAGTTACTCAGAAAATCGTTGGCTACATGGCAACCCCAACAGCTTTCTTACTAATTGATAATGCTACTCGACTTGAACTTTCTGGATGGTTATTAACAACTTCTCTCTCACAATGTTACAGCCTGCTGTATTCTCTTTTTGGGGCTGTTATTATTTCGTAGAACGATTTAACTTTAAAATTATGTGGTTAGCTAACTGAGACGATTTTTTATATTCTTATTCGAGATGCATTTGGACTATGTAGTGGCATTATCTTAGTCGAGCCTCGATTCAGATTTGATAATTATTTTTCTATTGTCATTGATGCATTAAAATTAAAATATACCATACTTCTTGACAAGCAACTCTCAGATAGCACGGTACCCATACACGAAGATCTGAAAACCTGAAATTAAGTGGATCGTTATATATGTAATTAAATCTTAATATTTCAAGAATATATCATACAAGATTAATGTGAGTATAATAATTATTTTGTGGACCGCAAAGCTGAAGAAACCCGTCAGTCTTTCTAGGAACGATAGTTATCTCAGAGAACGTCGTAAAGACGAGATGTCAGAAACAAGTAGTGACTCGATACGTTCATTGAGGTGACAGGATGAACGAATCGTGGGCGAGCTACTGACGCACGTGTCACTAGACAGGACTGTTGTATAAGAAGCGAAAGTTTTATGTCCAGGGAAGAAAAAATTTTTATTTGTGAACACAAAGACAATTTTTCTGTTTTCGACTCGAGTTTTCCAGTAAATTCATCGGATATTTGTCACCGTTTCATGAATTTCCACTATTTAATTCTCTCATTTTGGAGTTTGATTTATATTTACTTATTTTTACATTTTCCTTTGTAACTAAAAATAGTATACGTCAATAAGTACAAGCACAATTATATAAATTAAATTAAGATTAAAATACTCGATAAACAGTTCTCGGTATTCACTCGGGTGTAGCATTTTTAACCCGAGTGAATACCGAGAACTGTTTATCGAACAATTACACCGGGAAAGACTTCAATCTTTAAGGTGAAAATAGTTTACCTTAAGTCCTTTTATGGTCACCAAATAAAACAAATTCTGATCGTGGAACTGAGAACAGTTATGAATTGAAGTCCGTCAACTGTTATTAGAAAAATTATCAGCTGACAGAAAGTCATAATGCAGTCAGATGAATGCATCCAGCGAGTTTCATCAGAAAATCATGGACTAGACTAATTTTCAGAAACCAACATCTATGATGCCCTTTAAATCGCAAAATAATTCACATCAATTCGAAAGTTTTCATGATTTCTAAACATCTCTTTCACGTTGTTTTCAACATTACCTGACGAGAGCGACAAGTATTGCACATATAATTCTCTGTTTATGACTACTTTATAATCTATTTGTTATTTTTATATTTTATATACATTTAATATAAGTTTCATAAACAAGGTCAACTTCTTTCCCAATCTATCGAGATAATTTTATGTGTAGTTTCAGATAATTGATTTATTATACTGCATATACCAATAAACCCTATAAAAATAAGTTATATAAATGTATATGTATATATATATAAATTGATTCAACTAAATTGTATGCACATTTAATAGTTATATATATCCGACTACAGTATAGTTATAAATTTATTAACAGCGCCGAATTTCTGTGCCCTTTTGTTATTAATTTATTATTATTGTAAATAAAAATTATTTTAAGCAATATAGTCCAATTCCGTATATCAAATCCCAACCCACAACCTGTTTATTAATTGCTACAGTTCAGAATTTTTAAACAGATTTTCACTCACTTTCTCTATGAAATTAAATCCACACATTGAACAACATTCAAATCCAATTTCTTTGTTCTGTGTATATAATAAATTCGGCATTAGAAATAATTAAATACTGGGAACATCTATACAAGTTTTAAAATCCATTTTATTAGTTATAATTTAAGTCGTTGTTGCCAATAAATACAGTGTCCGAGTTCAAGGAAAAATACAGAAACTAATGGCCGTTAAGTTATTGCAACCATTGAGTTACATAATTTTCAATATTGTAGCTTGTTCGTTTACCTTACGTAAATTAAGAGTCGCCGTGACAGGCAATTTTCCAGTAACGTACGATCACTGGACGCATTTAGCGAGGTAATTCATGTGTGTTATTACTCGTGGAGCTTATATTAAGTCCAATTTGGATGCGGCGAAAGCTAAGAGCGGATGTGGCTGTCCATCTTTCCCGGCCATCTGCAGGTAATGAGGCTTATTATGCGAGCATACGGCACACATATCTTCCGTGGTTTATTAGTCCTCGCGCTGCTTATATCCCGCAGGACTATAAGTTCAGTCTAATTTCATCCACGACGGGAAGCGCTACAAACTTCAAACAGATTCTTCTAGTTTCTCATTTATATCATCAGACCTCTGTCTTATTATTATTTTTCTCAGTTATATAGTTTATTCGATTGTAATTTATTCCTCATTTGTCGAATCTTTTGTTCTATCTCTTTTACATTTCGGTTTCCCTCCGCTGTTTCACGTACCTATCCCCACTTGCTTTCATTCTCCACTATCGTGATGTACTTTTCTGTTTGTCCTACTAATTTTTTAAGCCCAATAAACTTTACGTAGTTTCACTTTCATTTTCACGCAGGTAAATTATCATGATTATTTAATTATAATATGTTAATTATGTTTTTACTATTTAAATTTTATTTTACGTAATTAAGATATTACAGGTTTTTCTAGGGTTTGTCCTAGATCACTTTTTGGTGAATGCCTGGTAGGATCCTTAAATTATATCCCGGGGGCCCTAGTTAACCCTTGGTTACCTTCCTCTCCTTTCAAATCTCTTCCTATTCTACTAATGTTGCCACCATGTGGATTACTCTCATGTAATTTCTGTCTTTAAAATAGCCTTCCAGTGGTATGAAAGGGGAGTTTCCACCACGTGGATGCCCTCATGTAGCTAGTTACTCTAAAAAAAAGTTTCGTATTTTAATTTTGTATGTGACACAATTCCCTACAGCCATCTTCACGTGATAAGGCTGATGCTGGGAAACGGCCTACACTTCTTCCGTGATATTTTGTTAATCTATCTATCTTAATATATGGAGTAGCCACTCGTAAAGATTTGCGCGTAATTTCTTTATGATAGTTTATTAATTGCAGCTGTATTCCAATCATGGATACATCCAAGCTGGACATCAATCAACTCCCCACAATGTTTACGAAGGATTCGCAATCGTATGCTTGTGTTTTATTCTTCTATCTCCATTTTCTTTTTTTATACTCGTTGGATAATATGATCATTACAACGCTTTTTTCCCAGGTTAATTGTTCATCAACATTGCTCTTCTCTTCACGAAGGCTCTGGAAATTTTCTCGTTATTATCAACAAGACTTTCAGTTAAACAGATGTTCAAGCTTAACATTATTTTTAAGACTACTAGGATTATTTTATCTCAATACTACATTAAAAATTGCAACACTTCTATAAAATTAAAAGGTATATGTAGATTCCGCCTCGTTTCCGCGTTCGTCTTTCTCATGTGACTCACTCACGCCATACACTTCTCTTAATTTTCAGCCTCATTCAGGAATTGGACAAATCCCCTTTAACAGATAAATCTTGTGATCGGTATTCATATTGCTGCGGCGAGTGTTCTTTTTGTTCGGTTGGTGGATTTCCAAGGAGCAGCAAGTGTCAATAATGGTGTCGGGATGGAAAGGCTCGAGTCTGGTATCTGGCGTAGAAGTCAGTCGGGATTCCCCATTCATCTCCCAGAGCTGCCGTTGTCGACAGCAGCATACATCACGGACAGAAGTGGAAGAAAAAAGGTGGAAGTCAGACAGCCAGCTGGGGAACTCGGAATCCACAAGAATGAAATACTACGAGACACCGCTTCGTCCATGCTCGACTAAGCATTGGAGTTTAGACAGGTCACGCACACACCATTAATAGAAACTTAAAACCTCAACATTTACCTGAACCTGGTAAAGGTGTCAACAAATATGAAAATAAACATTTTCAACTTCCATTTAGTAATTTAATGTTTAGTTTTTGAGGTTACGCATTGCAATATCACATTTATGTAACCAATATGAAAATGGTTTATACAGATGCATTATTTTCGTCTATTTATTTATCACAGAGTGCAGTGTTGACTTATACCTCAGTAAATGAACTGTGGGGTAGGTGGCCATTTACGTCGACGATTCTATTAAAAAAGACCTAATCCTTTATCAACATTCCCAAACTGAGTTTTTAAAACCGTAATGAAGCATCTAAATTTCAATTCTCACGTGGTTTTACCATGATGCTTTCTAACCCTATATAATAAAATTTCCTTAAATAATATTTACGAACTTTTTCTGATTTCCCTTTAGTGTATATTATATTGTTCGCCAAATTAAAAAAGTCACTTAAAACACAAAAAAAATATATTTTTCTATTTTCATAAACGACGCCCAATTTACTGTTTCGCCCATATCTTGCGAGAATTTATTAATCAGTATATTACAAACCAAAATCTAGTAGGTGCATTATTTTCATTACACTAATTTATTTTACGTTTTCGTATTACTTTGAGCGATATTTCCATGTTAATAGTGGATGAAAAAATACGTAAATCTGTCTCTTTGTAAATTTTATTACTTTGTACTTTTAAAATTTCATCAGTTATAACCTCTAGTAAGAACCATTTTTATTGTGTTTAACAGTTTCTGTAATGAATGTGGTATTTTATTAAAGCCAATTCGAATATTCCAAGAAAATAATTAAATAACATTGACTTGTAATTTACCCATTAACTTCTAATCAATAATATGCACCGTAGACAAATATTTGAGGCCAAACATAACCCTCGGAAACCGTTCACGAGTTTTTCATGAAAGACGAGTAAACTATGTCCATTTACAGAGAACACTATATTTACATAAAAAATAGAAGCATAGTTTCCAAATTGATCGTAAATATGGGGCTCATTTTAAAGAGAAATTTGCATTTTAATTATTAAAGTCTTATTATACCAAATAATAGTTACTAATACGAAACAAATAAAAATACAAAAAAAATACATTTATTCAAACATTTCAAAAACGTGTATTGTTTCTATAACGGTAAAATTTCGTATTCATGGCAAAATTTATTTTAATAGCATATTGATAAACTTAAGTGGCAGAAAGTTTATGTATTTAGATCTTATCTGTGAATGTCCTTCTCTTCGCAAACCTAACCTTCTCAAAAACATTCCACTTTCATTTAAAAAAATCACTGTACTCTTCTTTTATTCTCATTAACAGTGCAAATTATTATAATTTCCCCATATTAATTGGTTTAACAAAAAATTCTAGAGCTTTTCACTTTCTGCTTATATCTTATTTCCTTCGTCCACTCACAATGGACGCTAATCAGGCACTGTTTGAATCTCCTAAAATCTGCCACAGAATTCTTCGTATAATTATACTTCAGTCATATGACCCATCAATTTTTGGGTGCTCGTGTCACTCAGTCCGACCCACGGCGATTCCTCACGGCTTTTCTGATTCAAGTGCTCAAAAATACACAACAACAAAATTCACTTTTGTTAAGCAGTTAAAATTTAAACAAAGTTTGGGTATTTCAAAATTATACGTTATATTAATCGTACTAAATTCCTTCAATTCATTCCTGTATCTGTATAACACTAAATGATTTATGGGCTTCACAGTCCTGCCGCAATTACAAGCCATTGTAGTAGCTCTACGGATTCCGGATCTACCAATTTGTCGCAACGAGACACACTGTGAGTGGGATCGGAACAATGCGAGGGGAAACGAACTTCCTACTGCTGTCAGTTCAGTTCCCCCAATATTTCTGCGATGTGTGTAATCCTCTGTTATTGGACTCTGAGCTGGCCTAGTCACCAATTATGAAAGCGGCGTCCTTATCCAATGCGTCATTAGCGACGAAAAGCTTGTAAATCACCCGGCCAGATGGAGATACACTAGGCTAATAAATGGCCACGTCAGAACGCGGGTCAACAGTGAGGATGACCGGTGCGAGGATTGAGACCTACAAAGATTTTTTTATTATAATCAGAACCGATGAATTTACGAGACCCACTCTTTATTCTAAGGCTATTCTAATTACCAATGTCTGCTTCAAATTGTCATTACACTTATGCCCTTACCTTACACATTTGTTTTACTCTATTTTGAACCTATTATAAATAAATATACGGCTTTGAGTAGGAAAATTATGTTTATTAATAAAAAAAAAATAAACAACGATTCGTCCTCTTTCAGAACCTCTTCAGGTACCATCTACAATTTCGAAATTAATAACTCAACCATTATCCAACCGTATGGCTTGAGGTTTATATAAGCATTCTCTATATATTGTAATAAACATTTTAGGAGAAATCGACGTCACCACGTTGTGGTGAACAAACAGGATAACCGAACTTATTAAAAAAATTCATTAAAAGGAACTATTATCTATTGATGATTTGGTAAATGAAATGATTACTAACAAATCAAATTTCAATCACAGAAAATTTATTACTATTTAAATTTAATTAGTTTTTATACACAAATTTTTATACGTGAGTGCCACGGCTTTAATAAGATTCTTTAAACCTTCAGGGTCGCTTATCGGGCCTCTAACAGTAATAGGAATCCGCAATGAAATAAAGAAATTTCAAAATATATTAATTTACTTGAATATTACACAATGAAACTGACATAAGAAATTTGATGGTAAGTTTACAATAGATTTTTGTATACGCTAATCTTTCACTTCACCAATTATTTTAACTTTTGAGTTTAGACCGAAAAATATTTAAATTACTTTAATTAAACAGGCCGTAGTATTTCACTTTCTACACAACGAAAGTCAGTATACGGCATTAAATGCCAAACACAGCACGGACAATCATCAGTTGTATTCCAAATATTTCGTCGAACAGTAATAATGTTCGATTCAACTCTCAATAAATTGTACCAATGAAATCAGTTCAAAAACAGCCAGTACAACTTTTCACACAAAATTTATACTTATCTCCTTCAATCTCTAACGCCAACAAACTCAATAAACTGTCTTTTACTCGTCGACTTTTACATGCAGACTCATTAACAGGGTCTACAATCAATCCTAATAAGCAGTCCTCACTGTCTGGCTGCCACGTACAGAGACAAAAAAAAAACATTTTCCGATCAGCCCGTATCGGAGACTGTGACCAACCTCCTCTGGTTAGTTTGTATCGCAGACGGCACTTTTCTTCAAAGCTTTCAACATTACATATTGCAGACAATAATACTGTCTGAAAGACTTCACATTCTTACGCAATGCCTACAATACCCGGGCCATAATATTACGCTGACAACACAAATATTAAATAATTTATAAAATCCTTGCATTACATATAATGATGGTCATTACAATATATATTTAAATATAAAAATATAAGGTTTTTTACACTTTACAGAAATTAGATTGATGCCTCTTCAGTTTTCTGTGAAGTTCATTCATAGTTATACCAACTCATTCAGAGAAAAAAACATGTAACATAAATGTTCTGTATCCATACCCCAATAGAAAATATTGTTCGCTGTTCCCCCCTTTTGAACTGATCATCTAAAACCTTTTCTTTTTGATAGGCGGTAATTTGCACTATCCAGGTGGAGTTGACACGTTCCTTCTTGAATAGCGGCCAGAAGCAGTCATCGCTTAAGATGCAATTCACGTATTCATCCCAAGATCACGACTCGGCAGTTTTCCAAATTCAGTAGCTGCTCCTTGTCGTGTAGTCCCTGGTTTATCTACTCCACTGACGTAGACAGTAACCATATTTTATCATGACGGGCGATAACTCCTAACGGTTCTGTCCCATTGATCATACTCGACAAAATGCCGGCCAGCTGGAATGGTAGGATTAGGACAGGGTCAGATTTGTGCCACACTAATAGGTGGGAGCGGTACTTTACATACTCACTGAACTCTGGATGGGCGTGAGCCAGGTGTTGCCGGTATAAATAAAATATAGACTTACAAGTAGCTTCCAAATTAACCAAAATATAATTCAGTCAGTTTGTCGACCCTATTCGAGCATTTCCATGTAGTACTTGAACTTTTTCCACTACTTCGTCAAGCGAGCACTGAATCTTGTCCAAATATAATCCCAGAATCGTGTATTTGTTCAAGGACTAGAATCTATTTAACAAAACTGTCAAATACTATATACAAAATATGCACTTTTAAATTATGAAAGTATATTGAATGTTTACGTTCTAACAATCAAAATTGTATGTATATGAGATATAGATATACTAACCTTGAAAGGATTTGATACTTTATGAAATTTTTACTTGGTTAGAAGCCGGAGAAGATTTTATTCACTAAAAATTAAATTTATATTATATTTCATATCAAATTTACTATGAATATATATGCATATTTATTAAATAATGGCATGAGAAAAAAATTATTTTTTAATTTTGTTAAATAATTTCACAAATAATTCCATTGAATTCACCATATTTATTTTAGATTTTTAAAATTTCTTGTATTATAATTATTTTGAAGTATTAAAATGAAAAAATTTACGTCTTATTGAAAATAATGAATAAGAAAGATAGCCAATATAGACAAATGTCTGTATTGACTATCATTCTTAATCATTTGGAAGTATTATTTCTTTACCTATTAAGTTCAATTGTTTGTTAACTTTTGAATAGTAGCAGTTTATAGAGTCTCAGGAAATTTTATGGATAATATTTCAAGTTTTAGAAAGTTTCAAACATTACCAAAAGATTTTAATTTTCTTATTCATTCGCTTTGCTAACATAAAGTGTAGCACGTAGCCTATATTAGCATGTAGAGATCAGTATTTTAATATTATATAATTTCACAATTAAAATTAATTATATACTATGTAAAAGAACTATTTTTTGGAAGTCCCATGCTCTTATTTTTAATCATATTAATTCTATTGTTTCTATTTAACGGGAAAATATTATTTTATTCTTTATTGGTCAGACCAAAAATATAACGTATATTAAACAAATTGCTACGTATTTTTATTCATCTCTTTTTCGTGTGAAATGTGTAAACGCATTTTATGTTCCCATAACAAAATTATTCCGTATACACATTAATTTTAAGTTGAAACGACTAATTATTAAAGCCTTAAATGAATATAAATGTTTACCTCAATGGATTTTCGTTTGCATATAATTTTAAAAACGATAAAAAAAAGTAATATTTTGTATGCTTGAAGTACAAACTCATCTGATCTGTTATATGTTGTGTCATAATTTAATATGGATACGAAAATCATTCATTTGAATTACTTAATTAAAATATCTCTATAAGTAAAGCCGGTGTAACGGTGTATTAAGTCGACTAAAGATTTAATGCTTCTTAATATGCTATATGAACTCTAACTGCAGTTATACCCTTTGATGAGGCACGAGGAAAGTAATGAACAAATGTGTTTAAATAACGAGACCTCTGTGATCTAGTCATCATGAATCATTGTGTTGTCAACAGAATTGCAAAATTTCAAGTCCATCAGACGAAGCTTCTGATTAAATAATTTATATGTTTTATTGATTTATTATCATACAGAGTGACAAATTTTAGTTCAATTGTACATTCGAAAGTGAACGAATAATTGATTACGACATTTAGACACAGAGAAAGGGAAAAAAGTTAAATAAAAGAGTATAAAATGCAAGTAATAAGCCAGTAGCGTAAAATGTTGGCTGTTTTAGTAAATCCAACAATCTTGGACTGCATCCGTTTCAGGTATGAGTATGATGTGCGGATTCAAGAACGATGGTACCCATCTTATACACAGATGCAGCGAAGAATATTTATGCAACAGTTGCTTAAGTTCATCATCATAGGATTAAATTCTATTTAATACTATTAATATTAAGCCTTCTGCTAAATGGCAGTAAGTTTCCATCTTCACTTCCCCCTGTTCCGAGCTTCTTTATCACGCAAATTCTTCTTCCTCCCTTCAAGTCGCTAGTGGAGCTAGGAGATATATATATATATATATATATATATATATATATATTAATTTTGTTTGAATTATGGAATTAAGGAATAAAAAACAATTTAATTACTCAATTATTCTTGCATATTGACATGTTTTACAGATTTTGTGCCACTTGAAACTGATGAGCAATAGTTTAATGGATAATGGTTTATTTAATATCCTTGCGTTGTTACGCAAGAGCATTTGCTACAAGGTACTCGACACCGTTAACTGCTAAGGACCTCCGACTTCGAACTTGTTTGTCCCTTAGAAACATCAGAACGGAAGTGTTCGATTTGCCTTTTCTACAGCGATAGTCGAAGTTGTTTCACCTCGTGAGCACAGACGTCCATCTTCAGCGCTTATCTCCGAGAGCCATCGACGCGGGCTCCTGGCCAAGACGGGTCTCCAATTAAGGGATCCCGGCCAATTTGCCTAATAAATCCGCCGTATTACTTACTACCCAGCAGGAGGGTCGACAGTGTGCCCCCTTATATGGACAGGGGGACCGAAGCAAGGTGAGTCTGTGCCCCTCAATAGGTTAAAGTAAATATGTATTCCGCACTTCTTTAAGGTCATAATATTTAACTAAGGATGAATATACCACGAGAAATTAATTATATAAAAAAAAATGGCAATTGAATGACAATAAAATATTGTTTCTGCTTTATTGTATTCAGTGTATATTATCCAAGGCAAGTATTAACCAAGTGCTTGTATAGCAAGCGTATAGATAAACACGTTGACGTAAATCACGCTTATTACATTGACATTTCAAACCCAAGTTTTTTATAATCGGTCTCAATTTAAAAAAATAATATTTTATATAGTCTGTTTCCAAAACGTTCATTAACTTTGACTGCTGAAGTTTTCGGCAACTGCCAGTCTTTCATATATCAAAACACATAAATATTAATTCATTTAATATTGAGACTATTAATTAATCAAATAAATGATAACATCTTTAATATTTTATAAAATATTTGTTTTAATTTATTTTGTTCCACGGACATTACTTGTATAATATATATTTAACCTCCAAAATTTTAAAAACTCATCCTGATGGAAACACTCATGTGAAATATTATCCAAACACAATGTTTTCATCATTAATATTTATAATTACCCCTTCAGAATTATATTATATAGATATATAAGGTAAATTGACGTGTATTTGAATATATAAATGTATTTACTCTAAAATTAGATATATCGATTTAAGTGATGAAATTTTTTCATTTCAGAAATACTACTTTATAAATCCTTTACCATTTTTATCCTTTTTATTTCTTGCGTTCATACCTGCATTATTTTGAGACATGTAAATTGATTCTAATAATTTCATTTTAAGGTTATGTTGTATTTTCGGGTTTTTTAAAATTATCGTAAATAAACTAACAGTTCAATATTAAATGTTGGATCGTTAGTTTTACTGTCGGTTTCAGTATTATTTTTATAGCTTGTAGTGCTTACATAGTTACATTGGTAACGGTAATAATACGACTTATGAGGTCAAAATAACTGAGTTAGTACTTTCACGAAGAGATCACAGGAAGACACAGTGATCAAAAAGAAATACCATGCTGCAGATATAAAAATAGCAGTCAAGTCATTTCAATCACCGTGTGGTAGATGGACCCAAAATAAAGTACAGTAGTACCAAAAACCAAATCAAGATTTGATGGTAGAGAATGTATCACATATTTGAGAAACAATCTGCAACAGTGCACTAACACTCTCTCAACGCTTCTGTATGGTCAAGTTCGTTATAAAAACATGGTAGTAGAATCAGAACCTCGGCTGTTCAATATATTTGTCAGACATGTACCAGAAACTCAGTGTTGGAACTGACGAAATTAAATACTAGGATAATAAAATGTTAAATATTTGATAAAGGATTGTATTTTATTTGAATTGTAATTGTTAGCTACCCGATGTCTTTCCTGTACTTGGGAATTCCTTCCAGAGGGTCAGCAAGTGCACGTGCAAAGAATGGCTGAGCACGACCTGACCCGCTGTTAACCTCGATAGTGGACGTAATCGATATGGACTACCGTTACGTCGTCCAAAGGAGCTAATTGCTAATTTCGAGCAGCAGATTGACGCAGGTTTCTGTGTGTGCTCCCATAGTTGCCTAACGGTAAAAGGCCACGACGACGGCGAGTGAAAGGCGACTCTCGACCTCACGCTTGGTGTCCTGCGCCGGCCCATTCACAACTCCATAGCATTCATTCAATTATTCGGTTCCCCTTCCTAAAAGTTCCCTGCTCGCAGCTTCCTACTTTGTAAATTATTTAATAACACTCGCTCTTATTGTCACTGAGCGTTATTTGGTCTCCAAGTTATCGAATAGCTGGTGCTTTGGACTTTTACCATCACATTCATCTGAAGGGAACTAAATATTTTATTATAGAGATTTCTCATCAAAATATTATATTTTTAAGTTAGCAAACACTCCTCAGCCTTCTTAGTTGTTCACGATGGAATTCTCGAAATTTATTATAACGAGGTGATCTTGTCTCCGTATTGAAAGAGAAAATTAACCATCAACTGATTGTCCTGACTTCAGGGCCATATTCACAAATTAATGTACTATACAGGCAAAACAGACTTACAAAACGTGAAGTAATCTAAGGTCATTCATTGCGGAAATTCAAACCGAAACCAAATACGTCGTTGGATCGCCCGTCAAAGCCTTTTAGCATTCAAAGTCCAGAAATAATGTTATACGAAAAGACTTTGGCAGTTAGAGAATTTATCATTCGTCCTGATAATATGTAAAAAAAAAATTAAAAAAAGAACTGAGGAGCATTTCCGTGGTAAACTTCATGAATTAATTAACAGTGTTTCTCTTGTTTACCAACAATTATTGTTGAGGTACTCGGAGAATATTTAATTCCATGGTAGAGCATTTTAGGGACCACGATCAGACATAATTGTGCATTATCATCAAAATAAGGAAAGTAAAGTGGTCAAAATGAGAAAAATAAAAATAAATTAATGGGAGTGACAATGAGACTTTCGTTTTTCTCGTGGTGTAACATTTTTGATACGATGTTATTAATTTATTTCATATGTTTCATCCAATGTTTTGGAAGTTTGGAATAAATAACGTATTCCTAAACAATGTTGATTCCAAGCTGACTTTTGTCGAAGCAGTCTATTCTGCTCCTATTGTCATTTTTAAGTTTACTGACCTTTGCTGTTTCTATACACCGACCCGGAAATCATTTTCTTATTTAGGTACCACTCTTTCAAATGAATAATTTAAACTGACGTCATTCTGAAACTCAGCTCATAAAGCCTTATGATGTTATTCCTTGGTAAAGAGACCTTTTCTAGTCCAAAATGCATATCAGAAGTGTTTCCAAGATTGAGAACGCTGGAGAATAATTTATTTGGAACTAGTAGCTTATTCAGACCATGTGGCGAACTCCTTTTTTTTTTCGTTTTCATCTTTTATTTTAGCGACGGCTTTAATTTAGCGAAAAGATATATAGTAAGTTATCTCAATTGGAACTCGCATCATTCCGCCTCTCCAGCACCTGGTATGTCTCCCGCGGTATGTATCAGACGTTCGCTCCTTCGTGGGCGTCTGTAAGTGGCGCTGAACCATTGTTGTCTTCGAGGGGCTGTTAAATCTTTTGCTTCTTTGTGCTGAGTCAGAACTGATGGACCGCAGTTAATTACTTCCGTTGCCCTCCGAAGAAAGTAATTAGAAAGACCTCTTACGCACCTGTCGGTCCCTCTCTATCTTTCGAGACCATCCAACCGTGACCAAGAATGTCAACATTGACTGTAGCTCGTAGGCTTCTATGATCCAACCGAATAAAATATGGTTCGAAGAACTCAACGTTTATTTACATTAATCTGCAATACAATGCTATATGTTCAACATGAATGTTGACTTTGTTTTACCAAGCTCCGGGGCTGTTTCGTCCGAACTTACAAGAGGAAAATGTAGTCAAAGATTCTATACTATTCCGATATTCCTGAAAAGACGTTCCGTGGTTTCTACGAACATAATCGGAGACTTTGTAACTTTTATTCGAATCATGAATACACGGGGTATGTTTAGAGAGTTTTGTAAGATGAATTTAGTTAAAATACAAGGAATAAATCTATGTATGGCTCTTTTTCAGAAACAGGCTTCTTTATGGTAATCCACGTTGAAGACAATAATACCATAGGAAGAGGTAGAAAGGAGCGTTGTCTAAAGGGATTACAAGGTTTCCAAGGTTTAAATAGGGCTTTCTGGCTCTTGTTTAAGGGTTCTTCTACCCAGCATTCACGTAAATGTCTAACCTGAACACGTAAGTTCAGTTCTCAGTACATGTCCCACGCCCTTCCGATAACTGGAGGTAATTTCATGAGAATTTAAGAAAACAATATGAAAGACAAGATGTTGCAAAATACTCATTCCTAAATAGGGCAATAAATAACTGGAACAATTTGCCTGCAAAAGTTTTTGGAGAAAGTCCTCTAATGGAAAGAAAATTTAGACATAAACTGAACTCTCTAGTGAAAATAGGGTAGTGAAGTGAAGTGTATTTCAATAAAGTGAAGTGATAGTGCTAAGATGATGTTCTCCTTAGGTAATTAGTTAGTTAATCTCTATTTTCAGATTTCTTTCCACTGTCTTCTTTTCAGGCCAGTACAATATTAATTTTTTCTTTAACTTTTTCAAAATTAACCTTCAATTAATATAATTCTATATACACGTATTTATAGTTCAAATAATGTCCCTAAACCTAGCTTATATTTTTAAATAATTATATTAATGTACTCTAATTTATTTCATTGTAACTTCTTTTATTCAATTTTAATTTCATGCATCTACCATCGGGTAAATTGACCAGTTGTAGCTTAAATAAAAACAAACATACATTTTCCAGCAAATGACGTTTCTAGGAAGACTAAGACACAAACTCACATCTTAAAAACTGTGCACTTATGTGATTTATTATTTACGTAAATTTATTATACATGTGCAAGTATAACATGGAATAGAACCGATCGCCTACACCGTGAAATTATTTGCACATTTATTCTTCACTCATTTCTTTCTTCATTGATTACTTCCTTTCAACAAGAATAATTCAAAAGTTTTATTTTCTAAGTGGCTGTAGTCATCACTGGGCCCACTTAGCCATAGCTCTAGATATTTATAGCAGGCTGTAATCGTTGAAGAAAAGGGTAACGGTTAAAGGTAGTCTGCCGCAGCTTCCTGCCCGTTCTGTGGTTTGCAACGCCAAATCTTTCAAGGTCATCGGGCTAATGGATTACGCACGAGCCACGGCGAATGCAGGACCCGCTGCTTTAACTACCCACACGCCCACGCTTTCTCCACGTATCTTAACTGCTGTCTTATATCGCCAACTTTTCTTGCGTATAGGACTCCACGTAACAGACCCGGTTATTCGTCTCTCCCGTAAAGTGTTGCGAAATAAATATTTCCCGTAACGACCCGAGGAGGAATTTGTGGCACTGATTTTATAGTCTACAGGAAGGAAAATAACGTATTTTTGCATTCCATGTCTGTCGCTCACGATGGACCAATTGCTGAAGTGAATAACTGCAGTAAAAGGAGACAACTTTATGATGGAACATATGTCATTTTCAATTTTCATCTTTATAAATATATACCTACATAACTGATTCAAATCATCCTAATGTAATTAATATTGGAAAAAGGAAGGTCGTCAAAACAAAATTAACTTAAAAGTGTGTGATATATATACTTATATATATATATATATGTCTGTTTCGATGACTGATTTGTTCCAATCAACGAATCTGCTTACGTATCTCTAAACAGAGGTCGTATACGACCTACTCGAAATTCTGGCACCATAATTTCAAATTATGTAATATTAACTTGAACTGTCTCCGAATAACTTCAAAAAATCATTAATAACGTAACTCCTCTCATTTTACATTATAATTGAGTTCAACTGATAATTTTTCAGAAAAAGTAACATTATTTGACATAAACCATTAGTAATTTCGTAATTACGATGTGTTGTTTTGAAATCTATGAACAATTTAAATTTTTTAACTAACATTGAAGACAAAATTTACATTCAGAATAAACATAATGTTATATATAAAGTTAACTGTTTAGACTGTAATTCTATATACATCGGCCAAACCAAGGGTGACCTAAACTCGGATTAAAAAACATAAGAACAACAACACATGTAATGATAAAAAATATATAGTTATCTTCTAAAATATAATTTTTATTGCCAAAATATTAAAACCTTGGATGAGGAAAATAATTATTTCATAAAACTGATGAGTGAAATGCTACATATTCGTTCAAATCTTACGTCATTAAATGTTAAAATTTCATACAAATAATTTGAACAAAATTTCCTATACATTTTTGTTATAGAATTAATTTTCATGTATAATATCATTATTTATTTCAATAGTCCCATAAACAATGCTAACTTTAATGGTCTACAATATAAATATTACTCAGTAAAATATTTCTGTTACAACCGTCATGACACAAAAATTATATTTATTATATATATGTTACATAATATATATTATAATGTTGGACTTACAATGGTTTAATTTTAATTACATTTTTATCTCAGGAATTTTAATGGGAGGCTGTAAATATTTCCAGATTGTATAGTGAACTATTCCGAATAAAAAAACACGTGATAATATCTTACATCAGATATCAATATCTGCTCATCTTATTTTACATTCTCTCAAATATTTACTTGCGTGCACGTTACATCACACCAGCTGTTCACTTCATTATAATATATACATATATATATATGGAAATGCATATATTCAAAATTGAAAGTTTGAATAATTTATAGATTAACAAAATTAACTAAAATCTGTAATTTTGAATAATTTATATTTTAGCTAAAGTACTTTCATTTTACATTTCTAATTTATTGTATAAATTTTGTTTATTGTTAACACCATAAAGAAATTTTAGTCTCTACTAAGGTATGTATTACTTGGTGAAATCCCAACATAGTGGACGAAACGTCGTAATGATGTTATAAAATATAACTTTCTTCTGTCAAATTAGCCGTTCTGCTTTTTATTCATTAAATTAAAATTGTTAAATTAGCATAACTTAACTGTTATATAACTGGATACATTGTTCATTTTCAGACCGGGCATTACAATATCGGACGGTCAGAAAGTATGATGGGCTGGCAAAAAAAAAAATCCTTGGAGAATCGGAACGTGGTTCTTATTGTTAAAGTACGCGAGAGTTTCACGTTCTAATTATAAAAATCAGTTTGTTCTGGGTTCAAAGGTTACAATTCCAGTTTCCTGCCAGAAGTCGGTTCGCAAACGTTGGCGGCAAATAGGGCAAAAATCATCCGTTTTCATAAAAGTAAACCCGTAGGGATATTAAAAAATATAATTACATGCGACGGAAGAATATGGCTGCAGATCATGCTTGAGAGAGGTTCCAACAGTTCACTGTTGAGAGGTATTCAATAACGACAGTAATTGTGTAGAGAAGAGTTGGAGGACGATGCGGAAGGTGATCCAAACAGGTCCGGGAAAGTGGATTTCGGCTATTCATCCCGAGAGAGATCCAGAATCAATGAACAAGTCATCAATCACCCGCCAACCCTGAGACCTTCAGTCGTGGCCCCATTTCAACACCTACTTTAATGCTGTCTGCAATATCGAAAATTAATACCCGGCATAACCAAGGATAAAGTTTGTCATTCTTATCTTTAAAGTTTCAATTATGTATACCGTTTTCCGAACCGTACCCTCTGAATTACCTGAGTTAAGAATCAAACATGCTAATTTAATTTTTATATTATATTCATATTAATTAACTTTTAGTATCTCTATTCACCTAAAAATGTTTTGTTTTTTAATAAATGTATATATTAATTAACTCGGTTTCTGTTAATTAATAATAAATAATTTCTGCTCAATTATTATTAATTAATTCAAGTATTTTGTCCGAGATATGTCTCGGAGCCGTTACAGGGCTATGGGCCCTCACCGGAAATAGTTATATTTTTTAAATAAAACAGTTATGGAGACGGCTTTTGGAAAACGTGACTGTGTATTACCAAGCATAATTACAGTATTGCGAGTCGAGGAGAGCGAGGATGAAAGACAAGAATAGATGAGGATGGAAGGGCGTTCCGGACGCAATTATATAACCAACTAAAAATATATATACAACAGTGTGAAAAATACATTCAATCTAATAAGTACACGATATGTTTTTCATTGTGTGTTTATGACAGTTAAAATTTGACCGGTTTACGTGACGTCAGTTCCATGCCGAAAAGATATTCAACTCCCCTTATACAAATACAAAGAATAATTTTCTCGAAAAATGTGTATTTCTCGACGTAAAGTTGGGTTTTGCTCGTGAATACGCTGATCCCGTCATCACTTCAAGGGAGAAATTTGAAATATACTTGCTGAGCATGAATTTCAGCTCTGCGTCAATACTGTTTTATATGGATTATTATAATACATTATTGCAAACTATCAGGCTCGACATGATTGTAAGTGATTATACAAGTATTTTAATACCAGACCTATACGAGTATATTTACACATTAAATTTATTCCGTTAGAACATTTTGACGCCCATCTCCAACCATATCATGAATGCAGACATAACCTTACTTTCTACACAAAGCCCGGTAATTAGCTGTGTAATTTTATGACACTTCGTTCTCAATATAAAGAAGAGAGCAATTAAAGGCTTTGATTTTATCTTGGTACTAGGCGCGTAATGGCGCATTGCAATCGGACACGTGTTATGGCACAACGGACAAGCAGTACGTGAGAGGAATACTTGGCCCATGGTCCCTTCTAGGTCTGTCTTTACAATGTGCAACACCTACAGCTATACCAGTTCTAAGCTCATTGTTCCGATAATCAATCTTTCCATTGGGTACCGTTATACGGAAATCGGCATTAAGAAACAACACACTAAAAGCTAATATTTAACCGGAGTTATAATTATTGTAGCATGAGCGGTATTAAAAATTACTTTAGCATATACGATTTGATTTTTTAATAAGTGGAATCACCATTTGACATTTAAGTTGTTTTTCTTTCAAGATTATAAATTTATATTTAAAAACTGATCATTATTAAATTGTTAATTTTAATAATTTACCCCTCATATTTTTAATCAGACATAAATTTTAAATGAAAAACTAATTCTACATTCTCAAAAACTTTAAATTAGAATTTTCTGGAGCTTTCGGCAATTTGTCATATTTATCCGTACAAAAAATATTTTTAGAACATTTATTTTTAACAGGGATCCCACATTTTTATAAATTATAAAGTTATTATATTTTAAAAGTAAACCATAAATTTTCTTTTTTTAAAATGACCATTGTACTCAAAATGTCAACTTTTCCTAAATTTAATTGTTCTCTCGTCAATTCATTAGAGTATCGGTTTCCAGCACGTACGTCCAAATGTACTACTACCTTCTATAAATGTCTCTATGAATTTTGTTTCCCTATGATTAGGGAAGATATTAACTATTTTCTCGAAATCTTTCACTTCCATTTTCGTCCCAATTTCCTTTGTCAGCATTAATTCCCGAGTTTCGCAATTAAAAGCTTCAAATTTTTCCAGATCGCCTCACCGTTTTTAAGTGTTCCAGTGCTACAATTTTTTTTATTATAAAACGACGGTACAACTATATACTTGTGAAAATAAATGGCTTATTCAAAGAACAAATTTCAAATCGATGAATTTTTAAAATATTTCCAACAAGGCGCCGTTTCTTGTGACGCTTCAATAGAAGTTATATATAACACAATTTAAAAAATGTATATAAGAATGCATTACTAAATAAAGGAAATAACCAAGTATAATTAGTACTTAGTAAATGAAAGAAACCATCAATTCAGATGGGACTATAGGGATTAAATTCTTGGTAAATTTAAAATATCCTCGTATTCTTACTAGTAGTAAAAACATTTCCAATGTATTTCCACAATAATCAGTATAATGATAAATACATTTATCAAATTTGTTTTCTACGCCGTACACTATCATCTTGAAACGTGAAGTAAATGTAATATAATTCGATATCAACTATAATATATGCTTAACGATTTAATTTTTACATTTTAAAATACATATCAATCGATAGGTGTTTTGAATAAATTCATTACTAATAAATATTCTGATAATAAAGTAAATCTGGAGTACTGAGTAAATAAATGTTTCCAAAATTAATTTATTATATTATTATTATATTCTTTAAATAAAATTAATTTATTACTTGCAAGTGATTTTAAATATTTACAGTTTGATGTAATTTTTAACCCATGCAGTCATCTGCCAGTAAAATCAGCATATTAACTTGAATATTTTTTTTGGAGAGTGACGGATAAATAATGATCGTGACAGGAGGAGCGTCACGTCACTGGGTAAACCGATGGTATGTCTGATTGCATTGGTTGATCTTCGTGCGTTTTGTTGGTTGAAACACGATGGGCGACGAAATATACGAGGGTGAATCAAACATAAACAATACTTATTTTTTTAAACATTTATTTTGATTTTAAACGCACAAACAATCATAGTTTATTTTTCTACATAATCTCCTGATTTATAAACACATTTTTCCCAGCGTATAGGTAATTTTTTAATTCCTTCCACGTAAAAAGAGTCAGGTCGTGTTTGTAGCCAATTGCGCACATATGCTTGAACTTCATTATCGCTGTGGAATTTTTGCCCTCCCAAAGCTTCCTTGAGAGGACCAAAGACATGGAAGTCGCAAGGAGACAGGTCTGGACTGTATGGAGGGTGTTCCAGTGTCTCCCAACCCAGTTGCTCCAATTTTTGTACGGTCAGGGCTGCTGTATGGGGGCGAGCATTGTCATGGAGGAGAATCACTTTTCTCATCGGAAGGTCTCGTCTTTTGCGGCGATATGCAAGTCTGACCTCGGTCAAAATTTGGCAGTAGTATGCCGCATTAATTGTTCTGCGCTCATGCAAAAAATCAAGGTGCAGCAGGCCACGCTGGTAAAAAAAAACGGTAGCCAAAAACTGGGTTTCACTGGTCCGGTCATGGCTCTCATTTTCAACACGTTCACGGCCCTCCACGAACTGTTTATGCCAAGCAAACACTCTAGCTCGCGACAGCGTCTCTTCCCCGAACTGTGCAGTCAATCTTCTCAAGATTTCGGCCGGTTTTACACCTTCTGCAGCTAAAAACTTGATAACAATACGTTGCGCAATAGAGGGAGGTACCTCCTGCTCGGACATCGTAACGATGGACACTGAGCGAGTCTATGATGATGAGTCACGTGATTCCCCCACTCCTGACAAACCAAACTAACAGCCAATAACAGCGTTTAAAATTAAAATATAAATATAAATATTTAAAAAAAATAAGTCTTGTTTATATTTGATTCATTCCTCGTATATTAAGTAAAGCGAATAAAACATTCATGCTCCAACGCTGTATCCCTTCCCTTAAAATTTTTTTGAATATTTTTGTTATTCAATAGATAAATTTTCTCGCCTCTTTTAGTTGAATGTTCCCTTTATTTCTTAAAAATCAACGTCGACTACGATGCTTGATCACATTTATTTCGCGTTCGTTATTTATGCGTCACACCTTCACAGCGCATCCTATTGGACCGAGTCCAGACTGTAACCCAGTCTTCCGTGTTACTGTTATTTTATGGTTGCCTCTGTGTAGAGTCCACTATGCACACCAATCACTGACTGACCAGCAGCGGTCATTTTAAAATGGCGTCGAGCATCGTAACATAATTTTAATGCGATGTGGAAAATCATAGGCTTGGTGGATTCATTTTTGTGTTAATTAATTTATAATTCCATTTAGAGGTTGTGTAACTAAAGTAAATATTATTATAAGATGAAAACTACTGATCATGTATAATTTTCATGTAGCTTTAAATTTGAGAAAATGTAACAACTTCCTTTAAAAAAATGATACAAGTTTGCTGATTTCATTTTCAGCAAATAAAGTCTTTTTATAAATATTTATTTAATAATTTATAATTCATTTAAAAGCAATGATGGTGCATATACCGACAAATATTATTAAAACACTTATAAACACGTGGCACAAATTATCAAATACTATTATAAAATTCTATTTGTTAAATAAAATTTTTTGATGTGAAATACAAATTCTCCCACTTGTTATACTGAAAAATAAATTCATTTTTAACATGAAGTAATTTTTATAGTATAGTTCAAATTTCTTGAACTGAAATTTCGTACGTGGTTTGCGACTCTTTTCACAGTAAATAAAAATTAAAATAATGCTTCTATTTGCTTTGAAGCACCGAAAGACATATCTCTGACATTAATAAATATTTCAATCTATTATTTAAGCCTTCATTTAGTCTTTTGTATTGAAATAGCATATTATTTTTAAAATATTCAGTTCAAAGATAATATCAATGGTAATTACACGGCCGAATTGCCTTGCATTTGCTCGCTCATTTAAGTGTATAATGTGGAGTAATAACGTCTGTCAACTGGCAAAGTACCGAAGTCCAACGTGAAGCAGCGGTGTGGGAAACGATCGCTCACGCTCGTGGAGACCAGCACGAGTGCTTTCTTGTCACGTGGACCATTAATTGTGTTCAAGGAATGGAACGTTTTGGTGGATTCCTGCACAGGTGTGTCCCACGGGAGACCTGTCTAGTCCCGTCACGTCACCACGACGACATGCGCTCACGTCACCACCTCCGTGACGTATGTCTTGTCCCCGAAAAGAATACTACTTACCGCCCTGCCTACACGCCACCCGGACGTAAGGCGCATGTTAAAATCCTCGGCCCACCTCTTACACTCCTCAAATGTCTGCATATTGTACCTCTACTCCTCCAATAATCACTATAGAGAAAGTTCATACGTAAGTATGATATCAATGGACAGCATTGCACTTGTCCCCGAGGGATAGGTGGGGCAGTGAAATAAGCGTAGAGAAAGTGGATGGACGTCACCCTGATAGCATGTAGATCAAATGCAAATTTGCTAAACATTGCTCCATATATAATAGAGAAATATTTCTAGTCTAATGACTAATGCATCACCTCTCTACATAACCTATTTTCTATTAAGTGAACTTAAAATGCAATTATAAATTAATAATCTGTGCGTAAAAAATTTTTCTTTGTCTGTTTATTTAACAGATAGATACAATTTTTCAATGGCATTTGACTATTTATGCAACGTGTTTATAAATAGAGTTTTATAGTTTGATACATGTATGCTTTTAAATACAAATGGGCAGTAAAAATATCAAAATGTTATTTTATCGTTGAGAAATTTTTTTTTAAGAAGCAGGCTTCATCCGGGTCATCAACTTTGTGGTCTCTCCCCTCTAATAGCATTGGAAAGGATAGAAATGGGGAAAGTGGAGGGGAGAACAAGGAATCCAAAGGTTGACTAGCGCCCCCGGGCTATAATTTAAGGAAAGTAACCGCAAATTCGCCTAAATTTGACGCAGTGAAAACCCTAGAGATACCTACATCAGTTATTCGTGTTCATGGTACTTGTCCCACGCCCTTCCGATGACTGTAGTAAGTTTAATGCGGGTTGCAACATTCTCTCCTCCATGCCTCGGCCAGATTAGGAGGCAGCGGGCCGATTATTACGGTGGAAACAATGGACAATTCTTGTGGTATGCCCAACGAGACCGTAAACCACTCAAATATTCATTGTTTTTAGATGTTGTATTTTTACGTCTGTTCATATGAAATAGATAATGAAGTTTTCTGGCCAATTACCAATATTTATTCAATTAAAACAACTTTTAGGTACGTGTTTCTACCTTCATAATGTCTTTCCTGCGGAGA
The DNA here is from genome assembly GCA_037074705.1 of Zhengitettix transpicula. NCBI lineage: Eukaryota > Metazoa > Arthropoda > Insecta > Orthoptera > Tetrigidae > Zhengitettix > Zhengitettix transpicula. The sequence continues at coordinate 31,134,564 of CM073593.1, read as the reverse complement.
AATCGTAAAAAAAAATTATTTATCAAAATTATACTACTAGCATGATGAAAACCAAAAAATATTTAGGTAATTGTTTCTCGGATTTCATTATGCTAGTAGTATAATGAGTTTTGTTCAACTAATTTAGTAAATTCATTAGCTTTTTGATAACAGCAAATTTGTTTTTTACAATATCTCCGAAGGAAAGACCTGATGAAGGTACAAATACGTACCAAAACGTTGTTTAAATTCAATATATGAATGTTGTCTGCAATTGGTCAGAAAACTACATTATCTATTCTTTTTTTAAAATGTCGAGATACCCGATGAAAGGAGTAAGATAGCCAAAATTAAGACCCCAAGATGTGACTATATAACATATTCACAATTAGTTAAAAATCTTCAAAACCAAAATACTGCTCTCATACTCTGTCGGATCATTCTGCTATTGTATATGCCACGTCGACTGGGTAATTCGTTTTGTCTTAACTCTTAATGCGATAATTATTATTTTTCAGGACTGACCTTAAGATTCGGCTATCAGACACAACACCTGATGGATTTTACCATTCCAGTATTTAATTATTTAATATGATTCATCTTAAGGCCGTTGTTCTATTTTATAGAAGACTCGCATTCGTTCTGGGTCCAAGTAAAAATTTACGACTTCTGGGGTGTTAATAACGAACTAACTGCGTACGTGCAGATGAATTTGTCCGACCTAAGCACACCGGAAACTGGTGAAATATTGCGACAGACTTCATCGCAAATTTTCATGTCCTGGGTCGGCAGGGTGGTGGAGGCGGGGGAGGCGACAGTGGAGACGCCAGGTGCACCGGAAGTCCAGAGGGGTAGTTTGCATTGTGCGACTGCGGGTAGGTGGATTTACAATACGCAACCCTCATATACGGGAGTCGTAAATCGCACGGGGGCGCGTGTCCCTTAAACCACTACAAAGCTTGTCAAATTGCATTTTACTTCTGTCCCTAGCGTGCTCGAAGAATGGCTTTCTCGGAAAAAGAAGCCATGGGCATAAAACAGCTGAGGCTCAGGCTGCGGAATCAGCGTCCTGGCCTCCTATGTTCTAATTTATTAAAATGAAATTTTTGTCTCATAATGTTCAAGTTTCCATTCTTATAATTAAAAATTTAGACGATTGTGTTTTTATTTGCGATAGTGATTTTACTGTTCTGTTACTAAGTCAACATGGCCATGTGCAGAATAAGAGTAGACTACGGTTGAAGATGAATCTTGCGATTGTGAAATTCTTTATAGCAATAAACGTAAACAAGAATTAGACAATTCTTGGTTAAAAAAATCATGTATAACTTTAAAAAAACACATAACTTAATCAAAGGTGGAAAATAAATAAAAGGGACGCTAGTTTTAAAACATTTTTCATCTTCGTTACTGTTTAATTTATATATTAAAATCAACGAAAGAGTCAGAAAATAATACTGAATATATTTCATCACTTATTGTATAAAATAAATATGGATGAATTCCCAATAAACCTTCAGTAGTGCCGACTAAAACGTAGTTATTTCCTCTGCACCCTCATTAAAATATTAGATTTTGTTACTGGATACACATTTATTTCCATATTAAAGACAATAGTTTTAAATAACCGAAAAACATTTAAATTAAATTTAAACCGATCTGTAAAACATAAATATATTGTTTCCAATATTTGGAATCTTTATACGTGAGATAATTATTGATTTTAAGATTTCTGCCATTTTTTTAGGGCAATAGGCTACATAAGGGTAATCCACTTTGGGCAACTCCCCTTTAATAGCATAGGAAGGGATTTGAAAGGGGGGATGCGGAAGGGTAGAGGAAGGTCTACTTTCTCATAATTTATTTTGTACGAATGGTTCTGAGCTCGCGCGAATATTTCAATAATTTTTAATTCTTTCTATGGTTTCGCACTTTAATAGATAGTATAAATAAACGTGCTTAACTATAAATTTTGTATCTTAATATCGAAATATCCGTAGCATCGCACAAAAATTTAGAGCTTCTCTTAGACTTAAGGAGGATTTCGTTAAAATTAATTTATACCAATAGATAACTTGTAAAACTAGAAGACAAAATTTGTTTAGAGATTGACTAAGAAAAAATAATTGGATGATTACGATAATAATAATGAATTAAAAGGAATTCAACATCGAAGATACAATGCATTCGAATCTAAATTTTTTTCATGTACTTAGGATGAGCTTCAACGAAGTCTGGATATTCCCAACAGACATGGACCTACTTGGTTTAGCTGCATTATATTTTCTTAAGGAAACCTTTATAAGGCGTAAATGTATTTATAGATTTATTGACAGTGATATTAAATAACTGAAGAATCATTTAATTTACTTAATGAAAAAAATTATTAAAAGTTGTTCTTGTATCAATATATTAATTTAGTAAATAACTGAAGAATTATTAAATTTACTTAATGTAAAAAAATTATTAAAAGTTTATATTTTATTCTGCATGTACGAAAATGATTGAAGACTAGTTAATGTAATAAATTACGGAAACTATTTGAGCGAGTTATAAAATACTCAAAAATCTATCCTAAATGAAGTTCCCTGCTATTAAATTATAATTCGTAAATTTTTATTGACAAATGAGAAATACGTATAAAATGAATAGTGGAAAACCACTGAGATACACATGACCACTGCACATCCGATGCGATTTTCCTTCTTCCATTAGACCTGATGCAGGCTCAGCAACAATTTTTTTTACTAAATCACAACTCTTCAATGGCCTAAATTTTAGGACCTCAACTGAAGTGGTAAAGCTTCCAGACAGTATGCGGAGGACCTGAGTACGATTCCTGGTCCGGTCGAGGTTTTTCCATTCTGATACTTTAATTCAAATTAATTTCATGACCTCTATGACTTGAGCTTTCTCTTTATTTTTGAATATAAAGTAAGAAACGCTTCATCGATATAGGATTTAATCAGTCACTCTGACAAATAAAGTAATAAAATAAGATTTCCCATCAAAGCAGCTTGCCTTCCATCACGTTAATGTCAAAAATGTTATGACGATTACATCCCCCCTGAGGGCGTGTGTGGACCCGCCGCTTTTCGAGATTTACGAGGTCGACGGGTTGGGAAACGACGGATCGCTTTATTTGTGTGTTTGTCTTGAAAACGGAAACTCGTAACATCGATTCCTACGAGCGCGATGTATCGCGTTATATCCACAAACCTCCCATCGCCAGAACGATATGAAAACAATCGTAAAGCGTCCGTGTTTTAAGGCCTGTAAAGCACAGTGGGGGATTGGTGTTATTTTTCCCCCCACCATTCCTGTGGGCTCCGTTGAAGTGAAGTGTTGCTACCTTGTCACTCGCGCTTGCTAAAAATACGACAATTTTTCGGTGTGTCTACGTAAACTATAGTATAAAGGCGTAAATAATATGTATTCCGATTTGATGAATTTCTAAATTTATCAAGGGCAGTTTAATTAAAGAAAACTGTGGCTCCGTGCCTACATTATTAAAAATAATTGTCCTTGTTTTCAAGAGCTATGAGTATAAAAGCCTCCGTTTTTGGCAATGTGGAAATAAAAACCAGAAACGCTAATTTATACACGAATAGATCTTAATGCATCTGTGCATCATCAACTTCATCTATATCAATACATAGACTTCTCTTCGTTAATAGCTCCCTTAATTGATAGTAATGTACTCAATGTCGTCTATTTCTTTATTTCCCTATTTCAAACACTATTATTCCCTAAAAGTTTTATTTTTACGTGAGTTTTATATGAAATATATAATCCAGTTTATGACCAATTTCAGACAATTTATTTATTTAATTAAAAAAACAACTTTTCGGTACTATTTTAACTATCTTCTGGTCTTTTCTAATTATCGGTAAAAAAAATTTTCAGTTTCCACGACCGCATTAGCGTGAAGGAAGTGCCTCTGAACAACTTTAAAATTTTAATGAAATTATTAAATAGGTTTTTAGCATTTAGTGATAATCAATAGTCGCTTTTTTAATAAAAAAATTAATAAAAATAAATAAATTCCTTAAAGTTGTTATAAACTGCACTATTATTCCCTTATTACTTTCCTACTACTTCTTGATTAGACCATCGAAAAACTATTTTTGAATATGCCTATTGACGTACAGTGACGCCATAAGTCCAACTGCTCCAGTTAGTTTCATCCTGATTCTTATATCCTGGTTCAAATTCGTTTCTACGTTAGAAATAACACAAAACTTATTTTAAAACAATATGTATAAGTGCTCATGTTTGTAATTATGGTTTATTCCCCAAATATACTTCACGAAAGTCGGTAAATCATGTAGAGAAACTGTTTACTCATTATGCTTTTTACTTTCACAGGAATATTAAAATACATTTATTTTAAGGTATGGAAATATTAAAATATATCAATTAGAGTCTCACAGATAATGAATATTATTTTAATATAATTTGTAGCACAGTATTGTTGTGCATTTTACAATTTATTTAATTTTGCCATAACTGCTAATGATTTATACTACTTTATCGTTCATTTTTATGTCACATATATATATTAGAAAATTCTTATTTTATTCAGGCACAATATATTCAACTGGTCCACGATGTGCCAAGAGCAAAATCTCCTATGTTTAATTGGCAACTTCTGTCTTTTCGCATAGGTTCATCATCAAGACAGAACTGCTCACGGTGCCTTCAAGATTACTACTAATCGTTTCGGGTACAGTATTTATTTATTTTCCTGCATATGCCTAAAGTCATTTCTAACGGACCCCGATAAACTTTTTTGATACCAGGATCATCTCCGAGTCAAGAACATACCTTCTTCAGGATCACTCATGCACACAGATAAATCTTTCGGCCAATGTGATTCTATTCTGTTCAATAGTGAAATATGAAGCAAAATAGAAATATAGAAACCATTTTACTATTAAGTTGTCAGAGTTCTCACTTGTGTTTGAGAGGCTTCAACGATAAGTTCAATGATGATTTACACTACTATTAAAGTGACGCAATAAATCTTGAAAAAATATGTATTTGAAATATATAAACAGCAGATTCATTTTATGCCATACATAATCTAGTAATTGAAATAGCCGATGAGTAGTGACTGTGAATCTGAACAGAAGATTATATTTTATTTGGAATAACAGTTACCAAAAATCAACATTCACTATATGTGATGGATTATTTGGCAACATAGATATTATTTATAAGAATAAAATTATCTAAAATCAACACAAATGCAAGGAATATTGTAACGTTTCAGCAAGAAAATAATTATAAAAATGAGTTTTATATTGTTTGAAATTTTTCCGTATATAGAAGAAACATCCTACGACTCTCCTATTAGTTTCGGCCGATGGCTTTCCTTCAAGTATTACAATCGTCGCGTGAGGAACCTCCTCCATTGCAGGTGTGTAGTCATATTGTGCTGCTCAACGAGTTAAACTGACGGGTAACGGCAATTAGGCGTACTAGTTCGTTGGTTTCCTTCCCTCGCAGCACCATAAATCCTTGTTCCGTCCTGCTGGTAATTACTCAGTGGGCGTCTGTTCTGGCGGAAGTGCGCACATCTTCCCCACGGGGCAACCACCTCGCGAATGGCAGAAAGGGCAGGGCACGGGAGGGGCCCCCGAATTAATTGGGGAGGTCACAGCTGAGCTCCCACCCCTGACAGATCCACTTCCCATCCACTCAAGGAGAAGGACAGCGCGAAATTTTCCAAGTAATCCCAACACTGGAGCTGAAGCACCCATTTCTTGTTTAATAAAGAATTATAATTTTTTTTTCGCAGAATTTATTATACAAAAATTATTTAGTTTGTTTTTGTTACCTTTATATACAACATATATGCCACTCAAGCTTAATTAATTTTACTCCCAATACTGCGTCAGCGGCAGTCACGTATATTGAAAAAATTTCAATTTCGTCCACAGCAACGAAATTGTTATTACAGCAAGTCAATAGTTTCTTTAAAAAAAATCAGTAATGATAATTTTTACTATACGTTTAGGCTTTGGTTAGGAAAGGAATAGTCATATCAAGTAGATAATGAAGTGGACACGAAAGAGACAAAAATGAACAACTTTCATGCAAACCTAGTCAGGTATCGAAAATAAAATGAGCTTTCTGAATGACAGATGCATGATGAAAGCAACAATGTTCGCAGAGACGTTGCTTGATATTCATTCATCTAATTTTTTTATTGGTTACTTTTTTATTATTAATAATTTTAAACTAATACTGAAGTTCTTATATTTTCAATAGTCATAATAAGTTTTGTGATTGGGAGGATAGTTCCGAGAGTCACAATTATATTTGGAGCATACTATAGAGACTAATATAAAATGATACAAGTTGCTCTAAATAAGACACGTACTAGTAGGTGGAATTCTAGATGGTGCAACATAAAAGTGCAAGGACAATGCTGTAAAAAATATTTCGGGGAAAATGTGCAGTGATCTTCTCAGCGTTCCTATAGACCAAATTTTTTATTTTTTTTATTTTTTTTTAGGGTAACAAGCTACATGAGGGTAATCCACATTGTGGCAACTCCCCTTTAATAGCATAGGAAGGGATCTAAAAGGGGGAATGCGGGACGGTGGAGAAAGGTAGCCAACGGTTAACTAGGGTCCCCGGGCTATATTTTAAGGATGCTACCCGGCATTTGTCTAAAAGTAATGCAGGGAAAACCCTAGAAAAACCTGCATCAGATAGGTCGGGCAATGGGTACTTGTCCCACGCCCTTCCGATAGTGGGAGAAGAGTTTGCTGTGGGGACGCAGTATTCCCTTCTCCGTACCTCGACCAGTTTAGGAGGCAGCTGGCCGACTGCTCCAATGGGAACAGCGAACAACTCTTAACGTATGCCGACCAAATTTATCACAATTTTCCATTTTTTTATTTTCTCGATTGTGAAACAACTCCGAGTACTTCGGAACCTGTGCTGAAGATGCGAAAGAAGCTTTTATGTGTCTAACAATTTTTTGAGTTGTATGCTGATAACTGTATTTCCTTTTGTGCATAAAGTTTTGACAAAATCGTAGACAAACAGGACTCAAATTTTCTGAATTTAATGCAGCCTAAAACAAGAAGGATGAAAAATTTTATATAGCTCATACGACCATATATTACAATTAACTGATCAGTATAGTCAAATAATATGTTCGATTTTATCTACCAATTTTTTATTTATGGGATTAATTAATTTGGAAGTCAAATTTAACATTTCATAGTTATTTATGAAGCTATTGAAAAAAGAAGAAAGGGGACAAGAGGATATTCGTATTGGGAAACTGCGCAAAAAGTTCAATACTCGTAAGACACCTTGTAATTGGAGCAGTTATTTTCTTTAATAACCAAAAAGGGTCAAGGAAAACTGGTGTAGCTTAAAGATTGAAGTCTATCCCGGTGTAATTGTTCGATAAACAGTTATCGGTATTCACTCGGGTGTAGCATATTTAAACGCGGCGTTTCGACGACTAAAATCTCTGTCGACATCTTCTAGGCGAAGTGACTTCGAGAACTGTTTAACGGTGTGTAGCTTGTTGCATCAGGAAGGGGCAATAAATTATTGTTACGAAGAGTGTACGTTTCTGGACAGACAAGGGTTGTTGTTCTCTGCGTAATGTAATTATATACGAGACCCACATCATCATACCATATCACGGTATCCTTATATTACGCATTGTGCTAAAAAAAGATATCATGATTCGAATTGCATCGAAATTTATATTTAGCACTTGCTGTGTGCTGGGCGTTGTCCGGGTATTTATTTAACTTAACCCGGGATAAGGAATAAATTCGACAATAATCTCTTCGTAAAAATTTCATTTAATCAACATGAATAGCGCCAGTGTTTGGAACATTTACCCATTCACGTTCCCGCCCAAGCCTAACCTTTCAAATAAACCTGGATTTTGACTGAATGTATTCGGGAATTCTCCAACTACATAAAATAAAAGTGTCTAAAATAACGACGAATTAAAACAGTAAATATAATCGGTAACTTATTAAAGTCTAAAACTACTCCTGATACCTTAAAGGACTAAAGAAATACAACCTTTAACTAAATAGATCCCAAAATACAGTTGGTACCCTAATAAAATAAAATAAAATACCCTGTAACTTAAGGTGGTCAAAACTACTTCGGGTAACGTTTTGTCAACCGCGTCCACCTCCACGAAGTGGAACCACCTAGGTTAATGTGAGAATTAAACTCAGCGACTCCTATAACCCCGGAATCCACACTAATATAGGTATTTTTATGATTCGTTTTTATGTAAAACCCCTTCCAACAACACCCGTACTTCCGTCCCCTTCCATTTTGGAGTTGAAATAAAGCGACCCCGACAACATTTAACTCGACGCTAATAATAGCCGTTTAGGAATTCCTCCCCATCCCTAGAGGCGGTAGGTCTGTCTTAAACCCTCAGTGTGTGTCCCTGGATCGTAAGTAACATGTGTATAAAGTTTGGTAGAAACTGATCTACAAATTTAAGATTGTAAACGTAAATTTGTTTCACCTCTACACATTAACCAGTATGGTAAATGTCCGAATTAAACTCAGTGACTTCCATAACACCATATTCAACACCAGTCTCCGTTTTTTACTCATTACTTTATGTAACGGCCTTTCACCCACATCCTTCCACACCCCAACACCTAAACTTAAATGACATAATGAATGTCAGAAATAATTTCATTGACTGGACTTGACACCACTATCGGTTGTATCGAGTTTTTTTATGTAACGCCCCTCAACCCGCTCCTTTATTGGTGCTTTAAAATAAATACATACATATGGATAGGAAATATTAATCACATAAACCACAAAAAGGCCGTTTTAGCATGTATTTAAAATTACCCCCATTCTCCCCTTGGGAGTTGCCTAACTTCGGGGCTAACGGCGGAGCTGCACACAACTACTCACCAAAGTTTCATCGCAATTGAATAAATGGTTTAGGAGTGCATAGGGAACTCACAGACACTCAGTCAGACGGACTTTCATTTTTATATAGAGAAAGATTAATTAACTCCATGTCCACTGATTTGTAACATTTGACTGTTTTATCTCTTCCGAAATCACAAGCATGTCATCAGAAACACATAATATTGATTCTTATGAAAATTATAAGTTAATGCAAAATATTCAATGATACTTTGTAAGCTCAAGTTCAAGTAGTGAAAAATCCATTATTAAGTCACAAAAACAAGTCATTATTGGAAGACTTAAACATACGGAGAGTTTGATTGAATTTCGGGAAGACGACAGAATATGTAATAATAATTATGATACAAAATTTGACATGGCTTGAAGGAGTGTTGACTTGTCTGTCAGCGTCGTCTTCGTTTTCCAGCTGAGAATTTTCCCACCAATTTGTTGATGCGAGATTTTTTTTTAACCTTAGACACCTGAGAATTACAGAGACGTGAAACATCATCTCTGTTCCTGATGTCACTCTTTGGCACTAAATCAGCTCTTGAAATAAAAATAGGGGCGCCACGGTGGCTACAATATTTAATTTTACGTTCTCTGAGTCACGTTCTGAATACGTAACTGGCTAAAGTGTGGAACCTTCCTCTTTTAATAACATGTACTCATTCCACAGTGAACAGTTGTAGTGTCGATTAACCTGGTCATATAGAGTAGTGACGCAATTTCTAGCTAATCTACCTCTGATTATTAAAATATGTGTAGGGAAAAGGAATCGAACGAAGAATGTCATAAAAAATAAGGATTATATAGGAAAGAAAATAAGATAAGAAGTCCATTCGTGTTCAAAGATTTAATTACTCAGAGTATCTAAGAGTCCCTACCTGATTAAGCCAAAAAAAAGAGCCGAAAAAGGGAAAATTATGCGGCCATTTTAAGTCGAATCAAAAGTTTATACTTTCTCGCCATAAATCTAATGCAGTTTCTTATCAAGGGGAAAACATTATAAAAATTTGACAAAAATGGAGATATATGTAGAGTTTATTAACTGATATCGAATCACGTGTTTCAGCCTTTCAACGTAATTTCTAATATGTGTTTGTATGTTATAATACTCGAATGAAAGCGTGTATGCTTTGTTTAGAGGAACAGGCTACATGAGGGTATCCACGTGGTGGAAACTCCCATTGAATAGCATAGGAAGGGATTTGAAAGGGACGATACGGAAGAGTGAGCAAGGTTGCCAAGGGTTAACTAGGGTCCCCAGGCTATGGTTTAAGAACCCTACCCAACATTCTCCTGAAAGTGAGGCAGGATAAACCCTAGATAAACTTGCATCAGGTAAATCGAGCTCTTTGAACTTGTCCCACGTCGTTCCGGGCTGGAGTAGGGTTTTTTTTGCAGCATCCTCTTCTCCATGACTCTGTCAGTTTAGGAGGCAGCTGGCCGACTGTTCTAATAGAACCTAATATGCCCAACTACTGAATTGCACTTCTCAGATAAGACCGATGTGGTTGGGCTTGTATGAATCTTAGTTTGAAAGCAGAGAGAGAAGATGGCATACCCGAAGGTAATCCTCTCCGTCTCTGTATGAAGGTTTGGCCCGTGAGAGTTGAGAACGTTTAAGATCTAACGTGTTAGAGTAACGTGGATTTTTAATATGATCACATTAATAGAAAGTTATTCACATTTACAAAACACAAAGCCGAACAGCGAGTAATTAACATATTGCAATAAATCATTCTTGAATACTTTTCACAATATTTGTTAGTGTAAAAGTAATGTTTCCGAGGAAACGTCTCACATCAGTAATTTAATTCATTATAGTGTCTTTGGATCTGTTCCACACTGAAACTGTATTCCATTGGAAAAATTTAAAATAGTGACAAAATTCCAAAATTCTTATCAGTACGTTAAACCGTAATTTATGTACACGACGTTAGGCCTTTAGAATTGGATGCGGTTCATGACTCGTGTTTGGACTTTCACGTATGTATTAATTTTGTCATAACAGTATTTTATTACCGAAAATTGCCAATCGGTAAATATCTCAATTCCTGATACATGAAAATAGTTGACTGAAATGTTCTGAAATTTTGGGAAAAATCCTCAAATAAATATGAAACGTTTATTTCGCAATAACTGACGTTAAAGCAACTAAAGGTGAACGTTTAGGTCCAATCCAGTCGGAATTATTTTGAAATAATAAAAATATATTATTCATTATTATGAACAGGATAATGGGATTATTTTACTACAGATAATATTAATATGAAGTTATTTAATAAGTTATAATTATCTTAAAATTCAGTATAAAATAGGCAATACGACATTTTTTTGATTACTTCGTCAGATCAATCTACATCAAAATCAGTTTCGCCTATTTGACTTTAAATCTTGTATTTGTGAGTTACATATGCATAATTTATTCGATGGCAGATAAAGGATGTTAAAGCAAGGTCACAATAATTTTCGGCACACCCAGGTAGCGCCTCTTATACGCGGTCCAGTTCGACCTTGCGTAGATGTATAATTGTGTAACATATGTTACTTCCGTTTCCAATAATCATTCTGTGACCTACAATTTCGACTAATAAATTCTCTCACTAACGGGAATCAAATAAAAAGTGTAATTTTACTGTAAAGAATATATTTTAAAGTCCCTGTAAATTATTGAAACGGGAATAACAACAAAAAAGGTAATGGCCTATATTGTCTAGTTGACACAGAAATGTCTCACGTCCGTGTCAATATCTGATTGCATTAAGCGAGAGGTGAAAAGTTGCAAACAAGTTGAACAACTTCTGTAAATGTATTTTTTTCTCTCACGTTTTAAGTGATTGATCAGTTAAGGTGCCTTCGTGACAAGAGAAATAATTATGTCATATTTTAAACTCTTGATCTATTTACACCTAGAAACAATTATTCGTACAGATTCTTTGAAACTGATTCAAAAATCGTTAATTATTACACAGTGGCCTTAAAATTCACGAATAAACCGTTAAAATCACTGGCAATTCAGGAGGTTCACTTAAAAGATGCAACGTGAACAATTTAAAGTAATTTACTAAGTAACAGTGATCCTTGTAAATTTCCTCTTTTCGGACGGAATTATATTATAGGTAAAATGTATTGCTAATTATCAAAATTCACCGCAGTCATTGACTTCTAATGAGTCAGTTACAAAGTCTCCTTATAGGCGAAGTTCCGTATAAAATAGTTTTTTTACAATGCCGTAGCAAATACTGGGAACTGTCTACGGAATAATGCAGTCTCTGGAGGCGCAAAAACAATTTTGATAAATAGTAAGGTATTACCTTCGCAAGTACAGTTCCCGCACTGTCCCGAGCTTACCCGACTGCAATCTCAATAAGACCGAATGCACAAAATCACAGGAACAGCACATTGGATTAAATATTTATTTAGTGAATTTTACATAAATGTTCAACGTCGATATGAATTTTGGAAGACACATGGACGGTGCGACGATTTATATATATATATTGTAGTAATTTGTAATTAAGACATTGTTCTAATTGGAAAGTTGTATTGTAGAGGACTCATTATTAGTGGATATAGAGCGGACGCCGCAACAATCCGGCAAGGCAAAGAAAACATTGTTGAGGTTCTACGCGCTCAAAATCTACGAGACGAAGAGAACAGTCGGGCAGTAAGCAGCGAGGAGAAAAGACCAAAATTCCAAGGCATAAAATTTTGAACAGTACAGTCGGTCAGCAGACAGCGAATAGAACGGACGAAAATAACTCATTGAAAGTTTTACAGTCGGCAGTCAGAACGAAAGATTGTGGCCCAGTCACAAACATGCTTTCAATTATTAAAAAGTAAAGCAATATTCAGACAAACCAATGAAGTCCATTGTCAACTAAAGCCACGAGATCTACAAATCCAGGTTGCAGTAAAGCATCGAGAACCAACCAATTTGTGTTAAGCCAACTAACAAACAACGCCAATTAGTGTCTGTGAGAGCTTAGAAACAGTGATGTCCCCAAAATTGGGCACGAAAAACTAAAAATGAGACCTGGGCGGCCGTAAGTAGAGAAAACTTTAAAATAATTTGTAAACCGTGTTTAAAAGGTAAAAGTCAGATCGTTCTTTAATTTTAATTATTTAATTATCGATAAAATGAGATCGTTAACTCTTGATAAAATTGAAATTGTTAAATTCAATCTTTAGTATTATTTCTTCCGCAACAAATTTCGTCTATGTTCAGACGCTTTGATTTCCATAAAAGGTAAATGTAATTTTGATTATTTAAATTCTGCCATTTATCAAACCCAGATCAATACCCTGAGATCCCAAATATTTTTGTATTTTATACTTGTTTTTAAAATTTGATAATAAATTTTGTTAATTGTTAGTTGTTAATAGTTGTTCATTTTAAAAGCGCATATATATTTAATTATTACAATATATATATATGTATATATATATATATATATATATATATATATATTTCCATTCTCAACTGTTCTAACTAATTTGTTGGATTTCAATATATATTCCAATTATTTAATTTTCTAATATTTATTTAGCTGTGAATGGAGTTGCCAATATTAGAACACCAGCCTATTTCTTTCTAAAAATGAAAATATTTAGTATTTATTTTGAGCCAAACAATGGGTTATAAGGTTAATTGCTTTTATTCTCAAATGTGTCGGGACTCAATGCAACTGATTAATTAGTTCCAGGCAGCTCGTACATTTATAATCGTTTTATTGCCGTACCTAACAAACAAAAAGTAATAAAATTAAACAAATATAAAAGCAATGTGTACTTTGATCCTGCAAAACAATTCTGGTATAGAACCTGAATATGGAAAAATATTCCATTATTTTTCTCTACAGTTACATAGAAACTATGTAACAGGATCTAAATTGGAATCCTAATTCTTCAAGTCATGAATGTAAGATCATGAATGTAAGATAAGAAACACAAAAAGGAAGTTAACTTGAATACATAAAAAGGCGACACAAGATATTAAACCCCATTGTTTAGTTCCATAGTTCTATTACCGTTCTCGCGAGAATATTAATAAAATATAATCCACAGAAGTTTCTCGGTCCTTTACAAAGTATTTGGTTAAAAAGAAAAAAATGTGCAGTCGTACGACTAAGTATAAAATTTATGTAAACCACATTTATTACAACATGCCACGTGCCAAGAATGCTTCTTGTATATTTCATTAAGTCGGGAAGTGCTGCCACGTCCTCGACGGACTGAATCTTGAACTCGCCACTTTCCTTGGTGATTGCCTCGGTGTGAAAGTTTACGATCATCTAGATCTCTATCCACTGTCTTCTTCGTTATTATCTCGGACAAGCTTCCCACACGCACGAAAATCCCACGCTAAAATAAAATAACAAACATCGTTAAAGAAACGCCTAACAGGTAGCGACGATAGGCAGAAAGCTTAGCACAAACACTTTGTCTTGTTATATCTCATCAACGCTGCTGATGGTCTAGAACTGACGAGGTTGACACGTCATCCATTCGTCAGATTTGAAACATAATTCGTAATTCAACAATACACTAACATATTTTGTGTGAAGACAATTATTTAAAATCAATTGTAATGTTAATAATGAAATTGGATATTTTACGATTCAAATCACCTTCTTGTTGGTGCTACATTTTATTGACGGGGTTTTGAAGAAACGTTGTAAGGGAGTTAAAGAAATAGCATAGACAAATTATGGAATATCGAGGGGTTTGCTGGAATCCGACAGAAGAGAATATTTTATTTGGCATTAAATTCTGGTCTACCAGGACGACCGCCAGACTGTCATCTTCCTTGACACATTCTCTGAATTTAAAAGTGGCATGCGGTCAGCGAATTTCCTTCTACCTTTACCCAAGATTTCATGACCATGACGAACATCAACATCCATCTACTACCAGGACTAGAAACACGGATCCTCAGCGATGCGCGGCAGGTCAGCGCAGAGACGAATGTATTAAAACATGTTAAGGGTCATTGAACTCTGAGGTGTAACTGTGACGAGTTTTCTTCTTTACGTGTCGGTCTATTTTTTTTAAAAAAATTATCAATTTATTTGTGCATACTTTGACGCGAGAACAAATACCATTATATCTTAAGGTCCACTTCGTCATTAAATAGTCCATACTGAGAACTTTGTGTGAAGGTTGCAGTCAAAAATAGGTCCTGAAAATTGGAGTCTCGATGTTGGTTATCCAGCGGCTGTAAATAATTATTTTATTTAAAACAAGGCCTTCAGTCTTTATTCTTATTCATGATAATTTGCAAATATATGCGCATAGTTATAACATCAACATATTATTTAAATCAAACCGTCTGCAATAATACATAATAGTTCATCTGTAGACAGTATATCATCCAGATTTCAATATCTTATTGGCTGAATTTTTTCTCATCGCGTTGTGGAAATGACCAACATAGCCGACAGGAGATCAGTTTTTCAGAAGTTGGAGAGATATACTGTAACACGGGCAAGTAGCTTCAAATTATTTGTAGGCAGAGTTTCTCCTATTGTTGGTCCGGCCATACGGCATTGTTGGCAAGTAGTCTTGACTGCGGAGTGATGAAAGAAAGTCGAGAACAGTCAGAGGTTTTTGTGGATTGATCTGAAGCGTGGCACGTAAAAATTAATTTTATATTAATAGAGCTTTCAAAAGTAATATTAAAGCAATTTGAGTTAAATACGAGAATATTAATTTCATCGAGCATATTAAATGTGGTAGGAATTATAGCTTCGAACGTGTTAATTGAGTCAAGCCACAATTAGAGTAGAATCGAAGGAAACGAGTGATAATAGTGAGAAAGTGAGGTGATTAGGGCCAAAATGCAGAGCAATATAATTTGATTACATATTTCAAGTTCTTGTAACAGTGGCACGCAAAACCGGAAGTCACGTGCCCTTGATCACCAAAGAACGACGATACAGAAAAGTAACTACAAAAAAAACTAAAAAAAAACTAAAAACTAAATTTCAATTGAAATTTTGTTTTATTCCACAGTAACTGCCAATTTCTCTCTCCACTGGATGAACCTGGGATTAGGATTTCATGCTAAACTAAAATTTTTCATAAGTTTTTGTTCTATTCCTTGTAAATAAATCTCTTTTAACTGTAATGAAAACTTTTCTGTTCAATGTTATCATTAATAGTACCCACCCTGAAATAATACGTCATGTAATGTCAAAGAAAGTGAGGGCTCTCAATTAAAACGTCATAGGAGAAGTGAAGTTATTCAGTAAACATGAAGTTAGTCAGTAGTTGGAAAGTTATTAAGTAGTCGTGAAGTCGAAAAGTAGTTGATTGTAGATAGTTGAGACAGTAAATTTGCGAGTCGTGAGAGAAATTTGAAACAGTGTCACCCTCTTCTTCTTGGAAAGCAGAAGCATCAGGCGAAACCTTCGCGCTAACTGAGGAGCAGATACCGTAAGGAACAGGTAAAGTAAAATGAAGAAATTAGCAGTATAAAATGTACAACAACCTAACACAATAGCTGGAACTTTCTGGGGAACTAATACGCTTGTGTTTATACCGAATTACGAATTCGTTTATGCAGCTGGAATATTTGAAGACCAAATGTGGCTTACTTGATTGAATTATTGTTTTGCTACAATTCTACTCTGATTTATTCGATGAGAATGAGTTACGCATCTATATCGACCATGTAAAACTAATTCAACGAACACAGTAACGTGTAGAGCAAGACAGGTCATTAAAACGAGGCTGACCAGGATTCGGCCGTCCGTCGTTACGGTGTCTTCACATACGAGGCTAAGGGAGAGGAAAATATTAACTCGTTGGCGACTAACGGACGAATATAGCAGCTAATAACTTTCCATCAAGTTGTCAGTGCGGCCGATCGAATTATCTGGGAGGCTGTTGCAACGGGCGCAGACGGTAATAATTTACTCTGACAGCAAGACGAATGGAGCCAGACTCGGCTGGCTGCCTGGCAGACTCTCTGGCTTTCCGAGGAATTGAATCTTCCGCCTCGAAGATGACGTCATGCTTCCGTACGTATAATCGAGACCATACAAGTATGAGCCAGTATGTTCCAAAACAAACATCGGCCTAATACCATATTCAATGCGAATGTCTCTGGGTTCCGTGCATTCATCCAAAGTTCAAGGTCCTTGAATCAAACTCTGCAGTGATTAATTATGGTAGCTTTCTATCAAGCAGTTGGCGATTCACTTGATTTCAAGACATGATTGTGACTCCTCACGATGAAAACGACATCATTTTCAAATCCAAAATGGCGACGTCGTATTGTCCCATTAGCCATGCTGTCTACAAGAACTACCAATGAGAAACAAAGATTCGCGAGAGATATGCGCGAATCACAGTCAGAATGATATTTCTGAATACATTTAGACAAAACATTTACCTGGCGAGAACATATTGTGAAATTTCTGGCCTTACTAGAACATCAAGTTCTAGTATGTAAGCCGATACGGACAATTGGTATCGAACTTGGGGACTGCGTCAGTATGTCCAGTCTCTCTGTTCTCCAAAGAAGTCAATCCAAAATTCTTCGATCAATGATAGACGCTCCCAGGTATGTCCCAAATAAAAGAATCCATAAAGCCCTCAACATACCGTTCATCAATGAACTTATACGAAGCAGGAAACACTATAAGAAAAATGGATAACACATAAACCCACTAAAGCAGCCATTACTTGAACAAACCAACAGAAGGCTGAAAAGACGATTACCAGACCTCAAATAAGTAAAGGAGTCTCTTCCAAGGAAGTCTCGTCTTCCTGTCACTGTTGTATTTGTATTAGTCCTTTGTTAGCTTATAGAATTATAATTCTGATTGCCAATTTAAATAATTTTTTAAAAACTGGAGAAACATACTCTCTCTACGGTTCTCAAATCACTCCAGTCACCATGTCATTCTAACGATGATTATAGAATCTGACGTATCAGAGGAGTGGAATTCCTGGCCAAAAAAAAAGTACGTCCAATCTCATGATTGCTCACGCGCCATAATTACTGAAGAAAGAAATATTAAAACACTGGAAATCCCATCGTTCACCTACAAATGAAATAACATAAGCAACTAATGATGATGTGACATTATGAAAATAATTCATATGGACAGGAAAGAGGAACAGAGAATCACGACTACCTGAATTTGAAGTCCAGTGTTGCCATGTTGTACAGGAAGAAACATTTCAAAATTTCTGAGTCGCAGGCCCCTCTCTCTCTCTCTTTTTGAGATGCTGTTCGACCGGCACTAAGTACGATAATATCTTCTGAAAAGAAAGGCTTGAGCATCCGTAAATTTGATATTCGACATGGCGACACCGGCCATCAATTTCAATTAATCGTGAATTTGTGTAGCCCATTCCTGCTCGTGTCAATTATACATATTACTAAAAACTTTTAAATGCGAGTTCAGAAAACATAAACATAGCCAGTATTCAAATGGAACGCGAAACTACAGATGTCTGCGCTGAGGAATCCCCGGGGCTGGAGAATTATCCGGGCGTGCTCCTTAATTTGCCGCACTGTTTGCTGTCATAATGGGCCACTGTTCCGCTCAGCGGCGTACGTAATCGTAATAGCTCTACCTAGCTAGGCTACCCGCACATCCACATGCAAGCCGTTCTTCATGATTCTCTGAGACATACTTGCTTAATTAACTAAGGTTACGTTAATATCCCTAGTTTCAAAAATAACAAATACGGAATCATACTGCGAGTCTGTGTAGTTCGAAGGCAACGTTGAGATTTTGTTATAATAATATGATTCGCATCGTCGTCTTGAAAAATGTTTGACCACTAATTATATGTATATAAATGTAGAAATTAAAATTATTTTAATTAATGAATTTATTAAATTAATAGTAAAAATAGTAAATTACAAACTAAATATTATAATTTTCGATAATTATTTATAAGTATCTTATATACGAATAGATGAAACTCAATTTGTCATAAATCCCTCTCTTGAATCATACATTATTTAACATTTCTACACTTGTATTCTAATATACTTATTCAATACGGCGTGACGTATTCCTTGTGAGAATGAGGTTGCACGACGATCGTAGTGCTTGATCTATCTATGAATAAGTACGATATTATGGCGTGCGGGGAAACGCCTTAATTCTCCTAAAATAATATCTAACAAATCGTAAAGGAATCATACATCCTCTTAAATCAATTCTCTACGCGGATGATACAAATGTAGTGATTGCAGATAAAAATGTTGATAGTCTGGTTAGAAACGTAAGCATCACTCTGGACAAACTAAATGTATGGTTTAAAGTCAATAAATTATCACTAATTTTAGATAAAACCACGTTCGTCCAGTTCTCAGTTGATGGTAGTAACAAACTTCTAGAGAAGTTCTCGGCTGAGGCGCCTTTTCTGAGTTTTCAGATTGATAGTAATTGAAAGTGGACTCACCATATAGATCTGCTTTCTGGGAAACTCAGTTCGGCTTGTTATTGTCTCAGAATCCTTAATGCAACATGTTGACATCAACACAACCAAAATGGTGTACTTTGCGTATTTTCATTCCCTTACGTGTTACGGCAGCAAAATGCTCCAGGAGCATTGAAATATTCAAGCTGCAAAAGCGTGTCATCAGAATACTTTCTAATACGGATAATAAATCCAGTTGTAAACCGTTTTTCAAAAGCCTGCGAATATTAACACTTGCCAGCGTGTTTATTCACGAAATTTTAAAGTTTGTTAAGTTGAACATGAATCTTTTTCAAACAAATGACGAGTTTCATGATTATGAGACTAGAAATCGCTCAGCATCGCCTTGCTCCCTACCAGAGACGTATTCACCATTCAGGGATAGTTTTATACAATAGTCTACCTTCAGATGTAAAGAAGAATAATAACTACAAGAGTTTTGGGATTCAAAGTAAAAATATTATACTGAAAGGCGCGTTTTACTCAGTACAGGAGTTTCTATGAATTAATTCTTTTTAAAACTGCAAAAGTTTTCAATGTGTTGCTAATAATAACTACTTATTTGCTTAGTCTCTGGTGGTCCTTCCTGCTCTTTTGTTAGTTGCATGTAAGGCCTGGAATTTACAGATTCCTCGTTGCTCTGTTTCGTGAAGTGACTTGTCCCTCGTTTGTTTCTCCTCCTAGTGTGCGTGTGTCAAGTTTTATGTTTTGTAACGCGTGTATTTTGTTTAGTTTTACTTTGTCTCGGAAGTGTTGTTTGCTGTGGTTTGGAGAATTCGAAATCGTGCACGTGCGTAGGGGTGGAGGAGATAAATATTTCCATCCAAGTAATTTTCGTGCCCTGTCTCGATTGTTGGCCTCAACATGACAGAATAGTTGGCCATTGTTGACTACGGAACTGCAGCTGCGTGCTATAACTCTTGTAACAATGGAAGAATCAGTCAACTGGCATTTAGACGAAGTTTTCTAATGATGAAAAAAGTAAAAGAATGGGAGGCTATAATGGAGGGAACGGAGATAAGCTTTTGAAACTGGGCAGTTGTTCTGCGCTCACCGCAGCTGGTGGATGTGATTATGAGAGGCTCCGTATTGCGTTACGTGTATACGTTTTAAGTGTCACCGATCTACAAATCTCATGAGTTCTGCTGTAAACTTTTCCAAGTTGTTGTCTCTGATATAGTCCGAGGCAGAATCGTCGTGAAAAAGGGGCACAATTTGTTAGTGAAGAGTTCATCGAAGCCACACAATTTAGTACGACGGCTTGCCAGCAATCAATCCCGGACACCGACGCCTTAGCCAGTGGTCCTGACTAAAGTCATCGATGCAGTTAACCCGTTCTGCCGGCTGTGAGATACGGAGACGCCAGTACGTCGGTACGAGAGCTACAGCAAACAACACAACACAGAATAGCAGTATGTATTTGGTACGGGCAGCAGATCTCTTCTACGTAAAAACCACAGGTGCCTGAGATAAGAGTTTTTCATGCTTAACTGTAATAAACTTATATAAAATTTCTTTAATGGTCAATATTTTTTTGATTTAACGTAAAAACCCAACCCACAAAAATAATTCTTTACAGTATATTATTGTGTGATGTGTAATTCTATATTTTAGGATAGCTAATTCTTTTATAATTAATTTTTATAGTACCTATTAAATTTTTTATAAGTACTTATACCCTTAATTTTAGTTAAAAAAATAGTATATGTGTTGTTAGTAATATATAGTTCTTTTACTTATGTCGGACAGGGAAATTTGTGTTCCCGAATTGTAGTATTTTTATGTTAACTTCTAATTATTTATAATTGTAGCATTCAATTAGAAATGCTGAAGCTTCGTGTAACACTTAGTATTATAGTTACGTAACTCATGTGTTTTATATTGTTAACAAGTGCAATTTTTAATACATGAAATAATATCAGCTCATTAGTCACAGATTAATTAAGAGTAATTTAAAACATTATAAAAACACTACCTTTTGTCCCTAAATTTTTCAGTTCTATCATCATTTCAATCCGAGAATTAGTTGGACCTCAAGTTTATATTAATGTATAGAACCTTTCTCAAATTTCGATTCTCGTTTCCACGAAATAATTTCTCCCCTAGCTTACGCTTCAGAACAGGGCATCACTACTCTCGCGTGAAGCTGTACATGGAAGTGTCTGGAGAGGCTGAGAGAAGTCTCTCTGGCGTAGACGGGTCAGCGCTAACCGGATTCGTTCCACTCGCAGGCGAGACTATCCTAATTGACGACGGTCGCCAACCTTGCCAACTGAGCGCTTTATCTCCCGAGCAGCCAGCCCATTGATTTGTGCCCCTCGGATGTGAAGAATAACCGCAATTAACGCACCATTTGTCGAGAGCCAAGCAACGTGTTACAGACGCCATCTTTCTCTTAGTTCATTCAGCACCTGTGCCAAACGTCTTCTTTCTCAATTCTTTATGTGAGATATCCATATAGAGTTGGTCCATAACCCAATATTTCAAACTCTTTTTCATTATCATTGAAGCCAATAGCAACAGTAGCTTTCTCAATCTGTTTGTAACAGTCTTAATGCAGTGTATTTATACAGTTTTTCTAAAGTGCCTACCTTGTATCTTCCTTCAAAAAATATTTTATTTAATCATTAGCTGGGTTCCTGGCGTTGCCCGAGTATTTATTTAGGGATCTGGTCGTTTTAAAATGAAAATATTTACGTCTGATTGAAAATAATCTGGTCGTTTTCTCGACACACACTTGCCCGAAGCACGTTTTCCTGACAACAAAATCCCGAATTGCGTTTGCCCAATAGTTCATTATCCAGATTGACGTTTTACTGACGGGTCACTTTCCCTTTTACGAAATAAAGCATAATATTAATATTGTAGAACGCTTAATATGTTAGTTATATTATTATACATGATTATTATTGTAAAGTAAGTTCCTGATTAATGCGTGGAACAATTTCAAACAAACATGGTACACATACCGCTGATTTATGAACAAACCCCGTGGATTTAAAATAATTTTAGCACCCCTATGAATGATGGTGGAATTTCCAAAAAATGCTTGGCGAGAAATAAATAGTTTACGGTGATTTTCAGCTTCATAATGTCACTCTCGATGTTTTCAGTAAACAAATTTCATCCCGTAACGGAAAAAGGACAGCTCTAGGAGTGGGGGAAAGGGGTGATAAATAATAATTTGATATAGTTCGAGTGTCGAATACCATAATACTAGACTCGACACCAGTCGTGGTCGTTGTCGCAGTATTTTTATCACGCCCTTCCACTCCCAGCCGTAGGGATCGTTCGTTACCTTACATCCGCGGGGTTTGTTCCAGGATTAAGAGATACATGCATCATGTTTGGTTGCAATTGTTCCATGCATTAATCAGGAACATAATTTACAATAATAATCATGTACAATAATATAACTAACATATCAAGTGTTCTACGATAATAACATTATCCTTTATTTCGTAGAAATGCACCTTTCGGGAAAATGACCTGTCGGGAAAACTTCAATCGGGATAATGTCCTGTCGGGAAAATGACAACCGGGATATTGTTGTCGGGAAAACGTGCTTCGGGAAATTTTGTGTCGGCATTTTGTACTAGACCCATAGATTTATATATATATATTTATATATATATATATATATATATATATATATATATATATATATATATACTACCTTTACTAAATTTGATATAATTCGCGTGTTTATGGCGATAATTTTCTTGTTCAGACATACTGAACACAGAAAATTAACCCCTAAATTATATCAAACATTAGCAGCAGAGAAAAACACATTACTTATACCAATAATATGTTAAAACTGAAGTTGTGAAATATCCCCACAGATAGAAGCACTTGCTAGAAAGAAAATAAATTGTTTGGGTTGGAATTCTTGTTATATTGGGCAAACTAAACGTCATCTAAAAACTGTACTCAATTAACATACAAATAATTGGAAATTTTACCTTCAAAATTATTCAGTTGTGTCGAAACGTATGTATTATTTTTTTAAACAAAACACTTTTGATTCGCACAATGATTAATAATGTAAATATTATTCCACATTGATTAGCAAAATGTTACATATTAGATAAAATCGGTCTATAATTTGTCAAAAAGGTCTCGTTTACGTGGAACTGAATAAATAATATGATAAAGACAATAATTCAGACACAAATCGGATTTAAACTTCCACCAATGACGATTTAGTATTGAATTTTGTAAGAGTTTTAATGGTAATGGCGGAAGCTTTGTTCTTATTTGGTTTAATGACCCCGGTTCACGAAATATATACTCGTTCGTGAAGGATAATGAATGGCACGTGATATAAATTGAAATAAGAAAGTCTGTAAATGATTACAGCTCTTTACGAAATTAGTGGACACAATTCAGACCAATCTTACAACTACAACTCTCGTCCATTTCAGTTATCCTTTCGACCTCGGCATCTTATTTCATTTTTCTGTAATTGTAAAGATGACTGACAAATTTTAAATTATTGATCTAACTTATTTGGTATTGCTGTGAAATGTTATATTAGCTCATCTCAGCCATCACACATCGTCATAGTCTTAGGAGCCTGAAATTTGCATAGGTTCACGAGAACTGCAATGGAAATCAAATTTTACGAGCTCTCTGTTAGAAAGTTATTTTATTGGCATTGAAATCAGGTCCGTGAAGGAAGTGAGGTTTTTTATACCCAAAACAACAGCACGTGGCAAATACAAATTTGCATTTTAATTTTAGCGCCCACGTAATCTTGGCAGACTACAATAGGTACGGCGGATGCTGCAGTTTTCTGACAATGGGAATTATAATAAGAATAAAACGACGTACATTATCAAGAAAAACGAAATAAATGGATACACTGAGAGAAATTTTAAGATGGAAATACTTCGTATGAACAATAAAGGGAGAGACTCTCATTTCAAAAGAGAAATAGATTTGTTATAGATAGGTAGATAGATTTATTCACCATTAGCCCTCTTAAGAGGAAATAGAATTCGTCACAAATGTACAGTAGATAAATTACATATAAACAAAATTAATATTAATAGAAATTTATATCTGTTCACATTTGTCTAGTCACCACAATCATACACACTATCTTTAGGAAACACGCGCACGACACTTATCACTTCCTGGTATTCATCTCCTGTCGCTAGGTACGGAGGGATGTCGTCATGGATATTTACTAAAACAGAAAGCAGAGGCAGGAAAAACAGAACCAAAAGGGGAAAACTGGACAAACTATTTACATATTTATAGCATATTCGGCAATTTTGTAGGCAAAGCAGTTCAACGAATGTGAGACCGATTCAAAAATTCGTGTACGGAGTAATAAGTTCCATTTACAAGAAGAGTTTTACACTCCTTGACGAATGCGTAGTAGTTGTTGATGTTCTTTACATGTTCAGGAAGGCTGTTGAATAGTGCGATACCGGAATAATGAACGCTAGACTCGTAGAGACTGAGGCTGCGCTTGTCAGACCTGAGAACTGAACGGTTCCTCCATGATTGTCCCCGTTACTTGCAAAAAGGTTCCTGTTGCGTTTAACAAATTTAAGTACTTCTAATATGTAAGCGCTAGGTAGAGTCAGAATATAAAGTCTTTTGAACAGCGGCCTGCAGCTTTCTCTAGCATCTGAACCTGATAATGGTTCGTTTTTGCAGTTTGAAAACATCCACACTACGAGAACAATTGCCCCAGTTGGCAATACCGTAACACATATGTGAATGAAAGGAGGCAAAATAGACTAGAGAAGCAGTTTTGGTATCAACTTGTTGCATCAATAGTCTCAATGAGTAACAAACAGAACTAAGTTTGCGCACGAGGCGATCAATGTGCAAGTTCCATTTTAATTTACTGCCGACCTGCAAGCCGAGGAAAGTCGCATGATCTGAGAACTTATCCGTTACGATGTTGTTGGTTTCTGTTGTAAAATGAACTAACTTAGTTTTCTGTACGTTGAGGGTTAATTTATTGGCGGCGAACCGAGTATTTAGGTTTCTAGATGCAGTCTCAATCTTCGCATTGAGATTATTTAAATCAATGTCCGTAATTAACAAATTAGTGTCATCTGCGTATAAGACATATTTTATGGGTTCCATATATATTTATAGTAGAAAAATGTTATTCACGTTTAAAGCTTTGCTCGGTCACAATTTTGGGATGACAACCAATTCTCCAACGGGACTCGTTCAAATCACGTAACTATTATTTAGATGCTCGAACATAGTAATTATTTTCCACAAGCCACGGAGCTCCAAGGATTAGGTGCGGCCATTTTTATTGGACAATCGAAATCTCTATATGCCGTTTTGATAATCTACCCTTGTGATATAAATTACGTGAAAATTATCATGGAAGACTTTAAAAATTAGTTGCACTTGAATTACATCAACCTTCAAGAGTCACGAAATTTTAAAAGTTTTATTTTTATTCATCTCAGTTTATATTGTCTCAATCTACTTGGACTTCTGCTAAGTATTAATTTACAGGTGATGTACTGGAAGATGAATATGTAATCTTTAATGCACCGCATCCATAAATCGGTATTTTCCATTAAGTGGTTCAATACTTAAACTGCATGATGTAACTCTCATCACTAACTATTCATCAGATACGGTCTACGAGGGCTATTCTCTCGCAGGCAGTACCTGCGAGGGATGTTCTCTCGCAGGCAGAACCTTGTAGGAGAGACAGGAACGGGCTACCTTTGGGGATGTCTTTTCCTATCTCCGTTTTTGAACTAAGGTTCCCACAAGCCGAGGCACCTCGGCCTGTTCTGAGAGGTGTATGTTCCGGGGTCACAGACCTTGCGCATACGGTAAGAGTTGTCCGCTATTCCCATTGGAATAGTCGGCCAGCTAACTCCTAAACTGGTCGAGGCACGGAGAAGGGAATTCTGCGTACCCACAACAAACTCCTCTCCCGCTATCGGAAGGGCGTGGGACAAGTACCCAATGCCCGACCTACCTGATGCAGGGTTTTCTAGGGTTTTCCCTGCATTTCTTTAGGCGAATGCCGGCTAGGATCCTCAAAATATAGCCCGGGGGCCCTAGTTAACCCTTGGCTACCTTCCTTACCCTTCCGCATCCCCCCTTTCAAATCCCTTCCTATGCTATTAAAGGGGAGTTGCCTATTACCCTAAAAAAATACATTTAACGAGACAGAAAGTGTAAATTGTGCCTTAGGATCTCGCGGAGACTTCCACTTTAAATATAATACTGTCTAGGAACTTTCCATTGTATTCCGTGTCTTTGGTCTTCAATTTACTTTCCAAAACTCATGAATGTCAGTTGGAGAAAATATTTCCGGGAACTTAGTCGGATTTTTCAACTTTCTAATCTTTAAAGCGTTCCCTAACTTTCAAGAGGGATCATGAACGGAACTTCAATGGCGTACTTGCTTCTTATATCGAAATTCAAGGATAAAATTAGAAACGTGAGAGATGTTTAAAAAAACACTGGTCGAATTCTTACGCATAAACTTATCATATTCTATTTGTAATCCGAATCATTCTCTGTTTCGTTTTTATAAGGCCATAAGGCGGCCAAATGTATCCTTTTTTTAATAAACGAAAGCGTTTGGATGCTTCAATTCATAAACATTTACAAGTCGCTACTTCAAAGATTCGTTACACACTTTATTTAGTAGAATACGACCCTCATAACTTTCTGCATTACTCGGACAATTATCCCTTTTTCAAATGTTTCACTTCGATGCATTCATAAGAACAGCTTTATAATACAACTGCTTTATATGAAAAAAAAACATCATTCGGACCTTTTTAAATATCTATTTCTGCTCGTTATTTTTAGCAATTCGCTAAGATTTGTGAGTTTTGTTACTTACCTTGTCTGTCACTACTTCACTTTCATTTCATCCCATTTTATTGTACTGTGGGTGAGTATTGTCATATCTATGGATGACAATGATATTGATTCAGGTTCAGAACCTGCATGGTCCAGCCAGTTGTCTGCTGAATAATAGGTAAGACAATACGAAAATAGTAAAAAAAAATAAGCCAACGCATTTGCTGTAAGAAATGAACTGCAGAAGAGGATTGTGCTCTTTGGGTGAACAACTGAAGATTGAAGAGAATCTGTCCGGCAGAAGCGTCTGTTGGCCACCTCAGGGCTAATAAATTTGGGATATGTGGGTGTCTACATCTGCTCCTAGGAACGGAACGATATCCGCTCGTAAGGAATGCGGCAATATTGTCCGTAACCACGTAACAATAAGTCGGTAATTTGTGATCGTGATGTGGCGGACCTTGAAAACCGCCCACACGTGGCCAACACGTGCGAGCGAGAGAGATAAGAACCGCTGTGTGTTTGGCTTACGTGATTTCTGGATTTACATACACACTAACATAAATAATACTTAGGGAGGAAGGGGAAATCCCCGGGTATAGCGCTGCATTGTCTAGCATCTCCGCCACAAAATAAGCCTTTGTCTCGCGTTTCCCATTCACACACAAACACATCGCGGAGAAATTGTCGGCATTCCCGTTAACACGTCAGATTTCTTTTGTCTCAGACGACATTTCCCCTTAAATTTATCTCTCAGCGCGAGTCTTCCATATCTCTCGTGTACACGTCACGTCTCTTCCCACGGACGTCATCTTGGAAACTCTAACAATCCGTTATAGCCGTTTGTAAGACTCAAGCAAACCTGAAGCGTGACCTCTTTAACTTTATACCCTATGGAATTTGAAATAAAAATTTCCAAAAAAAATTCTCCTTCAAATATAACGAATCTCTCTGTTCCGCTCATTCCGAAATTTAAAATACAAGGCCACTGTATCAAACTTCGTCTGTTGTAAATTACAGGTCAATCATTCGGAAATAGACAGTCAGTCAGCTAAACGCAACAACTAAAAGTTAAGGTTTCAATTTTATTCATTACTAGCTGGGTGCCCGGCGTTTCCCGGGTTGTCATATATCCATAACTCCCGATTTGAAGCAATCCCGGTTGCTTTTGCCTTATTTTTACGTAACGCACCTCGACTCCTATCCCTAAATTGCTCCCCTCCCATGCTGAAAGGGGTTGATTTTATACACAAACAACTTCAATGTCATTGAACCCGACAAATATTTATTCCACGCAAATGTTGACCGGTTAACATGTTTGAACATTTCCGCCCCTAGACCACCCCCACTTAGGAGAGTTAATCAGCAAGCTGAATGTAATATTAAACTCAGTGGCAACAATAACCGCGGATTCTATTCCAATCTCGATGGTTTTGCGTTATTTTTCTTTAATTCCACTCCACACCCACCCTTAATGGTGCTCCCCTCCCAAGTCCGAAAGGGGTTTAAATTATACACAGAGAATATAGAACATGTAGAGAAATTTTATTAATTTTATTGATTCCGAAAAATATTTATTCGACGCAAAACTCAACGGATTAACATGTTTGAAAATTTTTGCCCCCGGCCTCCTGGACCCATTCCCTCCCGCCCCTGTGCGTTATCTATAATGTTATAAATAAACTCAGCGACATCAACAACCCCGATTTTTCTCGATCCTCTGTTGTTTTTTCCACCCCCACCCCTAAGCGTACTCCTCTCCCATGCCGAGAGGGGTTGAATTTATACACAGAAAACATCGGTAGAATTAATATGAATCTGATTGACCTCGAAAAAAATGTGTCGAATGCATAGTCTTTTTAACTTTTTTCAAAATTTCCAACCCTGCGTCTGGGTGTTAAATGGCAAGTTACATGTTATAATTAAACTCAGTGGCATCCATAACCCTGGATTTGACTCCAATCTCGGTTGTATTCGAGTTATTTTCTTTTTACGCCCCTCCACCGTCACCCCTAAGGGTGCTCCTTTTTCAGGCTGTAAGGGGTTGAAATTATACACAGATAACAGTTGTAAAAACATTATCAATCTCTTTGCCCCCTAAAAATATATCGGCCGTTTTAGCATGTTTGAATATTTCCATCACGTCCACCCCCGCATGTGTACGAAATTTGGTGAAATTGGCTCCACGGGTGTAGATTTGTATTCGGAACATACATACAAACACTTAGCTTTATTTATTAGATATCCGTTCACTATCTTGTCATATCCGCCCATAACACTGATTTGAAACGTTGTTCTCTCTTGATCCAACTTATTCAAACGTCAGTACATGTCACATTACATAAGGTAATTTACGTCCTATATATAGGCCTTTTATATTTCTGCATTAATATCAAAAAGATATTATGTATTCCAGTAGCAATTTTACTGAAGACAAGCTGTTAATAAGACATAAAAATGTGAGAAACATTTTTCCATGAAGATGATTCAGTAAATGTTATCAGCTGTCGTTTGGAAAACGAGAAAAATAATGTATTTTGAATGACAGTGCTGCTGAGAACGGTTGTTAATTACGCGAGAGGTTTCAGATATTGCAATATATACCACTAAGGGGCTCGAGGGTTCCAACCCAAATTCACACATTTACAGATATTCTAATAGTAGTTACAGAAAATAGTCACTTAGACATCATGAGGTTAATAAAATATTGAGAATTGGTGACCGCATAAAATATGTGGACGATTGATTAAGGTACTTCTTCAATATTCCATTTTTACGAGGTTATTAAATCGATTTCAGAGCGACTTGTGTCTTCTCACGGCAGCCAGGTGTGGAACTTAATTTCGTATTTACGTAGAAACTGATTTAGTGAGGCGCTGGCAGGAAATGTCTTCCCCATTCACAGAACGTCCCATTCGTAGCGAGAGGAAGGGGAAATTGATACCTGGATTTATGCATAAATTACACGTACGCGTTCATCTCATGAATAAATTGACGTGCAACTGTCCAAGAAATAAACAAGTGGAAGTGGCAGAGGCCACCTCGTATCATGTAATTCCACTCAAAAACTCTTATTTTGTTAATTAAAATCTTAGATGTCCGTTTTATAGACAACGGGAAAGCGAAAACGACAAAAAATATAAGAGCCGAAGGTCAAAACCATTCCCGTAAACCTGAGAACAAATCTAGAAAGGCACGTTCAGCGAGATATTTGACACACACAAAGTCTCATACATATGTAGAGAAGGTGGATGAGAAGTTAAACACCTCTGATGGAGCCACAAGAATGTTGGAACCGGTATTTATTACTCAGTGAGCACCTACCGCACGCAAAATAGTGATTCCGCAGGAAGGAAATATCATAAGACATCAATAATGTTGCATCGGATTTTCATAGACTCTATATTATAAAGAATTATTTTTGTGGGCTGGGTTTTTACGTTAAATCAAAATAAACAATAAATGACCAATAAAGAAATTTTATATAAGTTTATTAAAGTTAAACATGAAAACTCTTATCTCAGGCGCCTGTGGTTTTTACATAGAAGTGATCTGCTGCCCGTACCAAATGCGTACTGCTATTCTGTGTTGTGTTGCCTGCTGTAGCTCTCGTACCGACGTCTCCTTATCTCACAGCCGGCAGAACGGGCTAAGTGCAGTGTTGACTCAGGGGTTGAATGCTGGAAAGCCGTCGTACTAAATTGTGTGGTGCTATTCTGTGAACTCTTCACTGGCCCCTTTCTCACGACGATTCTGCCTCGAACTATATTAGAGACAACAACTTTACGGAGCCTCTCTTAATCACATCCACCAGCTTCGGTGAGCGCAGAACAACTGTCCAGTTTCCAAAAACTTATCTCCGTCCCCTCCATTATATCCTCCCATTCTTTAACTTTTTCATTGTTAGAAAACTTCGTCGAAATTCCAGTTGACTGATTCTTCCATTGTCACCAGATTTATAGCACGCAGCTGCAGTTCCGTAGTCAACAATGGCCAACTATTCTGTCATGTTGAGGCCAACAATCGAGAAAGGACACGAAATTACTTGGATGGATATATTCATCTCCTCCACCCCCACGCACGTGCACGGTTTCGAATTCTCAAGACCACAGCAAACAACACTTCCGAGACAAAGAAAAACTTAAACCTAAATACACGCGTTACAATATACATAAAACGCTGACGTATCTGACAGTCTGTGTGCACGGGATAAATTCAAATATAAACTCCAAATTAAAATTACCATTCAAATTTGTATTTCTATTTTCTCAAAGTACTACAAAAGATGATTAGCTTGTCGAATTTAGAGTAACATCAAAACACATTTAAAATATTTGCTGTGATAACCGCATTGCCACTTTATTTAGGCCCATCAGTAGGGGTCTAACAGTAGAAATGTAAGTTTTTACGAAATAAATCAGAATATTAATATTGTAGAGCACTTAATATGTTAGTCATCTCACTATGTATGATTATTATTGTAAATTAAGTTACTTATTAATGCTCGAAACAATGCCAACCAAACTTGGTCCATGTATCACTTAAAATCCAGGAAATAATCCCATGGATTTAAGATAACTGTAATACTCCTATAGCTGATGGTGGAACGGGGTGAAATTTTCAAAATATGCGATAACGGCTTGTATTGGTGTCGAATCAATATTTTACTGTGTCGTTTAGATTCATAATGTCACTCTCGATGCTTCAGGACAGCTCTAGGGGTGGGGTAAAAGGGTGTAATAAAAAATTGTGATAGCGACAAAGATTGGAGTCGAATCGAGTTTTATGGTAGTCGCTGAGTTTAGTTACAGCATTCCAACAGGGTTAAATTAAATTTTAATCCCTAGAGGTTTGGGTGGAAAGGGGTGATAATAATAATTTGATATCTCCCGAGATTAGTGTCGAATACCATAACAGTGTATTGCCGCTTCAAGTGAAAGACTATTAAGTAAATCTTCTATGATGAAGAGCTGTTTGGTATTCACTATGAGCTAAGATAAACTGAATCGTGTAGCTTAAACTCCTAATTGAAGTGATTAAAAACTTCAACCGCTGCAGGAATGAAACATTCAGTATTCATTCTTGGGTCCAAATGTTTTCTCCTAAAAATTTCGATCTGTATTTTTTAAAATAGAAGATAAAGCCTGTTGCAAAGATTTATCACAAAGTTTGTGTGGCTATTCAATTATTTTGGTGTAATATAATAGTTCTTTGATTATCAGTACAGAATGTATTTAATGCTCTTTGTGAAATTTACCAACAAGTAATATTTTCGATAGCTGTAATTCTATTTCGACCGATAGTATCGATAGACCTTGATTGTGTAGTTGAATAATCCCAAATTAAGTAGAACAATCTTATATTTTTATTTTATTAGAGCTTACTTTCAGAATTCCACTGCTCCATACAACAAATGAACAGTAATGTAATATGTTATTTTCGCCGAGAGATGCTACTAGATTTTATAACACGTGTAATTGCACGTAGAACGCCGAATAAACAACACTTTCAGAGCGCAGAGATTTTGTCGGTCAGAGATGATGAATGGAACAGCAGTCTCGTATCGTTTAATCACCACTGGACAAGAACTGGGCGGTCTTAAGGTCGGCAATTATTTCTCCTTCGCAGATTAAACAGCACAGAAAATGCTTGAAAACTTTGGCTGCGATTAGAAACTACTGACAAGGTGTGTTACACGCGTGAATAAAACAGCGAGCCAGATTTATTTCCAGTGAGCTTAATTGGTTAGGCACGCCCGCTCAATTTAATACGTTTCCAAAGGTTCGGCCTTTCAAATTAAAGAAGACAGAGATACGAAGCTAAAGGAAGTGAATTATCGCATTAAAAAAATTCTCAAGAGTTGAGATTTCCGAATTCGATAGTCTAAAACCACGTTCATTATGTTTCAATATAATATAAATGCATGTGGACATGTTTATTCGCCTTACGGAAGTGAGGAGCTACTGTAGATTAGATTTATTAGTTCCATTAGTCCTCGGCTGTGGAAATAGGACAAGTCAAATTGATATTACTTACAAAAGTGAATGGAATGAGGTATACAGAAATACCCAAGATGTTTAAGGCTATACGTAAATACTGATATGAAGAATTTAAAGTGTACATATTAAAAATCACATGAAATAGGATTAGGGAGAATATAAGGAATACTACAAACTAAATAAGAGAGAATATGTTAGGATTACAGAACATTACACAAGTAAGAAATCTTATAAATATAAATGAGTGTAATTTGTGTGTGTATGTATGTATGTATGTTTATTTGTTCCGCATACAAATCTACACCCGTGGAGAAAATTTAACCAAATTTCGTATACGTGTTCTTTGCTACCATGAAACAAACACTGCCGGGGTGAGACACGTCTACAACCCCCAGGATCGGGGTGGACTGGGGTGGAAAATTTCATACATGCTAAAACGGCCGAGATTAGAGCCGGATAAATATTTTTCCGTGTCAAAGAGATTCATAGTGTTTGTAACGATGTAATTTGTGTATAATTTCAACCCCTAACCGCATAGGAAAGGAGCTTCCTTAGCGGTGGGGGTGGAGATGCTTTACAGGAAAATAACGCGAATACAACCGAGATTGGAGTCAAATCCAACGTCATGGATGTCACTGAGTTTAATTATGACATTCAAATTTAGTCCCCAGGGGCAGCAGTGGGCGGGGTGGATATTTTGGAACATGCAAACACGACAGATGCGTTGAATAAAAACTTTTCAGGTTTAATTATATTGATTGTATTTCTACTGATGTGGTTTGTGTATGATTTCAACACCTTTCGGCAATGGGAGTGGAACACCCGTAAGAATTGGGGATGGAGTGACATTAAATGAAAATAACGCAAACACATTCGAGTTTGGACTCGATTCCGAGGTATTATTTATCGCTGTGTTTAATTTTGACATTCAACTTACAGTTTAACTCCCCCAAGCGGGGGTGGACGGGAGTCGATATTTGCGTCGAATAAATATTTTCTGGTTCACTGAGATTTATAAAATTTCTCTACATGTTCCATATATTTAATATTGACCTATTTCGGGATTTGGAGTGGGGCACCATTAAGGGGGCGGGGTGGATTTCTATAAAAATAACGCAAACACAATCGAGATTCGGCTCGAACCCAGGGTTAAGGTTGTTAGTGAGTTTAATTATGATATTCAAGTTGCCGTTTAAGTCCCCCAAGCGAGGGTGGTTAGGGGTGGAAATTTTCAAACCTGCTAACACGGCCGATATTTGAGCTCCTTATTATATTTAACAGGTCACCCCTAGTTAACGGTAATAAAAACATTGAATTATCAGCCGTTTTATTCGCATTGTGAATAAGTTTGTGACATTATCCAGATATTGTTTATGTACATTAACAAAGTAATGGTTAAACGCAGAAGCTGCTTCCATGTTTGAAATTATTTTATCATCTTGGAGAATATAGATTTTCTTTGCATTAAATCTTAGAATTATGAATTCCATTCCATGTGACTTTTATTTTATTATCTGGATTAATAATAATTATATTCGGATGTAACAAGTTTCCTAGCGGCGACGAGAACTTTTTTGTCCGCCTATAATCTAAAATAGTTTATAAACTGATTACATGAGTTATATTGTTTCATAGCGTGTAAAAAACAAAGTATATAACGTTGTTAGTTCGGAAGAGTTAGTGATGACCTAACATTGTATAATGTTTTATTTTTGTTTAATAACGAAATATAAAATCAAATTAATTACATTCTTAAATCAATTCAAAGCTTTATTTCTTTTTATTAAATCCTATTGCAGTTCGACCAAATTTTCCAAATTAAAAGCAGATGAAAAGTGTCCACCATCGTGAGTCCTCCAGGCATTTCAGAAGAATGGTTTGCTTTAGTAACATAAACCGGGCCGACGCCGGGAAACCCGCAGTTTGTCAAAAACAACTTTATTGCCTGGGCCACGGGGGTGAAGGAGATGACGTTTGCAATGTTGGGGAACGTCGCATCAAAAGAGAGGGAACATGTTAGTATTGTTGTTGTACGTATTGTAACTCATCGTAAAACCGAGAGACACACGTGCAAAAGTTTGCTTCATAGTTAATTCGGAAAAAGAGTGGCAGCAATAAGGAAAAAATGACTTCGGGACTGGAAGGCCATTGAAGCAAAAGGTGACACTTGCCTGAAGACACCGAAAAACATCTTCCAAAGATGTCGAGGTTATGTAAGAAAACTCCGAAATTATTCTTCCGTTATATTTGTTATGAACTGGAAATCCATTTATTTTTGTTTATTTGTTTTAAAACCACAACTTTCTTAACAACCCTGACATATAATTTTTATTTTCCATTACTAGACGGTGGCTAGCACTTTCCATAGAAAAAATGTAATAATTAAATTAAAACTAATTTGTAATTCTAAGTAAAAACAATTCACTAATCAAATAAATTGAATAATTAAGAAATTTTATACGTAATTTAAAATAATTAGTTAATAAAATAATTTCTTAGATAATTTTATCACCCTTTCTACAATGAAGATGGCTTCAAAAGTGTGGAATGACTCGTGAAATACTAATCAGGTCAAATAAGTTCTGTTATTATTATTTATTATTAATAATATCGTTATTAAATTAATATTATTATTAAATTAGGTCTATTTTTTGTTAAGTTCCTTATTATTATTTACAGAAGTCTAATTAGATAAATTCATTAATTGAATAGGAAGGACTTCACAAAAATTTGATTAAATATTTATTTAATTTGTAAGAAATTTAAATTGTAAACATGATTCAACTAATTTATAAATATAGCATACACATTATTTAATTTGATTATATTTTTTAACTGTTTCATGTTGTCTGGTAGTTTATTAAAATAGTAATACAATTATACTGGATTTATTCCTTTGTACTTCACTTTTTCCCACGTGTTTTTATTAGTTACCTGTGTTGTATTAAAATTCTGCACATTTAAATTGATTGTGAATTGACGGCAATTATTCATAATAAAAATCATTAATTATTGTTTAATCTGGCATGCCCAATTGCAGTGATGGTGTTTTACGTGAAACTCAACACAAGTTTAACATTCCTTTTTTGAAGAATAAAAATTTTCTTTTTATCTGCAGAATTTGAGATAATTCGTTGACCGCTGACTGTTTTCCTAGCGATGGTATCATGTCCAATAGAAGCAATTTATCGTTGTTTTCTACAACCTTCAAACACGTAATTTTCAAAAGTATTTTACCCGATTTTTTAAATGGGTCAGTTTTACGATGCCTTCTCTGAAATCCCAACAATTGATTGAAAACTTCATGTATTCCCTACATTCTTTTTAAAGTTCGTTGACAGCTTGGTGTAATAATGGTGACAGTGAATCACAATTATATTTATCCGAGTTTTGCGGCGGAGCGTAGGAGGAGGTTAAACTGCCAATTGGAGTCAATTAGATAGCGCGGACAGAGATGTGACGGACACCGAAAATAGCACTGGGCTGCACACTGAAATTCATTCATGAGGGTGACGTCAATGCGACAGACGCTCTCTATCAAGCACAGCTTCCAGCCGTCTACTTCCTGCAAAGAGCCTCGCTAATCTGGACCAGAAAAGTGGACCGCGAAAAAATTGCCACCAGTGGTTTCCATCCTTCTTCGACTCGTGCACACTTTTTCACGACATCTCACGAAATTGAAGGTGATACTTCATAGCTGATAATTTCTTTACCAAATTAGAGGGCAGCAGGGTAACTACACAAAGTGTCTGAAATATTTATATATTTTTATATATATATATATATATATATATATATATATATGCCTATATTATAAAAAAAGGTCTTAAATCCAATAGTTTTCTAAAATGTTTCTCGAAACAGATTTTAATTCTTCAAGTCTTCAATAGTTTTCTAGTCCATTAGTTTCCTAATTATTTTTAGACATTGCGTTTTCTTTCTCCAGTTGTCACCAGATGTTAGGTTTAATTACTTCTCCTCCGCTTTGCCATTTTTGTTCAGTACCTGTGATCTGGGTATAAATACTGATCAAAATGAATTTTCTGAAATATTGGCGAAGTTTATCGAAAGCGGACATGCACGCGGCCACAACCTGCCAGCAAAATGGCTGTATTGTCGGCATTTCTCAATTGATTTTTAAAACCAGATAATGCTTTAGAAAGAAAATTAAATTCTCTACAACTTTTTTTCTAAGACCAACCATTTTGAAGATAGCAGTAGAAATACGACAAACAGCATTATTTTTCGAAAAGGATGAAAAATATACATTTGACGAACGATTTCGACCAAATTTCGTAATGAAGTTTACAATTAGACAGAATTTTATGCTCTACACTATATTACTGAAGATCGTTTTCAATAGAATGCTTCATTCCGTAATGAAACGTAGAACAAACCGAGGTGCCTCTGCTTGTGGAAACCTTATTTTAAAAGCAGACAGAGAAGAAGGTATCCTCGAAGGTAGCCTACAGAGTCCCTCCAGAAAGTTTCCACCTGTATGAGTTCGTAACAGCTCCAACAGGCTTATGTCTGATGCACCTCGGAAAGAAGGTGTAGGCAAGCTATATGTAGGGTAATCCACACATTGGCAACTCGCTTCTTACAGCATAGGAAACAGAATGAAATATGGGACGCAAGGTAGACAAGGGTTAACTACTGCTTTTTTAATTTTTTTTAGGGTAACAGGCGACATGAGGGTAATCCACATGGTGGCAACTCCATTTTAATAGCATAGGAAGGGATCTGAAAGGGGGGATGCGGAAGGGTAAAGGAAGGTAGCCAAGGGTTAACTAGGGCCCCCGAGCTATAGTTTAAGAATCCTACCCGGCATTCGCCTAAAAGTAATGCAGGGGAAACCCTAGAAAAACCTGCATCAGGTAGGTCGGGTTTTAGGTACTTGTCCAAGCCCTTCTGATAGCGGGAGAAGAGTTTGCTGTGGGGACGCAGCATTCCCTTCTCCGTGCCTCGACCAGTTTAGGTGGCAGCTGGCCGACTGCTCCAATGGGAACAGAGAACAACTCTTACCGTATTCCACAGATCTGCGACCCCGGAACATACACCTCTCAAAACAGGTCGAGGTGTCTCGGCTTGTGGGAACCTTAGTTCAAAGAAAACATAGAGCGGAGAAGTCATCCAATAAAGGAAGCTACCTCCAGCTCTCCGGGAAGGTTCACCTGCGAGAGAACAGCAACTACAGGCTTCCATCAATGCACCACTTTTTAAAAGTAACAGGTTACTTAACAACATAGAAAGGGATTTGAACAGGGGGATGTGGAAGGGTAGAGGAAGGTAGCCAAGGGTTAACTAGGACCCCCAGACTATGGTTTAAGGATCCTACCGGGTATTCGCCTAAAAGTTATGCAGTTATAGAAAACCTTCATCAGGTAAGTCAGATGCTTGGTATGTGTCTGATGACCTCGCCTTGTCAGTCTTTGCTGCACACAAAGTGTCTCCTGTACCTGAGCTGTGAGAGATTGGACTTGCTGGCAGAGCTACCTTAGATAGTCACCATTTCTCAGAATAAGCAATTAAATTCTCTGAGACCTATACCAGCCTTTAGCAGTAGTTAACTTTACAGAAATAGGTGTGCAAGGGTTGCGAGATAGTAGGTTGATGGTCCGATCCTCAATATGAGTTACATTGAGGATACCCAGTCTCAAAGGCTCAAAACTACCCCACTAGGACAGGATGTCAATCCCACTCGATTTCCCATAAGCATAAATTAACACCTTGAACAAACTAGGGAGCTACGATGTAAACAAACTAGTCCACTCAGGTGCGATGCTACACCGAGACTGTGACTTTTTGTTTAAACTAAGAGCATATATTACGGTAATCCGCATGATAGAAACTCCCCTTTAATAGCATAGAAAGGAATTTGAAATGGTGATATAAACATTAACATACACAAGACTACTCGATTCAAACTATACATTTTAAAAAGTCATTGACAGCAGCGCCAAATCCGCTGAAATTCCAGCAAGATACAGAACAACCAGAGACTTAGATACCATGAATGATTTTTGGATGGAAATAATTACTTATTCAATAGTATTGATCTATATAAAATATGTTTTATTTTTATATGTTTATAGAAATGCTATTTTTCATAACATTTGTGCGTAAACATAATAATTATTTACCTGTTTATTACTTACATAATTGTAATTATTTCTCACCTTAATAAATCCTTTTCAAACTCTGACTATGGCAAAAAAATCATTCAGAATATTATTTTAAACAATTATTTTCTGTGAAATATTGAGAATATAACTAAATGGATCATAGGCTTAGCAACAGAATTTCTAGATGTTCACCAACAGAAATGTTTTCTTCTGGATTGTGTATGTTTCTTATTAGATTTTGGACCAATCAAATTTAGAAATACTACAAATTTACAACTTTTCATTCAAAACAGTTGTTAAACACAAATAATCAGTTTGTTCAAAATAAATCTTTTTTTACATCTATTCCCACATTATATACTAGAAAACTTGACTGTACTTAAAACTATCTTCTGCCCTAGTTCATTATTATGAATACAGCCTAAGCACTTATGATGCACCACTCAGTAAACATTGTGTGACACAACTGTGGACGTTTAGAGGTACTCAGCTTTGAGAACTGTCTGTAAACAGTGAAAATGAAAAAACACAACAAGCAGTAAATTAATGACCAACTTATTATCCATAAGGCCTTACACCTTCATCCTTTCCTAGCAAGTTACAATGTCCTTGATACAAACTATCATAGAAGTTTAATTTTGTATTTTTTCCTTACAGATAAAACTCCATTCACAATTAAAAATATTAAAATTATCTTTAATATAAAATTTCAGTATTTCACAATTATTTTTAAAAAAATCTGTTAGCTACTATGTTGGGATGTAGGATTTGTACAGATCAAGTAGGGATGGAGGAGTTCGAGGTGTCACAAGTTTCAGAGCTGCCATTAAATGGTCCCTACAGATGAGTTCAGCATTAAAATCGTACTCCAGAGCTTTCAGAGCAGCCTCATGACAGACCGCAAGGATCTGTAACAGCACATAAGTTAAATTTAATATTCAGTAATAATGTTTCAAAGTATATAATTAATAGAAAAATCTGAAGCAATTAACTCAGATTAAAAAGAAAGAAATTTCAGAAGTCCCAGATTCAAATTTTTTCGAACAGTTTTTTAAGATTTCAAAAATCAATTTTTGGTCATTTTATTTTGTTACAAACGTACTCTTACTGATTTTAATTGGTTTATATTGCACACAATTTTTAACTCCAATGTATATGTTGGAAAAGTTACTACTCTTGATAGAAATAACTTCATGTTATGGGTAACAAAGTGTGACTTATTTCACATAATAACTTTTTAGTCTACTTTAGTACTTATTTTCAGGTTATGTAGTATCAGAATAATTTTTTGTGTTGGTACGTGAAATGTCATCTTAATATTATGATTTACACTAACCACATTCCATGGAAGTTGAAACTATATGCAGCACATGCACATTTGACCAATAACAGCTATTTGGACCAAGTTCCAAACAAATACAAAATAACTCTAATAATATTCAAAGCCAATTTGAAATGATTCACAAATAAATAACAGTGTGCACTGGTAAATAGTACCTCAGCACCAGAATATCCATCAGTCAACAGAACCAATTCTTCTATATCAACATCATCTGATATTGGAGTCTTCTTCCCAAGTTGTAAGGAAAAGATCTCTCTACGAGTATCACAGTCTGGCAGAGGAACATAAACAACACGATCAAGACGACCCGGTCTAAGGAGAGCCTGGAACAAACCACACACACAAAATGAAGGAATTAAAACAACATAATCCACCCTTAATCACAACCTACAAAAACTCAACTCCATTCTCTCCTGGTCTACATTGGACTGGAAATCAACCCAAATATATATATATATATCAAACCTTCTCACAATACTCTCCACATGCCCAAGGGTTGACATCACATGCCCTCCCCAATCTCTGCAATATCCTCATCCACCCTAGTAGGCTCTACCCAAAAACTCCCCTACTTAAGCCAGGTTTCCAATCTTGCAGTAGGAACAGGAGCTGTGTCTGCCTTATTCTCCAAAACCCTCCACAAATACCCACCTTCAAAATAAAAATAAAAACATTAGCTGTCTCTCCTCCCACCAGATTAATTGCAAGCTCTGTCCTTCTTTCTATATCAGCCAAACAAAACAACCTCTTTCTGGACACAATGATAACCACTGTAGCACTGTCAAACTGTCCATATCCTAATAGCTCCTCATGCCCAAAGTCAGGACACTAACAATTTTAACCAATGCTTCACATTGACTCTCCTTAAACGCTTACCTCCTCATCAGATCCTGAACTCCATAATCCAGAACTCTCTTTCCAACATATACTACAGTCCTGGACTCGACATCTTCTAATATTATTATAATAATTATTTCAGTGGTGATTATTATTATGTTTAATCCTTTCCCCAATCTCACTCACTTGGAGTGTATGTATGTGTGTATATATTATTCCTTTATTTTTCCATTGTCGTGACCATAGAGAGAGAGAGGGAAAATTGTTTTCATCATTGGGTGTCAATTGTTGCTGTCTAATGGCTGGTTTGCAAAGGTTTGAATTCAACAATTCATGCCCAGTCAGCATGCAGTTCAGACCTCCTATCATGAAGAAGAGAACTAAGGCCCTTGAAAATTTGAAATTTT
The DNA here is from genome assembly GCA_037074705.1 of Zhengitettix transpicula. Taxonomy (NCBI): domain Eukaryota; kingdom Metazoa; phylum Arthropoda; class Insecta; order Orthoptera; family Tetrigidae; genus Zhengitettix; species Zhengitettix transpicula. The sequence continues at coordinate 31,092,662 of CM073593.1, read as the reverse complement.
ATTTTGTCCCAGCTGACTGCATCTGCTGTCGATTTAAGGTAAGTCAACTGCTCTCTGTCCCTCTTTCCTATCCAAATGAATGCCTAGCCAGCATGCAGTTCAGCTCTTTCCTTTCCATACCAATATTTCTCTCCACAGGAAGAGAGCAAGTATAGGGTATACAATTCTTTTATATACATTCAAGCAAAGTTAATGATCAACAGAGTAATAGTAACATAATAACATAATAATAGAATCAAAAGATAAAGAGAAAATAATTTAATACAGAAGTTAATAAATTGAGCATAGATAACTAAATTACTGGATTGTTTCAAATATAGAGAATCCATAAATACCTTGTCTATTCTGTCAGGTCTGTTGGTTGCTCCCACAATGGTGACATTTGACAGAGGAGTGACACCATCCAATTCTGTGAGTAATTGTGCCAAGACTCTCTCCTGCACATTACTACCTCCACCACTGCCATCAGATCGAGCTCCTCCAAGTGCATCTAGCTCATCAAAGAATACAATTGCTGGAGCTACCTGACGTGCTTTACGGAAAACTTCACGAACAGCACGCTCAGACTCTCCAACCCATTTGCTGAATAGCTCTGGTCCCTGCAACATACAAATATACTTGCATTTCCAACTTTGTGTAAGACCTAAAGATTTAATAACATACATAATTTTGGATCATATTATTACTTTAATTGACAAGAAGTTAAGTTTGCTTTCATTAGCCAAGGCCTTGGCAATCATTGTCTTGGAGCAACCTGGTGGACCAAACATTAGCACTCCTTTGGGAGCAGTGATTCCAAGTCGTTTGAAGGAATTTGGATGCTTCAATGGCCATTCCACTGCCTGCCGCAACTTCAGTTTCAGGTCATGTTGACCTCCAATGTCACTCCATCGAACCTGAGTAACAAGATAGGAGTCAAATTACATAATATATATCGGTACATTTCACAATAATGACTTCAAAAATAAGTATAAATTAATTAAAAACAAAATTGGACAGAGAGAGGATAGTATAACATATAAAAAAATATATGCTCCATTAAATAAAATAATTAAAATAGTAATATTTCAATTTTATATTAATGCTTATTATTAAAATCAGTTCAGGGTTGAGAATTGAAATGACAACTACTAATAAAATGGGTCTATATATTTTTCTCTTGTGACTGTTTAATATTTACTCTAATAATTCAGTTAATAATGTCTTGAAATGTTGGTGTTGTTAACTAACTGAATATTACCTCATAATCCTGTCCAAAAATTTACAAACCTGAACCATACTTTAATAAATAAATAAATAAATATATATATATATATATATATATATATATATATGAATTATTCACTACTGCACTAAGAATATAAGTTTATTTTATTTTCGCATAATAATAACTGGATTAATTTTTTTTCAACAATATGAGTTAAAATTTAACCCTAACTACTTACATCAGGAACTTGGATCAAAACTTCCCTCATAGCACTTGGCCGTACAAGACTCAGTGCAGATTGGAGGTCTTCAAACTGTATTGTTCCATTCCGATTACATGCCAATAATAATGCTTTCTGGCACAGAGCTAAAAGGTCTGCAGGAACAAATCCATGGGAAGCATTTGAAACAGTCATCAGATCCTCTTCTAAAATATCTGTGGGAGTGAATTTGAGGAGTGTGCTCAAAATAGCAGCTCGAGCTTCTGGAGTGGGTACAGGCAATTCCACCTCACGATCTAGTCTGTTACATTATATAGAACATTGTAGAAAAATTCACTTTGAAAAATATATAAATGAAAATAATATAAAAAATTGAATGTAAAATACAAAATGGAGAAAGTTATTGACATTGTCAATGAAATTCAAATAATTAATATATTTATGGTCTAGTATCCTTATTTTGATAAACACATTTGAACTACTTAATCTGGATTTGAAATTTTTTGACAATGATGTGATGAAACATGAAGGCAGCCCTTTTTGTGTATTCCTTCATCAATGTTGCAGAGAATAGTAAATAGAAAGATGAAGTGAAAGAGCATTAATATGCGATTAAACATTTTGAACAAAAACAATTCAATTTATTCCAGACTCAGATGCATTTAATTTATGAGTACCTGAACTCATCTACCCAGCTGTGATTCTTAATCCTTCTTTGCCTGAAGACGATCATTTTTTATTATTTTAAATGTTAGAACTATCTTATTCATTTGCCAATTAATCACTCTCTTATGCACATTCACTCAATCTTTTACTTTACTTTCCTCCATAGCATATACTATGGAATACTGAAAAAACATTTAAACAAATTTGATATTTTTAAACATCTGGTAGTATTGCATGAATTTAAAATTAATTTAAAATTCTATATAACAAACCAGTATCACTTTCCTTTTACTCTGACAAGAATATGTGGAGATAAAAACTTTTTTATAAAGTACAAACACAGTTGCCTGAAAGTGCAACAAAATAATGTCCACAATATAAATTAATAACAGAAGAAAGGAAAGAGAATGACCATCATATCTTATAGTATATAGGCAATATGATTATTCCAATTTACCTTCCAGGTCGGCGAAGACAGCTGCTTACTTGATCCGGCATGCGTGTTAAAGTAAGAATGATTACAGCCTTTTTCATTAACTCCTCATCATGTAAACCATCCATAAGTGTTGCCAGAGTAGCTGTAACTCTTTTCTCCATGTCTGTAGTGGACTTCTTTGGACACATTGCTTCAATATCATCTAGAATAACCACACTTGGGGCATTGTTTACAGCCAGTTCAAACAGATCCCTCAATCTTGATTCAGTATCCCCAACAAATTTACTGTAAAGTTCAGATCCGTTGATTTTTACAACAAAGGCTCCACTGTCTGCAGCAACTGCTTCTGCCAAGAATGTTTTGCCAACTCCAGATGGACCATACAACAAGATACCCTTTGTTTTTTTTAAACCTATCAATAAAAAATAATTTAAATTCACTTTAGTAAGTAATTATATAAAACTTCATGAAAAAGGCAATATATTTTTCTTGAAAAAAAAATGACAATTACAAAAACAGAAAAATTAACTGTCCTTGCTTTAGTTAACAAACAGAAAAATACAAATTACAGCATGATTGCACCTACCTGGCAACCAATTAGAAGGATTCAGAACAATACTCATTAACTCTTTAATTTCTGTAATTACAGAGTCACATCCTCCAACCATGGCCAAATGATCTATCTTTTTTTGTTCTTCTTCAATCCTTTCATTCTGTATAGTCCATTTAGTACTACAAAGCACTTTGTAAAACTTTTTATTGACATGTCTATTATCATCTTGATCTCTTTTATTAACCACATATGATTCATTATTACTATCAACACTCAGATTACATAAGGTGGAAGACAACTGTTCAAAAGTATTAATTGCAAGTTTAACTGGACTAATACTGATCACATCAAAAAATAGTCTTCTACCATGATGGGGGACACTCAATCTGTTACTGACTGAGATAAGGTGGCCATCATAGTGGTGATGGAGAACTGCAGTAAAATTGGGAACTATTTCTGATTGTAAAGGACTCAGAGTCACCTCTTCTGCTGGAGATGGAATTTCATCTAGTTTCATAACAGAAACAAGATTGTCAATTTTCCCATGAAATACTTCTAACCCTGAAAAAATAAAATCAAAAGGTGATTATTAATTATAAAATAAATGTAAATCAATAGTAAGAGTATTTTACATTTTTACTACAGTAAATATAACAATAAGAATGAAGTAAAATTCATGTAAAAAGCAAAGTTATGATTAAATTTTGAAGACTCACAACCAATTGTATAAGAGAAAGACATGACAGCAAACACTCCAGTTATATAAATAATCAAAAATATTAATAACCCTTCATGAATTTCCAAAAATGATAAAAACAAGTTGTTATTATTGCAATAAATAATTGTCAAATGTCCTTCTCAATCTATAAAGCTTTACTTCTTCCCAATATTCACAAAACTTTGTTTTGGGCCAATAAAATATCCATAGTTCACTGTATATCACCATGCTGCAGTTTCAATATAAAAGTAATTATTTGATAATGTGCAAATAAGGTTTCACTGTAACATATTTTTTAAATGAAAACTTTACGTATGTTTTGAAAATTAATAATAAGAAAGATAGCCAAATACAGACAAAAGAAGTGATGATGTAAATACCTCACAACATTTCTGGAAGCCTTGTTCCCATCTTCCTATTATTATTATTATAATTATTTAAACATATTTTTGTTCAAATAAATATTATATTATTTCATTTTAATAATTTTTCATACAATTTTGTAACATAAGAATATTTTTAACCCAAATATCATGTGTACTATTTGTTGAAATACCAATTTATGCTATAATGTTACCTTCTCTCAACATTAGAACAGAGCTGAGTGACTTCTCTGTAGTTGGCCAAGCAATTTTTACACAGGAAATCCCTCGTGAAGTTACTATTACAGGATCACCAATTGCCATATTACACAACAGTAAAGCAGACTGTGACATAAACAGCATCTTAGCCTCATCTTTTGTTGGAATATTCTTTGGCCTGTCTGTTTAACAAGGGAAACCATTAATTCAATTAATAATCAAAACATAGTAACAAAACAAATTTTAATCCTCATTAAGTGACGTATGGTTCATTACCACAAAACAAACCCACAAAGATGAACTCACTTAGGGCAGAATAGGAAGCCTTATTGGCGAACTCTATTGAGTGCTCAGAAGAAGCTCAAGTGATGATAGTGAGGTTTTATAAGATCAGTGTTATCACTTAATATTAGTGGATCATATTGTCAGTGAAACTTGATATATATATATATATATATATATATATATATATATATATATATATATATTTGATATATAAATCCTTTAATAATATATTAAATAAATTCTATGGTGTCATACATAAGAACAAAGTGACTGCTATTACAAAATAGGCAGTGAGCGAAGACAGTTCTATACTGAGATGATATAAAAAACATGTGAACATTAGAATTTGAGTATTCAATGTACAATAAAAATAAATAAATAACCAGTAATAGAACATATTAAACATTCTGCATTTGAATTATACAGGTGGTTGATGAACATATTATATGAATTATAATGCTATCAGGATAAGTTTATCAAACATCACAGATTTTCCTGGTGTATATTCTGGATAAACAGTTTTTGGGATTCCACCCGGTCTCTTCACTTGAGAAAGATGGCAGAGTATGTCATCTAAACATTGTGGCTTAAGCTTACTTTAACCCAGATGGAAACCCAAGAACTGACTATGTAGAATTAGTTTATCTTACAAGTTATATAGTAGCAGACATACATCATGTAAATGACTAAATTATTTCTCGTAGTTTACCCTCATATTTCATTTCTCCAATTTTACTGTACAGTGTTTCATGTCTTATAAATGAATGGCTCCAAGATGATAGGGAAGGTGGGCATGAATTGTTGGAATGCTCTGACAATTCTTTTGGTGATAGAATAACATCACACTCATTGCATTTCACCCATAAGTTGTTGGATTTCTTTGTCTCTTTTTTAGGTGACATGCTTACCTGAAAGTGATAAATATGTAAAAATTAATCAGGCAAGAAATATAAAATTCTAAATATATTTTCTCATTATTATTGTTAATTACTTGACATACCAAAATTAACAATAATTAGTTTTTGATATTTTTATTGCTAAATTCACAAACACATTGATTTACTTACAGAAGATATGTCAGGTGTCAGATCACAATGATCATAGTAGCAACATGCTTAGTAGAACACTGACACATACTATCACATCCATTTTTGGTTTTAAATATCATATACATAAGGTCAGAGAACAACTACTAAGATTTCCTGAAAAAAAAACAGTTTAAGTGAGAAAATACAATATCATATAGACCACTATTCAGCAATATAAATACTTTACATAATTATAATTATATATATATATATATATCAATAAGTAATAGATAAATAGATATAGTATCTCCATTTCTTTAAGTGCAACAAAATTCTCACATACTTAAGTACCATACTGATTCAATAATAAACCATTCTTTAGACAACTTCTTGTGAAAATGAAACTAAATGGCCGTTACTGAAAAAACACATCTACAATTTAGAAAAACCGAAGTACCGATTATGCAATATATGTTAGTAGAGCATATTTCGAAATTCATGACTGTGAAACAAATTTATATATATTAAATGCTTTTTAAAAAACAACACGTGATTCGAATTAATTTACTTTAAGTTTAAAAGTATGTAAAAATGATTGACTGATAAAAGGACGCCTTAAATTAATATAGGTATGATTATTATAGAAGTACATTAAAGGGCTCATCCATATTTGTCTTGAATTCTTTATTTTCTAACATTTGAACTTGCAGCCGACAATCGTATCGAGGTTTGTTTACCTCATGAATCGATATATTTAAAACCAAAATAATCGATTATGAAAATATCATTATAATTTTCAGCAGACGTTAATTTCTTGTTTAATTTACTAGTGTAGAATTAGTTTTATTGATACTTCTATATTGAGAAAATAAATCAATTAAAACACATTTGTTCACAGCTTATGATTTAATTGACATTACAAAAATTATATAAAGTTATAGAAATAAATTATCATCATGTTGTTTGTGAGTTTGTTAAGCTAATAAGAAACATCAGAAAATACCAGCGATTCGGAGAATTTGATAATTGACTTTTGTTCATACCATTTGTGGAGAAAATGTGCTCCACAAAACATATATAGTGTAATATCAAATGTACAAATATCACAACATTAAAATCATTAGATTCTAAAGTTTCCTGAATTAAAAAAAAGTTCAAATATCATTAATCAAAAGCTTTCTATGTATTCCCTTATAGACTAAGACCAGATGGTTTATGCAATCCTTGATGCTGTCGTCAGGTGACTCAAGATACAACAATATATCATCAGTTTCAAACGAATAGCGTTGGATCAACAACACGAATTATAATTTGGAGTTTTTTTTCGTGTCGGAATGGCCATTCTCTCTTTTCTTCCCTCCTTTAAATAGGTCTAGGGTCTACTAGTTTTGTAATCGATAAGCTCTTGCAACTTTTTTTATTGCTTCATACATTTGCCCAATGAATTAATAATAATGAACTATTTTTGACTGAGGTTTGAATCCTGTCGAAAGTCGACAGAATCCCTCTTACGACAATAGCTAGACCTGGTCTGCATAACACAATCGTGAGTCCCGTCTAGTAATGAGTATTAGTCTTCAGATAATGAAGTACCTAGTTAATTCTACGATTAATTAATTCTAGAAATAGTACCAGCAATGTATATATTAAACTCGTTGTGTAGTTAGTACAAGATTTGAAAATATTGTTGTATTTTGTGATTCTGTTTGTTGAACAGCTAGCAATTGCATGTCTGCACGACATAAAGACTTTGGAGTGTTTACATGTCATCGGGAACGTAACGTGGAATGAGGCGATTAATGATAACCTGAGAAAAATCAAAATTCAAAATGCCAGTATACAATTTACTGGAAGTCGACCCCGACAAGCTCTTTAAAGAGCATACCATATCGGAAATACAAGAAATTCAAACGAAATTACAGGCCGAGGTTGAAAGAAAAAGAGAAGAATTAAAAACTATGGTCGGGTATGCTCTTATTTTATAATTCCTTAGAAGTTATAAAATGATTCTTAAGCATATATTCTAATATCTGTCCTCGAAATGTAACAAAGCTGAAGCATCTTCCAATACAAAGATTTTTTTGAGAGTAGCTAAGAAATAAATATAATATATACATTTCTCTTGATATTGTTTTAGCAATGATTTCTCTATCACTTGAAGATAAAATTTTGATTCTTACTGCACTTAATCGATATGTGCTTTCATAATTTTAACATACTCTATCAATTTGATTTACTTTTCTTTTAAATAGAAATGTTTATAGTTTCTACAATTGAAAACTTACACAGAAATAAAATTGTGATTATGAAAACATTTATAATATTTAGTTTTCATTGACAGTCAGTTTTATCAGCTTAGATATTGGAAACAAATATAGAAAACATTTATTCTGGTTTATTAGTCAGAAATATTTTTCTTAATGAATAATTCAATTCCTTCAGGGAACGATATCGAGATCTCATAGAGGCAGCAGATACTATAAGTGATATGAAAGCTACAGCAGAAGGCATCATTTATCATATTGATCAAATATCAGGGAAATGCCAGCAACTTCAACAGAAACACCTGATTGGCTTCAAATCGGACATTTCCTGTGCTCCATCCCAACAGTGGTAAATACACCAATTTCATTGTATACATTGTATTTGTTATTAAATTTATTTAACTACAAATGCAGATGTACAATTCATAACTATGAACTAATAATGTTATTTATATATATTATCTGTTTTAAAATGTGTAATATAGTGTCATGATTTCTAAAATTTATCTTCGTGTTATACAGTGAGATTAAAATAAATGATACTATGAATCATCTTCAGAAATGATAGTGATATTTTTGGGTTTGTACAAAGCTAGATTCGATTGCTTGGAAGATACTTCCAGCAAGCTCTTACCAGTTCATGTAAAAGTTCTCATTATTTTAAATGTGTTCATTCATAGAAAGCCTTTCTATGTAAGCACTGACCAGAAAGCTAGAATTAATTAACAATTATTCTAGAACTTGTGTGCTAGTGGATAATTCAATATATGCTTGTTGGATATTGAAAATAGATGTCAATGAATTAATAGTATCTAATGTTTTGAAACATGTTTAAACTTGAAGTAAACATTGCAGAATAACTGTAACTTAAAATGTTAATCATATAATTGTATAGTGGAATTTTATGTTCTTTTACTTCACTTTTATTCTTGCAACCACTTTATTTATTTTACACTAACATGCCAATATTTTTTATTTGCAACATAAAGATGTTAGAATAAATTATGTATCACAGAATATATTTAGGTAAATTTTTTTATTATAATCTTTCATTAAAAGGATAGTTTCAAGATTTTAGAAAATATTGCCTCTCACAATTAACTGAGTAGATTTCTTCTTCGTAAGTTTTGACTTTTTTTTGTTACAAGCCTTAAATTTTAGTGAGAATATAATTAAATATGTTATTCTCTCCCTTCACATATATAAAAAAAAGTTTTGAGTATTTACCAGACTCTCTGCTTTACAAGCCTTTGCCAATAAGTTTCCTGCAACCACCTTTGTATGTGATCACACACTTTATTAATTCTATATGTCTGGTATATTGTTCATCAATTATATTTTAAATTCATATAATTATTAAACTTATAGCTTAATGCAATGTTTTGTTGAAAGGATTTCAGTAAATAAGTTATACTACTCTGTGGCGATCCAAATAAAAATATTGATGGGATTTCCAGAACAATTATGGGCTGCATTAGAGAAACAAGACTATATACTTGCTGCTCAGTTGTACTTACTTGCAAAACATATTAACACAGGTACAGTTAAATTAAACCTTCAAAAATAATTCATGTTATGTATATATCATTTAACATGTTCCTTTCTATGAAACACAGTGACACCAGCTCTTAATTTTAGGTAAACCTACAACTCTCTTTCCTGTCCACATTAATGTCACTGTCAAAATAATATGGATAGAAAATGGAAAATTGTGTTATTATCTTGAATTGAGGGCCATTGTTACCAGTAGCATTTTGGCCATCACATATTTCAATCATTACTTTTATATTTATTAAAATAAGTAATGTGGATTTATATGATTGATCGTTTCTTTGATATACATATCCCACATAATATTTCAATTAAATAATTTACTTTTATTGTTTTCTCATCAGGTATTCAACTGCAATCAGATGGTGAGATAACTATAACATTTGAACAAATTACACGGTGGTTTCCTACCCTTGCTAGTGAATGGGATTGTATTAGTCACTTCTTAAAAAAAATTATATCTGGTTGTGAGCAACAACTGCAAAAGCATGATATCACTAATGATGTAAGTATACCTGAAGTACTTTTACATTTTTTAATAATATGATTTTTTAGCTATTAAATGTTCACAAACTAGGTTTGTATAGGTATTAATTAGTAAATTTATAATTATTGTTTCCACCATATTTTGTAAGGTTGCATCAAGCTGTTTGTGTGCTCTTGTTCTCCTGGAAGGCCTTAATTCCAGCCAGCTACTCACAAGGCTCCTCACTTTACGAACAGAATCCCTGAAGCTTATACTTTTGTCTGAAGAGCAGCACATAAATGTGAAGACACGTATACACAATAGCATCAAATTACTTGTTCATACAATATCCCTTCTTCATTGTTGTTTTGTGGGTGAGTGTATATTTTCAGATATGTATTTCCTTTAAATCCCTAAATAGTAGAAGTGTGTTTTCAATTATTTGTTAAATAAAGTAATGTTATCAAGGGTGAAAAGCTCTTTAAAAATTTTTTTCATTTGCAAATTGATCAACTGTTAATTATTTTAGTTTAATTATAATTGACTTATTTAATTTTAAGTTTTGTTAAGTTGTTTGTAACTGTCATTACACTGTTTAATGAAGTTTTAAATTGTTTATTGTGTTTACAGATGGTTGCCCAGATTCATTGGCTCCAGAAGGTCTGGTTTGGAGACAATTAAAAAATATCACTGACCGTTCATCAGCACCTACTGTTTCAGTTATTGGGTTGCAAAATATGATTGGAATCAGGATGCTACCAAATATTGTTTTGGAGTTCAGGTAATTATATAAAATTATTTAATAATGAATATAATATGACAATTATCTTTTAATAAATGAATAATATAGCCAACATGTCTGAAAAATTTATTAAACCAAAATTTCATTTTGAATATATTTCATCCATAATTTTGGCACTTCTTTATGTAATCAGGTAAAAGAAGATGCTGTACATTGCTCTAAATTCAAAACTGTATTTTACCTTATTACTTGAAGAAGTCCCAAAATAGTGTATAAAATGTTGTATTAATGAATTTTGACTTTAATAAATTTTTTGACATTTTCTGTATTGCTAGTTTACTTATATAAAATGTTTTCCTTGTTTTAAACCTTAGAAACTTCACCAACATATTTTATTTGATTGTAAATCAAGAGAGTTTCTTATCAGAAATTAAGCTTTCTATAGATAAATAAGTTATTAGTGAAAGAACAGACAAAAATGAGTGTGAAGTAAATACCACACAATGTTTCTGCAAGTTTTGTTGTTTTCGTCAGATGATTCAAAAGATGTAAGAGCCATAAGAACTACACTCCTTGTATTGATTAATTTTTTTCTTCTTGTTGTGCTTGCCAAATAGTTATTATTTTCTTCTATTAATATGAATGTGTGTCCATTTTTTTCATATCTGTATAGCTTATATAGTATTCTATGAGACTTTGTCCCAGATAAATATGGTAGTAATTTAATATGCGTCATGAGTGTTAAATGTAATGAACAAAAATATTTATGAAGTAATATTTGTGTTAAATTTCTAAAGCACCAAAAAAGGTTTGTTAGAAAGAATTTATCTCCTCAGGCCTTCTACTGCTGAAGCAGTGGAACCAGTTCTTCCCAGTGTCATGCAAGAAGCACTCAGCCAATGGTTGGAGTGGGTCCAGGTCTTCACATCCAAGGAGCTATCAAATCTTTTACAGCTTGTTGTATCCTTGCGTGGTCTGCAAGCAGCAAGATTAGACAGAACACCTCTCCCTAACACCTGGGATTCAATGTGTCAGGCCCTTTTGATTCCCAGAGGCCTTGACTTATGGGCTAACTGTTTCCAGCCTCTGCTTACTTCACGGGCTTGCCAACTTGTGAACCAGAAGTGGAGATGTGCATTGAGAAACATGCAGGACTTGTTGCAGACTGCAATACAAGATGTATCACAAGAGAAGTATGTGTTTGAATAGTTGTAGGAAACCAACTTATTTTGTAACCAACTTCAATCTTTAAATTAAAGCACAAAAATAGTTAATTATTTCTTGTTTCATTAATTTAATTAGAGTCTCAGTAACACATGTCCAATTTAATTATATGTTATAAGAACCATTGATACCTTATACTAAAATTTGTAGAATTACTTTTAGCCTTTGTTTTAACATTATGTAAAGTAAAATGAAAATACAAAAATTCTGTATGTAAGCTTGATAACAACCTGAACAACAACAACAACAAAAATACAACATGATCCGTAACATTGAAAATAGTGCTGCAGTTACATATCTACACAAAACACCACTGAAAAATGTATCATTGACACAGTATTAATTTTGTTCAATTATAGCTTGCTAATGCCATAGCATTATAAAAATATTTGTCAGAATACATTAATATTTATCTATGAAATGTATTGAAAATTTAGAAAAATGAAATTATTCTAAATAGAATGGATGTTAGTTATCAGATTAATGTATTGAATTGTGATAAATATTTTAGCTAAGCCATGTTTATATTTTTATTCAAATGTTTTGCGCACACAGTTAACCATTTGTTTCAGTAACTTTCTTTGTATAGGTGCTCTCAGCCAGAACATGATTTGAGGTGGTTTGTTTGGAAAGAATGGAATACAGACATTCCTCAGGTGGATGCACAGAAAACTAATAAAGGTACTCATAGCATTGCTATTTAATTTATTTTAAAAGCTTTATGGTAATTTTGTTAATATGTAATGAAATTTTGTGACAGGTCATGAAGGTCTGTTTCCTAAAACAGATAGTTAATAATAAAGTTTCATTGACCACAAAACCAATTAGTTATTTTAGAATGTAATGTTGCTGGAAATATTTCAAAGGTACATATTTATAAAACAGATTAATAACATTTTTCTAATACCAATCAAATATTTATGAAAAAATGTAGAAATGTCGAGGATACAGTTCACTTTATTAAATTTTGTTTCACTATCAGTTGTTTAGAAGAAATTAAAATAATAGATAACATTTTATAACTAATTTTTTATATTCAATCGTGTCACAGTGTCAAGTAAAAAGCTATTTATTTACACAAGTTATAAATATGACCATACTTAAATATCTGTGAATTTAATTAAATTAAAATTTTTGCAATACAAAAATTCCAATATTTTTATTATTTGCAGAACAACAATAAAACTCACTAATTTTATTCTATGAAGTTTGATAACACAATTTTTTGTTACTCTAGTTTTACTTGAATTTCACCACATAAACCCAATACACACATTTCTATGTATGTGAATAGGAAACAGAGACAGGGTAGCCAACATATCTAAAATCAAAGTCCAGTCAGAAATCAAAGTAAAAATTTACTATTATTTTGAAGGAGGCTCAAGTCCTTGAAAACATGTTAATTGTCTCAATCAACAATTACAATTCCTCAAACCTATTGTAGAATTGTAAGAATATATATAAGCTTAAAGTCACAAGCAAACATTTTACCTTTAAACTAAATATTGTATCCTAGGGCTCCTGATGAAATCCAGAGGTTACTCACCTTGTGTGGAAAAGCTTTGTGCAAGCCTTGACTCTCATCTTGAGTCCCTATTACAGGATGTGCAGCACTACACAGCAAGCAGCTCAAGCTTGGAATCCATTGATAAACTCTTACCTGGAAACAGTAACAAGCACCCAGATAGTGTAAACTTACAAGATCATATGCAGAATTGTACAGTGGAAAGTGTCAAAGAGTAAGCTCATATAATTATTGGTTATGTTAATACTTCCTTTTGGGTGTATTACAAGTACGATTTTTTTATCAAGTATGATTGTTTTCTTTTTATCAAAGTGCTCTCCCAGGCAGAATTAGGTGTTTCCCTTTCATCACTCCTTGAACGCCTTGCCAAAACTGTTCTTGCCCATAAATGTCTCGATCTGCACAGTACTCCTGGGATTCATAAGAATTTAATGAACTGACATGTAAGAATGAGTAAACAAGTAAGAAGTTGAATTTGCTGCTTACAAGTAGATAGCCTTTAGCCACAAACAGATAAGTATGTCGGACAATAATGACGAAAGCTACTGTTAAAATTTATAAATGGATATATTTTATCTATGAATTTTTAATACCATTTACAGGAATAAAGGTTAATTTTAACATAAATTTTCATCTGTTTTGAATTAGATATAAATAATTTTTGTTAGAACAATGAGTGAATCTTTGTACATCGAATTGTTTTCCCTTATTCAACATGCAACACTTGTTATGGAGTTAGTCATCTCTAATGACACATTATTAAGAAATTTCCCTAACTTATTAAAATTGCTATTTTTAAATATACATGAATCTGAATGTTATTGTGTTATCAATGTTTTGATGCACAACAGGTTGATAGAGTTTGTAAAGGCCAAATGTGGTGAGACTGGACGGCAAACAGAAGCTTGTACTCTGCTGATGGCTCGTTTTCTCCAGGCAATGTGTGATTTATGTCCACAGTTGCAGCAGTGCCTACTTCGTCCCCAAACATTCACAGTATGTAGCATATAATATGGTTTGTTCAAACATTACAATATTTCTTCTGTCTCTCTTTTCAATAAGTCAATTTGAATAAATACTATAAATATATCAAGTTTAACATCTCTGTAAATAAATGTATAGTTATAAATGATTGATACGGACTGTATTTAGACTAATTTCTGACGTGTTACACATTAAAAATGATCCCAACACCATTAATGTTAAAATGGGTACTGATACATTAAGTGCTATTTACAACTCCATATTTTATTAATCATTAGTTTCTATGTAATCTTGTAATATGTTTGTCTGCTTTCTACTTAATCTGTATCACACAGAAATACCTCCAAAGTATATTCCATGCTTTTTTAACTTTCAAAAACCTCATATAAGTAACAAACCAATCATAAACCTTAAGTATGCTCCTAATTACCTCCTATTTTCCTAACCTAAAGATTATTTAGCTGACACTGAAATCCATTCCAGAAAAAATAAAAAAATAAACTTACTCCTAAAAATATTTCCTACCTAACCATCAATGAACTTGACCTACTTTCTCTCTTCCCATTGTGTACCAATTATTATTATTATCAATTATATATAAATTCATGCCTGGTCGGCACACGGTTCAGACCTTCTCCCCTGGCGAAGTGGGCTCAGGCTCTTGAAAATTTGTAATATTCTTTCTCCTCAGCCCAACTGGACCAACTCTTGTTTTCAGGTAAGTTGACTTTACCCTTGCTCTTTCCTATCTAAATGTGTTATTTAATTTGGCTTCACCACATTTTCTTTAATATATATTGTAATAATCAAATTAGAATCATTTAATTTAATTTAAATTTATTTATTTGTGCCACACATTGTGGAAGCTATTTTGTAATATACAAAAGGAGTGGCTTAACAAATGAATGAAAGATTATTTTACAAACAAAATCATTTATTTATTATCAATACTTGAACAATTTACAATTAATTAATATCTCAGGGTCATAACTGGGTTTGATAAAGGCTATATCATTTAAAATAATTAAAGATGCAAAATTAAATTAAAAACAGAAAATATTTACTCGTCAATTAACAAAGACTAAATTTAATTGTCGACGAACTTATACTAAAAGATGGATTTTAATTTACAATTTTTTTATCAAAAGAAAAGAATGCCCAGCTTAGCAGGTTTTGTAGTTCTGCCTTCGATTCTCGCTCTCACCTTTCACTTTAGTCCTTGTCTCTCGGTATGTGTTTAAGCTTCAATTTTCGCAAAGTTCTTTTACGACCACTCGATCGCTGAGGAACCAAAATGCAGGCTGAAATTTTTGTTTAAATAATATCTCGTCTACTTTTAGTACGAGCTGTACTTGACTGCCCCAACTCAATGTTCTTGCCTCTGATTTCCAACTGCTCTCATCTCGTAATTTTTGAGTGTGCATTCCTTCTTCCAACAAAGAAAACTATACTCTCCTTCATTGTTGCTCTTTTATGTGTTCGGTACCGCCGTCAAGAATGTTTCTCTAACAATTTAGATTATCAATTACACAATTAATGTCCTAATTAATTGGCATTACAATATCATAGTTTACCTGAAATTTGAACAAAGATCAATATGAACTGACTGACTATTTTTGAAATCATGAAATGTGCTATTGTATTTCATAATTTAATCATAGGCACCTTAAAATTGAATTCTATTAATTGTTATACATGTTTTAACCAATAAAATTATATTACAGGCTCCTCTTACAAACCAAAATATGGGAAGTTGTTTAAACCCTTGGCTGGAAGTGTGCAGTATTTTGCAAAGTGAAAGTTTGATGCTTTGGTCAAGATGGAAAGATATCACTTGCTCTAAATTTAATTCACTTACCACTCGGACTCTTGTACATGCCACAGAAGTATCTAAATTGTTGGATACTATGCCGGTAAGTATACCTGTTTGCTTTCATATATTTCTCAAGTGTCCACTAAACTATTTAAAATATAAATTTTGTTTCAACCTAAATATTCTCCATAATGGGTGTGGATCTAGTTAATCTGAAATAATTGCAAATATCAGAGAAAAAAGTTCTGTCAGCATTAACTTTAGTTGTGTTTTATAGACATAATAAAGTCAAAACTCTTTGTAGCACCTCTTCTTCTTTCCCTCAAAGCTATATTTTTGTCTTTTCCACTTGTGGAATGGATGGAACTAATCCCAATGTTGTCCCTGATATGTCTGTTTCTTTTACATAATGATCTTGGTTATATCTTGAACTATGATGGATGTGTTCTTAAATTAGTTCCTGTATTTTGATAAAGCTTTCACAATATGATTGATCAGTAGATGTGAAGTTGAGGCAAAATTAGTTTTTGTCCACCAACTTTCACACATTATTTTATTTTCCCCATTGTAATTGTATTTCTTCACACTCAATTCAGCGTCCAAGTTTGTGTAAATGTCCTGTTCACAGAGAAGACAAGGCTGTATTGAGTATGTAGAGAGACATTTACATCAGCACTGATAGGTCATTCAAATGACTTTTAATTTATCTTTGTCAGGATCATAGCTGAATTTTCATATATCTATTAAATGAACTGAATTTCCAATTGGACTAGGGGTACAAACTTGTTGCTGTTGTGGAGGAGGACTGTTTTCATACCTTTTTCCTTTTTTATAAATCACTTAAAACCTCCTATCATGATGTATGTTAAAACATTTTTATTAAACAAAAAAGCAGTAGATACATTCACTAACTTCAAAAAGTTTTTATATGTTTTGAAACCAGTGGACAGAAATTCCAGGCCAACAAGCATTTCTGCTGAAGTCTAGAACTAAAAAACTGAGAAAAATATTTTGGAAGGCCCTCATCTCAAATAAAGTAATTTAATTTTGATTGAAAAACCAGCTCATGCTCACTTCTACATATGTCGAACTTCAGAACTTCCTTCTCTTTTGGACACATGACCTAGTGTTTCTGATGGTGAGGATATAGGAATACCAAATCGTGAGACACAATTATTTTTTACATGAGGGTAATCCGTATAGTGTCAACTCCGCTTTAATAGCATATGAAGGGACTTGAAAGGATGTGGAAGGGTAGAGCAAGATAGGCAAGGGTAAACTAGGACCCCCCTCCCCAGGCTATGGTTTAAGGATCCTACCCAGCTTTCACCTAAAAATGATGGGGGACAAACCCTAGAAAACATGCACGAGATAGGTCGGACGTTTTGAACTTGCCCCTTCCGATGGCGGGAGTGGGGTTTTCTGTGGGAACAAAGCATTCCCTTCTCTGCCTTGACCAGCTTATTGACTTCTTATAGATAATATTAGTGTCAAAATTTCTTTCAAAAATGTTTTTGACTTTAAGCTTACTCCTGTTAATAGCAGTGGGATATAGTCACCATTGAGGAAGAAGGCGAAGAAGGAAGTAGCATTCAGTCAAACATCAAAGTGCCCTCACAGCCAAGTTTCCCACTGCAATCTGTCCTGTACCAAATATGTCAGCAAATAAATACTGCAGCTCCCCATACTTTGCCCAGGTACTGTGTCAAAAATTCACTTACAATATATTTATAAAATGGCCATAATATTTTATATATTGTTACTTTTTTTTTCAATATTTAAAATACAAAAGTGTGTAGTAAGGCATGTGATTAAATAATTTTCTAATGGATTTTCTGTCTTTGTTGTTCATTGAACATGAGAAATATTTTGTCAACTAATAACGTGGGTCTTTAATTTAATTGATGTTTAAGTATGAAATGCATGAAAATAGCCATAATTTAAACTATATTTTTGGGTGAAACATAAAATATATTCCAGAGTATTTCATATTGAACTATCAGAAATTGAATTGTTTCAAAACTATTTCTGTCATTATAATGTTTAAGATCTTAAATGCAAAAATACTTTGAATAATGCATCTACTATCAGTCTGTTTTTAAATTAAGTATGAACCATAAGTGGACATCTTACTATCTAATTAAATTTTTGAGACATTTTAAATACTCCTTTATATTTTGATACTTTAGTTGACATATATTGCATATGGTATATCATTTTATATTTTTTAAATGTTTTTAAATAACATGTAGTGGATAGATAATAAAATACTGTCTTGAAGTAAGGGAAAACACTGAATTTAAACAATCAATTGTGGTTTTCAATAAGTTGAAAATAAATGGATGCCTTTTTCTGATTTGGATGACTTCATTTGTATGTTTCAACATAATGTACACAAATTTATAACAGCAAAATTAATTTTTCTATTTTAAAATATAATTAGTATCAAGCACTTAGTCTACACATAAAATAATAAACATTTTCTTCCTTGTAGACAAATCCACCAAGACATTATTCAGTCTGTAGTAACTCAGATATTAGACTTTTACATGGTTGTAAGTAGTAACAAACCTGCAAACCAAGTACAGGCCCTGCAATACTTACTGGACGTCAAATACCTGACAATGCTATTGGTGCCAAGGGACAACAAGGTATTCACTAAAATACTGAATTCCATAGGAATGCTGTATGAGAAATAAATTATATTATAATGAAATCATGACTGTACTAGGATAATTTGGTCAAGATACAAGCTCACAAACCTTGCAGTGTTTTCTTCTTTTGTTGAAGTGGATCCCTTTAAAGTCTGATAAAATTTAAAATACTGAACACAAATAGAGTGGGGTTAACATAACTAAGCTTACCTGGCAGTGACATGACCATTTCTACAATGTATTGATCCGTTAAATGACTTCTCTCATCCAATAATTCATTTAATTATAAAGCATCTCATGTAAGATAATATGTGAAATGACTGAATGGGGACTTTGCTACGTAGACATGTCCCTTTGCTACTTAAATACTGTTGACACCATTACTAATTTAATTTTTATAAAAATCACTATTTACTGAATACTGCATAATTTTATTAATTTTTTCTCTAATTTCTTATTATTTGAACAATATTTATTTGAATTTCCAAAAATTTCTTAAGTCAAATCTGCCAGTATTTTTTTACAGGGTTTTTGTGTTTATAAATAGTAAAAAGTTGTAACTGGGCTTAAAAATAATTTAAAAAAGGTATAACGGGCAGGTTTTTCCCATCCCTATAGATCATATAATGACAGACATTGAGGTGGGGCTGATGGATTTCTCAACTTCAACACAAGTTGTTAACAAAATTTTTGAGCACTGCACTGCTCTAACTATGGTGGGATTTTCTTGGCTTGACCACTTTCACCTCTTGCTGCAATGCACTCATAACAAATCTTGCTTTAACTTGGATGGTTGTATATTTTCTCAGCTGCATTACAAATTTTTGAAGTATGTAAAGCTCTCAATGCACCATTTCCTCCTTGTTAAATTACTTCAAGTCAAAGAAAGACACTCAAATGCTTCACTTACAACTTATTCTTTCTTTTCCAGTTTCATGATTTCAAATCAATTATGAATTTTTTTTAATAATGTTTTTTTTTGTTTGACTCTTGCAGCTGTTGATGACAAAATCTAAACAGATCAGTGATAAACTTGAGAATGAAGTGGATCCATTTGACTTGGATGTGTTTGCACCATATATTCAAACAAACATCAAGAAAAGTGTACAAAGGACTCAGGTAAAAATAGAAAAAGTGAATTTTTAAAAACCAATTGATTTGTTAGTGTGTTTTGTTATGGTTGATTTTCTTGTAATTCACATATATACTCTGGAAAGTAATTATTTTGCAAGTGAATATAATAATGTATTGAAAATATACGTAATGTAAAAAGATAAAATCAATACAATAGACCAAGAATGCAGTATTTTTATCTCTCTAAGGGTCCGAGGACTAATTTTTACTCTCTTAACACACTGGGAGTATTTTTGTAATTGGAATATTCCAATATTAAGAATGTAAAAGCACTGTGCATTTAATGTTTCTCTACAACTTTCTAATTAACCTATAGTAGAAAATATGACCAGTGAGAAAATAATTCCTTAAAACTGCTATGGTAAATTTATTCAATTATAGTTTTATTCACACTGTCCATCTATAGTGTGTTTCTTCTGTCAACCCTAATTTAAATCCTTTAAAATACCTCCAACCAATGTATTTTTCAGAAACCATATATTCTCAATGTTTCTATTTGAATTGATTAATAGTATTTATAAATATTTAATTGTACATTTACTTTGAAGAGCACTTTTGTTTTTTAGTCTCTTTTAGGTGTACTGATAGCATGGCCAGAGAAGTTGTGTTCAATTTCACTGCAGAAGCCTGGAGGCAGTGCTGTGGAAGTACCCAGTGTTTTGCCACTATGCTCTACTGCTCCCTGGTTTCCTCTACTTCCAGTGACAGGTCCTGTGATGTCTTCAAGGCTAGCACCAGTTACTGTTGTACAGTTACCAGAAAAACATCTAGTGAGTATTTGTGACCAAAGATAAAACTGTTTTCACATGTCATTTGTAAAATACTTATAATGCTGACATGAATATAAATCTTACCTCTATAAAGTTGCCAGTTCCTTTGTAATGCTATGATATATATAAATATATATATGCTTTAATTTGTGTGTGATTCTATGCCTGAGCATATGAATTCACTTAAAAAGCATAATCGTCCTATTTATTTCTATCCTTCCTCAGTATCCAAGATTGAATGTGTTTGTGTGTGTGTATACATATATATATATATATATATATATATATATATATATATATATATATATATATACATATATACACAATATTAGGGGAATCCATTAAGGAATTGGAACTAATTTGGTGACAAATTCACATTCAAACTTGGATAGTGAGGAAGGATAGAAATAAATAGGAGAAATAGGAGGATTGCGCTTTATGTGAATTCATATGCTCGGACGAAGAATTACACACATAGAAAAGCATATGTTCAAAGCAGAGAGAATGATGGAAGAAGAAGGAAAGACTGCAAATATTTGACCCAGGCAGGACTTGAACCCACATATTCTGCTCAGTACACAGATGCCTTAACCATCTCGGCCACCGCGTCAAGTTCCTGACCAGGCAAATATACAGTCTTATTGTGGACAATTAATAGTTTTAGTGGAGGACTCTATCCATTCCTCCACTAAATCTACTAATGGTGCACAATAAGACCGTCTATATTTGCCTTGTCAGGAACTTGATGCGGTGGCCGAGATGGTTAAGGCGTCTGTGTACTGAGCATAATATGTGGGCTCAAGTCCCGCCTGGGTCAAATATTTTCAGTCTTTCCTTCTTCTTCCATCATTCTCTCTGCTTTGAACATATGCTTTTCTATGTGTGTAATTCTTCGTCCGAGCATATGAATTCACATAAAGCGCAATCCTCCTATTTCTCCTATTTATTTCTATCCTTCCTCACTATCCAAGTTTGAATGTGACTTTGTCACCAGTTAAAAATAATTGCAATATTGGTGTGGAAAGGAAAGAGAGATAGGTAGTGGCTTACCTGAAAGTGAAGTGTGGTGTCGCCATAAGGAACTGAAGAACAACCTTCATACCTTTCCATACCAATATTGCAATTATATGTATTCAAAATTTTAAAAGATTTTCACTTCTCAGCCTTACTGGACCAACTGTTGATTGCATGGGTATGTCGACTTCACTGTCTCTCTTTCCTATCTAAATGTGTCATTTAATTTGATCTTATCACATTTTCAAACAATCTTGACCAGTGAAGGAAGTGAACCCAGAATCTCTGATAAGCACAAGGTTATGCTTACTGCTGAACTATATCCTTATTGACTCCTGGTCACATGTTAGCTTTCACTATCAATTGTATAGACCTGTTTACATGCTCTCCTACTTTCCTGAATCACTTTATTCAAATAAAAAAATTAATAACTATAAAAAATACACATTAAAAGTGAATCTACATATCACAGATGTATTTGTTTGATATTTTGAGAATTCAATTCTAATTACACAATTTTCTATTTCTCAAATCCAATGTTCACAGCTTTCTGCTCATGTAATTATTACCTCAAAACTGTAGTTGGCATCACTAGGCTGGGAAGCAATAAATTGTCTAATTTTTAAGCCCTCTTCCTCAGGACAGTAGGACTGTAAGTCTTGTTGGTCGACCACACAGTCAATATATATAATATGGATGGGAATTGAGAGTAGCAGCATTACCATAAATTGAGAGTAGGTGCCCTTTTATGTCTCGAGGAAGAAAATTTAGCATGCTACTGGGAATGGACAGGAAAGAGATGTTAATGGCTTACCTGAAACTGAGGGGCAGTGTCACCAAATTTGACAGTTCAAATCATTGGAAGCACAAAATATTTGAGCACCTCATGCCTCTCTTTCCTAGTTCTATCAATTATAGAAAAATGTGAGCATTGCTTGAGTGTCAAAGATAACCACAATTTACAAAGATTAAAGAAATTCCCCATAGGTGAAGAGTCTACTAGCTAATGACCTAATGTAATAATATAATTAAATACATTTTTGTAGAGTTGATTACAACAATATGTTCAGCATTTATAATTGCCTTTCACTTAAATACAGTTAAAATATAAACATCCATGAATAAAATTAAAAGTCTAGAATGTTAAGTCCAAAAATATTTTAAAATTGGGGTCTTTTTGAGGATGAAGCTTGAATGAAGGTATTAAATTTGTTTACAAAATATTCTTTTGTGAGAATATAATAGGAGAATGTTAGGAGTGTTCAACAAAATAATCAGTAACTAACTGAAGTTTCTATGAAAGAATTTACTGAGATTGATAAGGAATAGGGAGATTACATGTGTGTGTTATATAGTTAATTACAGATACAGGCTTACCATTTCTGTCATTATTCTCTTTATGAAAGAAACATGTAATTCAGGAAATTCATTTTATCTGAAAAATAATTGAAAAAATTAAGTTCTCTAAATTAATTTATCTGTTTCATTTTTACAGACATTTGGTATCTGATGTTCTGAGCATAATCAGTATGTATTTTCCAATATCTTTAAAGCATTTATTAACATCCATGCTTTGCTGACATTAATTTATTTGTTGTATTAATGAACTTACCTTTACTAAACTATTAGTGGTGAGTGAAAATTAACAGAATTAATTTTTCCAGTACAGTATTTAGGTGGATTAATAACTATAAACATTTCTTGCATTACAATGTTTCTCCACAATTGGTGTTCTTTGTTCCTCTTACAATTTGAAATTATACTTTATTTTGTACTCAACACGTTCTTCTGTTTCGAAAATAATGCATTATGTGGATTATACAATTTAAATTACTGATATAAACTTCTTATGACAAATTGTTTACTTTTGTCATTTGCCTCTATACTTCATTGAATGTAATCTGTAAATGTGATACATATCAAAAGAAAAATTCTCAGTCAAATTTTTATATTCTCATTGCATTAAAACTATTATCCAATGACATCAAGAAAACAATAAGTAGACCAATAAGGGTTATTCTTTGATAATCTCAAGTTTACCAACAGTTAGGACATATTGCATATATTTATCATTTTCAATGAAATATTTTACTTTTATACTATCCAAATGATTTATTTTGTATGTTAGAAATGGTTTTCCTTATTATGAATTAGAATCCAGAAAATATTTGCATTTCAGCCAAAGGAGACCACTGCCGTTAAACCAAAAGTTGAAGCCACAACAGGAGACATAGTACGGTCCGGAGCTGCGGCCTTCTTCGGCACAATGAGTACAGATTGGTTTAGGTAGTATCTACAAAAAGTTGATGACTGGGTACAAAGTGAAGTATAATGTGTGTACTGCTTTGATTTGTATTTATATGCACATATTGTATGAAATATAGTATTATTATTGTTAATATTTTTATGCCTATTCACCCCCCCCCCCCTTGTCTGATCCATGTGTAAATATAACCATTAATTCTCTAGGCCATGTAAAAATAAATTAAATATAGTAGACCAGTAATTTCAAAACAAATACTAACAGTCATGGTTGCACCTAAAAACGGGAATGTATGGTATTTATTTAGAATTTAGAAAATAGGAATATCCCAAGTTTTCATTTAACATTTGTGTAATAAGTACTTGTATATATTTTAAAAAGCTCATAAATTAAAGTTGTGCCTTGCAGCCACTCCAATAAAGTATTTGAAATGTAGAGGTATGACTGAATTTAGTCGCTGTATATTTTTTAAATTCTGTCCATTAACAATTTTTGTTTAGATAATTTTCTGATGACCACATAATTTTGAGGAAATTGAGGTACATGAGTAAAGAAATAGACTTAGTTGCCATGGGTAAGCAATTGAATATAATTATGTTTTTACAACATGCTGGAAAAAATCTGATACAAACGGTGGATTGAAGGAGATCTCCGTTTTTTAAAAATGTGTCTTTATGCCTATTGAGATTTTGATATTTATTTATGATCCAGAAACCAATCAGGTTGTTTTTCCCTAAGAGCAGAGAAGGCATTGAGGAGTTGTTCAAGGCAATGCTAGTTAAAAACACATTTTGGAAAAACTGTGTGAATGAGTTAGATTGAAACAAATGCCTGGAATTGTGGAAGGCTTAAACCAGACCCATTATTCAATAGTGATGAAAGTACAAATGAAAACAACTTTGCTCAAAGGCCTATGTAAAGGAAGTAATTCTGTGACTGATAATGTCTTTTAAGTCACTCATTTTCAATATCCAATCTCAGGATCGAATGTGTATTGTTGATCTAATTTTGAAATTCGTCGTGAAGAATTCTTCCGATGTCATCATTCCTGTGTCGAAAGTAGACATTTCAGAAAAACACAACAGAATACTGCTTAAGATGCGCAAACAACAGTTGGCAAGTCGTACGAAGAATTTTCGTCGCATTTATTTTACAATTACACGTTCATGTTTGCTTATTCTCGCAAAACTTCGATAGAAATTTGGCTTCTCTTCAAGGCTTGGAATTGTTCTGGTCTGTAGTTACGACCGTCATTAGTTGAATTTTATTGATTGGCAACTTGTGTTTAGGGAATATGTTACAAATAATTGACTATTAATTTAAATAGTTATCCATCGATACTCGTCGGAGCTCAACATTGTTTCTAGATCATTAACACAATGAATTCAGAATTGTTCTCAAAACAAATAACTGACATGGACTTAATAAAAGAACTTTCAACTTAATTTAATTGCGTGCCGTTTCCTGATCAGAGGAAGATTAGAAGTAGGCAAACGATGTGGCAAAGTCGGTAACTTGCCGACATAGAATCTATAAAAATTCTTGAAACTTCGATTTAAATTTTTATTATTGAGACTACATTTTTTTTTTTCGCTATTTTGAAATCGTTCGGACTTTCACCCTGGAAAATCAATAAGTTAGGCGAAAATTCTTCCTTTAAACATATTTAAAACCTTCCTTTATTGTACCCAATTGTTCGTCTCGAATTTTAATGCTGATTTCTCCAATAACCTTTAGATGGCGAAAATATCGACGCAGATAAAAGAAAAAATATCTTAAAATTAATGCATAAATAATGTGTGAAAGATTGAAAGTAATGACTTCCGCAAACTCAGATTTTTCTCTCTTACTCCGATTTCGACTCTGCTGCATCACCCAATAACAAATTTCATTTCCTTCCAGATGTTTAGAATTGTGTATGCCCGTCTGCGCAACAAATGTTTCCGTGACTCAATTAGTTCGGCATCATTGTTTTGACCCTCACTTGGTACCCTTTTGGAGGTGGATCTTCAACCCTTCGTCAGGCCCCCCCTTTTGTAGTCCTTAGTAATAGTTACATTTGTTTAAGCCACTTTATGTCATATGGGTGGAAATACCAGCCCAACGATTTTAAAATATTCGGCATAAATTTATTAAAAAATCAATTAATTCAAATAATTATAAATGTTCAGAATGACGGATGTTAACTTCGTACCACTGTGAACAAAAAGTAAGGTGAATTTTTTTATAAAATATAACTTATTTATTTATTCTTCCAAATCAATTTCATCCCCGTCCGATAAAACGCATTTTTTCCAACGCTTTTTCCAGTCCTCGAAACAGTCGGAATAGTCTTTTTCCGGTATAGCCTTCAAGGCCTTCTTCGATTCGGTTTTTATCTCCTCAATCGTGTCAAAACGGCGTCCCCGCATTGGTCTTTTGAGTTTGCTGAATAGCCAGAAGTCGCACGGAGCCAAATCAGGCGAATACGGTGATTACGGAACGATATGAGTCGAGTTTTTGGCAAAAAAGTCGCGAAGAACCAATGCAGTATGACATGGTGCATTACCGTGATGAAGGAACCAAGAGTTGTTTGCCCATAATTCCGGCCGTTTCAGACGAATAGCTTCACGAAAAGGACGCATAACGCTCAAATAATATTCTTTGTTGACAGTTTGGCCCGGCGGAAGGAATTCATAGTGCACCACACCACGATAATCAAAGAAAACTGTCAACATGACCTTGATTTTAGATCGACTTTGCCGTGGTCTTTTCGGTCTTGCTTCACCTTTTGCACGATATTCGCTGGATTGGTCGGTGGTTTCAGGGTCGTATGCGTAAATCCAAGTCTCGTCTCCAGTAATGACGCATTTCAAGTGGTCCTGATAGTCACACAGCAAAGTTTCACACGCATCAACGCGACGCTTTTTTTCCAAAAAAAAATAGCAATTTTGGCACCAATCGAGACTTGACGCGTTTGAGACCCAAAACATTATTCAAAATGGTTTGGGTTGAGCCAAATGATATTCCAACACTATCAGCGAGATCTATAATTGTCCATCGACGAATTTCAAGCACCAAATCTTTGATTTTTTGGACGTGGCCCTCGTCAGTCGTTGATGGTCGTCCAGAGCGCGGTTCGTCTTCAACGCGTTCTCGGCCCTCTTTGAACTCGTTGTACCACTTATAAACGTTTTTTTGTGCCATAGTTTGATCACCAAAGGCCTTCCGCAACATTTTCAACGTGTCCGCACTAGAATATTCGTTCCGCAAACAAAATTTGATGCAAGTTCTTTGCTCAACAAAATCACTCATTGCAAAAATCGAAAAATTCATTTCGGTTGTTTACAAAAACTTGTGTAACTCGGATATAATTAAACCTTTTAACAAACAGACGCTTGGGAAATATTATAGACAGTCCTACCAACCTAGGAAAAAATTTTTTTACCTGCCTTCCTAAGTTTTAAATGACAATTTCACCTTACTTTTTGAACACAGTGGTATATAAAAGTATTTATCATATATTGAAGTCGATCTGCTTTATATTTGTTTAAACTGCGATATTGCAAAAAGGTATTACTCTCCGTATAGGTGAGACAAAATTTATAATTCGATTCATATCACATCAGAAGAAGAAAAATAGCGAAACAAGATTCCTTTGTAAAAACGTACCGACTATAACGGTATCTACCAGAAATATTTGGCCGCTTCACAGGAGACAGCGACATTGTTCAAGGCAAAGAAATATGCAATTGCCATTCAGTAATGTTTTTGGGAAAGTATAAGGAAATTGGAACGAATCTAGAAACAATTTTAAATAATTTAGTTGGGGAATTGTGACTGGAAAAAGTGTAGTTTGGAGTTAACAATGTTCTATTGTTTCAGAATAATTTGCATGATTGTATTCTGTAATTTTCCGGCCAGAGACTGCGCAGTCTTTATCCACTGCTCTGAAAAGCAGGATTGTAGACGGTAGAAGGGAAATTTAAAGAACTTAGCATTGTTCATTATATTTTTACTTCAATTATGTAATGTTTTTTTTATATTCTGACGTTTCAAATCAATGACCGTATTTTACAATCCAAATCTTGGCGTATCGTGGCCACGCGTAACACAGAAGCTAGTTGGGTGGTATAAACTGACGTACCATACCCTAGTGGTGGCATCTCCCCTTTAATAGCATAGTAAGGAATTTAAACGAGGAGATGTGAATAAAGAAAGTTAAACATTCTACATGAAGGTCATTACTGCGAGATCCTTTTGTGTCACTGATGTGACGCCTCAGGTTATACGTCAATGGCTGAACCCCATTAAGAACCCGTTACATCATCAACGTGGACATTTAAACATACATTACGTATTAATAATAATTTTTACGACTATCAAAGGCGTCGAAACGTCCAGTTATACGTAAAAAAATTATTTGTATTTCTTTATTTCTCAAATGAAAGTTGGTCTAAAAATTATGGTTGTACAATTATGTATTTATTAATATTGATAAAAAATATCTGACTATTTATAATAATATAAATAAATAAATATACTGGCTTGAGTCAGTAATGTTTATTAAAAAAATTAGTTTTACGGCGTTTCGCACTCTTTAAAGAACTCTTCAGGTTGACCAGTTTTTAATAATTTTGTATATAACTCGTGCATAAAATTTAGAGGGAAAGTTATGCTGTCTTGCTAGTGGAAACCGAAATGAAACTCTTGGTTCTAAGTTATGCATGAATATATAAAAATTTATTAACTTCTGTCCAACCTGTCTTGAAAGACGACGAAACGTCATAAAATTAATTATTGTAATTAAACACAATATTGATCGCAGTTAGAGTTGCCCATTATCCTATGGGCAACTCGGAAAAATGCCCAACTGGGAGCCTCCGATTACGAACCAAAATCCAAGGTCCAAATTCTACGATTTTCTCATTAAAAATTTCAAATTTTAATTTGTGACAACTCATAATATTACTATAATGAGTCGAATGTATTGGAGTTGTGATTGTTAAGGTAAACGACTCTATTGTTATCGTGGCGCAGGACGCGGACCAGCGAGAATGTTCTAGATCCAGCATAACGCGTTCTTAGCTTTGGAATTCAGTGGCAAAGTGGCACTTTTGTCGATTAGTAAGTGAGATTAATCGAACCAACGTTTATAGCACATGTAAGGCTATGTTCTTATATGTGCAGCACGTGTGTGTGGCTGATAATTAAAATACAGGTGCATCCCAGGCGAGGCTGATTAAAAGTGTTTAACCTGAGAGAGGTGTTTGGTGATAACCACCTCTTGCTGTGTTACCCTGCCCACATGGTATCACCCCCCCCCCTCCCCCTCTGTTGACTCTCTGGTTGATGCTTCTGTAGATTGTAGCAGCAAAGCCGCCAAACTGTTTTGTAAAATGGAGACTTCGTGAATTTTACTTAATGTAAAATTATTGCATTATTTACAAAATTTACTGCTACATCTCGTATTGTCTTACACAATTTAAAATTGCATGTTTTCTTACAAAAATCTTAAAGTTCTGTTTGTTGGTCCAGGTTTCCTAGTTAACCTATTGCGGTAATCCATTTTCTACCTTATATTTTAACGTTGTGTAATGTAATTTTTCTGGAAAGCAGAAAGAATTTTCCTTCTAAATTTTGTCGATGCGCGCAGTCAAGTCGCATATTCGAGGGTGGTCAGTTAGTTACGGTCCGGCCTCCTATTGTATTGCGAATGGAGTTGCCAATGTTTTAAAAGGGAGGAAAAAGAACCTCAGCCGTCCGTGGGGTAGTCTCAGAAAACAAGTGCTTGGAGGAGGGTTGGTCTTTGCACCACATTACAAAATATTATGATAATAATTTCTAATAACAAAAGGAGTGGCTATATCCAGTCAAGCACAACTACGGTAAATCTACTTCGACGAGTAACCCTTCAACCAGCAATACCAAAGGCGTGGCTAGATCCAGTCAAGCACAACTACGGCAAATCAACTTCGACGATCAACCCGTCAACCAGCAATAGCAAAGGAGTGGCCAGGTCCAGTCTAGCACAACTACGGCAAATCTACTTCGACGATCAACCCGTCAACCAGCAATACAAAACGAGTGGCTAGGTCCAGTCTAGCACAACTACGGCAAATCTACTTCGATGATCAACCCGTCAGGTCCAGTCTAGCACAACTACGGCAAATCTACCTCGACGATCTACCCGTCAACCAGCAATACCAAAGGCGTGGCTAGATCCAGTCAAGCACAACTACGGCAAATCAACTTCGACGATCAACCCGTCAACCAGCAATAGCAAAGGAGTGGCCAGGTCCAGTCTAGCACAACTACGGCAAATCTACTTCGACGATCAACCCGTCAACCAGCAATACAAAACGAGTGGCTAGGTCCAGTCTAGCACAACTACGGCAAATCTACTTCGATGATCAACCCGTCAGGTCCAGTCTAGCACAACTACGGCAAATCTACTTCGACGATCAACCCGTCAACCAGCAATACCAAAGGAGTGGCTGGGTCCAGTCTAGCACAACTACGGCAAATCTACTTCGACGATCAACCCGTCAGGCAGCAATACCAAAGGAGTTGCAAGGTCCAGTCTAGAACAACTACGGAAAATCTACGTCGACGATCAACCCGTCAACCAGCAATACCAAAGGAGTGGCTAGGTCCAGTTTAGCACAACTACAGAAATTCCACTTCGAGGGTCAACCCGTCAACCAAGGACGTGCGGTAAAGCTAACTACGCCAAACCAACCAGCATCAGACCAAAAAATGTTCCGCAAGAACCACTACAAGCATTTACATGTAATTGAACATCATCTTCGTCTAAGCACGGTCGTTGCACTTTTATATTTTGATTTCGTTATATTTATTTTACTCCCGCGTAAGGTTTTGATGCTATGTGAGAGAATTCTTTCTGCTCTCCGGAGTATAAGCCAGTTATAAATTTCGATTCATTTTGTTTTACATCAATATTGTAATCTGCGTTATAGTGAAATAAAGTATTCAAAATTCATTATATTTTTTTATTAAATATTATAAATTATCATAAAAATGCAAAGTGGCCGAAAGGCACCACACTATGGATTTGTTGTTCTCCCTTTCGAGGCACCATCCATTTTCTATCCATTTCTCTATATCCTATTACTAAATGCAACAACATTTGAGAGATTTATTGTTTTAGGATGGTAACGAACTAGCATTGTTGCCAATGGCACCGCACAAATCTGTTTCTTAGTACTTTGGGCTTTATTGATCAACAGATTCAATTGTTTCCACTACTCAATGACTGCACTGAAACACGTTTCATCGCTTGAATTAAGGGATTCTGCTTCGTTTATTGTTAGAACTGAATATATAGCACTCTGGGCAGGAGGAAACGACTTTGGTGGTGGTGGTGGTGGGGTGGGGGGGGGGTTATTGAAGAGAGAAGTTCACATTCATTCAGTCTGGTGTTTTTAGAATGGTGGTTAGTAGGAGAACGCAGCAATGAGGAGTAAACATTGGGTTGTTTAGCTATCACGGCGAGGAGTTGAGAGTTTATTTGTTTGTGCATTGTTAGTTACCGCGGCGATGAGTAGTTTGAAGAGAATTACGAGTGAATGTAGAGAAGTTTGTTAGACGTCAGCTGAGATGAAAATTTACTACCGCTAGTTGAAAACTAGAAAAGTCGGTTGAACGTAAAAGTTCAATAACAGCCTTCGAGGATAGATTCAGCGAGCAACGTTGGATCTAGAGCGCGGTGAAGCAGGCAGAGAACCACAAAACAAAGGCAGGCGAAATCAAAGAAAAATTGTGAATAAATAAACAATATATTATATATATATATATTGTAATAATTATTGAAAGAACAATAATTAATATGATTTAGCCACACGTTTGGTGAAGCCGAAATGTAGAAAATGGAATGAAAAACAATTTAAAAAGAAATTATATTAAAGTTAGCCCGCGTTGAAATACTTTATTTTAACTTCACGTGGAAGGATATTGATAAATAAAAAAATTATTCAATTAAACAAACTCATTAATTTATTATATTTAAAATAAATTCAAATTTACAAATAATTACTCGATGACATTTTACAACAATTTTTTTATACAAACAAACAAATTCTTACTCATGATCTCAGGGTCCTTTTATAGGCCTTTAAATAAATAATATTTTACTCCCTTTTTAAACAATCAAATTACAAATTAATATTTACAAATTCAGCAAACAAATCTAAATCTGACGATTTTATCTTTAATCTAGCATTTACAATAATAATTTAAATGAATTATAACTCACAGTTTTCCCTGGTACCTGGGAAATTGAATTCTTTCAACCACATACACTCTCAATTTAAAAAAAATAATAAACAGTCCATTCTTACACTGAATTTACACTTCACTTTGGATTTACAATATTGGCGGCACCTCGTAGACGAACTGTACCACCAATTATGCCAATTTCGCTGTGATACAGGAAATTCATCCTCGTAGACTTTTAAGAGTATTTGACATATCCTGTAACACTCAGAAATCTTTCTGTGGCACCATCTACGTGAATGCCATCCAACTTTACTTTCTCAAAAATGTTTCGTTTATTTAGGTTACGACCGCTTGCTGTCGTTTCTTATTTCTGACTCCTACTTAACTTTACTTTTGAATATTTGAAACCGTCTCGTCTATTTCTAACACGACCTCTTTCTGTCGCTCCTGATTGCCGACTCTAATACGTTCTCCGCGCGCTAACCGTCCTACAATGCCATGGCCTGTTTCATTATCGTCCATTCTTGTGGGTCTTTGTGTATGTTTGCCGGTAACAATTTGAGTTCAACAGTTTATAATTATTAAATATTAATTGTCCTTTAATTATTACTATATATATATATATATTGTAATAAACACCTTGGAGTCCAAATAAAAAAATATAATTTCAACAAACAAACAAATTTTATTCATCAGAATTTACAATTATACAATTTAATATTATAAAAATCATCTCTTTCTCTCATGGGTCTTTACTGGGTTTGATAACGGACAGAACACTTAAATAATCAAAGAACCCAACATTTATCTTTAAATTAAACAGAAATATTTAATCGTCTAGACATCGACGAAACTTATTAACGAACTTATTCTACCAGATTGATTCTAAATTTAAAAGAGTTTATTTTATTAACACAAAAGAAAAGAACGATATCTGACTGTATCTTTTAATTCCGTTTACACATATTAATACCATGAAATTTCAACTTACGATTACTCAGGAACATTTGGCTCGTTCATTACACACACACTTTATAGACTGGACGTTTAAACACTGACTCTAGCACATATTATTGGTTCGACGATACCTGATTCTCCATACTCGGTGAAGGACATCCCACTTGCTCGTGGTGAAACTACTCGACGCTGGATGCTGTGTCCTGGTCTTCTACCATCGAAGACAGTGGTCAAATTCTGATATTACAACAGATTGAACTTCTGCATACAAAAATGTTTATCGTTGACATAAATTTGCTAATTCTCTCGCAGGCTGCAAAATTTCTCCATACTCCGTGCTCGCCGTACGCCTCCACAACCAACACTCCCCTCCAAGACTCAACTTCACATCCTAGCTCCAAGACTCCACTCACTCCTCCTAGCTCTCACACTCAACTAACTTCCAAAAATCTTATCTTCTCTTTTTATATCACCGTCCCTTCTCTTTTCCTTTGTTCCCAAAACTACGTCGCAACTGCTCGTTGACAGTTTCTCCATTATCCCGAGATTTACATTCAGCACCTGCAGTTCCTTAGCAAATAGCTAGCCCCTCCGTCTTGTCACATCGAGACAGGACCCGTAATTACTTTGCACTTTTATCCTCACCCCCACACGTGCACTGTTCTAAAATTCTTCAGACGGCCCAACTGCCCCTCGATCCTGAGTCAACACGCCACTGCCCCAGGCCATTAATCTGAGACAATGCCTGCCTTAACAGATTCATCTTCGACAGACCACTCGAGCGTGTGCCTTGCCCTGCCTTACAAATCCTAAGTACACATTGCCACTTCCTGTGACGGCCAAGACCATTAATCCGAAACAATGCCTTTCCCTCAAGGCATTACAATATATATATATATATATATTTATATATTGTAATGATTAAAAAGGTGGTCATAATTAATAGGAATAATTAACAAAATTATTATGTATTTCAAAATTTATTGTCGATAATTACACATTATAAACCCTGCTTTTCACGCCGAATTCCGTCAATTTAACAAACAAATATTTGAATTTTATTTGATTAATTCGTGGCGTTCAATGAAAATATAGCTTTATAATTTTACAAATCAATTACGTTGAATTTCTCATTATCTCAGGGTCACCACTGGGTTTGATAGGAAGATCAAATACAATGAACTAAAATATTAACAATCTCAACTCATTGAAGTTAACGGAATACAATATTAAATACCAAAAGTAAAAGAAAACGAATGAAAAGAAAACCGCGAACGAAATCTGACTATACCCTTTAATTATCGTTTACAGTCATTAATAATTGTTTTGTGCTCACTACAGTGCTACTGGTACCAGTTCGGACTCTTGTATCTTGAAGTCAACACCCACTAAACAGGCCATTATACACTGATTCTACTCATTTGATTTTGAACACACGGTAGTTGATCTGGATCTCTGCTATCCTGGAACCTAGATTAGCTCACCCTCAGCCAGTTGCCGGACGTAGATATCCTTGAAGTCTTTCAATTCGAAAGTTAGTTCAGTTTTTGAAGCAAAACTTCTGCTTCCAAACTGCGATTTTATAAGTTTCTCCGACAAAACTGTTTACTTCCGTTTTATGTAAACTATTATACCTCGCTGTTGGACTCCCTAGATAGCCCTATTCATAATTCTGGATCCGCAGACTTTTACTGTTTCTATTTCTCTATGTGGACCGAACTGCTATGTCCCAGTTCTCTACGCATACTTCACGCAGACTTTTTCGTTTCGCGTCTTGCCGCAGACTGAGTTCTCTGAGCGCGCGATCTACAGTCTCGATTGTTAACAAAGGAAAGCTCGCCTTGATTGTCGCCTTTAAGCACCCGTACCGCCAACAATTAAATTATATTAAAAACAATTAATAGCCTGTTATTATTACAATATATATAAACCCGGAAAGTTTGTTTCGGATACCAATATTGAGTTTCGGAAACGAAATCCTGAAGATATAAGCAAATCTACATCGCAATTACTTCTTTGCAACAAACGAGATTTTCTGTTAAATTCCAAAGGTAAAATATCGTAACGTTACCATTCCTCAACGGCAAGAAACTGTTACTGGTCCTGGTTTAACTTCGGAGCCACAGTTAGGTTATTACAGAAGTCAAGGGAAGAATTCTCACATAATCGAATTTTCTGCCCAGGATTCTTTAACTTTAAAGTGATTGCTGACGCTATGTTGCTTACTTATGACGTTGAGGACCCAAACAGGTTGGATATTTCCGGAGAAGAGCAAATAACATCCTTGAGAGACGAAATCTAATCCTCAACTCCATTTATTTCAAGTTTAATCAGGTTCACTATCATCAAATCAGAGGACATTTTTATAGTCAGTTAAGTGCGAGGCCGTCGAACGCCAGGTCAGGTCCCAAACCTTGAAGGGCCATATTTCCAAAAGTACCCTACTCGTAAAGCGACGTTGAAATGTGAAAGAGCACCATCATCCTGATAATTGGGGGTAGGGGGGAAGTAACGTACGTGCGGCGAATTCCGCAAATACGACTGTAATGTCGACCATTTGTTTCATTAGCCAAGCCGCGAGGCTCAGTTTCCCCTCTGGAGATCTTTTCCATACCATGAACCTCGTTCATCACAGGGACTTGACCTCCTGTCCAATATCTTATGGAGTAGTTCTCCGAGACTAAAGATTCCGGTTCAAACCAGCCGGGTCCGGCGTGATTCTGGGATTGAAACCCACGCACACGCATACACACACAAATATATTTATTTATTTGTGTGTGTGTGTGTGCGTGAGTCGTTGACACTCGGAATGCTGCGGAGAGGTACTAAATTTAATTTTCAGTAGTTCTCGATTAAGGTATTGTTATAAGTCAAGCATTCTATATATTATTTATTTTATGTATCAATAATACTATTAGCAGAAACATTTACGATTCATGAATGTTGTGACTCGTTACCCGACAAAAGTTTAATTAGATACTAAGAATATGTAATGTTAATATCTCCGGCAAACAAAAATCGGCCTAAATTTTGTCGAGGCGTACAGGTAAGGCTCACATTCGAGAATGGTTCTCAAAGTTACGGTCAGTTCCTGGCCGTGCTACTGTAATGAAGATCAGATTGCCTGGGCAAGTTTTGTCGGTCTTGCACGTGTTGCAACATGAGGAAAAACGCTGCTCGTTTAAAGTCAGTCTGGAAGAAGCTTTGGTTTGCAAAAGCTACAAAATTTGTTGTTCTTTTTTTTTAAAAAAAAACACGAAATATTCGTCAGTTTAGTTAAAGACCAGACAAGGTAGTTGCTAGGTCCAGTCTACCCTATGACAAGGCGAATTAATTTGGCAACCAGCTCGTATAATTTCTTCGCATTTTGTTTGAAATTAATTTTTTTCTTTAATTAAATAATTATGAATGATTGTGAATATTTACGTCAAAAATTTTATATTTTAAGAAATAAATAGAATAATGTTTAAAATCAACCCTCAAATGAAAGCAATTTGATTGTTCAGTGGTGGGGGTGTGTGGGGGGGGGGGCAATTAGAAAAAGGAGCTCGCCTAGAGTTTAAAAATAACCAGCTATGATTCAATTCGTACAAAAAGAGAAATTGTTGGTATCTCAATACGAAACAAGCATTTAGTAAGTTTGGTGCTTTCCATACAGCCCCACTTGAAAAATTGGTGTAAAATAAATTAGAGTTTACTCTGAGAATATTTTTCGCTATGTATATTGAAGGAACAGTACGGTACTGTATTGGACGAGTTTTTTGAGTTTTGTCAACTGACAAGTGCAGTTGTGTCGCTCTGGGCTCTTCTTAGCACCTGAAGAAAGGGACAAGGATCCCTGAAACGTTGTGTGGTATTTATATTACCTTTTTGTCTGAATTGGCTTTCTTATTCATTAAAATAAATAATTACTTTGTGCACATAATTATTATTATTTGAGAACTTTGATACACAAGCTCTAATTAAACTCTTTAGGGGATAATTTAATTTATATATATTTATATATATATATATATATATATATATATATAGAAAAGTATGCATGTTACATAGGGGAGGCATTAGAAAAAAAGACTTTGCTGGGGCATAGTAAGAAAAAGGTTGGGAAACACGGAGCTACAGTTACTGATAATATTTTTGAAACTGATGTATTACAGTTTTGACCTGCCTGCAGGCCTTTTCGAAAACAATATATATATGAAGTAAGGAAAGAAACCTACCTGATGCAGGTTTTTCTAGGGTTTTCCCTGCATTTCTTTAGGCGAATGCCAGGTATGATCCTTAAATATAGCCCGGGGGCCCTAGTTAACCCTTGGCTACCTTCCTCTACCCTTCCGCATCCCCCCTTTCAAATCCCTTCCTATGCTATTAAAGGGGAGTTGCCCAATGTGGATTACCCTCATGTAGCCTGTTGCCCTAAAAAAAAGCGTTAATGAAAATAAAAGATATAAAAACAAAGATGACACTTTCCAGATTCTTTAATGAAGATTCATAGAGAATGTTAAGGCTCATCGTTTCTTGTTTTATGTTTACGGAATTTAGGTTGCTATTTATGTTAAACATTTCAGAGAATATTCAACAAAACTTCCGTACCTTCTCCAGGTAGTGACTTGGCTCAAACGTTATGTAAAAAAAAATAGTGAAACCTGAAATTATAAACGTCCACTCAGAAGATAACTTTTCAATGAAGCCATAACCTTAAGAAATTACAAATAGAAACTTTGTTATAAATGAATTTTGACAGAAATATATTTTAAAAAATTCAAATCATAACATATTAAAATAAAAATTAAGACGAGAGGTCGCTCGTTTTTGGAAGTCTGAATTTAAAATATTTAGAGAGATTAAGATTTTATAAACCCGATATTTTATAATACAATTATATCAACATTTATTAAACATTACTTCCAATTCGTGCATTTAAATGTCAATACATAATTAAAATTATGTGGAGAATATTTCTAAGAGTGTGTGCTTTATCAACTACGTCAAACTAATTTTTATTTTATTTTATTAAAATATATTTCAGTAAAATTTGACTAGTTTATACGTTTATAATTAAATGAAGTCAGATAAATGGATCAGTTAGAAACGCTGTTATTTTAAATAGACTTTTTTTAATATATTGTCTACTATAGACCATAAATTTCATTTTATTAAAATTATTTAATCATTCAACTCCCTCTCCAAGAATATGTTACATTATGGCGACAGTTCCTCATCCGTACGTCAACACCGTGAATACGCGTGACCAAATATCTGCCTCTTACATACGAGGATTACTCCAAAAGTAATTTATGGAGTTCATAGATGCATCCTTCCCGCTCGTGTTCAAATTTATTCCAACCTGTTCGCATGAGTAGCACTGTCAATGCATGTCTTCAAGATGGCTGCTGGACTTGACATTCGTCAAAAGCAACGTGCTGTTATAGAATTCATTTGCTGTGGGAACGAAAGAGTGGGAAACATCCACAAGAGGTTGGAAAATGTGTATGGAGACGCAGAACAGTTAGTTCGCAGGTAAGCAGATTACGTGGTGGAAGAGGGCGCGCCAATATTAAGGATACTCCTCGCAGCGGCAGAGCCCACACTGCACTAACTCCTGACAATTTTCAGGGAGTTAGCAACGTGGTTGAGAGGGATGGGGAAATGAAAGTTTGTTCCTAACGGATGTATTTACAGACTGTAAAAGTAGGAAAGCTGTAAGATGAAAATGTAATT
The DNA here is from genome assembly GCA_037074705.1 of Zhengitettix transpicula. Taxonomy (NCBI): domain Eukaryota; kingdom Metazoa; phylum Arthropoda; class Insecta; order Orthoptera; family Tetrigidae; genus Zhengitettix; species Zhengitettix transpicula. The sequence goes on along the minus strand of CM073593.1, from coordinate 31,053,669 downwards.
TTGCAAATAAATGTTGTTCATCACTTTTGTGACGACCTTTTTATATTGGATTCAAATGTGGTTCACGGTCAGTTTCACTTGATATTGATCTTCGATATTTAAAGGACACTCGAATTATACAGTATATACATCGGTCCTGTAAATTTAAAAACAGATTCTCCAGACATATTTTAGTTTTGAGCTAAAGGTCGAAAATTATATACATGAATCATGATATGTTCAGGTAAAATCCAAAGTCTTGCTCCTAACTTTCTATTCTGTAGCATTGTTCATACTTTCCTGCCACAGGTATAATCATTGAGGAAGGGATTTTCTGGTCCAAACGTTTATTATCCTTCAGAAACACTTTCCCATTATTGAAAATCAGGAGGACCAAGTGTCTGAAATTGAAGTTGTCGGATCTTCGACCCTGGTACCCCGAACTGCGATGTGTTCGTTCTATTGTTAGCAGAGGAATGCTGTGTTGTGTTATGTTTGCCTTTCTTCCTGAGAGCCTGGAGGAGTTCGTGGGCGGAGCCTAGCCTCCTCGTAGCTCTGCGTCTCTCCGTCAAGGTAAGGTAGTTGTCCGCTGAAGATCCGCAGGGTCGTTGCCTCCGTCGCTCTCATGGTCCGAGGTAAGCAGCGTTTGCATGCAAACAGCCGCCTGTCAAAATAACGTGTCATGTGAACGCGTAATATGAGTAAGAGAAGGTGCAACTCGTTCGCGTGTGACTGATCCGGGTCCTAGCGTCAACATTTATAAAAGAAATTTCTGGGATTGCGACGCAAACATTCATATTTCTTTAACACAACTGTGTCATGCATATTTTTGGTCAAAGGATACCTTGGCCGTCCCTGAAACATAAACCCTATTTGTTACGTCTCTGTATTCTACATTTCACAAATTAATCTTCGTTATATTTGGTTTATTTTGGAAAATAATTATGATAATTGTCTTTAAGTAAGACTTTTTACATACAGTTTCGACAACCCTTGCGCATAACATTAATAATTTTCTACAACAAAAATAATCCTTTGACGTTTCGGTACAAAATGCGTACATTTTGACGACTGTTTTTTAACAAAAAAATATAATAATGTGCTAAATAATTATATTGCTCTGCCACTTTTTAATTATTTTTGTTCGGCGTTGTATGGAGTTACAGATAAACGTATTGATAAGATGCAGAATAGCGCCTTAAGAATTATTATATGTAAAAATAAAATATTTCGTGAAACAATAATTTTAAGAGACAAGACTTGGTTGTTTTCGGGATTCTGTGAAGTTCAAGTTTTTTTGTATAAATTCGTCAATACGCTGTAGCCATCATATCTTAATAAATATTAAGTTATATATATATATATATATATATATATATGTATATATATAAATCTAACCTAGCCGTATTTGTGTCAAGCTCTACCTTCTAACATTGTAAAGGCCTCGGACGCATTTATAACTTAAATAATGATGAAAAATATCTGATGTTTATAATAACATAACTTGACTTGAGTCATAAAATTATGTTTATTAACAAAACTTAATTTTTCGACGTTTCGTCCTCCTTTAGGACCTATTCAAGGTTGGACAGTTTTTTATAATTTTGTATAAATTCATGAAATGCAACAGGCAAGTCAGCAGAACCTTTTCTCTAAATTTAATGGCATTAATATTAATTATATGCAAAACTGTTAAAACTGACAGCCTGAAGAGGTCCTTAAAGAGGACGGAACGTCGTAAATTAATTTTTGTTAATAAACATACTTTTCGGACTTAATGCCGTATATTAATATATATATATATCATCAGATATTTTTCATCATTATTTAAGTTATAAATGCGACATAGATCTTTACAATGTTAGAAGGTCGAGCTTGACACAAATACGGCTAGGTTAGATTTTTTAACTGTATATATATATATATATATATATATATAACTTAATATTTGTTAAAATATGATGGCAAAATCATATTGATAAATTTAAACAACAAAACTTGAACTTCATAATATATATATATATATATATATATATATATATATATTATACATTGTCAAGAGAATTTAACCAGTTGTTAAATTAAATTAGGAAATGTGTAACTTTTAGTAATTTTAAGGCTGGCTTAAATAGAAATTTATTTTTTGTAATTTTTAATTGTAAGTGGTGTTTCTAAACATTGATAACAAGTACCCTATTTCTAAATAAATTAAATTATTATTACGGTATTACTATATTTCTCAGAGTTATTTTTTACGAAATAATTCTTAATTTCTTTAAAAGATGATTCAATAAAAAAAATTATGTTGTCAACACCATTTAATAATGTAAATAAATCTTTACTCGATAAGTAATTCATTAGACAGAACAATTGTATAATTAATAGCCTGTATATTTTTACGCCTGCGTGTTCCAAGTGTCTTTTAGGATTGTTTCAGACGATAAAATGTACAGACGATGCGATTACGTTTGTAACTCTTTTCCGTTCCGTTTATATTAGTAGTGGAAGTTTGCAATGTATATAAATATTTTTTTTAAAAAAAAAAAAAAGGCATGATTCGCAAATATAACAAGAGTAAAATAATTCTATCTTAAAATAAATTTTATATGCTTTTATATTTTTCCAACTCTTTTGTTTGATCGAGATTATTCCAAGCACTGCTATTATAACGTTTGATAGGCATTCACTCTTCAGAAAATATTTTTTAAACGTGGTGATTCAACAATGGAATTAGTTTCTAGCAAGAAAGTCACAGAATCGATGTCTGCGGAGAACGAATTCATTTATAAGTACGACCTAACAGGAAATTGTGTATTCTTTATCGATGAGATGATTGGCTGTTCGTGCAATTATAATAAATCACTTTTGTCCGTTATGGGCCCCACAAGTCCCTGGCCCGGATGTTTGTTATCTAAGTCACACGGCAGCGAGGACCGAGAAGATGTTTTGATCTAGGTTTACGGCCCTCTCGTGGCTCTTTAATTCGCACCCAGGTCCTCCATGTATTTTCCGTGACCCAGATTCCAATGATGAGGCCCAAGGTCACCAAACTTCTCCGCCCGAGGATTAATTTATGTATATGCTAAAATGTTTGTCCGAATATTTGTGCTTTATTTCAAGCACCTGTAATGAATATTTTCAGTGTATGACGGTTTCCGCGATTAGTACACACTCATATGTCAGTTCCTTCAATATTTCCTCATCCTTCGAATATGACAATTTAGAGTGGTACGTAATATAACTTTTGTATACGAAGTATCAAAGTTAAAAACACAGAATAATGATGTAAAAAATGAAACAAAAAAATTTAAAAGGCAAATATCACTACAAACCTCCATCTGTAAAGAGGCGTTCTTACTCATATACGTCATCGTATTTCACTAACTTACCGCCTTCGTCTACTCTTAGTCTTGGTATTTATATTACCTTTTTTGTCTGTATTGGCTATCTTTATTATTCATTATTTTCAATCAGTCGTAAATTTTTTCGTGAAAATGATAATTTTCTGTTTCCGCATTTTATTTTGCTTCTCTTGTTGTGTTGAAACAATATTTCTTCTCGATTTTCGGAAATATTAGTATTTAACATTCATAACTCCTTACTAAATTGTTTATCATCTATAACGGATTGTATTGTCTTTAGTTACATTCTCCATAAAACATTTACAACTAATACGCTTATTATAAATAAATGTAACGGCCAAATTGTCAGAAACAATTTACTACAAAACACCACAACGTTTCGGTACCAATTTTGGAACTTCTTCATGTGTCATAGAACAAAAACATATTGATGAATATAATTTATTTCCTGTAATATTATGTAATTTCAAACAACAATAAAATATTGAACAGAAAGTTCTACAAGCTTTTCACGTGCACTGTTACCGAAATCATATTCTTTTTGTTTCATTACACCTGAAGAAGTTCCAAAATAAAGAACGAAATGCTGTTTAGTAATAAATTGTTACTGACGTATTTGGTCGTTTATTTATAGATAGCTTTAACAGATCTCAGACAAATATATCGTTTTATTTTTAAGAAAGAAATATACACTTTAACTCGCAGATTATGTAAATTATGGTTTTAATCTCAATATTTTATTCCAATTGAATAAATAATATAGATAAAAAAAAGCAAGGATATTAAACTAAAAACAAATATAATTAAACAATTTATAGAAGAACGCTTTGAAATATATATTTTGTTCTAATAAAAACTTATTGGTATGTTGCTGCATGCCTAACCGCATTAAAAAATTATGTCATAACAAATCATTTAGATATTATCTCATACTATGTGGGTGCGCGGCGTTGTCCGGGTTGTCATGATTATACTCAACGATTTCCATAAGCCCGGATTTTACTCCAATTTGGGTTGTTTTTGCGTTATGTTTATGTAACACCCCTCCAACGCCACCCCTAAAGCTGCTCCCCTACTATGCCATTCAGGGTTGAAATTATACACAAAAAGCATCAGGAGAAACTCTAACAATCTCATTGACCCGGAAAAATATTTATCCGACGCAAATATCGACCGTTTTAGCATGTTTGAATTTCCACCCCCGCCCCTGGGTGTGATAGTCGTGTCTTACCCCTACACTGTCTGTTTTCGGTTCGCAAGGAACTCCTGTACGTGAATTTTGGTCAAATCAACCACGTCGTGAGGCGTGTTGTCTAATTAGCTAGGCTAAAATCTTAAAATTAGGTTGAAAATGACCAAATAGATTATTTTCTTCCGATTATTAAAAAAATAACATCATATGAGGCTGTGTGAATTTTTTCCCCTGAATGATTATTTAACTACCATTACTTTTTAGGACGGAAGGTCGTTTGTAATAATAAATTTATACACGAAGAAATTATAATTTTTTATGAAACTTTATTTTTCTGACTTATATGGCTATTTTAAATACTAGCAATGAAGAAAAGATATCCCGAGAAAGAGCTATGGACTTTCACGGACGACATTCCGAACTTTTGGACACAGAGAATTAAATATGTTTGCGATGATTGCGACAACGCACAGAAGACGAAAGATGTAACTTAAGGAAGTTCATAACGGGACACACACATCTGGCAGGAAAAATATTTCTGATCATGTTGTAAGAGTCCAGAAGTAAATTTGCGTGAAGAAACAGGACTCCGAATCTGTGTCAAGTTGTCAAGACTTCTTATTTCCATCTAGTAGCATTATCGTCTCATTTCTTAGCAGTTGTATATGATTGGAAAGTCTGATTTTTTTTTCCTTTTCGGGAACACATAAAAAAATTTCTGAAACCAGTTATTTATTTTACACTGTCCATGATACGATCACCCACTACTACACGGTTTTGGTAACGAATGAGATGAGATTTATGAGATCTTCAAAGAACGTATTTTGTCCGTGCATTTAATTCTCCGCATTCTTCTGCTACAGCATGGTTATTATGAACCAAATATTACATTTACTGGCTCACAACTAGTTTTAGTTTCCTTTTATTTCCGTCCTTGGACGTACGAATCGCTCGTCTAACATCATTGTCCTTTAAAATATAGAGATCTTCTCAACTTTCTCAATCTTAAATGTAATCATATTCATTCTTTCATTAAGCTCATATTTTACTTATAATATTCCAGAAGTGAGTTTTGGTGTCCGATGAGGCAGACTTTGTCTATTTCTACTCATATAGTGTCCACGAATTATCAAATTCTGAATTTTGAAACAACTGACCAGTTGGGGATTGAATTCTCTGACAGATTTTGTTAAGTGGTTTAAAATAGATCTTTCCCTTTCCCTTACCCAGTTACATAAGACTAAACTTTTTATAAGTTATATTTTCTTGAAGCTACGGTCTAGTTTGATAACTAAGAGGTACAGGTCAATAGTTACTTACAAAAGTAGTATCCATACAAGTTAATTTATGTTAAATACTTTCTTGCCATTACTCTGTTATCATATTACATGGCTCAGTTGTTTCAGTTTTGTATGAAATATTGTCTGTTAAAAAGTAACTGCAAGATGGGCACCGCGTTTGCTAAGTGATAGGTTAGGCCCCTTTTTTTCGCAGTCCTAACGAGTTTCTACGTCGATACATACCTGTTGACGATGCGACCCCACAGCAAACCCCTCTCCCGTCATCGGAAGGGCGTGGGACAAGTACCAAATGCGCGACCTTACCTGATGCAGGTTTTTCTAGCGTTTCCCTGCATCACTTTTAGGTGAATTTCCGGGTAGGATCCTTAAACCATAGCCCGGAGGCCCTAGTTAACCCTTGGCTACCTTGCACTACCTTTCCGCGTCCCCCCTTTCACTCCTTTTTCTATGTTACAAGAGGTGAGTTGCCGCAATGTGGATTACCCTATACATAACATGTCTACACCTTCAAAAGAGTCGTACTTTATTAAATTATTATTAATTTTTGGTTGCATTATGCAACGTTTTGCGCGTTGGAATCTACAGGCTGGGATAGCTCCAGTATTTTTCCGCCGGACGGAGGCTAAACTTGGTGGCTGGCTGTTGAATCTGCATCAGCAAAACTCACCTGTGGTACGTGTTGGTTTCTGGACGCTTCGTCGGGCGTATGTAGCCCTGAGCGTTCCGATCGCCACCACCTGATTGGAGGGTTCTTGGGCACAGTCAAGCCAAGGAAAGGCTCCTCTGTGGCCCGAAAGCGGCACAAGTTTTAGTCTCACCCCGTAAGGACTCACTGGGCTGGTGAACCTGGTTTCCCTTCTGTTGTAATCCAATAATTCTTCAATAAATCTTCTTTCTAACAAACTTCTACCTGAGGAATTACCCCGATTCACCGTTCCGCCTATTCTGGGATCGTCATGCAACCTTGACGCCGAACCACCCTTTACCAAACTTTCCCATCATCTTTCCTATAAATTTTTACATTTTTCCCTAATTCTGGTAATAGCTCGCACCAAGTCGAACTGGTGGCTTCCGTCACGACGAGCACAAAGCATAGATCTACACTTACACTCCAGAGACAAAACGATTATCCAAACCTTGAGGTTCTGCAGGGGGATCGGTTCCGAAGAAGTCGGGAAAGAAGCGCAAACATTTTTTGGAGGGATGCACGCAAAACTATCCACATGGAATATTTAGAAAAAGATCGAACGATAAATGGAGACTATTATGAGCCGATGTTAGTCCGCTTGAGCCAAAAAATAAGAAAACGTCTACATTTGTTCCAAAGGTAAGAATGTGGAACTGTAGTCGCACCCACCGAAATCGCGAAAATTAGCTGAAAAATGGCTCGTCGTAAAAGGATTCACGTCGAACGAAATCATTTCCTATTTTGAGGACCTCCGAAAACTTCCTTTTTGGGTGACTTGAAAAGTTGGTGAAAACCTATGAGAAGAGTATCGAAATGACCGGAAATAAAATCGTAATATTTATCTGACTATAATAATATAATAAATAAATATAATGGTCAAACAATCAGAAAAGGTTTACTTAACAATGTGATTTATACAATAAATCACAATACAAATTACTCCAAAATAATGTAATTTATTTTATTTTGTAAGTAATTAGAGGCCCATTCTAGTATATATGGAGAGAAAATCGTAAGCAAAGCTGATTTAGTATCCTTCGCTAGCAAACATAAATTAGGTACGATCGTCAATGGTTATTATTGTTGACCGTTACTCAGCTGATGTTATCACATCTTATTAACTTGATTATATCTTGACTTTCTTTGAACTGTGTCGAAACGACACAAGTGCGCGTGTTTATGTCGTCGTTAATCCGCAACTCTGTAATAGCAAGGTAAATGAGCTGTAACAGGCTTAATAATTACACAGGAATGAGCGAGTGTGAGTCTGCCTATTCACACCAGCAATGGGCTCCCAATTACCTGGGCTTCTTTTATAATAGCATCCGACACGCCAATAAAAACAAACCCCACGGCTTTCTTTGTGCTTCATCAGCCACGGCCTTTGAAGACGTTCCATTAAAGCCGCAACCACGAAGAACAATAGACAAGTGGGAGAAAAACCATTGTCTTGAACACAAACCCTGAGTCGCGGAAGTATTTCGGGACACCTCTTGGTGATAAATCATCCGATTCGTACGCAATGGTAGATTCTGTGCTTCATCTCTGTTCACGTTGTGATTTTATATTAGTCTAATGTAAAAAAATAATAATGACGAAAAAATACCTGACTGTTTATAATAACATAGATAGATAAATAGTCAGAAAAGTACTTATAATGTTAATTAAAAATATGTATTAATTTCACGATGCTACTTCCTCTTTTGGTTGGACAGTTTTTAATAATTTTATATACGACTCATAAATAAAATACAGACGCAAGGTTTTGCTGCTGAAGAGCTATAAACATGAAATTGATTTTGATGATACGCAAATATTACAAATTATGATTCACAAATTCGAAAGATAAGTTTTGGAGGCGATTTATATTATCAAAAAATATTGACTACAATCTATATAATAGACAAAAAATATAGGATATTATTAAAATTTATGTAAATGTTCGAAATTTATTTTAATTCTGAATCATGTACATTTTAATTAACAATGATATTAATCGTTTTCCATTCTCGCATCATTACAAATATAGTTGGCATCTTAATAATTTGCACTATACGTGTTTATTATTATATATCTGTTGTAAATATGGTTAGTGTATTTTCAATAATTGCAAGTTGCAAATAAAGTTGTTTAACAAGTTTTATAAATAATGAATGGAGGTTTTTATCATTCTTGGAATTAATATAACTTATATTAATAAATATATATATAGGTATTGTATAATTAAATATTATTATTTTTTTAAATGAAAAATTTACGTTCGATTGAAAAATAATAAGAAGAATGATAGCCAAATACAGACGAATGAAGTTTTGTCAACTGACTAGTGCAGGTGTGTCTCTCTAGGCTCTTGCGTTTTTTCTGCACCTGAAGAAGGAAACAAGGCTTGCAGAAACGTGTGGTATTTATATTTGGCTATTTTTGTTATTATTATTTTGGACGATAATTGCACAATGTGCCGAAAACTCCAATTTTAAGAATAAATATATGATATTGTTATTTGGTTTGTTATATTAGCATGAATTATCTCAGTCATTACGATATAATTTAATTACTGTATGCACTACATTTTTTCAAACATGCAATTAATGATTATTATGTTTCTCCCCATTCTCAGATCATTGTTTCTACAAGCCTTTAATGATTTTTATACTTTTAGAAACCAACTAGAAAGCAAGGTCATTTCCTCTTCTCCGTGCGTGGGCAGTGAGACAGTTGTGTGGGTGTTTGTGGTTAGCCACGCCCCCATTCCTGGGTTTGTGGCCGGACTGGAGCTTTCTAGGTGACGAGCGCAGCGGCGTCCTCGATTCGCTGTTGACGCAGAGTCCGCTCTCTTCAAACAAATATCATGAAGTCGCTGGTTGCTCTGCAAACACTGGACAAACGCTCAAGGAAAGTGGGGTCTTTAGCTGCCCATGAGCCGGAATGTCACACACTACAAACGCACGATACTGCTAACGAAGCGTCTTCCAACAAGCAACGCGCCACTTGTTATTCTCATTGGGCGTTTCTCTTAGAATGATTTAATCTCCGAATATTATTGTCCAATTTTTTAGTAAATCAAGGACCTCATTAAAGAAAATTAGGTTACGCGCCTATATATCACTTTTACCAATTGAGGCAAGTTCCTCTCGCCAAAACAAGTCCATCAGTCCTTACTTTTTAATATTTTAATGAAAGGATACAGTCTACTGGCACATTTTCCACTCTTTATGAACTAAGAAAAAGCATAACAAATTTGCTTCCGCTTCCTTCTACACCTCCATCCACTCGTCGAATGAAGAACTGTCGTTCCCTTTCAAGGTACGCTCATACGACGTTGATCCGATTCACAGGCGTCCAAGAGACGTTGATGAAGTGTTTCTGCATCATTAACGTCTACTGCATTAACCAATAGTTTTAAGTGGCCCAGCAAGTATAAATACAAAGGATTTAGGTCGGGCAGGCCATGGAATTGATCGGTATCAACCAATGTAGCATGATCAACATGTGTTGGAGCCCCATCATGTATACTCTACATAACTTTCAAGGGCACACAGATCTGGATCTGGAAGAGTCTTTGAAATAAAGAGCTTTGATGTCCAAATAATATAAAAAATGAAAGTTTTTTAATATGAGCAACTGTGTGCCTGCCGTTAAAACTAGTCTTTTTAGACTAACCATTAATTTACTTCTAAAAATGTTAAACTGTATTCTCAACAACAAGAGTCCATTAAAAGGTTGTTTTCTAGATTTTTCTGGTCTTTTTACACTACACTCACGCTCTGTTCTCTGTTTTTATACACTGCACTTTACGCACGATCAGCTTGTTTTCTTCTTTTCAATCTTCTGGTACGGTGTTGATTTTCCAGGAGTTGTCCGACCACTGGGTTGATGTGGAGGTGAAGCCTAGCTTCATTTTTTCCCAGCATACTTTTTTATTTCTCCTTCTATGGCTGGAGTCCGGAGATCTGTATTTCAGATATACCAGGGGTCATTCACGATGTTTCTGAAAATTTTATTCTGAAACGTTAGGATGCACTTAATGTTTGTGTCACAGACTCAGCCCCAAAGATGAATACCGTAGAGCCACGTTGGTTTTAATATTTTATTGTAACTTATCAGTTTGTTGGAAATTGAAAGATTAGAGTTTCTTCCAATTAGCCAATAGTATTGTCTATATTTTATGCTTATTTCAGGTTTTTTTTCTTGACATGATCTTTCCACCTAAGTTCGGTGTCATATGGTACAATAGTGCCGTTAATATTTAATGACGGTTGGTCTTTTGATTGTTTGCTTGTGAATACTATATGGGTAGATTTCTGCTCGTTTAGTTTTATCTTCCATTGTTTAGTCCAGTCAGCTATTGCGTTGCTGGCTTCTTGCAGTCTTCTAGTTAACAGGTTTTGGTCTTTCTCTACTGCAAGGAACGCGATGTCATCTGCATACGTAGCTACCTCAGTTCCTTCCAATCTTGGGATATTGCTAGTGTATAGTAAGTAGAGGACAGGGACCCAGGATACTACCTTGGGGCACTCCGGCTCTTACCTCTTTCAGATCAGAATATTCACCTTCTTGTTTAATTCTGAATAGTCTGTCTGTGATGTATGATGTTAACATCTCTACATATTGATTTGACAGCATTTTGTTTCGTTTATGTATCAAGCCTTCATGCAATACTTTGTCGGAGGCTTGCGACGCATCTAAGAAGACTGCTGCTTTTATTCCAGTACATACTCAATAATATCGGTTATTCTATGTACTTGATCTATTGTTTAGTGCTTCTATCTGAATCAGAATTGGAAATCTGGTATTAGTTTATTACTTTCTATTATTGGACACATCCTATAGATCACTAGTTTCTCAAACAGTTTTGAAATTATTGGTCTATAATATTTAACGTCATTGGGTTGTTTTCCTGGTTTCTGCAGAATGATAACTTCCGCTACTTTTCTTAACACGCAGGGACATGTTTTAATCTGCATGGTGTAGCAAATAGGTACGTGAACATTACTATACATATTTCTAGGCTGATTCTTTAAAATTTATCCTGTAATTAGACCAAATCCTGGCGCTTTATTTTGTTTTAATTTCATTAGTTACTTCTCTTGCGGTAGCTGGTGTGATATTTTCTGTTCTTACGCTGTCGATGTTAATCATGGTGCTATTAATATCCCCTTGGTTGGGCGAGAATACATCTGACAGGAGCTCAGCAAATAAGTCTGCTTTTTTTATATAAAATAAAAATATGATGGAAGATTTAAAAAGCGTACCATTTCACATTACTCCTAGGAACTATTCTTGGCAAGAGCTAGGATAAATTGACTTTTTTACGATAAGTGAGATTTAAATAATTCTAGTTTGCTGGAAAAAAATACGAAAGTTTATAAACAATAGCAGAAAATATTACCTTTGAATAACAAGTATAATTAAATCCTAAATACACACTACAGAAGGTTCTACAACATAGAATAACAATAAACCTCTAAAAAACAATTAATTAATTTAATGACTGTCAAATAGATTATATAGTAATATTAACAAAAAAAAACTTAAAAAACCGTCTTTAATTTATCGACAATTATTTATTTTGTCAGTCGTACGTCAAGAGATTTTGGTCTATATTAAGCCTAATAAAAGGTTTATTTTTCAGTTGCATCTGAAATAAAAGTTAGCTAGAAAGTTGGGCAAAGTAGTTTTAAGGATATGGCTTAATATAACCCGAAAGCTCTTGACGTATGACTGACAAAATAAACAATTGTCGATAAATTGAAGACTGTTTTTTTGTTAATATAACAATAAATAATATAACAATAAATTTGAAGTGAATCGTACAGGGACCTGACCGTGTTTTTGGGAGAATCGTTTGAATATTTGACTGTTTCGGAGTTCGAAGATCATTCACGTACATCCCGGGAGAACTTTCAAAGGTTTCCGGCGTGAGATTAAACATATTTCTTATTCAATATTTTGGAAACACCGAACCAACACCAGATTTCGATTCCAAAATTCGATAAAATAATTTATAATAATACATATGTGTTACCCAGTTTTTTAAATTGCAATAGGATATTATCAATCAACCAGCAGAGAAAAGGTCCTTGAAGATGTATTAAATAATATCGTAGAGAACGATACGAAAGGGTTTTAAATTATTATAATTTAGTGAATTCTATTTTATTGTTGTTAGTAATAACAATAAACAGTATAACTGAAAATAAATCATATAAAGACGTATAAAACTTTTATAAATAAAAAATTAAAGTGTTGTTAGTAAATAATAAATAAATAAGTGAATTAATATAAATTATTAAGTCCCTCAACGCCTCTAAGAACGAAGAACTGTCGCATCTTTTTTTCTTGTTTTGGTGTGAGGAACACGGCCACTAACTTTGTAGAAATATTATTAAAACACCCTCGATATTAACCATCTTATCTCGTCTATGAGTTTCAATTAACTAAACCTCAATATTTGGAGTACTCTAATAAGCCTTTCGGAAACTTCAAAAGAGTTTATTTTTCTGAACCTCTGATCATTAATTAATATTTCAAGATTTTAATTTCCCGTGGGAATTAATGTCCTGTTCTGAATACAGAATAATAGGAAGTAGTACGGAACTATAATTTGTATTTGCACACTCATTAGCGATCAAAATGACTTCCAGATTGGCGACACTATTTTGGATTAGGAAAAAACGCGCGGCCAGTTTGCCCCACAGTCGGTTTTTTGTATTTATTTGTATCATTTTTGAGAAAATGCGGAAGTAAGCAGCTCTGGAATTCTATTAGAAGAATGGGATTAGGAAGATGATCCTTTTTATTTTAACACCGTCGCGCCTACTCGTGTTAGTTAATTTTATAAATAAATTTTTAAAAAACGTGGTGCTAAGGGACTAATTTCGTGAAAAGTGCAGGAAATAAATACGTATTTTAGCTCGTAATAATGTAACTGAAGGGGAAAAATTGTAAGAAGAAGTGGCTTGCAGACGGAGGCTTCATAACTGAAACTCACGATATAATTAACGCCTGAGAATAGTGAGAGTTCTAAGATGTTTAATAAGTTTGTTGTGGTGACTCGCGGAAAGAAAGAACTGGGGAAAACAAACGTACATTATATAAACGGAAAATGTATAAGCAAGTCAGACTCTTATGATGAATTGTAATGATATTTTAAGGAGTGATTTATGATGATATAATTTTTATTAAGTGTGGTGATTACAAAAATTTTTAACGCACGAACATGTAAATAAAATTAATGTTTCAAATATTTATGACCATTTTCTATCCATTTGTTTCTATCGCTCCACGTCTCGATATGTTTTTATACCGTGTCCGTTTCCGTCGCTTGATTAAGTCACTTGGTCCACATTTGGGATTTCTGTCAACAATTGTGCTCGCCTGGTGGATGTGCAAAGTTGTGGCGGGCCTCAGTAGTTTTTTTGACAATCTTATGTGCATGATCACGAATAAATTGACCCTCAACGTTTTCCTGAAGTCATCCATTACGCCCATCTTTGCGGAATGCGTTCTTCTATTCTAGAAAATCGTCTCTAGGGAATGCCGCTTCGATGGGCCGAGCCTAAACCGTCATTAATTTAAGGCGTTGTTTACGAGAGGATACTTAGTGTAAGGTGAATTAACGAGCTAGAAGAAAAAAAAAGTATTGCTTTGGTAGGGAAAGAAGGGGACTGCGGGGAGACGCCGATCAGGGATTTTATAGAACAGGTCCCAGAACAGCCGACCGCTCGTAAAGAAAAAGGGGCTCGCTTCCTGGAGAGATTTCGTGCCAAGCGATTCATAAATTATTGTGCCTTGATAAATAGCTTGCGAAATAAAAAAAAGCAGCTCTTGGCGAATAGTCGCTTTGTTGCCGTGCTAAAACAGAGACACTTGTCCCAGGAGAAAGAGAAAATCATGTTATACGTGTTATAAGTGGAACAGAAGCTGTTAGTGGAGACAAGGACGTGGTATTTATTTACGAAAGAAACGTTTACCAAAGGTAATTGCAATTTAAAGTATTTGGTTTAAGTAATGATTAAAACGTGTAGCAATAAAGACTACTTTCATTCGAGATCTCGTCAGAATGATTTAAACTTAAGAATTATACCTCAAAACACAGTATAAAATATTCAGAATTTTTCTTGTAATTCAAGATTCTAGCTCAACTGTCTAATAATTTTATCATTGTTTGAACCACACTTGTTAATACGTTTAAAAAATTCCGTCAATCTTATAATATTATAGGTCGCATGGTGTGTTATAGTCTGTTTTAAATTAGAAGGCCGAGGGTGGTTAGTTCCCGCGAGAGGGGTGACCTTGAATCAACCAATCACAACTAGTGAAATAAATCCGCGTTGCCGAACAATTACGGTGTTATTCCACTGTTTTCAGTGACGCACGTGGCGTCAGTGCCCCTCCACGTCACGAGACTTCTTATTTAAAACGTACTATAGACGCACTGTATAAAAAGGAAAAAGATGGTGGGAAGTATTTTCGACGAGGGGGAACGTCCTCCTTGAGAAACGCCACTCTTAAAAACATTAATTATATTCTTCCGAACGGGATATACAGACAACGGCAAGGTCTTATATTTTCCGGATAAGTATTTTGACGTACAACATATCCTGAACTGAACAGAATATATTTTCATGCGCCAAATATTTCAGAATAGTTTTTACACTGCCAAGTTGCCGTAACAAAGGTTCGTATTAAACTGTGTTCGGGCCTACCCCAGCTACAATTACAGTATAATTGACGACAGCATTGTATTTAGATACGGCTGGCTATTTCTTTCCATCTATATACGTAAATTTATAAAAACATTTAACTCAAAATAATTATTTCGAAGACAGCAAGCATGATCGTCGCCAATTTAAAAATGAATATTCATAGCGGTTCCACACTAAAGCATGTTTTTTGTTTGTTGTAAATGAGCTGAGAAAGGGAGTCACGAAGGATTAGACTTATATTTTTGGGCCAACTAGTGAATATACACTTCACTAACTGAATGTAGAAAGACGAACCTTTGAAGAAGTTCTTGTTAATGTAAACTGCATTTCACTGAACTTAGACACAGGTGAGAGTAAAGTAGTATGGAAACAAATGACGTATTGGACAAATTGCCGTTGGTCATTTTGTGCTCGTCGG
The DNA here is from genome assembly GCA_037074705.1 of Zhengitettix transpicula. Lineage (NCBI taxonomy): Eukaryota > Metazoa > Arthropoda > Insecta > Orthoptera > Tetrigidae > Zhengitettix > Zhengitettix transpicula. The sequence continues at coordinate 31,038,021 of CM073593.1, read as the reverse complement.
TAAACTCGTAGGAACAGAATAGTATAAGTTACATGCCTGAAGGCGGAGGATACTTCCTACGTCTGAATGCTACGAAATATTAATACTAAGGAGACATGCTGTAACTTGGGAATTATTTTACTTGGTTTCTTGTTTGTTGGGCCCTGAATTGTATCCTTACACGGTGACAAGCTACAACTCCATTCATAGACTCAGTTACCGAGGGTAATCAATGGAATATAATTGTGTTTTTTAGGCTAAGACGGATAATGTTGGATACCAAAAGTGATCAGAACGTTTACATCATGCTTTTGGATTTATGAAAAGCCCAGTTTTTAAAAGAGTTTTGTTACAGACGATGAGAACGATGATATTTACGGACGATGCAGAAACTAAGCGGCATCCTCGCAACGAAAAACATTTTCCCAGAGATGATGTGATGAAAATAAAAGTACGCGTGAGTTCCAGACAATGCTTATTGTTTTCTTCGATATCCAGGGCATTAAAACGGCATCATAGTGGTCAAACAGTTAAACAACAATATCATAGGTTTTGGAAGATTGCGGGAACATGTTAGAAAGAATACTTTCTTGTGGACGAATGGTTGGATCTTGCACCAGCACACTGCATTATCAGTCAGGAACGTTTCAGCCAGTAACTTGAACGTCGTTCGAATTCCTCTCATTTAACGTGCGATATCTTTGTATTACCCAAATTCAAGTCGATGTTAAAAGGGACCCAATTTTCTGGAGTAGAAGAGATATAATCGAAAATCGCTCAACTTCTGATCAGGCATTGTAAATATTATGTGATTAAACAAACTTACAGCATGTATGAAACTATGAAAATGATTATTTCTCAAATAGAATTATTACTATGTGTGAAAAAAGGCCTTTCGTGTTCAATATGGTAATGTAGAATCCCATTTCGAAAATATTTGTGTGGAACGTTTTTTTGACCTTAAAAACTACTTAAGTTTAAGAATTAACTAAATATTTGCCATATTGCCCAAATTTGGTAACAATTTTTTTTATTTCACTTGAATGTGAATCCACACTTCATATTACCATTAACCTGACGACTGGTCCGTTAGAAAATCAGTGAGCTAGTTAACTACAGAATTTCCTAGAATTAAGTAAACGCGAAGAAAGTTTCCCGCCCATCCATCTTTCTCCAGACGAAGAGAGAGAGACGCTAAATATACGTTTCTAAGAACACCAATCTGCATAGATGGAGCAGAGAGGCAATTTGGCAAGCGGAGTTGATCGAGGCTAGCCATAAAAGCCATTGGCATTTAATTAACAGTCAGCACCTCATCCGTTTGCCTCCGAGGTATGAAGAAGAGAAGAGGTAGAGAGGGGAGACACGCCTAAGCCACACGTGTCGCCTAAATTCTAAGGCACATTGACCGTGGAGACGAAACGGAGGACTAAACACCAACCATACGATTGCGCTCTACATAACTCAATTCTTCTGAATATAAACGTTCAGTCTATTTTCTGTAGTTTAGGTAGATGGATAATCGGCAGGATTGTCCAGTTTTGAACTTAATTCAGCATTCACTGATTCTATTAAAAACCTAATCTGCCCAAACTTTTTCCTGCTGGATAAAAGACGAAAAAGGGATATTTTCCTCCTCGGTATTTTCTTGTCCTAGATAGTAAATCATGGCAATTAAGTTAAAGCTTCCAAAAACTGTGACACCTAGACTCGTTTTGAGAGGTGTCGCAGGTGTTGGGTATACGGTCGTTCACTTTTCTCAGTGGACCAGTCGGCCCGCTGCCCTCCACATCCGGTCGCGACATGGAGTCGGGTAAGTTGCGTCCCCCCAGCAAATCCTGATGCTGGTTTCTATACCCGAATGCCGAGTAGGATCTACAGCCCGGGAGTCCAACATACCACTTGGTTTCCCTTATGCATCGCCCTTTTCATCCATACCATACTATTAAATGGGAGAGCTATGAATGTGGATAACCATCATGGAGCCCTTAAAAAATGTTTTCCCCATACATTTTTCTTTTGCTCTTCTTTTTTGTTTTGCGGGAAGTACATTAAATTCCCATTACCACTTTGTTATAACAATACGACATTCGAAGACCGGGTCTTAGGTACAGAGAAAGTCCCCTTCCATATCAAAAGGTTTAAATGACAAAAAGAGTGAAATAATATTAGAATGCAGGCGTTAATGGTGAATTTCAATATAGACTGTATTCGTAAGACGCAACTTTTGAAAATATATATGCTTATGTGATTAAAAAACACGTGATTTCTTGGAGCGTAATTCAAGCCTACAATCTACGAAGAAGCACTTTAATATGTCTATTAATCTATGAGGTTAGTTACTTTATAAATGAATTATGTGCATTATTTGGAAAGAAATTTTACCCAGGAGTCAAAAATTTATATTGCAGAAATGTGAATCATAATCGTTTTAAATTTTACTCCGTTCCAGTAATAATTTTTACAACTGAAAGTTATTGCTGCTCACCGATAACAAACAAGCCTCTTCCATGTAAAATACACGTACCTTGAATGTCCTTCAGTTTCCCTCGTTCTGCTGTCACTTATATCTCAAAATATAATTGTCAACTACTTATAATTCTATCAGAATTTTTCTGTTTTTTAAATATACTGTTTTGACTGTGGCTATTTTTTCTTGCCATATCTCTTCGTGTCCAAGTTCAATCAACTTCATTAATTAGCATTCCATTCGTTGTCTCCATTTTCCACTAACACCATCAGGGAGAATACAAAAAAATAGATTTCCACTTATAAAAAGAAGTTTATTTATTTATCTAGGACTAAGTTTCATTTTCGTTGTACGTAAGGCAGAGAATAATTATTTATAATTTTCCCAAATAACTTCTAAACCAAATCTTCCTCCATTTACTTGATATGAGGTTTTATTGTAAAGAGGCTAATTATTTTAGTTTTTTTGTTGTTGCTGTTTTGGGTGGATCAATATTTATGGTCCCTATAGGATTTGAATATACGAAGAAATTTGTCTTGTGTAATACTTAGAGGGTCTCATCATAATCGTCAGAAATAAATAGTAAGCGCATTCATGTTAATATGGTGGGAAAAAATTCTATCTACTTTTAGTTGAGAACACGGTAGTCCACTTTTCATACTTTTCAAACAAACTTGTGGCATTACATATGATTAAGAGAAGATGAAACAGAATAATACGGTTCCTGAAATAATTTTTTGAAGATTGAAGTATCGTATGACACACAAGGTCATGCAGATGTTAAAAGTAAACAAAAATTCTATGCCATGATTATATTTTAAGATGATATATTACCAGAGGTTACACGCGGCTTCGCCAGCGTTATTTTTTATTTGTCGCAGACAACAGATTTTGACTTCATCACCTGTTTTGTATGGTTGTGTCGTTCTCACGGTTCTTGCGTATTTAATCACCTGACGAAAGCAACAATGTTTGTATAATCGTTAAGCAGTATTTATATTAACACTTAAGTTTGTCAGTTATTAGGCTATTTGTTTATGTAATTAGTATACGACAGATTTTGTATTGTGTTTGTTTAAAGTCCACTCTTCATTCCTGCAGTATTCGTTCGTTTTTTCAACAAATTTTGAATACAATTATTTTTTCAGCCTTCGAAATGAATTTCCCGAGTTTACTCGTATTGTGATTGGTTCATCTTCACCGCTCACGGTACATCGATTAAAAGTATAATATGATAGTCGATGAAAGTGACATGCTACAAGTAACTTTTCCAGATATTCAGTTTATGAGTGCATCGTCAAGTTTGTCGAATTTTTTCTTGCGATGTCAAGGTATTGTCCTCATCCTAAGGGGTTGAATCACCTTGTCGTATCCCTCTCTGAGTGACATTCGTAACGTTACAACTGCTACAATTCTGGAATATTATCTTGATAAGAGATTGAGAGTAATGTTCTGTCAGCACCTGTTGTTGGCAAGGAAGCCCAGATGAGACAGCAAGGTCCTGGAGCGAATCCAGGCGTCGCCTCAATTTTTCTTTTAGAAATAATCCATCAAATATAATGGGCTCAGTTGTTTTTAGGTGTGCGAAATAGTTGAAAAAGGTTCACTAGGAACAAAGACGTATATCAAATGCAATTTATTGGGAAACGGCTTTTTGGTTCTGTATAATTAACGTCATGTGTTTCCAAGTAAATATTTTACGTTTAGTGTTAACTATTGAATATTTATCATCAATTGAAAAGTCTCTGACAATATTTATTACCTGTCAGATATCTGCCTGTACCGAGTTACGGTAGAAGTTCACGGGGAATAAATTATACAAAGTCGTCAGACCAGCTTGAGGAGGTCTCAATCGAACCTCCAATTTGTAATTTTGAAACGCTCGTCCATATATAAACGCTGACGTGATCTGACTGTGGACGAGGCTTCAAGTTTCTCCTCCCACGACGCCTGTATATGGCAGAACGAAAGAAGGACACCGTGAAGGAATGGGCAATGAAAGTATTTGTCCTCTTTAAGCTGCTCACCCTTACAAATTCAGGCAGTGTGGAAGAAATTTACTCGTATTAAGTTTTTCTTATATCGATCTAGTGTTTTAGCCCATCAGCATTACATTTCCTCAACCACCTGGTACGTAAAATTGAACCCAACTGTTTTCTTTAATACTAAAAGCAGCGGTATACGTTTCGTCTATGGTATGAAACTTAACGCTAAGGTCTCGATACCGATCAAAATTCAATGAGAAAATTATTGTAATTTAAAATTGATAGGCCAATATATATATATATATACTGTAAATTAAATTTTCGATATTAAAAATGTATTAAATATCCATTTTCTGACTTACACAATAGGTCAGAAAATGGATATTTAATACATTTTTAACATCGAAAATTTCATTTACAGTAAATATGTACATTAGAGGCACAACGTTTCCTCCAGAATTTGGTACTTTATCTGTTGATACATATACATTATGCAGGAAATAACATGATCCTAAATTAACAAATTTATAGAATACAAAGCTTATTATTGATGTCATTGACGTAGTATTCTAAATTTTTTGAAAAACATAAATTAACAATTCCACGAGAGAGCAAATAAAGTTTTGGACAAGTTGACAGTTTGTGCACTGAAGATTTTTGGATCAATTTGAAAATTAGAAGATTAATGTTTTTTTTAAAAAGAGACATATTGAATTTATGATTTATTTAATTTACAAATTTATCCTCGTTAAAAATGGAAATTTCCGAAAAAATAAATGAAGAATTAGTTTTCTATTTAAATTGCTGACTGATTAGAAACATTGGGATTAATCAGTCGTTTAATATAAATTTTATATTCTTGAAGAAAAATATATTACATGTAATAAAATAAAATTTACGTTTGGATTCCGATAAGTGAAAGAAATTCAATTAAGAAGTTTGAATACATATTTCACACGATAAACAAATTTATGTTCAATTTATTGATTCCAATTTAAAATATTTAATTTATGATAAATAGAATCATACTTTAACTGCAATGACATCAATAAGAAACTATTGCTTTATTAATTTAGGTTCCTTTTCTCTCATTAATTTATATGTATCACCTGATGAAGCCCCAAATTCTGGACGAAACGTTTTGTCTAATTTGTATACATAATTTCACTGTAAAAGTAATTATTAAAATTAACTATACATTTTTCTGACTTATTAGCTGATATATTTATTATTGAAATTTATTCATCAGAATCGCCATAATTACCGTCGTATTACTCATCGTTAATTTCCTTCATTATTCTTAAACGTTCGGTAATAAAGATTCATTTTTGTTAGTACCCTACCTCACGATTTTATAGCCTTTATTTACTGCCTCCTAAATTTCCTACTCTTCTCCACGTCGGCATGTTTCATACAACTATTTCCGATCATTCCTTAATGATCCTGTACCGTCTATCAAATCGACGTCCTCAAAGTCGCGTGGAATACTTTGAGTTCACGTTCAGACCTCATTTTGTCCATCAGCTGTTATTTCAACCTGCAACGTGACCTTCCACAATTGTACCTCTGGTCCAACGAAGACATTCATTATCATTTTTCTGCTTGTAATTTGCACTTTGTACACTCTGGAGCAAATTTATCGACTGTAATTCATTTGAGCAGAAAAAGTACTCATTTCCAAGTGCCTCATCAGTACTACTTGAACACAGAATTTCTTCCAAATTCGAACTTTATTATTGATTTAATTTTTCTGATCCTACGGCTTGATCAAATATATTCTATTGAACTACATCTTCGATATTATCATAGTTTCTTATAATGGTCTGCCGTGAAATAATAACTGTGAACTCCCCAAACGTCTCAGATATTACGTGTTTTCTTAAACAGCATGCCGTTTTTATCTACTCAACATAACTATCTACGGTATAATAAAAATATGATCGTCATGCGAAACCAATTTTCATTATTTTCATGAACTTCATCTTCAATTCATCAGTAATTTCTCGCCTGCTCTACCAATGCTATCATAATTACTCTGTACGTATTGGCGATACTTTTACAATCTGTTTTTCTCCACTGGAGGTGAACCTGGAAATTATTAATATTTTAGTGTGCATTGTACAATCTAAATCACTTCGATACATCTTACTAAATTCATTATATGCAAATATTGCATCAATACTAATGATATATTATAGATCTATATCTGTAACCATTATAATTGTGATATATAATTAAGTATTCGTCAAAACTAGAAAATAATTAAGTCAAAATCAATATAACCGTTGTAATACTGTTACGTATTGTATTAATGTTATATTTTTTCTGAAATTATTCACAATTTATTTAATAGAAATAAATATTTACAAAGGTCTAAAAGGGTTTTGAGTAGATGCTGAATCGGAACAGTGAAATAATCACGTAGTAACAGATAAGATAATGTGAGATAAAAAAAAGGTCAGTGAAATGATAAATCTTACATCATGGTTCGTTTGAATTTTACCACTCACTTAAAACATTAAATGGGATGAAGTCTGCGTGCGGTGTGCTAGGATTCGTCTTGTGGTTTTGTTCGTTGTTGATTGTCCTTCTTGTAGTTAGCTGACGTGAACTTGTTCGATAAATTTCTCTGTCTACATAACATCTAATCTCGTTCTCCATGAGGACTGATTATTATTAGCTGTCGTTCCTAATTTCATCAGCCCGGTCTCTCCACGTCTCTATTTATTAGTCCAAATTTATATAAATTTTCATTTATCCTAAGCCCTGTTGTGTTGCCTTTAGTAGTTTAAAAATAGGTATTTTGAAAAAAGCTTACTGCTATTAACACTCGAACTACATTCATTTGTCTGTTTCTAAAAGCATGCTGTTTGTGGTTCCTGTTAATCCCTGGAAATTCTGTCCAAATATACTGACTTGCAGACTCTTCACGTACACGAACATAGAACTTGAACTAAAATTTAGCTATAGATAATTTATTATCAAAATCTAAATTGCTCAATATCATCTAATACATTGTTCTGGAGTAAATAACTCAAGGAGAAGAATAAATTAATATATTCCGAAAAACACGCTATTTTATGGTTGCGCGTGAATCTGCTTTGTTACCTCAAGTGTATTTTAATAAGAAAACTTGCAGTTAATCCTCGCAACGGTACCCGTGAATCTGTTAACCTAAAAGGTTATTCCAACGATTAATTTCCGTCACCAGCCACAGGAAATGCAGCCTCTCCTATACATATCTAAAGATCGCAATCTTTATTTGACCCCTGCGGCAGGTGAACAGTCACAACAGTCGTCAATCATTTGGCTTTCAGCGGCACTAAGGAAGTAATCGTCATTCTCGGAGGAGAAAACACTCCGAGTCACGCTTCGATACTCTGAACTTTCCACTACGAAACTTCCTCTTTTTGATAAGAGAGCGAAGTAACTTACTGTGTTCGGATTCACAGGCTGAGATTAGAATGTATCTGTATCGCAAAGTGTCGTACATAGCAAAAAAAATAAAGCCTATGAGGAACATTTATTTCTTCAAATTCTGCCTGTCATCATGATACAAGCAACAAATACTCCTGACATTAAAGCCATTGTACTCGGATAATCATTCAGTAACCTGAACACAACAACTTCCTCAAGTATTATCGTCCCACATACAAGTTAAAAAAGATAAAATGCGTAATTTTGTAATAAATTTTATTATGATGAGGTTATTAATATAAATAATTGGGGTGTGGATATTGAAAAAGGTACAAACGTTTCGAGAGTAGAAAGAAGAAAATAGTAATTGCAATGTAGAAAAAGTACTCGAATGAATCGGCTGGGAGAGTTGTTGAGAATCTTAGCAGTTAATGAATCAATATTTTAAAGTGCTGCGGAGCCTGAAATTAAACTATGAGGCAATTCAATTATTACAGATTTGGATTGCGGTATGTATGCTATATTTGAATAAAACGATTATAAATGGAGCGCCTTAACTCGCTATAGTGCTCAGACGATTAAAACTCGAAAGGTCTGACTGTAGTGGTAAGTTAAATAATTTTTTTTAACCGTAGTGGAGTATCCAGTACCAAAAATTCACATCGCCACGTGATTCATTGAACGAAGTATCAGTAAATGATACATAAGGGAACGTTATATGGGAAGTATTTTACATTATTAATATCCTTTAATTATTACTGAACCTAAAGTCTGCACTTCATGGCAGCTGTAAACAGACATAAATTTGAAGAAAATCGAAATTAAAAAACTTATAACCTTGTATGAATGTATGTACATAATTTGCTGCGTATCGGATCGGGTCCAGGTGTCAGTTGGAGAAACAAATAATTATGAAATGGATTTAATTTAATAGAAAGATTAATAGTCCTGAAATTTGTTTACATTTCACCTCATTAAAAGAAAAGAAATAAGAAAAACGGATTATTTATTTTATTTAAATGGGGAAACACTATCCACTTCACTTCAGGAACTTATTTAGATTCGTTGTTGCTGGAAAATTCTTCTCAAACAGCGCCGCAGGTAAACTGTTCCAATAGCTTATCGATCTGTATAAGAGTGAAAATTTTCCCCTGTCTCGTTTCTATTTTAAATTTCTGATCACCTCTCCCCATATAAGGTGGATTTTCAAGCTTGTCCCGTATTTCTTTTTACGCGTTGTTTCCCTTGTACGATTTAATTACGACACGAAGCACTTCTTTCTTCCTTCTGGTTGCTGAGAATTCCCACCCTAATTCTTCTACCTTTTTCGCCCCATGATCCGATCCCTTTCTCCTCTCTCAAGTTTTTCTAGGTCATATATGTAGTGTTTTCTATCAGCATTCCAACGACCTGCACTATACTGGAGTATAGGACGAACCAAATATTTATAAACAAGATTTTCTCTTCCATTTTTTTAAATCATCAATAAAAAATGTAAGAATTTCCACGCTTTTCGTGACGCTGAATTTACTTCCTCTTCTACTCATAAATTTAAGCTAAAAATGATTCCTAGATATTTGCAAATGTTTTCTTGAGGTACTATTTTAGTCAACTGAGTTCGCATCGTGTATTTGTTCCAAGCCTTTTGGCCATCCTAAGGGTTATTATTGAAATGCATATTCATCGCAAGGATGTCGATAAAGAAGTTCCCGTCCTATCCGATAGAGACTGCATCTGCGCTGTAGAACTCCTCAGATATATTGGTTAGAACTGAAGATAAATTTGTTTGACCTATGAGAACTAGAAATTTAGGTTATAGTTTGCCTGCATGTCTACGGAAGCAAAGTAGTTCCACTAAGCAAGGAAAGAATATATTCCTTAAATATTAACGTACTCAAGTGCATGTCAAGAATTACTAACATGGTCTGATTTGATAAATGTCGTTGAGCTACTGTTGAGTAGAGTAGTTTATAAATCACAAATCCGGTGAATTTGAGAGTCACGATGTATAATTATTATGGAAACCCTGGAAACCATAAGTGGTCAGCCATTTCATAGGTGAAACTAAGATGAAGAGAAAGAGAGAGTAAATCGATTAAGACAGGCTGTGTACTGATCGTTGAGGATCGATGTTGTGATGAAAGTGTAAGTAACAGACGGTACTTTCTGAAATATAGACTTATATTGCTGATGACGAAGCGTATAAGTAATATATTCTGTAAATTATTGCCTTCGAGCTGAAGCCCGCTGGAAGCTAAGCACTACAGACTGATGGCGTCATACGGTAATGGCGACAGCGGTGGTGGTTTATTGGTGAGTAAACGCTCTTTTAATGTACATGACCACGACTTTGGAAAAGATTATGATCTTTATTTTGGTGGAACTATAACACCAGCTATACTTTGGCTTGAAACCCTGTTTTCCGGAAACTGACTCCGGACCAGAGATCCGGCCTTTGGAATTGAGTTCAAACGGCTGAGGACTGTTGTTAATTGCAATGACTAGTTTGCGAGCCTGGCACGCGGGAAACTACTAGTCGTAGTATTCATGGCGACGTGCGACGACGGAAGCTAGAAAGCCGTGCCGTTTCGGGAGTGAGACGAAACGTCCGCATTCCGCACGCGTGCAGTGGTGAGGCGTGTGTATTGGCATGGCAGCCGGACAGTCCAGCAGTGCAGAGCCGCCATGGTGGCTGAGCTGTCGTCCGTCGTGTCCTCGGAGAAGGGCGCCCTCGCCAGGTGGATCTCCGTGGCCACGGGACTCTCCTCGCAGGGCGACGCTACCAGTAAGGCCTCCAATATTCAATTACTTTGCTGGTTGTCACATAAAAATAAGAGTGTCGATGACGATAAAAATCAAAATAGGCCTGCATCAAGCATAACAACAAAAACAACTAAAGATAACATTATTAAAATATAATAGACAGAAAAAATTAATATTACAATTTCATAATATAAAAATCATTTACATAAACGACGTTCCGTCCTAAAATTATGACATATTCAGGTAATGATCGTTTTTGCATAGTTCATGTTGAGTTCAGACCAAAATTCACATATAAAAATTTAAAATGTATTTTATGTTGGTATTAATAAATTATTCAACACTTTTTAATTTCTTGTTTTTTTATGTTGTCTAAGTGTAGATAATTAAACATTTATTTTAAAGTTCTCATACTCATTTAATTATCATTTCCCAAAGATGTCATAACTTTTAGAGAAAACGTCTTTTATATAATAAAATTTTAATAAAAGCGGGAATGGCATATTTTAATAAAATAAAAATTATCTCTACCTTTCGTTACTTTGTCTAAGATCTGATTAAGACCTGTTCAGGTTTAAATATATTAAAAAAAATTGGTAAGTGTAATTTTTCAAGTCTAAATATCTAAAAATTTAAAGAGAACAATCTTCAAATTTTTATTTTATTAAAATGTTTCTGACAAGTTGACTAGAATATTCATTTATGATTCAAATGAAGTCTGATAAATATAACTAATTATATTTTTTGAAGAAATTGAAATTTTTAATTAAACTTTAATTTTTTTATTTATATTGATATTAATATTATATTTTAAGAATGCCGGATAATTTTTAATTAAAACATATTCTTAAATTCAAATATATTAATTACATAAAAATAATTAATGTGACAATGTCATAAGTCATAATTTTGTAATTTTCGACCATGGATGTTGCTGGAAATAGTCAAAGTATTTCTGTTTAATGTATTATATATTTTCATATTTTGTTAATTATATGCAACTGAAAAGGTCCCTGATCATAGGGATGAAACTTTTTGCGTATTATATGTAAATCTTAATTAATAAATTTTGTTTTTGAAATAAAAATACAATGAAGGTCTAGACAAGCTATATTTACCCTATATACGTCACCTTCTACATATTTTTATGTCAAAAACTACTACATCTGTAAAATTTTTATACAACTATTTCTGGAAAAATATTATCAAGAATACATCATATTATATATCATTTATGTAAGTCTCATAATAAGTGAATTGGACTAAGACAGTACTTCTAGACTAGCAGAAAGGTGTACGGTATGGGAGAGGGTTTATGATGATTGGTTCCTCACGTTCAGAGCACGATTTGGCTTGGGTTACTCTGAGCACGGATAAGTAACTAATTTTAAAAAAAACTTTCATTCATAACTTGAGATATTTTCATACATGAAACCAGCGAAGTGAAGTTCATTAATTTTTTTTTCATTTTGGGATAAGTTATCAAAGCGAAAAGAAACTATAGTGGTGCTATATGTTTTCAGTTTTCTCGTCTCATTAATTTTTTACTACTGCGGAGTTTGGTTTTAACGCATATTTTACACTCTTAAAATCTGTAGTTTGTAAATATATTCTTTCATCAAAAGTACATAAGGTATTAAAAAAAGCAAATTAAAATACATGAATGGAAATAAATACAGCGAAATATTTTTGTTCACTCGGGAATTTTTCTTGGTTAGTGATAGGTGTACAAATTATATAACGCGTTATTATATATATAATATATATATATATAATATATAATATAAACAGTCGCTCTGTAATATCGTATATATATATATATATATATATATATATATATATATATATACGATATTACAGAGCGACTGTTTACCCGGAAGAAAAATTATTGGGTTTTACATTACATCGTCTGTTGTACACGAAATAATCGTCAAAATACACAACGAAAGTCATCGAATGAGTCCCATGTAGTTTTCTATATGTGGAAAATAGTCGCTTGGCCATGTCATATTTCCATGTAACTGAAAAAATTTTTAATTGAGGGTCGGTTGAAAAAGAAAAGTATCTAATTAATCCACGTCACGACTTTCACGTGAATCGATTAATTTCAAAATTCTCTAGCGAAATAATGTTTCAAGTTTGTGTTTGATAATTTTATTTGGTTCTGAAAACGTGTGTACTGTAATCTCTCTTATATTATATTAGCGGAATATGCATATTCCAATATCAGTAATGTAAAGCTGAGATTTTGTTGGGAATGTATCTTCCTCGACACTGTATAATTTCTGATTTAATCATTATTAAGATCTAATTCCGTTGGACAGGTTGGGTGGTTCACTTTCTCCACCAAGTCAATTCCAACCCCAGCTTCGCAATGTAGGATTACGCTTCGTAAATGTTGCAATATTTCGACGTTGGACACTCAAACTTTAAGCGTCAACAATTGGCATTTAATTTTAATGAAACATATAGGAGTCAGAGGGTTGAGAAATGCTTCAATTAATCGACTTTAAGAGCAGAAAGAAATTAGAATCGTTGACGCGACCATAAATCAATTTTTAAAAATTGTAATAATGTTAACGGAGCGTTTACGGCGAAGCGTCCAATTGCTCCCACAGGGAGAAGAATATTCGGTGACGGATCACTAGGACACAAGTGACTGGTACATAGGCGCACCTTTGATGGACGTATTGGCAGGTGTTTGGACTAGGGTCGTTGGCACCTTCTTTCCGCTAGCAAACGTGCTGGAATGCTTTGGTTCCCACTTCCGTAACTTGGGCCCTGTCAGTCGCAAAGCGCAATAGAATAGTTTACTCCAATAAAGGGAAGTTGGTGATGTTCTTGATGTGAAAATACAAGTTGATCTCAAGGAAAACTAAACTAGACCGTTGTCAAGGTACTTTCGTATTTTAAATTAACAAAGGTATTCAATTTTAAACCAATTTATCCGTAATTAATATTCACTTATTCATCATTTCAACCAAGAAATTGACAGAAATAAATGAATAAATCTCATTATTCCGTAGAATACAACAATTAAAAGTGTACAAACACAACTCGATGGACGTAAGTTTTCAGACACACCTTATGTAAAACCTTTGCCGAGAGAAATACCATCGCTTTGTTTTGTTAGTTGTTTGTAGTTCTTCCCAGACTGTCGGTTGTAATTACAATCCTCGTGTGTTTTCTGAGACACCACAGAATATTAAAACTCGACCCACGTTTCCTGAACTCCCAATAGTATATTTATATCTTTAAAACAGATTAGTCGGTATCTCCAGAAATATTATTTTAAATTCCAGGTGAATTTAAATTAAACCTCAAACCGTTTAAATCCGAAGCAGAAACATTGTAAATAATAATTTAAAAAGTTCTGTTACAGTTTTTAATAATATTTTATTTGGTTGTCCGCCCTTCATTTGGGGAGTGAGGACTTCGAGCACGGATCTTAACGTTGGAGGCAGCTTACGGTACAAGGATTAGTCAACTGTGTAAAAAAAAATTGTTTTTGGTCTATGTCTGTCTTTAAAGAATTACTTATAACTCGTTTTTCCAGTATAAAGCTTTTTTCACTTAATACACCTTTTTTCTATTTCTTAGATATATATATATATATATATATAAGATCAACTTCTCGACTAGTCATTGCAACCAATATTTTGATTACCCCTAAAATAAGAACCCTTCTAAAAGAAAATTGACTGACTGAATTTTTTGTTTACATTTTTTTCATATAATAAACAATTAAAGATTGCCAAAACGAAAAAAATTCTTACCCACGCATTTGGTTCACTATTTAGTCACGAGGAATCGGATGGCCGTTCTATATTGCTAAAAACCTTATTGTTTTGTTTAACAACGGATAAAATCGATCTGACCGTTTTCTTGAGTAAAAAAGAACAAAATCGACAGACAATGTAGAATTTAGATGACGACGGTTTTTATTTAATTATACAGGTTTTTTATTTAATTTTATAATTCCTAAATGGGATTAAATTATATCTTCAGATGTAAACAAACACAAATTTACTTCTTTAATATAAAATTTAATTTTGAATGGTGTTCGACGATTTGTTAACAAATCATTCAGGATTCCCGAGTGATGAGGTTGGACTCAGTCGGATAAAATAAAATCCTGTATATTAAAACTGATTTCTATTTTTTATCTACGAAACAAAGTTATAGAAACATTTATATTTCCACCTAGAATTAATTTAAATTTTATCAGTTGGATAATTATGGTTTTTAGTCGGAAGCTGCTTGACTGACTGAACAAATATTGAGTAAAATTTAGTACAAGTATTTTTGCTAATAAAAAAATAGGGGTGTAAGAATGATGATAAATTCAATATAAAAGAAAATAATCAGTCCTACATAAACCTAATAAAAGATCAGAAAACCTAATGGTTTGATATAGACATCAGAAAATGATTCTTCTTTTCTCCTACTAACTTATATATCGATGATATGATTGGAAAATTCTGGGTGGTTGTTAGGTAGACGGGAAATTTCACACTATATGTTTTTCAGCAAGTGATAGAGATCTTGAAGAAATCTGGATTAAATGAAAACGGAACACGCCTCAGCCTCAGAATAAATATAAATAAAAGAAAAGTAATCAAACTGGGAGAACAGGAGGAAATAAGAGTACGGGTGGACAAAGGTGAGGAAAAACACGAAAAAATATATAGGTATTTGGGTACCGCAATGACGCAAGGATGGAAGTGTGGAGGTGATATAAAGACAAAAATAGGGACACACAGGTTGGTTTTAACAGAAAAGCCATGATTATAACGTAGATAAAATTAAGGAAAAGATTGGAGACTTGTTTTGTGTGGAGTGTCTTGATATATAGTTGCGAGACATAGACCATGAAAAATGAGTTCAAGAAAGGATTGAGGAGAAGGATGCTGAACATCACGTGGTTGGATAAGTTGAGGAATTACGCGGTTTTAAGAAGAGTGTAAGGTATTAGACACACTGAATTATACTTGTTTCGAGAAGAAATTGTTTGATGAGTGACGTACTGTAAGAAAATAAGAATAAGAAAAATGATTAGCGACCTGAAGGAGGGGGGTTGTTGCGAAGGGGTGAAGAGAAGAGCTCAAGATAGAAGTCAGTGGGATAGAAGCCACCAAGAACCTGCAGCCGCACGAAACTTATGGTGACGTTTTAAATAATTTTAAAATTCTTACGGAGGTTAAGAGAATTAATTATCATAATAAGAAAGCTAGCCAAATAAATCAAAAGATGTGATAATGTAAATACCATACAACATTTCTGGAAGCCTTGTTCCTTTCTTCAGGTGCAGAAAAAACGCAAGAGCCATGATAAACACATTTGCACAAGTCAGTTCGATTCGTCTAAACCTGAAACTGGTTCAAATTAAAAACAAAAGAAGTATTAATAAAATGTAATTAAAGATTTTTGTTTCTTTAAAATTGAATGATGTTTTATTTATCGATTAATTCTGTTATGATAAAGACGAAAAAATTCACAATAATAATTAAAAATCATTCTAAAGCCTTGAAACGATACCGTTAAGTTGTACGTAGTATCAAGAGGACGATAGCGGACTACAACAGTAGTGAAATTCTCAAGAAAGTTAACGTTTCACCTACAAACGATTTTATACAGAAGAACGCTCATGAAAACCGTCAAATTAAAAGTAATAAAAGCATAATCGAGAGACAGTGATACGTCTACAGATAGTGCACCAGCTAATTTCGTAATTTTTCATTTACGTCAATTAAGCTCAGTTTTCTAGCAAACGACCAGTTTACCAGACCGTAGGCAGACACGCGAAACCATAATAAACTCCCAACATACTCAGCGCACACACTACAATTCGCCGATTTCTATTGTCTGCAGGTGCAGGTAAGTGAAAATCTTCTTGAAAACAAAATTAGGGGAAAGAAAGTGAATACAACGAGAGAAAATGGATCTCGTCGCCCAATTCCGAGAACTGGCGATGAAGGTGGAGACAACATACGGAGGACGGGAATGAATAAAGGTGATTATGGTTGTTGGTTTATAAACTGACAGTTTTCAGACGTGATCTTTTCTACTTTTGGGCGTTAATAATTCAGAAATTCGTGGAAAACAGAATTGATTACTGACTAGTAATAACTTTGGACGGAAATATATTACGCGACTTGTGTTTCCTCGACCAAAAAATGTTTTTATGGAACATTCTGTGAGGGGGGTCAGTACTGGTGATTCCAAATGTGAGAAGCGGATTCGAACATTTCTGAAAAATCCACAAGATCGTGAAATATTTACCGGATCGTCATAATCAGGAAGGGATTGGCTGTCGAACAGGATAGTGCATACTCGACAGGGTTGAACGTGCGACTTTTATGTTCACTTGAACAGCACGTCATCGATTAATATTTTAAAGGTTATGGAACCTTTCACTTGAGATCACTTCAAATCTCGATATCTGTCGGAATTGACGGTCGATAATTGGTAAATTGACGCACATGTCAATTATACTGTACAATTATTGTTAAAAAATGTCCCAATTTTTAATGATACTCATAAACCTAAGAGACGCTTACCGGGCGTCTAATAATGATAGTGATTTGCAATTTCCACCAATAGAGTTACAAAATAAATATAAATTAAATTTTACTATAACAAAATTGTATAAAATAATCTAACAAAAAACTAGAGAAATCTGACGGTAAATTATAGTTACATAAAAGCTTAGAAATCAAAGCTTCTACATACCATTTTATTTAGCGCTGCTCTGCTACCCAATTGTGCACTCCACAGTTATTTTATTTTAAAGAAAATAATTTTAAAATTCTTACGGAGGTTAAGAGGATTAATTATTCATAATAAGAAAGATAGCCAAATAAATCAAAATATGTGATAATGTAAATACCACACAACGTTTCTGGAAGCCTTGTGCCTTTCTTCAGGTGCAGAAAAAACGCAAGAGCCATGATAATCACATTTGCACAAGTCAGTTCGATTCGTCTAAACCTGAAACTGGTTCAAATTAAAAACAAAAGAAGTGTTGATAAAATGTAATTAAATATTTTTGCTTCTTTAAAATGCAATGATGTTATGATAAAGACGAAAAAATTCACAATAATAATTAAAACACATTCTAAAGCCTTGAAACTACTATATCTTTTCACATGACTAAATTCCGGCGTCTCTCTAACAACTGTTCAACAAATTTACGTCGTCCTATTTTTTTAGATTGGTTAAAGTCTACAAGACAAGCTTCAAAACATTATCGTTAGCACTCTAAACCAGACTCGTAATCCATGACCAAGACACTCTTTCACCATGACCAACATTGCTCAGCATCTCAAAATCAACTCAGATTCGCCATGACCATCCTGGCCAGGCTCCAAAAACACACTCCTCAGGCTCCCACAACACACTGAATGTATCCGCCAAAGTTCTGTGTGTATTAACTACGCTTTTCGGACAATAATCGCGTATAAACATTTTCAGTCTCTGCGTTCTTGTGCCAGACAAGGCTCTGTCCTAAATAATTACGCCGACAATTATTAAAGAAAAATTATTGAATAAAGCATACATTACAAATTGTTGATCTCTATATTACACCACAATATATATTTCATTACTCGTATATTGGCCGTAAAAATTGGGAATTTATGTCGTTTTAATCAAATAAATTGAGATAATATATTACTAACTATTTATTACAATGAAATAAAAGTGTTTACAGAAGTTTACACACACTTTTATTATCGGTAAACTGAATTATTCAAGTGGATGGTCTCTGCATCGGAATTGGAATCAATGATTATGACTTATGAAGAGAACTGACATGAAATAAATTTAAAATCTAAAAAATAACGATTTTCGTTTATGTGACCGTATGTAGCTACCATAACTTTATACGTTTAATCAGCTTCCTCTTGGCTTCTAAATACGAACTCTGGCTGTTGATGAATGATTAACTTTTTGTTGAACTAAAAGTTTTTCTGTTGACTAATTATTTATGTCTTCTCTCTTCTCCAATATCAGTACTTTTTTGTAATTTTATGTATTTCCATTGTTATCCGCTCTTTCTTTACTAAATATTCTGTTCTTTTATAGCATCTTTTCATCAAAGTACAGTATTATTGAGTATTGTTCAATCATTATATTCCACAGCTGCCTCCCGGAAATGTTGACATTTAAGTTCACGTGACCCATCAACCGTTGAGACAAGTGGCGTTTTTTTGTTTATGTCTTAGTACGTATAGAAACACTAACATTTCTTGGACGGCATGTTCGACATCTCGAGTGGATTTCGTTAAACCCCTGGATTTTTCTTGTTTTTTTCAGATTACTGTCTCCAAAATGATCACGTTCAATATTAGGATACAAGTATAATTATATATGAATCTTTTCAAAATTTGGATGATCCGTTACACTAATTTCAGTTTATAAAAATTTACATGTTCAGTTCTCAATCACACTTTTAGTACATTCCTACTTCCATTCATCTCGGCTTTCCAAATACGGCAATGTATTGTGCCTTTTTCACCTATGAAGCTATTAGAGAACATTTCTCCGCCATATGGCTGCTGCGTACGGTACAAGCTGCCAACTGGCGTCACGGCTTTATGAGTGATAAGTCACGACGTCTTAAAACAACATAAAAAGCATTTTCGCTCGAGTAGCGTCATCCGGGACAGCATGCTGTTGTACTCGGAGAAGAATATCTCGAACAGCCAACCACGGGAAAGTTAAAAGCCATTTATGTGCCACATCATTCATTAAGGAGTGCTCTACTGTCGGTTAAGAAGTTTCTAGGCCAGCGAACCTGTTAAGAAGCAATTACAAGTGATCTGCCGTGCGAAATTTTAACATCAATGCGCTGTGGTTAAGAGCTTCGAAACGACCGAAAAAAATCTAAAAAAACAACCGAGATGAAAACAACTGTTATGAGTCATTAAACTTTATAAACAGAATTTATACAATTTAGGGCGAGCCGAAACCAAAATATGGCGAATAATGCACACGACATTCAAACTACGTGACACTACGCTCTGGAAAATACGAAAAAAAATTATTGAAGTAGAATAATGTTCAACTGTAAAACATTAATGTTTCCACACATATGAAATTGGTGAGTGTCAGATCTTAACATAAATACGAAGAATTGCTCCTAAAACGTATTAATAATAATATTGTATTTACCTAGTGATTAATCACAGGAATATAATTCAATTCGCGATCCCCTGCACAAACTCCTAAAGTACCCACGAAATATTACAATGTATATTTGTTAATAGTGAAATTAATGTCTGATTTAGTGTGACTTACGATAATCACAACTTCCGTCAGCTAATTTTATAAAGTCCACTGCATAACAATTAACAGATTATAATTTCTAAATTGAATTATTATCGCAGTGGCATCTAACGGCATTTTTTGCATGACACGTTTGGCCTATATAGAGTAATGATGATGGCTTGAATGTTCCCTTCCCCTTAAAGCATATTCCTGATTTGTGGTTTCATTAATTAGGCTATGAATCGGACTTCTCGAGCAAACAGAGAATGCTTTTAATTATTTATACACCAAGTAAACCTTCCTGCTGAATAGACCTAAAAGCATTTCTTTTTTCTTTCTTTGAGAAATACGTAACATCAAGTGGACCAGACCGTGGGAAGCGCCGTGTCTCCTTTTTCTTGTTTTCCCGCCAGTCACCTTGGATAACTAAGTGCGGTCCAGTCCAGAGGAGAAAGCAAGGTTCCACTCGGCCTGATTCACTTTCGATCGCGGCATCTGCCACTCTTCTCTCTTTTTGGCCCCCAAAACATCAGCACATGCAAATTTATGCGGAACAATGGCTTCCTCCTTCTTACGCCAACGAGAGAAGGACCCACTGAACAGTTCTCACGCTCTACATGTCTCACAGAATTCCACGCTATTATTAAACAGTTTTACCAACAAAATAAAATAGTAGAACAATTTAAGTGTAAGGTAAACAAATTTAATTATATACCGATTTTGAATTAAGATAAAACCAATTCTTCTATACGAGCATTAAATTATTATAAATATCGCTGAATCAAAATAGTCAATAAAAAACAAACTATTTCCAAAATAGAAAAAAAATATTATATCACTCCCTTTTCAATTTTTTTTATTTACGTCTGTACAGTGTAAAAATTGAAGACCGAAATACTTTGTACTTTTCTTTAGAGCTTGTTAAGGTATTTAATTTTTTTCTTGTCCCTTTCTTCACTTCAAATACATTTAACTCAATTTTATTTTTTCAAATATTGCAGTCTCAACTTTTTTTACGTGACAGAAATTTTTTACCCATTTATAGTGTAATCAATCCCTTTTATTTCGAGCGATGTTTCATAGAATTAATATTTTAATATTTTTAATATCTGTTTATCTTAATTTTTTAATGTCCGAAAAAGGAAATTGGAGGTGAAAATATATTATCTAATTAAATTTTATGTTACAGAATATAAATCGCAAATGTAACAGGAAAATACAAAAATTCAAAAAACCCATTTTGTCGCGGGTGTACTGATATTTTTATTATTTTTTGTGATTTATAAATTCACAGATTATCTAAAAACAGTCGGAAAGAAAATAAATATTTTGACGATACAACAGATTTTACTGTCTGGTTTTGAATAAGTGTCCCGTTCACAAATACTCATTAAATTTAATAATACAACTCATATCAATTATATTATGATAAAAAAAGTGTTTTATAAAGAAAAAAACAAGGAAAAATTGCTTCAAACCATTAATTTCAATGTTGAAAAGCATTCGGTGGTTTGCATAATCACTTTTATATCCCAAAATATTGGGTGTTATAATTATATATTATATCGTCCGGGATATTTCTGGAACATGGCCCATGGCTTTTTCCCAAAACCAATATTTATTAAACTAAAATCGGTTTCCCGTGCTTAGTTAGTGAGGTCGACAATTGTTTTAATTGCCACTTCAGTCAGTCACTTATAATTAATACAAGTAATCGTTAACATTTAATTACCGCTCTATGCTTCGATAAATATCGAAATTTATTTCTCATAATTAAAAAAATATGAGTCATAGTAGATTCACTGAAAATTGTTGATTTTAGAAAATAGTTGATTTTTCTCATATTTTCCCCTTATGTCTTAGTCATTATGGTAAGTTCGGCCTTTGTATCCTCGTCAAGTTTATCCGCTTTTGCTGACAATTTTTTGCCTTAGAATTCTTTAAGTTCTAGACTTTGCACCAGTTAAAGCACTTTGCTGTATTTGTACTGTTCCCTTGGATGAAACACTCATAAATCAATTAACATTTAGTGTTTCTTGATCCATACTGTTGTTCGTTTTAAGGGAATTCTGTATGATTAAGAAAAATATTTTGTTACATTAGGACCACCGTGAATACCAAATTGGGTAAACGTGAAGCGAATCAGAACCCATTCCTTAGCTTATTCCAGTTTCTCGTTTCTATTCCACAACACAGCTGTTATCGGAAAAGTAGTCCACGACAATTACCAAGCTTGAACGCTTATTGTTCCGGTGGCTGTTAAAATAACAATATCCTAGCTTAAAGGATTAGTTGTCAGTCCTTAACTACTCTTTACTGCCTTACGCAGCATTATTCTGAAAGGCAATTTTTCCAGTAGTTACATGTAAATTGCTCGTAACTTGTCAGGAGAAAGTAAGAGACGTTTCACTTAAACTACAGCCGGCGGGAAAGACGGGACAGAACCCGGAATTCCTTGCCTAGGAGAAATGTTAGTGCTGTACTGAAACTAGAAGTTGGGACGTGGAAACAGCAACAGCTTTTGTAGTACTGAGACATCTGTAACAAGTCTCATTACGTATCTCATAACAGGGTCAGTTAATTAAAAATATCAATAGTCATGCAATCATTGCAATAAAGTGGTAGCCTAACTATTACTTTTAAAAGTGTCTGTGTTATTATGTCTCATGTGTATTCCACTTGCATTATTTATAGTAGCATGCATTTATTTAACACCGCACTCCTTTGTAGCGGGGGAGTGAAATTAATTGGAGAATGTTAATTAAACAAGACTATTTATTCATATCGACCTTTAAAGTTTATTATTATTGTTTCAGGAACAGTTAACTCGTTATCATTATTTACGATTACCTCAGCGAAACAATCTCATCTCTCTTACATCTTAAGTTTAATCGAGCCACTTGGGGCGTCAAGGATTGAGTAAATGTGAT
The DNA here is from genome assembly GCA_037074705.1 of Zhengitettix transpicula. Taxonomy (NCBI): domain Eukaryota; kingdom Metazoa; phylum Arthropoda; class Insecta; order Orthoptera; family Tetrigidae; genus Zhengitettix; species Zhengitettix transpicula. The sequence goes on along the minus strand of CM073593.1, from coordinate 31,015,207 downwards.
AGTTACCGTTGTGTCTATCAGTCATCATAAATCTGTTGGATTGGCACTACTCTCGTGTGGTGTCTGCGACCAGTGTGCAAATTCCCTTCTCGCCATTCGGAGTATTTTCATCGAAGACTGCACACTTGATAATCTATTTATCTCTTATCCGGCATCTGGACCGTGGTCTTGGTCAATGAAATCATATGGTTGCCGAAAATTTGGACATCCCGAAGGCGATCAGCACCCCACCCAGATTGTTTCGGCCAATCACAAATACGTCGTCTGGAAGAACTCCGTCGTCAATCTTAGCTGTATTTTTATAAGACCCCGTGCGTGACTTTCTTTGAGGATCAGATTGCTGGACTCCTACTTCTTGGCTCCACCGAACACACTTAAAAACTCGCAAAGCTGTAAACCGTTGCTAACATTCTTTGACAGAGAAAATATATTCACAATTCATAATACATCGGAATTATTGATATATCACGCTACATCTAATAACTACTTTCTAAATAAATATTTGTCTTCCTAACGATTTATATTCTTTAAAAAAAAGTGATTTCACAGCTTACACAAACTATTGCTTCAAACTACTTGTTGGAGATTGCATGGAACCCACAAATATTGTAATATATTTATAGTTATTATTAATACATTTCTGGGGGTCCAACTGTCAGCGTTCAGACGCCATTTTTTGACGTCTGTTGACTATTGTGTGTTAAAATTGAGTAGATGTTTTTATTTTCCATTGAACCTGAAAATCGTATACAAAAACAGTCACTCTCTTAGACTAGATGAATAAACTGTAACTATACCTGTAGGATTGTCCGGACTCTCATTCTTCTATAATAAGACGAACTAATTTATTTACTGTTCAAAACGCTATTTTCGAATTTTATTCAAACATAACAATTTATGTTACCCAAAAAATTATTTTTACCTCTTAGACAGTGGAAGTTCGGCAAAAACTTAATAATCAATCATTTTTACTAATATACTATACTCTGCTTACATAAAATAGTAACGATTAAGAATCCTCGAAGCTTATTTTGTTATATTTTCATGAAAAATTTTATTCAGTTACTACTGAATGAGGCAATCTGTAATACTCTAGTCTGTTAAGTTTATATCAGGAATACACGAAAATGCTATGATATCCCCAATCAATGCTGTTGAAATCTTCGTTAATAATTTATTCATCTAAGATTCCATGTTACAGTCTGAACGAAGTCTCCTCAGGTTTGTCACAATTTATAGGTTGTGATGGTTGCTCTGCTTTAATTCCCTCCTTCTTTCTCCGGTAATCATCTTGTGTCTTTTCACGGACATCCTTTCGTCTCTTGTTGGTGTCCAAATGTTGAAATGCTTAATTAACGTTCGTATGTTTAATGAACACAAAGGGTATAGAAAAGTCTAATAATTAATTGAAACACTTATAAGCCATTATAAAATTCCGATAGGTCAGTAAAGCGTGACGTTTACAAGTGTTACCGTTGAATAGGTCGTTTTTCTTGGAGGTAATCAAGCCTATATTATAGTCAGACGTGATAATTGCGTTACGTTGATGTTGATGTTTAAATTGTTTCCTTTAGTTTTAACCGGCAATAAGCGATTGCCTACGAAGCGTCTTCAACTTTGATCGTAACGCATACCGAAATCCTTTAAATACTTTCGATCACAATGGCGGCTATTTTCATGTCGTCCTGGTTCCCCTCATAATTGGTTCTTATGCAACAGAACAATCAATTTCTACAGAAATACGAATTTACGGACTTGTTTCTCAGGAGTATAGACGGGTTTTCAGTGCGTGTCCAACGTCCTGCTCATATTATATTACAATTTATCGGAGCTTCTCGACAATTTATAACTTACTAGGTGAGTGCAGGCGTTGCCCGGGTATTTATTTAAATTAAGATGGAGTGCGAATTGATTCGACACTAACCTCTAGGTAAACATTTCATTTAACCAGCATCAGTGGCGCCAGTGTTTGGAACATTTGCCTATATACATTACCCTCCCCGACCTAACCCATCGGCATCTGACACCAAATGAACCACGACAATGACTGACGTTATTCGTAAACTATCCTACTACATAAAATAAAAGTGTCTAAAAAAACGTCGAATTAAAACAGTAAAAAATACTCGGTATCGTAATAATAACTCAAACTACTCCCGATACCTATAACGATAACGTAACTGACATAGTGAATGTCAGAATTAATCTCATTGACAAATATAACCCGAAATTTCACACCAACGTCAGTTGTTCGCGTTTATTTTTTGTAACGTCCCTCCACCCCCTCCCTTAGTGGTGCTGACTTCCTATTCTGTAAAGGGTTGAAATAATGCACTAAAAAATCTGAAGATTGATCTAATCGAATCCGAAAACTAAATATTTGAAACTAAAAACGGCCATTTACACATGATTTAAAACTTCTCCCCCACCTCTACACGTAGGAGCTAAACTACAACTTAACTGACATAGTGAATGTCAGAATTAAAATCATTGAATTCTTTAACCCTGGATTTGACACCAATCTTTGTTGTTTCGAGTTATTTTTATGTAACGACCATCCACCCCCTCCCTCAGTGGTGCTGCCTTCCCAAGCTGAAAAAGGTTGAAATTATACACAAAAACGTCTGCAGAGAAACTGTTAATCACAGAACCCCGAAAAGTAATTAATTGACGTTAATATCTTCCGTTTTAGCATGTTTTTTAAATTTCAACCCGGTTCACCCGTTGGGAGTGGTCTAACGCTTTGAAAGACCGACAACAACGTTCGTGGGGATGCACACCATAAGTAACCAAAGCTTCATTGCAATCGGATGAATGGTTTAAGTGTACATACTGGAAACACAGGCATCCATTTTTATATATATAAAGATAAATTATTTAAATATAAAGCGTCTGTGTTAAAGTATACTAATTAGATAAATAAATAGCCAATAAACACTTATTGTAATCCTTAGTATATTTACGAACTATTTGTAGGTAAAAATGATATCAGAATAATGCAATTATACGATTTTACCTTTAAATTAAACAGTTTCAGGTTAAAATTTACTGAGAACAATTATATTGTCCACTTTATATTGTTCGTAATTTGAGTCACTTTATTATTCCGCAATAGTTCTAGCTTTGCTTTCGATTAATCACCTGCATTGTGAGGTGTGTCGTCCTTTACGACTCTTGCGTTTTTTTCAATCACCTGACTAAAGCAACAAGGATTGTAACGCGTTGTGTGGTATTTAATTTAGCTCTTATTTTTATCTGTTATTTAGCTAGTTATTTATCTAAATTCAAGGTGAGTCGATCTTCTCAACCTACCAAGCCAAGATTTTACCAATAGTATTTAATATATCGTTGGACACGAATACCTTCAGCTAGGTAAAATGTTTCCCTCCCAGCACAAATAACTAATTAAATATTATTTTTGATTCTGTTTTATTATGATTTAAATATGTTTACTGCTTTTATGAATGGTACCTCATTTTTTGTAGTTGTTATAAATTTAGTTACACCAATATTTTACCTGTGCGTATCGGTGTTGGTTACTTTTATTTCACGCATGGAATTTGTTTAAGAATGTCTGATTTATACATTGAACGTGTATGTTACATTTTTGACACTTTTATTACAATATTGTTTGGATATTTAATCATTTATTTAAACTTTTTAATAATTTTTTTAGATATAACACCTGAAGAGGTCCCAAATATAGGGAAGAAATGTTGGGTTTTACTTTAATTTTCATTTAAAAACTGCAGTTTATTAATTGTTTAATGTAACTTTTAATTAGTTCACTGATTAAATTTATACCGGCTGATTTTGGCCATATTACAGTATTTTATATAAAATCAGATCTTTAATTTATTCTGGTCTGTCCATCACCAGAAACATTTAATCAGCTATGAATGTGTTACAACGTTTTCCGTAAATTTAATAGCACAATTCTTAAACTAAAACTTATCATTGTAATATATAATTATTATACATTTATAATAAACACCACACTTAAATGTATTCATTCGAATCGTCTGAAGATTGTTCTCGAACAGTAGTAAAGATAAATCCATTAAATATTTTTATTTAATAAGCAAGTAATACTTTATTTGCTGTTTTACAATTGATGATGACTATATGATCCTCACTCTGCATAATTTCTGTTTTTGTTACCTTATCGCGCATATCTATTTTCCGTGCAAGATTAAATATAGTACAAACTACCTTCATACCTTCTACTTGGCAAAGATTCACAGGCAAAAGTGCATACTTCGTCTTGCCAGTGACCAGCTTCCTTTATTACTTTGCTTTCATTTAAATTTTTTATTGCTATATGAAAAGATTTCTGCGTGTTTCTAACTTAAATTGATTCTTAAATATTTACAGGTTGAAATAATAAATAATAGCAAGTATTTTCCCGACCATTAACACATAATTATTAAAGATAAATTAATTTAAAATAGCAACTACATTTCAGTGCGTATTTATTTTTATTCCTCCATCAGGTTATGACTTCCAGTTTCATATTGTGGGCATATTATTAAAAACAATCATACTTTAGTAAAAGCCTAATTTTTTTGTGATAAAGTTGTTAATTTTGGAAGAAAGCGTTACAACATGATGAAGGCACAAAAATGTACTGAAACGTCCTGACTATTTTAAATTGATTTTTCTTTAACAAATGACTGTTATTAGTTTATTAATATTTATTTATTAAAAAATAAATTTTAAAAAAAAATAATGTAAAAATAATAACAGTAATAGTATGGAGGAAAAGTAAAGTATAAGTATTGCATTTTAATGAAAACACAATTCTATAGTTTTATTCTGGAGAGGAGAAGAATTAATGACAACTGTGCGAAAGTATTCGACGCTACGATATTAAATATTCAACCTGAGATATTACACAGTGCACCTCCGTTTCCGGTGCCCAAACACAACGACCTTGCTCATCATAAATACAGCTTTCGCCAGCGTAATTCTGCTCATGCGTTGTATGTAGGTAAACGGAGGTGTACGCGTGCGTGCGTGCGTGTAAGAAGTTGCGAGTGCGATTAGCGAAAACACTTTCTCCCACGCTAATTCATTTTTACCTTTTATTTATACAACTAGAAACTTTGAACCGCGAAAATGCATGACCGTGAAATGGGAAAAGGGTTAATAAGTGGAACGAGGGAACGAATGACTTCCGGTGCAAGGTCAACAATGTTCCTCCTGTGTTGCGTGGGAGGAACTTCCGTCTTCTCAATATGTACAATCTTACTAACATTTACAAAATGATCATTTTAAAAAAAATTCGTTATCCTTGAAATGGCGACGTATTCGTGTAAAAAAATTAATACACTTATTTTTATCTGTTATTTGGCTATGTTTTATTTTATAAATCAATAGCTGGATGTTGTTGACAAAATAATTTTCTGTTTTAAATAAAATTGTGTCAAATGTGGTGATGCGTTACATATGGGATCCGGAGCAGAAAGAGAGGGAATATTGAGAGCAATGCAGTTTGATTGCTGGGAGCTGATCACAGATGTGAGTTGTGAGAGTTGATCTGTAATACTTTGGTGGCCAAGAGAGAAAAAACATGGCGCAAACACCAGATGATTTCATCGAGTCATGTAGAGTGTCGTGTCCTCATAGAAGTAACACCATTTTCATCCTCTGAAACTTTATGTTTTCCAGGGCTCAAGGATCTTTCTGTCAGCAGCTTCTTCATTCAGTTCGTTATCTTCGGAATCTTCAGCTCCTTCAATTTTAGACACCGTCTGTGATTTCGTCTGCTATATTCTACATGCACTTTTTCAGTATTGAATTTCCGTTTCATTTTCTTTTCTTTTTGTTTCATGTAATATTTCTGTTTGCTTATTGGTAGATTAAAATTAGTTTTGACTCAACAAAAATGTCAACATTTACATTAGGAACTATCGCTTAACCCTCCTTAGGAGTTTTTACGTTAAAGATCTTCAAACATAATTCATTTACTTTATTAGAAACCAATTCTATCGATGTATTAATTTGTACTTCACATTATCCTGAACAAATTATTTAATTTAACGAATACCTTCTTCTAAGTTCAGGTTTATTGTGTTAACTTGTGATTAACAAATTCCTTGTACAATCAATTTCTTTTTGCATTTCTACAAATCTGTCTCTATTTTCCTTTTCAACCACCTTTACCTTCTTATTTATATTAAGATATAACTCTGATCTTATTTCCTGCATTTCGGCCATTAATCGTATGAAATATTTCAGTCACAGACATTAACTCTTATCATCTTGTTTATTGGTAATCACCTCTTCTGAATCAGCCTTTTCCATATTCCTATTTCGACTTTCATGTATACTATTAAAATCAATTTTACTCGTAATATGTTTTCACGTGTATCCATGTTAGCTGTTTCTTTATCTACGGTACATTTTATACTCCCGGTCATAAACTTATCAACTTTGCTTTGTACGAAATACAAACAAATTTATGCATATATATATATATTGTAATAACCACATAGGGTATAAATAAAAAATATATTATTTGGATTTTAACAAACAAATTTATTAAACTTCATCAGAAATTACAATTGAATTTAATATTTTACTATTATAATAAGAACTCTTGCTCTCATGGGTCTCTACTGGGGTTGACAACGGACAGAATCATACTATTAAAAAGACCCAACCTTTATGTTTTAAATTAAACAAAAGTATCTACTAAATTTATTAATGAACTTAACCTATAGATTGCTTCTAACTTTATTATCAAAAGAAGAGAACGACATCTGACTGTTATCCTTTAATAACGTTTACATCTGTTAATATTATACATTCCAACTCACGGTTTCTCAGGTTTACTTCGACTCGTTCTTTAGACACGCACTTTATAGCTTGGACATTCACTCACTGACCCTAACACAATATCACTGGTTCGCCGATATCTGGTTCTCCATATCCAGTGAAATATCCCAGGTGTTCGTCGTGACACTCCTTGACGTCGGTTGCCGTATCCAGGTCGCTTACCATCGAAGACAGGTCAAATTCTCATACTCGTACAGATAGAGCTTCTGTATGTTAAAAATGTTTATAGTTGTTATAGTTTTGCTGACTGATGCTGACTATTTCTGTCACAAACTCCAACCACGATGCATTCAGCACGCTGGCTCCACTCTGACTGCTTCTCGTCCCTCTCCCACGCTAACTGTCGCCGACTCGCACAAGACCCTTTCTTGCAAGTCCCGAGCAAATACGCCACTAGTCAGGTCATTCATCAGAGACAATAGCCTGCTCTAACATAACCACTTTCGGACCGGCTGCTCGCCTACGTTCTGCGTTACGAATTCGCCACAGATCCCCAAATCAATAAGTTACTGGACCTGCAATTACTCTTTAGACCTAATTGCCGCACTGTCACCCCGTCCCTACAAATTACGGCTTCCTCTCTGCCGCCCACCAGCACTCATCCTAGATAAATGTCTTACCGCTCTGTCTTGTCACCTCGTGACAGGACCCGCAATTACTTTTACCTCGCATTCTCTTTACGACATGTGCGCTGGTTTTAAACCAATGCATATAGGCAAGTTCCTCAACACTCTTCCCCAAGTGTTATGTTTTTCAATTGAAATTTTCTTCAGTAACCATTTCATAATGGTTTTTGTGCGTGTCTCATATCTGTATACACAGATTAATTCTGAAAGAAAATAATCCAAATTATTATTTTTGTAAATACATAATGAAAAACGCTGAGAAATAAAATAGTTGTTTTAATACAATTTATGTCAATGTCGCAAATCGTCTATTTAATTATATTCCAAAGTATATGTATATTATCAATATAAGTACTAATAATTCAGAGTCTTGTGTCAAGATGCCACCAGTTCTTTTTATTCGCTGTCAAACATAATTTCATTAATAGTTAATAAAAGCATGTATGTAACTTTTAATTATATACATTTATATTATTATTATTATTATTAGATTAATATTTTTCGTGTTTAACGTCAGCATGATCACTGTCACTAACATACGCTTCATCAGTCACGTACTTCGTTCGTGTTCGTTCATTGGATCAAAATTGTTTGTTTATTTTTTACGAGAATTGAATCGTTCACATGGACTTATAATGGAACACTTGAACTGGTATTTCTGTAGCGTTTATTTAAAAATTACTGAATAAAGTAGGTTTTGATTGGTACGATACGGTTCTGTATATTTTCTTGGCTTGAGTCAAACTATTCTATTTCCGGAATCCTTACTTATAGAATTCCAGATTTAGAAAAATCTAAACAGGCTTTAACAATTTTGAACTTGAACAATTTTTTAATTTACTACAATTCACAGCTTACTAATTTTGAATAGAATTGAGTGACGTACAAAGTTCAGATTTACTTATAATCAGATAGTGAGGTGTCCAAAGAATTTGCCGTGAGCTATGTAAAACGGAAGCCACGTATATCCAGAAATGTTTTATTTTTGTTTTACCTGATTTAAGCAGGTGCAGACCTTCTACAACGCCGATCATGCAACGATCATTTGTAACCATCTTCAATAATCACAGAGTTTAGCTGCCGGACAGAGGCCCTAAGTGCCGCTTTTGATTATAGGATTTGATATTCGCTGTACACGGTAATGCAGGTAGAGGCAGCATTTTAAAGAAGCACGGCCCGAAGATGGCGTCCCTTAATGACAATCATCTTTAATGCAACTTGCTTCTCACGGAGAACAGACTCAGGAATGTTACTAGTAAGTGCGTCGTAACATCAACGGAAACTGGGAGATCTGGAGCAACTGATACGGAGACTGTGTCCTGACGCGACAATTACGTAGTCGCAATTAGTACATGGGAAAGATGTAAGATTCGACGATAACATGTAGCACGCACTGTATAAATTCACTGGCACGGGTCCTCATAAACGGGTATAAAGGTTATAAGGAGAAAATGACCAAAAAACAAGGGACTGACGGAGATTCAGACATAAATGATGATATTGTTATTCAAGGGCCTATGTCCTTTGCCGTTATAGCACAGTTCTTTGCTATTTTTATGGAGAATTGAATGGTGCAAACATCCTAATAATTTAGCATTATTTTGTTAGGTTGAATATTTATGCAGAATTCTTCTTGGGCATCCAGACAACATATTTCGATTTAAGCCTTCACTTTCAATAGACGTATTAGGACAGAGTGTTAAAAGTTTTATATATATATATATATATATATATATATTGTAGATATTACAAATATGTAATGAAATTATTAATAAATTGTTTCCTTAAATAGTGGAACGTAACTTTGAGGCCAGAGCATTGTAAAGAACAACATTGTATGGCGCGAGAATGTAGAGGCGATAATTGTTGCTAGGTGTATTGTAGAAAAGGTATATAAGACGCTCAGAACTTTAGCGTCAGATATTTAGAGAGCAACGTGTGTGTTTAGGAAGTAAAGCAGTATGTTGTGAGAAATAGTCAGACATGTGTGTTCTGGGAGCATGGCGAGAGTCATTTGTGGTCGAATTCAGCAAAGTATGGGCTGAATGTCATCGTTTTTCTATTAAATATTTTCTGCAGCAAAACTGAATGTGACCATATGTACGACAATAAAGCAGTAAGGTGCCGAATGTGCTGCAAAGTGTTGGAAAGTGTGACGATAATGAAATCAGTTTAATAAGGTGTCAATGAAATTAGTGTTCTATAAAAATTAAATAATCGAGTGTGCACAAACCAGAACAGCTCTAAATAAGTGGTATGTAAAAAGAATAAAAAACTTTTTTCTGGAAACATTTACGTTATTATTGTTTACTGATAGATTTACATATATTTGCCAGATTTATGTAACTTCATCAGATTTCTATAGTTTTTGTTTATGGTAAAAAATTAAGTTATTGTAAATTTAAATTCATTTTTTGTTTTTGTAACTTGGTGAAATTTTCAAATCACTGTCTTTATTACAGGTCCTATAAAAGACCCTGAAATTCTTATAAAAGCTGAGGCATTTACGTAGAAATATAAAATGTAAATTCAACTAAAATCAAATTTTTCTAATATACAGCCTTGGTTATCTTAAAAAAATTGAATTAAATTCAATTTCCTTCCTTTGTTTCTTTAAGAAAATAGTGTATACCACTATATATATGTACATATATATACCACTGTGAACAAAAAGTAAGGTGAATTTATTTATAAAATATGAATTCTTTATTTATTCTTCCAAATCAATTTCATCCCCATCAAAATAATCCCCGTCCGATAAAACGCACGTTTTCCAACGCTTTTTCCCGTCCTCGAAACAGTCGGAATAGTCTTTTTTCCGGTATAGCCTTCAAGACCTTCTTCGATTCGGTTTTTATCTCCTCAATCGTGTCAAAACGGCGTCCCCGCATTGGCCTTTTGAGTTTGCTGAATAGCCAGGAGTCGCACGGAGCCAAATCAGGCGAATACGGTGGTTGAGGAACGATATGAGTCGAGTTTTTGACAAAAAAAAGTCGCGAAGAACCAATGCAGTATGACATGGTGCTTTATCGTGATGAAGGAACCAAGATTCCGGCCGTTTCAGACGAATAGCTTCACGCAAACGACGCATAACGCTCAAATAATATTCTTTGTTGACAGTTTGGCCCGGCGGAAGGAATTCATAGTGCACCACACCACGATAATCAAAGGAAACCGTCAACATGACCTTGATTTGCGGTCGACTTTGCCGTGGTCTTTTCGGTCTTGCTTCACCTTTTGCACGATATTCGCTGGATTGGTCTGTGGTTTCAGGGTCGTATGCGTAAATCCAAGTCTCGTCTCCAGTAATGATGCATTTCAAGTGGTCCTGATAGTCAGACAGCCAAGTTTCACACACGTCAACGAGACGCTTTTGTTCCAAAAAAATTAAGCGATTTTAGCACCAATCGAGACTTGACGCGTTTCAGACACAAAACATTCTTCAAAATGGTTTGGGCTGAGCCAAATGATATTCCAACACTATCAGCGAGATCTCTAATTGCCCATCGACGATTTTCAAGCACCATATCTTTGATTTTTTGGACGTGGCCCTCGTCGGTAGACGTTGATGGTCGTCCAGAGCGCGGTTCGTCTTCAACGCGTTCTCGGCCCTCTTTGAACTCGTTGTACCACTTATAAACGTTTTTTTGTGCCATAGTTTGATCACCAAAGGCCTTCCGCAACATTTTCAACGTGTCCGCGGAATATTTGTTCCGCAAACAAAATTTGGAGGCAAGTTCTATCCTCAACAAAATCAACTATTGCAAAAATCGAAAAATTCACTTTTGGTTGTTTACAAAAACTCGTGTAAATCGGAGATAATTAAACCTTTTAACAAACAGACTCTTGTCAAATATTATAGACAGTCCTACCAACCTAGGAAAAAAAATTACCTGCGTTCCTAATATGCGGGAGTTTTAAATGACAATTTCACCTTACTTTTTGATCACAGTGGTATATATATATATATATATATATATATATATATAAACTAACTAATACTAATTACCTAAATCGGTTATGAAAAAATACTTAGATACAAACACAAAATAAAACAAAACATATATTTTGCGTAATTTAGAATTTGTGACGCAAAAACTGTCAGTAGGTTTTAGAGTAAAATAGTATCAAGCCTTTATCAGCACCGATTGTTGTTTATTTCAACCCCGTATTCACCTAACCATAGGAGGGTGTTTCACAATGCCACATTTTTTTCTCCTTAAATACGTTAGTTATGTGATAATTTTGATTTGTTCGATTCCTCAAACATTCTTCTCCAATCCACTACAGTAACAACTTCCTAAGTCTAGTTACTGGTGGCAGCACTGCACCCTCTTGCAAAATATCTGACATTGACGTACGTATTAGACAGCGTTCTGTGATTGAATTCTTAAAATCGTAAGGTGAAGCGCACATGGCGTTCTTGAAAGGCTGAAAAATGTATATGGTGATGCAACAGTGCTCGGCGATGGATTTTTGCTGTAACGAAACTGTAGGGCAAAAAACGTTGGCTGATAAAAAGCGAAGCGGCAGGCCGGTTACCGCAGTGACTCCACGCAATGGAATACATGACCTTGGAAAATAGTGGACAAAAACTGGGGAAAGGAATGGAGACTATATTCAAAAGTGATAATTTAATCATTTAAGTGTGATTTTATACTTTGTAAATTGAATTGAATTTTCTTGATAAATAATAGCTGATGAAAAGCGAAGCGTGAGACCGGTTACTGCGGTGACCCCACGTAACATTCCACGCAGAGGAATACATGCCCTTGTTAAAAGGTGGACAAAATCTGTGGAATAGGACGGAGGCTATACTGAAAAATGAAAAATTAATCATTAAAGTTGTGAGTTTATGCTGAGTAAATTGCATTTAATTGTCTTGAAAAATAAAAAAAGATTAAAATAGTAGGCATTACTTATTGACTCACACTCTTACGTCGAGTAATTTTATAAAATACATCACAGTAGTTAACCATGTGCAAATTAGTTTGCCAATACTTTTTTATGATTATTACTAACGGAGTTAATCACAACATGGTACGAAACAGCGAAGAAGAAATTAGTCTGTACTTGCTTTTCCAATTAACATCGACCGACATTTTAGACGGCGCTTTTACTTTCCCGGAGTTGTGTCTGAGAGTATAATGTGCGGCGCAAAGCGATGTCATAGAAAGCGTATCCCAATTGATAGGAACGGGGACGAACCTTCTCTCTCCCTTGTCCATGTGGGTCACCCGCTGCCTTATGGGCCTTCCACAATAGACTCGCAGATGCCAGAGATTATGCACCAGGGGCACATGGCGACCCTCCAAAGGCACAAATCTCTCTGATTCTCAGTTGTTGTCAAAGGTGCTGGCGCCGTTAACATCGTGACTGCCGCAAGAATAACTCTCCGCAGATTTATAAGCATTATTAACACCCGAGTAACACCAACATTCTCTGCTTTTAATTTGGCCCTCTTTTAATGTCGCCGCAACAGTAACGTGAACTAACATCGTAAAAAAATTTTAAGTGTCTACAGTCTTAGTTGAACCAGAAAAGAGACATGTTTGATATAGACGACTAAATATATACATTTTTAACTATAATTTCACTTAAACTGGTAGTTATAATGTCATAAAATTTAATAATACGGTCCAAGATTGACCAGTAACGAAATCTTACAAGAAACCCACCTACTCTGATCTTCTCTGCCCCTCACTTCAGATTAATTTTATATCTAAATTTTAATCTATATCAAACATGAGAAAAAAACATTGTTCGATGACATACTTGTATCTCTAAAGTTATTCTAAAAATCATCCCGTTGCTGCTACTTCAAACGTGAAACCTTTCTTTCTATGATGAAACTCTATATTCCAGACGAACGGTACAAATCGATAAACTAAAACAACGGAAGATACTTGTCGCAATATATTTAATTTTCTCTACCTGATTTAAGCAAATAGTCCTCTTTTTGGAAAAGAGTTTTCCAGATTTCCCTTTTCGTTGATATTCGGTTCATCACACTTCCTGCAGGCTTTTCTTTAAATTTTTTTTCAGAGCGACGAAACTTCTATTGCAATGTTACAAAAAGACAGTAATTACAAAATAAAATTCAAACAAAATGAATCGCCAATAAATAATGGTATTACAGAAGGAAGATAAATTGATTGGATATTTAAAGAATGTTGATTTGCATGAAAGGCCTTATAATCATCTTAAGACTACGGAGATTCTAAATACACAGCTTCATTCAAGGGAATTTAAAAAATCGTAAATTATTCGCAAAAGATTGTCCTCGGAGTTAATTTATTCGCGCCGTTGGATTAGGTTTTTCTAGGGTTCTCCCTGTGTCACTTTTAGGCGAATTGCCGGGTGGGATCCTTAAACCATAGGCCGGGGGCCCTATTTAACCCTTGGCTGCCTTCCTCTACCCTTCCGCATCCCCCTTTCAAATCCCTTCCTATGCTATTAAAGGGGAGTTGGATTACCCTCATGTAGCCTGTTACCCTAAAAAAAAAAGAAACTAATTTAAGAAGATTATGTGCCCCTGGTGCCTGCGAGGGATATTCTCTCGCAGGCAGTACCTGAGAGGGATGTTCTCTCGCAGACAGAACCTTGTAGGAGAGACAGGAAGGGGCTACCTTTGGAGATGCATTTTCCTCTCTCCGTTTTTGAACTAAGGTTCCCACAAGCCGAGGCACCTCGGCCTGTTTTGAGAGGTGTATGTTCTGGGGTCGCAGACCTTGGGCATACGGTAAGAGTTGTTCTCTGTTCCCATTGGAACAGTCAACCAGCTGCCTCCTAAACTGGTCGAGGTACGGAGAAGGGAATGCTGCGACCCCCCAGCAAACTCCCGCTATCGGAAGGGCTAAGGAAAGTACCCAACTCCCGACCTACCTGATGCAGGTTTTTCTAGGGTTTTCCCTGCATTACTTTTAGGCGAATGCCGGGTAGGATCCTTAAACTATATCCCGGGGACCCTAGTTAATTCTTGGCTACTTTCCTCCACCCTTCCCTTTCAAATCCCTTCCTATGCTATTAAAGGGAAGTTGCTACCATGTGGATTACCCTCATGTAGCCTGTTACCCTAAAAAAACGAATCTACTTATTTACAAATAAATAATCGGCTAGATGAATGGCTATAGCACGCGTCAGCAGAGACGGCGGGGGCGCAGATTGAAGGAAAGGAGGAGAGGCAAGACGAACATACACGATGTCTAGCTAATGCGGTAAACCTCTAGGTGCTTACAGACTCTGAGTGAAGAAGTACACTCAACTAGGCCGCGCACTATAGTAATGTTACAAAAACTGGATGATGCCAGCAAAAATTTGATCGAAAATAACATTTTGCATCCTACAGATATAAAATAAAAACCACTGAATTTAATTTTAAAATTCAAAATTACGAAGATTAAACTTTTATAGAATATCAGAAAAATATGCTTTTCACATGAGTCCTGGCAAAATTATGGAGACTCGAGTGTTAAATACTATACGTATTATAGTCGTCAATAGCAGTTTTTTAAATTCGAAAATTACTTATTAATCTAAATATTTATAAGTAGCGGTTTAGAGTCAATATTTTTAAATTTCCCCTATTAGCAGATACATGATATATTAACAAAAATAAAACATTATATAAATGACAGTTTCGTTTTTTTGAATGGGATAATGGGCCAGCTTTTCTTAGCGTGGATTTATTCCAATTACAAAACACTCTTAGGACTTTTACTTTATTAAATAGTAAATCTAAAGCCAATAATAACTTGATTATCTGTCATGCGTTAAATACTATGTGATTGTTCCTGATCAAGGATCTCGTAATTAATTAATTTTCACAACTTCTGATGAGAAAGTTAATCTTTAACGCATGGGTTTTGCCGAATCTCATTTCAAGTTGCTTGGAGGATAACATTATTGAGGGCGCCGTCGTCGTGTTTGTAGTCCGTCCGAAGTGTCAGCTGGAGATATCACACAGCTGACAGCTACATGCAACCACAAAAACGCTAAGAGCATCTGACGTCAACGATTTCGTCAGAAAATTGCTGAACGAAATTTAATATGCGGCTGTTGACTCAAACACAGCAATTTCGACGACGTGATGCCGTCAAGGGTTCCAAGAAAACCACAAATAAATTATCAAGTAGTGATCACTATTACCGAGATAAGATGACACAATTTTTTTTACTATCAAGAAATACATGAATTTTTGACAAATTGGGGAGTCATTGTCTGAATTCGTTCCATTAGTAATTTACTGTTTGCACCATTGTCATGTCAATGATATTGTTTCTCATTAACGTTCGTCGTTCATTTCATTTAACAAGATGACTATACGACGTCCTCCATGCTGTGCCTCGATTCTAATTATGAAATATTCCGACAATGCGATCGAATCAAATCTTGGGCTTTTTAGGGTTTTCCATTTTCTATCAGTCAAACAAGGATTCTAGTGATTTTGGAAACATTAAAGAATCAGTAATGAAAGAAGGTCGATTTACTTCTCAAACATCAAAATCTCTGAACCTTGTTTCCGATCGTTAATGTAATGAAAACTGAGACAACAAAGTCCGAACATTCATCCATATCAGGAATACTCAATTCAAACTAACTGAAAACAGTTTACTGTTTCGGTTTCTGAGTGTACCACTCTGATCAAACAGTAAGGTAAAATCGTCATTTAAAACTCCCGGGTATTAGATAGGCATGTAAATTTTTTTTCCCTAGGTTGGTATGACTGTCTATAATATTTTCCAAGCGTCTGTTTGTTAAAAGGTTTAATTATCTCCGAGTCACACGTGTTTTTGTAAACAACCAAAAGTGAATTTTTCGATTTTTGCAATGGGTGATTTTGTTGTGGAAAGAACTTGCATCAAATTTTGTTTGCGGAACGAATAATCTTGTGCGGACACGATGAAAATGTTGTGGAAGGCCTTTGGTGATCAAACTATGGCACAAAAAAGCGTTTATAAGTGGTACAACGAGTTCAAAGAGGGCCGAGAACGCGTTGAAGACGAACCGCGCTCTGGACGACCATCAACGTCTACCAACGAGGGCCACGTCCAAAAAATCAAAGATTTGGTGCTTGAAAATCGTCGATGGACAATTAGAGTTCTCGCTGATAGTGTTGGAATATCATTCGGCTCAGCCCAAACCATTTTGAAGAATGCTTTGTGTCTGAAACGCGTCAAGTCTCGACTGGTGCTAAAATGGCTCAATTTTTTTGGAACATATGCGTCTCGTTGAGGTGTGTGAAACTTTACTGTCTGACTATCAGGATCACTTGAAATGCATCATTACTGGAGACGAGACTTGGATTTACGCATACGACCCTGAAACCACCGACCAATCCAGCGAATATCGTGCAAATGGTGAAGCAAGACCGAAAATATCACAAAGTCGATCGAAAATCAAGGTCATGTTGACAGTTTTCTTTGATTATCGTGGTGTGGTGCACTATGAATTCCTTCCGTCGTGCCAAACTGTCAACAAAGAATATTATTTGAGCGTTATGCGTCATTTGCGTGAAGCTATTCGTCTGAAACGGCCGGAATTATGGGCGAACAACTCTTGGTTCCTTCATCACGATAATGCACCATGTCATACTGCATTGGTTCTTCGCGACTTTTTTGCCAAAAACTCGACTTTTATCGTTCCGCGACCACCGTATTCGCCTGATTTGGCGCCGTGCGACTTCTGGCTATTCAGCAAACTCAAAAGGACAATGCGGGGACGCCGTTTTGACACGATTGAGGAGATAAAAACCGAATCGAAGAAAGTCTTGAAGGCTATACCGGAAAAAGACTATTCCGACTGTTTCGAGGACTGGAAAAATCGTTGGAAAAAGTGCGTTTTATCGGACGGGTACTACTTTGAAGGGGATGAAATTGATTTGGAAGAATAAATAAAGAATTTATATTTTATAAATAAATTCACCTTACTTTTTGTTCACACTGGTATCTACACATCAAAAGTTATTTGCAGCGTAATTTCCACTTTCATTTTTTCTTCTGTTTAAAAACATCCTGAAAAGTTTAGTTTATCATGAGCTTAAAAGCATTCCAGAACCATTCTCTGTGTGTTGAATCAATTTAAACAGTGTGCTACATCACCCCAGACAACAAAAACAATTTTTAAGACGATAACTATGTAAAATACTAATACTACTACAACAGCGACAGCAAATGAACCGTCTTGTAGTATGTTACATTTTTTATTCCGTCTATTTTTAAAACCTGAAAAATTTAAACCTAGTTGACACACATTTGTAACAGAAAATGCATTTTCCATCGTAAATATTTCAAACAAAAATAGTTTTAGGATCACATGTATGTGCTAACTACCGCTGAGCACAGAAAGGAGGCAGTTTTTTGAACATGACGGGGAATACTTGGCCGTACTGCGCAAGCGCATTTCTCATTCCACACAGATTTTCTGTGCTCAATATATATTTATCAATGTGCTGTATCACCTGTCCAGAATTTTTTATAAATCCGCCAGTGCGGATATTTTTTAATTGATTCATCAATGGAAATTAAGATTCAATTCCATGCTAGTGGAATTATTTATGGATAACATTATCTTTATATAACTTCGTAAATATTAAAAATAATTGGTAAAATAATTTAATGGCAATATATTTTCTTGTGTTTTCAATTTGGTTAAAATAGGACCAATCAATGTAAGGGCTTCCAAACTTTTACAATTTTTTATTTGTTGTTCTTATTATTACCGCAGCTTTATATATATAGTCATCTCATGAGACTTAAATAATTGACCTATATGGCCAAACATCGGCTTAATCCCAATAGCTGTTGCCGTTTCCTGGTATTATAAGTTTTTGTATTTTAAAAAGTATGCTATAGCTGAAGATTAATATTAGAAATATTCGTATTTTCCAATATACGCTACAGATAATGGATAGTAAGAGATAGGAGTTCAAATATATTTTTACTGTAAAGAGAAAACAAACTAAGATATTTTTGATCAGCATTTTTATCAATCAACATAGATTACTTTGTAATTAGGCCCTAAATTTTGAATGTAACAGATAAAACTAAAATTTGAAATAACGTGGATTATGTTACAAATATGTTTTACGGAGTGGTTCACGGGTTAAATGTAATGTCATAATTATTATAAACTAAATTTATGACATTATACAGACACTTTTTATTTTTTATTTATATTGTAATGACGTTTCGATACCATTTTGTATTTTCTTCAGGTATTTTCCTACAGAGGAGGTATTTACAAATGTTTATATTTATAATATAATTTTACAAAGTAAACAAAGGCATACTAAAGTACACAAAAAACGTATCAAAATTAATATAATACGATTAACAAGTTATTAAATTCACACAGTTTTGAAAGAGGGTCCGAGACACACAATTCACTATACGTTAACAAGATTGTAGCAAAGGTGTAGCTTTGAGGGTCTGTATAAGGTCATCAATTGTTTTATTAATTTAAAACAGAAGTTATATTAAAACTTTTAAATGGTATCAAATTTGACCCGCTCGAAGTTCTTATAAGTTTCAGTTATGATTCAGAGAAAATAGCAATAATTTAAACGTGAATCAAAATCTCAACTTATCAGAAATTTGTACCTGAACCTTCTTTCGTGTAATAATACTATTAATAACATTTGCATACAAATTCAGTATTCTTTCTTTGCTATTACCAAACAATTTTGTTTTTTTAAAAAAATCTGTTCATACAATGGCTCACAACGTTGAAGGTTTATTTTAGTTGGCGGTCTTGCAAGTGGTTTCGGTCAACTTCGCTCCTCCTAGGGTTGTAAAAGCGCGCTCTTGTGATAAAATTTAGTGTCCGGAACATACTTTTCCTTTCATGTTGCTAATATATTTGTGCACTCTGTCGTGTGATTGTATCTTGGAGGTTAAGCGGAACTGAAATATGAGCTGATGACTACTAGAGATAAGTCAGAAACAGTTAGATAAAGGGAAAAGTATATGCTAAAGCTACTTAAAGCGTAGCGGCATGATCCGTGAATGCACTGATGAACTGCAGGTTCTGCTAACTTTCGCGCGAAACTGCATCTCCGCTAATTTCACGTTGTTCCTCGCTTTTCCCTGGTTAACCGCAATAAAGAGTTCTGCACAACAGCGGAGCTCCTTTTAAAAGTCGATCGTGTCGTATCTCTTTAGGTATGGATAGAATCAGAACCGACTATAATAGTTTGCTCTATTACTTTAGTTAAAACAATAAATACAAAATTTAAAATATTTTTATGCGTTCTTAAAAGGAAGCAAAAAATGTATTTTAAAAAATCTGAAAGTTACAGTCATTTAAATAACTTCAGTACTTTAAAGCAACCAAAATAATTGCCTCCTAAACTGGTCGAGACATGGAGAAGGGAATGCTGGCTGCGTCCCCACAGAAAACCCATCTCGCGCTATTGGAAGAGCGTGGGACAAGTACCCAACGCCCGACCTACCTGATGCAGGTTTTTCTAGGGTTTTCCCTGCATTTCTTTAGGCGAATTCCGGGTAGGATCCTTAAAATATTGCCCGGGGGCCCTAGTTAACCATTGGCTACCTTCCTCTACCCTTCCATATCCCCCCTTTCAAATCTCTTCCTATGCTATTAATGGGGGGTTGCCCAACGTGGATTACCCTCATGTAGCCTGTTGCCCTAAAAAAAATATATAAATCTAAAAAAAAAGTCTGCGAGGGCTATTCTCTCGCAGGCAGTACCTGCCAGGGATATTCTCTGGCAGGCAGAACCTTGTAGGAGAGACACGAAGGGGCTATTTTTGGGGATGCCTTTTCCTCTCCGATTTTGAACTAAGGTTCCCACAAGCCGAGGCAACTCGGCCTGTTTTGAGAGGTGTATGTTCCGGGCTCTCAGACCTTGGGCATACGGTAAGAGTTTTTCCCTGTTCCCATTGGAACAGTCGGCCAGCTGCCTTCTAAACTGGTCGAGGCACGGAGAAGGGATTGCTGCGTCCCCAGAGCAAACTCCTCTCCCGCTATCGGTAGGGCGTGGGACAAGTACCCAATGTCCGACCTACCTGATGCTGGTTTTTCTAGGGTTTTCCCTGCATTACTTTTAGGCGAATGCCAGGTAGGATCCTTAAACTATAACCCTTGTCTACCTTCCTCTACCCTTCCTCTACCCTAATATATATATATATATATATATATATATATATATAAATCTACAAACTTTCTGATTACACTTAAAAGTCAAGCACTTGCTAATAACGTTAATTTTCGTAGTGAAAAGAAATTTTTAGAATGCCAATGGAGAGAAAAAGAATCATTTGGTCGCCAAATTACTGATGTTGTGAATACAATTTTAATGTTTAACGTAATAATTAATCGGAACTTAATATTTATTACATTATAACTGTTATATTTATTATACTTTATTACATAATATTTTTTATTAAAAAAAATATATAAACATACCAATTTTTCAGAAAATTAAAATATTAGAACAATAATCAAATAAAATTTGGAATTCTTTTTTAGATCCTCTTCATGGTATTTTTTTTGGGTGTAGACAGGCTATGTATAGGGTAATCCACATAGTGGCAACTCCGCTCTTATAGCATAGGAAATGGATTTGAAAGGGGTGATGCGGAAGGGTGGAGTTAGGTACAATCACAAAAAAATTTACCAGTTTGAATTTGTAAAAAAACTGAGAGCGATCACGATTTAATAATTCATTCCGTTAGAAGCCCGAGAATATTTTATTCATTCTCTAAACCGAGAAAGACTGCATTCTCTTATAGACAACGATTTTGAAACATGATATTTATAATACAGTAATGCAAAAATTTATTGAACTTAACTTACAATTTATTTTTTGAAATATCATTCCATAAATAAAATATCGTGGAGAACATTTCTAAACATGTTTACCCACTCGTTACAGTCAAAATTACTGTTATATACACCCACAACTATTGAGCAGATTGTTGATATGGATCAAAATAATTTACAATAACAAGGAATGATAAATTTTATTTAAATTATTAGAACCATTGTTCACATCAATAACCGAATTATTTAACCTCTCGTCAATCTTCATCTAAGACTTTTGCATTTTTCCAATCAAAGTTATGATTATTTAAAGAAATGTCTGGAAAGACTAAATAATTTGATCGTTAAATTATACATTTTTTCTGTTCATTAAACCCGGTTTTTAAAGAGCGTTTCGTTTGGCTGATATAACACGCACTGTGATCAAAACCATTACTTTTGTAAGTAAAATTATTTTTACATAAATTGGGTAATTTTATATTCAATGGTTTTTGACTAGGTTTAAATTATTGAAAATATTAATACATAATAAAATAAGTTAATATTATCAACCCCGTAAAATGATATAAAATCAATTTATTTTTAGTCTTTTTAACTACATGAATAATAGAAATTTATTTAGATAACAGGTAACGAAGTAAATAAAACTATACACAAAACAAAAATGATACTGTACGTAAATTGCAATTCTTGTTTTTATTTTCAGTTACACCAACTACATTTCTCTCCAAATTATCAATTAAGAAATTTATATTTCCTTCACTACTAATTAGCACATAATAAGCATTCCGGTATCTTTTATTTCTTCGACCATCTATTTTAATTATTGCAGTTATGGAAACGTACGTACCTATATTAATATTTATAGCCACCACGTTGTTTAATTTTCGTATCGAAATTATTTAATTATTTGTAAATTAAAATTAGTTGTGTAAAACAAGGACTAAAGTTACTTCGCAATAAGTCAACTGATAGCGATTTTTAGCCGCATTCATAAATTCAAATAGTCTCCTTCTAAGGTCGATAAATATTTGTCCTGGCTCTAGCATTACGTATACTAATTTATTTTCAGATCGTTAATTCTTGGCCGCGTTCCAAATGGCTCTGAATTCGTAAAGATAGAAAAAATTACATAACAATCGTACGGTTTAAATATCGTTATGAATGAATTAATATAATTTTCTGAGGCAGAATAAATTATTGTCATCTGTGAATTACGATTCCATCGTGAGTTTTTGAAGTTAAACTTTTTATATTAAGTCAAGATATGGCAAACTTTTGCGAAACTCACGTTGCACGTCCGGGACCGAACACTTCTATAATGTAATATCAGTTTTGATTACTACAGAATAAATTATATCTCCTTAATAAGACTTGTTGAAGAATACCCCAAATTTTTCCTCTTGTGCACAGAAAAATAAATTCGTTTTCAAAAACTACAATAACTTTAATTTTCTTTGTACTTAATGTTTATGCGCACAATTACTTTTTATTAAATATATTAATGTATTCTTATAGCAAAACTTCGTAGAGCTGAACAAAATAATTATGTTAATTATATTGTATTGGTCTCCTCGTTCATTTACTAAAGACAATAATATTTTAAATATTAAAAATTCCTATTTTAATTGTAAATGATATGTATAATTTGTTGATCCAATGCAAATCTATGTTTAAATCAGTCTCATATAAACACTTTTATGTTCTTCAAATTCTTGACAATGAAGTGTGGCCGAAAACAATATATAGTTGCCTGTATAATATAATTATGTTATTAATTTCTAATAAATCAGTTAATGACCTTTTACAGACACTTTATTTTTTATTTATAGCGTTACGACGTTTGGATGCATGTTCGTATCTTCTTCAGGTATTATCCTAAAGAGGAGTTATTTACAAAGGATTAATATATCCACTAAATACACAAAGTAAACAAAGACAAATTTAAGTAAACAGAAAACATGAACAACATACCAAATTATTGTAACGAACTAGTACTACAAAAATAAAGTGTTTTTAAAAGATAATTAACTGATTTATTAATTCAAAAAAGACGTAAAATAAAAACTTTATTAATTTATAAATCTTAGATTAAACCTGAAGAAGTTCTAAAAGAGGAAGAAACATCGTTTATGTCATGTTTTGTAATTGAACAAAATTTTCTGACATATGGCCGCGTATTTGTTTATTTATATTTTTGTGAATGTGAGATATTTTATCATCATTATTATAAGAAATGTAAAAGTTCAAACATTTTCTCACCTGGGCTTAACTGAACTTAGAAATTTTAGAAAAATTGAAGTATTTTAGGAATCGCGTCATAGATCACTCTACAAAAATTATTGCTGCTGGAAAAAAACAAAGTTTTTATATGTGCTTTCATTGCCTCTTTATCAGATTTCGAGTGCCTGCGCAAATAAATACTGTTTTCAAAACTTATAATATTTATTTATTTAATTAAAATAAGTTTGACTAATTTTTTACACTTTCAATTAAAAAAAGTTAATTTTACATGTGTTTTTTACAGTAACAATACAATCGATTTAAATTTCTTATTTAATTGGTTTCTAGCCATATAAAGTTTCTATAAATCTTGAGACTGGCCCTGATTTATTAACTTCTTTAGGCAATTCAGTACAAGACCGCTTTTAAACATTTATTTGAATCCTTTACTACTGGCTGCTTGTTCCTTATGAAATTATTAGCTTGTCTTGTTGAGTTTTGTTAAATTTAATTTTTTTTCCTGAATAGACAGATTAAATAAATTCTTTTGCTAGTCTATAAATAAATGCTAATACAGCTCTTTTTATTTCTTTTTCTGCAGTCAATTGTTTTGACATACAGCTAACATTTTCATGTCCCCTTTCTATTTAATACATCTCTCATTGATCCTTCAAAAATTCTTTGTATATGTGTTAATACATTTCTGTTCACAAGTTTTAGAGCTGTGTAATTATGTCTTGAATGTTGAACAACTATTTATTTGAATAGTGATTATTTTGCTGGTTTTGGAATAGTTATTCTTAATTCACATATTAAATTTACGTAATTTTATTGTTAATATATACAACATGGTCTTTGAAATTTAAGCCGTTATCCATAATCACTCACAGATTCTTTGTATTTCTTAAAACATTCCAAAGCAGAATTCACAGAATATATCATCCCAGCTTTAAAATTAAATATACGGAGGTAATATCTCTTTTGGATTCTATACAGACTGATTGGAGAAGTAGATTTTAAAAAAGTTGATGATTTAAGACGGAAGTGTTATAGGCGAAAAAAAAACAACTGATGATTGAAACAGTAAAAAAAAACACTGTTCGCCTTTAGTTCAAAGCAGCTTCACGAATCCACAACCCTTCAAACGTGAACCTTCTCGGTTCCATTCAGCAGCATAAAGACTTTTCAACGTCTTGAATCTGATTCACCTTAACTACACCTCATCGCTAAATCAGACGATGAAGCACATGAATTAAATCATCATTGTCATTAAAGGTGAGATACGATTCGGGCAAACAGTAATTTTTGAAGTCACTTACGGTTTATTGCTCCAAAATAATTTCCTGAACCTCAAGAATTCCAGATATTCCTGAACTAACTTGACGGAACGCCACCCACCATCCAATAAAAATCGTCATTCTACTACGTAAACACTTTTCATGAGATCATTCAGGTGGAGAATGTGAGTTAGTCTACTCTCCATCGGCGGCTGACGACTTCTTCCGGAAACGACAGATTATCTCTTTCGTATTTCTATCACTTCTTCTAATTCGTATTGCCTTTATTTCCTACTCTCATAATTCTATCAGTTGTCCTTACTTTCACAACTGTTCTACATTCTCTACCGAATTTTATACTTCCAAATCTCCTGCTGTGAAACAAAAACGAAACACCGGATAGATCAATTCTCGGAACTAAACACATCATTGTCATTTATCTGAAACATAGTGCGGTCCTTATTGTTGGTAAGTCATATAGTTCCTGCCTTGTAGCAGCCACTTTCCTCATGTGGATCAATGAAGTTTTGGATTAAGTGAGTTGAGACGGCAGTATTTCTCGAGGCTCGCGTTGAGAGGAAGGTATCGCGTAGTGGGAGAGGATTTCTCTCGACTCTCTCCATCTCCCGGGGAGCAGAAAGCTGTCAGTGTCGTCGAAGCTGAAACAGCAGTAGCAGCATCAGCGCTGGCTCCGGTCGTGGACTCTCGCTCTTTGGCGGGCCTCGCAGGGTACGATGAAGGTCAGTGCCTAGCCACGATGCCCTTCAGTGTGAACCCAGGTGTGCAGCTCCCTCCTCAGCCACGAGTCCTCCTGCTGTCCCGTGCTGGTCTCCATCTCACGTGGGTGTTGTTGTGCTGTGTTGCAGTGTACAGCGGTGGCCAGCCAGAGCAGGACAGCCTCAACACCAACGTGAAGGTACGCCCCGGAGGAACCAAGCTCCTCGCCGCCATGCTGCTGCAGTCGCAGGCCAGGTAAGTTAGCGGGATGTTTCCTAAACCACTTACGACGGTTCAGTAAACAAAGTGAAAACTGTATATAAGTATATCTGAAGAAACTCACTGCAGTTAATAGTTATACATCCTCCTTCTTCATCTGTAATTCCTACCTGCCATACTCGTAATATAATTATTATTCATTCAAAGACATTGCAGATATCTCGTTTAGAATGAAAAACCTATGATACTCATAAATAAACTGTTATCAATGTAAAGGTAATGCAGTTATCCGTTGTCATTACTTCAAATGTGTTTTGATTTTCCTCTAACTAACCATTCTTGAATGTTGAATCCTCAGAAAGTAGAAATACGTATATAAAAATTCAAAGAAATCTGTTAAGCCTTTTTTTAGTTTATCCCTTACAAACAAGCAATAATTACTGAGAAGAATTATAAGCAATAGGTACGACGTTATATTGTATTGTTGAATATTTTTCCAGTGAGTGTTATGTCATAATAATTATAACCGTAGCGTAACATAGCATTGAATAAACGGTTCAATTGGCGCTTTTTGATTGGGGCTTGCTCATTAAGTGACATGACTCGTGGATCCGTAGAAGCTGGGTCCTGGTCCCCGGGAATGGCTGCTTCGATTTTGTTGTTTATACGTTTTGCTCTGAAGACTCGCTATTGACTTGACACATGACAAACTACATGTTGTACCTCAGGAAAGTTGAAATTCATTGAAATGTGTTCAACCGTTACGAACTTTATTGTAATATCCTAAAACTAATACTGCACAATCAGACAAAATATTAGCGATGCTGAGATTGTCAGAATAATTTAATTAATAAATCTTACAATTTCATATAAATACCAAAGAATTGCGAGGAAACCTTACACATTTTTCCGAAGTGCTATTAAATTTTTAAATATTAGCAAAATACGATGCGGAGTCGTCCACTGCACTGTATTTGTCGTGGGGATAGGCCGTTCAGTTTAACACGAACCTTTCTTAGGACAACTTTGTAATGTAAAAATAATTCTGAAAAATTTGAAGTAAGTAAATCTATTGTGTTCAGCTCAGGATTTGTTGTACACCGAAAACTCATCCATAAAACATAAGAGATGATAAGTACAGAGTGATAAAAAAAACTTTAGTGCTGTATGTATATCCAGTTTCTAAGAATATAATTCATGTTTTTTAAGAATGGTAGTGGTGCAATGGGAGTTCCCAACTGACAACAATACTCCTCTCCACCTTCTCTCTCCTACTGCGCAGCTGACACGACTTGCTGTATCTCGCAACACGTAAATAGTTTGATGAAACCGTTTACTCAATGCTGTGATTTTTACAATTCAATAATCATATTGTTATTTACAATGTGTAGTATAAAGGCGACTATCTCGAGTTACCATTCTGGTTGTGCGGAACTGCTAGCTCCACAACCGTCGTTTTATGATTTGGATCAAATGACGATGGCGAAGATAACTGCCGAAACGTAGTTTTCCACATAAGCTGTAGCCACGATTGTACCACGCAAACGTCAGATTTACCGGAAAAACCGTTCGATAATACAATACAATACAAGGGTCTTTAATCTTGATATCAAAAATATACAATTAATAATTCATAAAATAGAGACTTCAAAACTCGACTTTTAAGAAATATTTGTGAATGGTAACAAATATAAAGAAAGATATTTAAGTACAAAAAATTTAATTTTATTATTAGATGGTAAGAATTTCTTAATTAAGTGATGAAAACGTTATTTGGATCGCATTGTCTACAAACTAATATATTTTTTGACGATGAACTCGTTCACTGAACTCAAGGAACGTTGAGTCTCATAATAACTTGTTACGTAAATTTGTTGTTTGTACTGAAACCGTTGCAAATGAAACTAGTTCCAAGGAACGCAAACGATGCAAGGCGATAAATTACAGTATAACGTATAGGACCGCGTAAATCAATATTTGCCTTCTGTTTCTTGTCTAATGAAGTGGTTCTTCTGTGGAACATAATTTATTACTACAGGTCCTTGCGGACACAGTTCGAAAATTTGCAACATATGAGATAAGGCTGAGGTATTTATATGCTTTGCGTAAACTTTAACCGCAATTGAAACATCATCCAACCAGCAGGAATAATAAAACACTTTGATTCCACGTCTCATAGTCACTGACTCTCGTGGTTACAAATATGTCGTACGTTCTTCATTACAGTGAAATAATAAACTTAAGTAGAGACATCAATCACCGCATGATGAACGATGTACTTGAGCACGAAAATTCTAATTAATTATTAGAATAAACCATAATGAATCGGACCAAGTTAGATAATAATTTTCCAAGCAGGAATTGTAACGTCAATGCATTAAAACTAGCTATTTTTATTTTTTGTATCTTATCTTTCGTTTCCGCGGCCATTTGATGTAAATTAGGAAAGTGGAATTGCCGGTGGTGAATTACGACTTTATTTCACGATTTGTCGAAACAAAGATAACATTATTAACAAGGTACTTGTTATCTATGAATAATATAATAAATTATGACCTTACAAAGACAGAAAATTAATTATTATAAATTTTTAAACATAAATTTATTCAAATAAAATAAACACGACTTATCGTCCTGTTTTTGGACATAATCAGGTAAATAGAAAGAGCAGAAAAAATATTAAATACAATAATGTTAGTAAATGTGGAACAACCAGTTGTATCTAAAATTGAAAAATGTAATTACAATAATTATGTATCCAAATCAAATTACAGGAACAAATATTGAAATTTTGTTATCAGAACCCAACGACTTACTTTGATATGTAATAGAAGTCATATTAATTCAAGATTCATTTATGTCAACGAGTGAACAATATCAAAATTTATGGATATGTTGTGACGTACGCGGCTGGCAAAGTCTTTAAGTTAAAGATAAACACTTAAAACCCAAAAACATCCAATTATAAATACTATTCACATTTTGATTATTTTTTTACATTAATAGCCTTCTTATTATCATTAAACATGTAGAATGTCGCTCATTAATATAGGTAAATAATTAATCTCTTCACCCAATAGTTTAATGTTTTTAAATTTATCCTATGGTAGTTTGAGTGAACATGTTTAGTTAAAACGGAATGTTTTTGTACATGATGTTCCTTATTTCGAATTTTTAACGGTCGTTCTGCATGTCCAATGTAACAGGCATCACAATATAATAAATCTATTATGTTCATGGCATTGTGTTTAACAATATTTTGGATTTGATATTTAGCATCTTTTACGAAATTTAAATTATTCAATGATCAAAAGATAATATTATTCTATATTTATTTTGATATTTTCTATGTATCTATGAAACTCTGAGTTTTATTGATTTTGTTATAGATTAAGTTATTGTTATATTTAATAGTAGACAATCCGTTTTTAAGTTTTTGTGAATAAAAATTGGAAGGGTATAAATTTTTTGAAAGAATGTAAAAAAATTATGACGAGTTATCTTTGTGGATTCTGTGATGAGATATTAAAATCCTTATCTACTAAATTGTAAAACATGACATTTTTGTTTAACAGGGGATGATTATAATTCAAATTTAAGACTCTACGTGAAATCGTAGTTTTATGGTACCAATTAGAAATTAATTTATTGTTAACATCCAGGAATTAGAATTATTATGTTCAGATCCACGGGTAATTTTCAAGTTATGATTCTTATACATTTAAACAAATATATTTAACTAATCCCGTTCTGGTCATTTTAGGTGTTCTTTTCTTCACATAATATAATAAATGACTGTCATTCATTATATTGGAAAGTAGGATTACAATAAATCAGGTGGGCAGGACACATTGGAGGGACGTAAAGGACAGATGATTTCTTAGCTGAATTCCTCAGGATCGTGCGTATCTGATACGACGATGGCAGAGTACGCAAATGCGTGAGAATCTTCACAGAGCCAAGGAGCAGTTTCTAGAATTCAAAAACAGGCTCACTCACCACTACTGAGCACGTGGCAAGTCACATTTAATTGACCGACAAAATAAATCTTCCACGCCGTTCGATATTAACTTCATATAAGACAGGAAGAGGTCAACTAGTCCGAATCATACATACTGTTTATCATTGGCTTTATCTGTAAATGCGTCTGAGAAGGCCAGTGAGTGTGTATGTAGGGACTGAGAGGGGGGATGCGGAAAGGTAGGGCAACGTAGTCAGGGGTTAACTACGGCCCCCAGGCAATAGTTTTAGCCCTTAAGTCCTTGATTTTTTAAGATGTATTTTTGTGAATATAATACGGAAAAATGACCAAAGAAATATAAAACGTATCAAAAGTCAATTTGACTCATGATGTTGCACATCATCATAAATATAATTGGAGTCTGATTTATCAATTATTCACAATAATTGGATATAATTATATTTAGTGTAATTAGAATACCCTGATAGGAACGCTTAAATTTTATTTCCTGAATAAAAGCACAGAAAATAAATATTATGAAGTTGACCCGCGTGAAGGAAAATCTTTCTTGAAGGGTTGACTCACAGAAAGCTAGGACTGGCATGTTTTAACATGTCCACATATACCAAATATTTCTCATTTCCTCAAGTGCATGTTGTTTCATATCTGCATCACAAATAAGCTCTCTTAGAAACCAACAGCTGCCTCTGGGGTGATACGAAACTTTATGTTGCATATATGCAATACTATGCACTAAAGAATCCTACCCGGCAATTCCTCTAAAAGTGATGTAGGAAAATAAATCCGTAGTAAAACATGAATCAGGTAGGTACTTGTCCATCGCCCTTCTTATGATGGGAGCGGCCTCGGCGAGTTCAGGAGGCATGTGACCGACTATTCCAATAGGTCTGCGACCCCGGGACATCTCAAAACTGATTCGGCTTGTATTGCTTGTTCTCTTCTCTATGCGTTTCGTGTATTGTTATTACATACATGCGCAGCCGATTCTGAAGCTCCCGGTGTCATGTAATGTCGTGTGGAGCTTAGCCGGCCAGGTTCGAACGCTTGACCTTGATCTTGGGATGCCGTGTGTTTGTGTCTTCCTCGAGACCTTGGCCAAGAGCGTGGTCCAGTGCCGTGTCCGCGTCCGGGGAAAGCGAAAGGCGCCGGCAGGAGCAAGCAGCGTGTTCCCAAGTGTGTCGAGGTCCCGTTGCTGCATTGTTCCCGTCCGTAACGCACGCGCCTTGTGCGAGCCCTACTTATGCACACACTTCGGCAAACTCACAGCATGACTTTGAAAAGGAGTAACGCAGAGCTAGATATACCCTCTTCACCTGGAAAGGAGGAGTCGTCGGAGACGGGGAAAGACATAGAATGAGGACGCTGCAAAAACATGCATAAAAGTCAGTGAGAATCATGTATTTGTTAAACACAATCAGATTTTTTTATTAGCGGACATACTCGTAATTTTCTCCAAAACGATTTTTTCTAAAGGTTAGAAATACATGTCAGGACTGTGATGAATAAGTTCCCCTTTCTCTATAGAGATCGCATCGCTACGCATCTCCAATAGACAGATGTCGCTGTTCCGATTGACGCCACACCAATAGCATATCCATGCAGAGGCTAATTCTACATTTCAATATAAACATTATTCTAACTTAAACTCGATAATTTACTTTTTATTTCACCAAATAATGTGCAATGTTTTTGTTGAGATATTTATTTTGCCACATTGGAGTAGACTGGCACGTTCAGGAGCTTTCGGTTTTTTACCATATTGATCTGTATAAAAATCTCAACTCGGGAATTCATTACACATTTATATATTGTAATAATTTATAAACTAGCTTTTGTTATCTTTTGACAATAATTCTGGATATGAATTATGTGGCGTTTTTAAATGAAAAGAACTATTACGTGAAAACTATTAAACAAGATTTATTAACCATTTTAAAACAAGTATTCAAATCACAAAATATTTGGGATCTCAGGGTCTTGAGCTGGGTTTGATAATGGCAGAATTTATATAATCAAAATCACAAAAATTACATTTGCTTTATATGGGAATCAATGCGTCTGACAATAGACGAAATTTGTTGCTGAAGAAATAATACTAAAGATTGAATTTAAACAATTTCAATTTTTATCAAGAAATAAAGAATGATCTGAATAATTAAAGATCTCATTTATCGATAATTAAAGAACGATCTGACGTTTATCTTTTAAACGTGGTTTACAATCATTTTAAAGTTTTCTTTCTACTTACGGCAGCCCAGGTCTCATTTTAACTTTTCGTGCACAATTTTGGGGACATCACTGATTCTAAGTGCTCACAGACTCTAAATGTTCACAGACTCTAATTAGCGTAGTTTGTTAGTTGGTTTAAAATAAATTTGTCGATTCTCGATGATTTACTGCAAACTGGATTTGTAGGTCTCGTGGATTTTTGTTGAAAATGCCCCTCATTGGTTTTGTCTGTTGACTGCAAACTAGTTCAATTTCTGCATTTTTTGATATAACAGCGTACTGGTTACTGGAACACTTTCTCGTTCTTTAAATTAGACCTTTTTCATTCTCGCTGCTGACTGACTAAATTGTTCAACTTTCCGTGTATTAGAATTTTGTGGTCTTTACACCTCGCCGTTCATTGCCTGACTGTACTACTTTTGTAAAATAGACTTTGCTGGTCTTTATGCCTCGCCGTTCATTGCCTGACTGTACTACTTTTGTAAAATAGACTTTGCTGGTCTTTATGCCTCGCCGTTCATTGCCTGACTGTCTTGTTCAAATTTTCATGAATTAGAATTTTGGTCTGTTCTCCTTGCTGCTTACTACCCGACTATTCTTTCGTCTCGTAAATTTTGAGCGCGTAAAACCTTCTCGACCGATCAACAATACTTTCTTTGCCTTGCCGGTTTGTTGCGGCGTCCGCTACATCCACCAATAATGAGTCCTCTACAATTCAACTTCTCAATTAGAACAATGCTTTAATTACCAATTACTACAAACTTTAACTTTAATCTCCTTAACTTCGAATGATTTGTGTAAGTATTTCCCCAATCTCTTTGATACGCAACGCCTCCTTCATGATTTTAAGTTGCAACCTTAAACACAAGTGCGCAAGTATGAAAAATCCGCCATCTACAAAACCTTCTCGGTAATACACAACCAACCACTATATTATTTCCACCAGTTATTACGCCATTCTACGAACATCTGCTGAGTTTTAGATCATTTCGTGTATTCATCAACACGGCGGTTTTGTAACGTCCTCATCACGGGTCACATTTTCCGGAAAACTCTTCAGAAACTAATACAGAAGTCCACCTGTAGACATGTTTGCCGTCATTATCATACAGTAATAATAGTACTGAGCAAAAGGAAACGACCAAATAACCTGCGAGGGAAGATATCACCCATAAAAAAACGGCATTATGATTATTTTAATGTGTATACATATATTATAATGCCAATTAATTAAAACATTAATTGTAAATTTGAAAAGATAAATTGTTTAAGAAATCTATTCTTGACGGCGGTACGGAACACAGCAACAATGTAGCCAAGTATTGTTTCTTTGTAGGAAGAGGTATGCGCGCTCAAAATTACGAGACGGTTGTTCAGTTGGCTGGAAGGTTTGGTCAAGTACAGGTCGTATTAAAATAGACGAGATATTCTTTTAAAAAGTAAAGTTAAGTAGAAGTGGGCAGTCAGACACAACAGAAATTGGTCGAGTTGAAATAGACAAGACAATTTCAAATATTTAAAGTAAATTTGCAGACAAACATCGAGAATTACCCGTTGATTGGTCCATGAACATTTTGGTCAAGACGAAATATTCATTTGAGCAGAACTACGAAACCTGCTAAACACAAACAGTTTTTGGTGCACATAGTCGAGCAGAAGTAGCAGAAGTCAATTGAGAGAGAGAGACGAAAGGAAGATTATCCTGGTTCCTGATTTTTTATCTAAAAATATTAATTTTAGAATCTGTGACTTTTAGAAGCTGTGCAAAATCCCGCCATTGTGTTTCGTCAAGTACAAGGTATCCTGGAATGCTGCCGTGAGTAACAATATAAAAACAACTAGTTATGTAAACCTGATTAAAAGATAGATGTCAGATTTCGTTTTCTTCTTTTGGTTAAAATTCGTTAATTAGAATCCATATTTTTAGCTTAACTTCGTTGACAAGTAAATGTCGACCTAATTGATTGACGAGTAAATCTTTTCTCTTTTAAATTGGAATTTGTGTTTAAGATTATAAATAAAAAAAAATGATTCGCCATTATCAAACCCAGTAGAGACCCTGAGATAATTATTAAAATGTGTAATTGTTTTTAAAAATTGATAATAAATTTGTTTGTTTATAAATTAAATTCTTTCATTTAATTAATGCCCGCCTTTTTAATTATTACAATATCAAATGTAGAAGGAAAGTTGAAAACATAAACACGATTGGAAGCCCAAGAAAATTTCATTAATCCTCTACACCGAAAAACTCTCTGATCGTAACGGGGGAAAAAATTAAAATTTTAATAATATCCTATTTATAACCTTTATCATCAGTTACTTTTTATATTTTATTAAGGCAACAATAATAACCCTCGTAGTCTATCTGGTAAAGTTGTTTTTTTACCAGTTTGCCGAGAAATCCGCAACTCTGGGTTTGTCATATCACACTGCTTAATCCTCAAACTTTGCATTCGATAGAAACGTAAACTATGCCTATTCGTCCGTGTTTGTGAGTAAAATCTCCATCCCAACTTGTAAGATGCTTATCTCTCCTTTTTGCAACTATAATGCCTAATCCCAACTGTCTCTACCACTCACTCGAGTTGCAACAATTCGCCTGCTCTTCAAACCAAATATTTTTTTTATTATTTCCCCGTGTAAGTTATTCGACAATTGGCACTACCGAGGCGTCTCAACCAAGATCCTTTACCAAAGTTCTTTCTACAAACACAAAATTGTTTCCGTTTTGCACGCGACGCACGTGCATGTATCTGTTATAATAACGATAAATTGAAAAATGTCATTGCACCATCCAGAAATCCGCAAGTTTGAATTCAGCCCAGCTCTATTGTTAACAAAAACACGATCTGTCATCTCTAATAAATAAAACAAAGAGCAAATATGTTAGAAAAAATCTGTATTAATTTATACGAAACCAAAACTAATATAAGCCATTAAAACATTTTTTTAATATTTATATATAATTTTTGATACTTTTGTTTCAGTTTTCTTTCTTTATGGTATTTCGGAGATGAAAAATGACATTCACAAATTTTGTTACGGTTAAATATGGTTGTATCGTAGGCTAACTCGATTAATTTTGAATTTCTTATGAACGCAGATAATCTAACTTAGTGCCAAATTGCTTGAATAACATCAATCTTGAATTTATTTAGATTAAATTGTTTAACTTCTAATTCAATCGAAAAACAAAAATAAATTTTGAAATTAAATATTAATATTAATGTAATAATATTTTGTTTTAATTAATTAATTCACATTTATCTGACATATTGGCCGTTTTGTTTAATTTTTGGTAGATTATATTAAATCATTGATGTTTTTTAGAGTAGCAAGCTACATGAGGATAAACCACGTGGTGGCAACTCCACTTTAATAGCATATGAAAGGATTTGAAGGGGGGGGGGGGTTGCGGAAGGGTACAGGAAGATAGCCAATGGTTAACTAGGGCCCCCGGGCTATGGTTTAAGGATCCTACCCGGCATTCGCCTAAAAGTGATGCAGGACAAAACCTAGAAAAACCTGCATCAGATAAGTCGGGTATTTGGTACTTGTCCCACGCCCTCCCGATAGCGGGAGAGGGGTTTTCTGTGGGGACGCAGCATTCCCTTCTCCGTGCCTCGACCAGTTTAGGAGGCAGCTGGCCGACTATTCCAATGGGAATAAGGGACAACTCTTACCGTATAAGATCTGCGACCCCGGAACATGCACCTCTCAAGACAGGCGTGGTGCCTAGGCTTATCTCAAAAATGGAGAGAGAAAAAGGCATCCCCAAAGGTAGCCCTCTCCGTCTCTCCAGAAAGGTTCTGCCTGCGAGAGAGCAGCTCTCACAGGCTGGTATATCAATCAGTGATATTATTATAGCCCTCACTTTACACTTTTATCTGCATTACATGACTGTTATGACGCTGCACAGCAACTCACTGCTCGACTACTAACTCTTACTAACTCTTATAACGAAAATAGTCATCACTGTCTCAAATTTTCAAGTTAACTTCTCTTTCTCTCAATGCTCAACGTCAACTATATCATTCTAGTTCCTTCCTTACGTGAACTTTCTTAACTCCATATCAACCACCAACCCTCAATAACTCTTCTCTGCCAACAGAGAATCGATAAATGAAAAATTTATCTCAATGTAAACGATTTAACTACACTGCCCCCCTGATCAACAAGACCATCTTAGCAAAATAAATCGCGGGGGAAATTTTGCAAGACTAAAACTGCTATAGTCCTAAATATGTTGGTATTTTAACGCTGCGTTTCGTGATATTAAGCGCAAGACGCTTCTCCCAAATATAAATATGAACACTGAAATGTAAAAACGTTAGAAAATTTTAATTATTACAACTGAAAGTAAGGAACTGTAGGTATTTTTTTAAATATACTGACATAATATATTACAAAAATGCATTTCCCGTCTGACAAAAATTTCATTACACAAACAAATTTATATAACTATTTCAGCAAAACTGCAAGAACAAATCGTAAAAGGAAATAAGCACAGTACTAGACGCGGGAGTAAATTATTTATGTCGATATTACTGTTACAATCACGTGTAAGTTATGCAAAAAAAAAACCTTTAAATTCTCCACTAATTTCAATATGAGAGTGTAATTCCGGGAGTAGAATCCGAGATATCATTTCATCCTGCCGTTACATTTACACTTCTAGAAAGGCCACTAACTACATCTTAATTTATTACACTCTCTACGAGTTGCCAAGCAGGTCTAATAAATTTAGCTTTCACCCACCTGCGTTCTGACGTCGTATTATTTCTGGAATCGATAATTCCGGTAACGTAAATTTATTGACACTATCCTAAATGTAACTTTTACTTTCATAGCAATATAGAGACATTTTCTTGCATTATAAAACGAAAATAACCTTTTTACACGTTATATATTCTAAAATCGAAAATACGAACAGGCGAGGCGTGACTGAATGAAAGGCTCATTCAGTCACGCCTGTTTGTTATATGTTTAAAATTATATTTAAATAAAAACTACTAAAATTTACGATAATAAACAGATAATGAAGGATTTTGTGACAATTTTAAGTAATATTTTACCAATTTTGCTCGTTATGTGAACCATCATTAATTATAATGACAATATGTCTGTTTCCTGTTGTTACTGTACCGTGGTGTAACAATAAATAAGATTCCTCAGATGCCACGAAGGGCAGTGGCGGCTCTCAAGTTTTTTAATTTAAGTCTTGCATCACACTAATCATAGTAATAATACTACAACAACGATAGTGTTACCAAATACTCTGACCCGACCCGTAATATATAAATGTATTTATAATTCAGTCTACAGTTTCCAATAGTGTCTAAATTTTTTAGCACCAAATTGACACGCATTTATAAAACGAAAGTATGTTTCTTCAGCACGTATTTTAAATTGAGTTAATTTTTGGAACAAGCCACACTTCGTGGTAATATTGTATGCAGTGTCATGCAGTATATTTTCGCACTACGATGCTCCCTAAATATTTTTTTAAAATTACCTTTGATTGTGATTTATTAAAAGTATAACATAAATTACAGGAATTCTATTTTTTAAAAAACAGAAATGACTTTAAAATAAAAATTTTAGTTAAAGTATGGTTCGAATTTGTTTTGATTTCGTTGCTTATGCGTCAAGATGCGGTCGCCTCTTTGTGTCATTGTAAGGCACGTCTCTGTTCCTATTTGTTGTCTGATCCGTAGCACAAAAAAAGAGAGAATTTGAAGAGCTTTACGGTTGGTACATGGGGGGGGGTGTATATATTGCGCATGCGTATTTCTAATAACAGACGTGTGCTACAGGCGTGAGTACCACAAACTCGGCCAACTGGCTGCATTAGCGGGAGCGTGTACGCTCCAAGACGGGAAATTTGAAGTCTTCCATAACATAGTAGAAGAAATAGTTAAAACACAATTATTCTAAAGGTTCTTAAAATTAAGAATAATTAATTCTTCCTCAAATAATGTTCTCATCAGCAGATATGCACCAGCCGCAACTCTAGAAGGGCTTTGTAAAGCATCTTCTACGAGATTTACCCATACATCTTATAATTGCATACACACACGCCATCATATCACATAAATATTAAACTCTGTCTCTGAGTTCTTATGTAAGATAAGATATAAACGATATCTTAATTAAATAGGGTAACAATCGTAATAAACCAAAATAGGTATTGAATGAGAAACAAAATAATTATTTTGTCTGCTTATGTGTGGACCATTCATGACTGTATTCGTAAAACGGTTTTGGAGAATGTTTGATTTTCGATTTTCGTAACCATGAAAACCTGTTTTTTTTACATTAATAGGCTACATGAGGGTAATCCACATGGTGGCAACTCCCCTCTAATAGGAAGTGATTTGAAAAGGGGGGGTGCGGAATGGTACAGGAATGTGGTCAAGAGTAAACTAGGGCTCCCAGGCTATGGTTTAAGGATACTACCCGGTATTCACCTAAAACTGACGCAAAACAACCTGAATCAGATATATATGGTATTTGGTACTTGTCCCACGCCCTTCCAAGGAGATTAGGAGGCAGCTGGCCGACTATTCCAATTGTTGGAACAGCGAACAACTCTTACCGTATGCCCAAGGTCTGCGACCCCGGAACATACACATCTCAAAACAACCTTTGTTCAAAAACGGAGACAGGAAAAGGCATCCCCAAAGGTAGCCCTTTCCGTCTCTCCAGAAAGGTTCTGCCTGTGAGAAAACAGCTCTCACATGCCTTTATCTGTCGAAAAATGCTTAAGATTTATGATGAATTTGAACGCCTGTTGTGATGTTTCAGCTGGAGGCTGTGGTCCACGCTGGGATCCCTCTACGGCCAGTTCCTCTTAGTGTTGATGCTGGTGTTCTGCCTAGCAGAAGTGTCTGACAACAGCATCGGTCTGTTGAGTCTACAGGTAAAAATTAAGTTCCAGCATTATTATAAGGATAGATGTTTTTCATAATAAATAGAATTATTCAGACCTTCTTCTTCATTTCCCGTTTCCAGTGTTTTGAGTCGGGTTGGTAACTAAGACCTTCACATTTGACTATCTATCCACGACTCTTTTCGTTCATTCAGTATTTCTTATACTTTTCCTTCACTCTTCTCTATGTTTTCCTTCACTGTATCCATCCACCTCTTTCTAGGCCTTACCCTTCTCAGTAAATACTCACTTTGGAACTCTATCTTGTTTCATTCTCATCATATGTCAAAGCCAATTAAGTTTGGTAATCTCTATCTGGTCCTGTGTTTTCGTGGGCCCCATTTCTTCTCTGATTTCCTCATTTATGGTCTTTTCTCTACGTGACTTTCCTATTATGCTCGCTCCTTCATCATACAATAAAACTGCAATGAGCTATTTGCGCATTAAATTTCTCATAATCATGTCGCAAGAAAACATCGGTCAGACTGGCACCTATTGGTTCCCTGTGTAATATTATTATTACAGCTGGGAAAAATCTCGCCACTCGAATCTTTAAATAAATCAATTGGAAAGAGAGTAATGACATTAAAATTGAATGGTATATCTTATAAATTCTAATTATGCACAAAATAGTGATGCCAAACACATTGGTTGTAAAGTGACGTGTCCAAGGAGTAATGAATCCCGAACCTGGACCTTCAAATGCGACTACAGCCGACTTAGGATCATGTAACTGATACAGCCTTTACTCATATCTATACTATTATGCAATATTTATTCGATCATCTGTGAAATCTCATATGCTCTCCGAGACTTCACATTTCCCTTCATACCTTCTCCCGTTTTTGATTGTCCCAACATTGGGGTTCAACGTCATTATCCAACAATTTAACTTCAGCTTATCGCCAATACCTTGAAGACGTCAAATTTTAACCAGATTAATATTTTAAATGTTAATCGACCTCTTGGAATATTTTTTATTCGCGTATTTTGGAGACAACGGGCATTTCCTTTTAATTTCGTTTCTATCGCACGTCATCCGATTTACTTTCTCCACCTGGTGTTAATGAAACCTTAAATAATAGGGATTGAGTATATTAAATAATTACTAATTTAATTGTCATACGAATATAATTTGTTAAAATGATTACAATATTTGATTATTATTAAATCACGACCCCTTTTTCCCAGGGTTACGGTGTGTACTGCGGAAGAGTGACATATAGCCAATGTGCTTAGAGAAATAATAAAAACTGCAAAATCGTGATATGGATATGTAACGCATGTTTGCTCAATATTGGTGGCCTCTGGCAATGGGCTTGAGTGAATGTTGATCGGACTGATTACAAATTCTTGCGGGCTGGATAGTTTACTGTAGCACAGCCAGCAAGCCTGGTTGTTGTGATGGGTCAAAGCTTTCCTTCACTTGGGATCTCTCTCAAGATTAACAATAGCCTTACTGGCCTCGTGCTTCTCTTAAGATTAACACCAATGAACCCTCCTGTGATACAATATCATCACTGTTTCACTCCACACAATAAAGTGTTTCCAAAAAACAGCAATAAATTATGTCTCCTTAAGGCTATCAAAAACTGGTCGCCATACTGCGTCCTGTACGCATGTGCATAAAGTCGTCAGACATCAGCACCGCACCGCATCCAACTGTCCCTGAACATTCCCAAAACCACTTATGCTCTGACTGGCCAGGCAAACAAATTCTCCGCGCCCAAATTTTTGTCCTCTGCCGTCCTTCCATGACATCCAGTGTTTGTAAATTTTTATTAACAGCCAGTGAGAATGAAAACATCTTTGCCTCTACATAATCGTCTTTAGACGATTTACTCATCACATGCTGTTCACATTTCTCAAAGAGATTTACTTCAAGTTCAGTACTTGCTTTTCCTGCTCTCTTACCGTTCTCACATGTGTTGTTGACGTGAAGTATATTCATACTTTATAAGCTTACTAGCTGGGTGTTCGGCGTTGCCCGGGTTGTAATAATGAAACTCAGCGACGCAAATATCGGTCGTTTAACATTTTTGAAAATATCCACCTCCGTCCACCCACGACCCTGGAAGTTAAACGGCAAGTTGAATGTCATAATCAATCTCAGCGACATCCGTAACCCCGGATTTGACTCCAATCTCGGCTGTTTTCGCCTTATTTTTTGGCAACGCCCCTCCACCCCCACCTCTAAGTGTGCTCCTCTCCTATGCCGAAAGGGATTGAAATTATACACCAACAGCATCGGTAGAAATACTAACAATGGGGGAAAATGTATTCAAGGCTCGTGTAGAACTCTGTCGAGAAGTGGTTCTCAACGTACCAATTAAATGTCAATTAAATCATGCTTAACATGAATAACGAAAATATCCGTTTTCGCGGCGAATCAATCAGCCATGGTAGTTGTGGTATAATATTATCCGTGGCTGATTGATAGCAGATTTTTTAATATTAAAAATTAAAATTTTTCATATATGTTGTTACACTCATATTTTACTGGTATTATAGAAGAAATCACGATTCTCACAGACAAAGTGACACTAATTTTGTGACAGGCGGGGCTGCTACTGTACCTGTACGTGGGTGGCATCGCTGTCATCACCGCCATGTACATCCGTCTCCTGCTAGACAGCTGCCGAGACTCGGGTCTGGGCTTCGGTTCCCTGAAAAGGGCGCATCAGCGACGAGCCTCCACCACCAGCTTCTACTTGCGCGTCGGCGCCCTTGGTAAGATCTACTCTGCAAATTACGCCACAAGATTAAGGGCTTCGTGCCTTGTACTAGGACGATAATTCTTGCTTAGGTTAACATTTACCACTGTGATCAAAAAGTAAGGTGAAATTGTTATTTAAAACTCCCGGGTATTAGGAAGGCAGGTTATTTTTTTTCCTAGGTTGGTAGGACTGTCTATAATATTTGTCAAGCATCTGTTTGTTAAAATGTTTAATTATCTCCGAGTTACACGTGTATTTGTAAACAACCAAAAGTGAATTTTTCGATTTTTGCAATGGGTGATTTTGTTGAGCAAAGAACTTGCATCAGATTTTGTTTCCGGAACGAATATTCTTGTGCGGACACGTTGAAAATGTTGCGGAAGGCCTTTGGTGATCAAACTATGGCAAAAAAAAACGTTTATAAGTGGTACAACGAGTTCAAAGAGGGTCGAGAACGCGTTGAAGACGAACCGCGCTCTGGACGACCATCAACGTCTACCGACGAGGGCCACGTCCAATAAGATCAAAGATTTGGTGCTTGAAAATCGTCGATGGACAATTAAAGATCTCGCTGATAGTGTTGGAATATCATTTGGCTCAGCCCAAACCATTTTGAAGAATGTTTTGTGTCTGAAACGCGTCAAGTCTCGATTGGTGCCAAAATCGCTCAATTTCTTGGGGAAAAAAAGCGTCGCGTTGATGTGTGTGAAACTTTGCTGTCTGACTATCAGGACCACTTGAAATGCATCACTATTGGAGACGAGACTTGGATTTACGCATACGACCCTGAAACCACTGACCAATCCAGCGAATATCGTGCAAATGGTGAAGCAAGACCGAAAATACCACAAAGTCGATCGAAAATCAAGGTCATGTTGACAGTTTTCTTTGATTATCGTGGTGTGGTGCACTATGAATTCCTTCCGCCGGGCCAAACTATCAACAAAGAATATTATTTGAGCGTTATGCGTCGTTTGCGTGAAGCTATTCGTCTGAAACGGCCGGAATTATGGGCGAACAACTTTTGGTTCCTTCATCACGATAATGCACCATGTCATACTGCATTGGTTCTTCGCGACTTTTTTACCAAAAACTCGACTCATATCGTTCCGCAACCACCGTATTCGCCTGATTTGGCTCCGTGCGACTTCTGGCTATTCAGCAAACTCAAAAGGCCAATGCGGGGACGCCATTTTTACACGATTGAGGATATAAAAACCGAATCGAAAAAGGTCTTGAAGGCTATACCAGAAAAAGACTATTCCGACTGTTTCGAGGATTGGGAAAAGCGTTGGAAAAAGTGCGTTTTAACGGACGGGGATTACTTTGATGGGGATGAAATTGATTTGGAAGAATAAATAAATCATTTATATTTTATAAATAAATTCACCTTACTTTTTGTTCACAGTTGTGTATCATAAAGGTGAATGGCAAATTTAGAAAATGAATGCAAATAAATCTAATCATATAGGTCATTAATTTCGTCTTATTTATTATTATCTCTTTAAAGTATTGTGAATATATGTAATGCGTAAGTAAGTTGTAAATTAGGATGATAATAATTGAAAGTAATGACTAAAATGATCATTTGTGAAGATTGAACTACACACAAAATGTTATCTAATTTAACAGATACGTTGGACTGTAAATAAATAAAACAAGAATTCTCTAAATATCTCATAACAATCTCAGAAAATAGCGGATTACTGAGGATTGTCATGGCAAAACCTTTCTCTTGATTAAACTTCAAATAGTGGAGTTTATGATTATACTTAAATAGCATAAAAAAAATTAAGTTTCCTCAATTGAAGTAAATTGTTCCGGTTATCTTAACTTTCACTGACAAATGTCTCTATTGAATAGGGTGAATAAAATAACAAAAATAATAATTTGAAAGATCTACTTTCCTCATATTACATCTTTGACATTTTTTATATATTACAATAAATTATCTAATATTTATAGGCCTACGTATTATTGAGATTATTCTTCTCGATTATTAGGGGACCGGAGGAAATGATATTAATATAATTAGAAAATTGGCAATTCAGAACTGAATGACTGCAAGAGTGGGTTAGAATACCTCGATAATTAGTTATCGTGTCGTTTCAGCGGAGGCTGTTTTGATGAAACCGGGCAGGAAGTT
Source organism: Zhengitettix transpicula (assembly GCA_037074705.1). Taxonomy (NCBI): domain Eukaryota; kingdom Metazoa; phylum Arthropoda; class Insecta; order Orthoptera; family Tetrigidae; genus Zhengitettix; species Zhengitettix transpicula. The sequence goes on along the minus strand of CM073593.1, from coordinate 30,971,513 downwards.
CGTTGATGTCGGTTTAGGCAACGGCTGATCCCAGAAGTTGCGGATCGGTTCGAAAAAACTGTTACAAACTCCACTTCCAGATTGGCTCGCCCAGACTCTGCTGTTGACTAGTCTCGATTGTCCATATTGATATCAACTCCATGATATCCTAGGCCAGAATGAATCTGTATCAATACCTTCGTCTTCTTCTCGAGCTTTATCCTCACCACACTTTCCACTTTCCGGCCAAAAAAATAATTTTGGATTAAAGGAAGAGGAAGGAAAAATGTCGACCGGAACAGGAATATAACCCGGACGGATACGCTACCAACTGATCAATCCCTGTCGACTCCAGATCCGGCGTGAAATTCCTCCATTAGACTTGACACAATTTTTTTACAAATCACAATTCTTTCGTAGCCTAATTTTAAGGACCTCATATGAAGAGGTGATGTTATATGAAAATTGATCAAGGGTTTAGAATTTTCAATTCAGGAATTTAGAGAGAAAATTCGAAACCCTTGATGAATTTACATATAAAATCATATGTCACAGTTTCCACAAGCAAATCGTAACTTCAGTCACTGTCGTTCCTACCCTTGGACTCACAGAAAGCGCGCTTTAACCCTTACGATCACAAAATTACCTACTAGGGACTTTTTTACTTGATTGATAATACGCCGAGCCATGCCTCACACACTCCAACTTCCCGTCTTATTTTGCATCATTGTCCCAAAGATTAGACGTTTTAATAATTTCATATAAAATTTTATTAAAATGTTAAAGGCTTTTTATTTATTACAAGCCTTGTTAAAGCTCTCATCACTTACATACAAAGCCTACAGGAGTGCTACGAGTAAACTGTTCCAGCATTCTGCAGCTCTATTTACAAATGACAATTTGCCCACATCTCTTCTTTGCCCTTTAGTACGAATTTTCTTACAGTGTAGGCCGAGCCAAGTTACCCCGCGTTTATTTCCGCCCAGGTCGGATCCTCTCTCAAAGCCTTGAGAATGGCGAGACTTTAACGGCTCCCATTTTATCCCGTTCCCTTCAGAGTTTCCCCGCGTTACGAATTTTTCCGCTACAATTCGTACTGTCTCATGAGACTTCATTTTCTCAAAACGATAAGGATCCCCACAAAAGGAATCGAATTCCAAAATTGGTCGAACGAGAGAACTGAAAGCTTGCTTTGCCTTGTATTCTCATTTTGTAATGTTTTCCAAGATTTCGATACCACATAATTTATTTTGTCAAAAATTTAGCTGTTCTTTGATTATAATTGCTAAGTATTTACAGTTTTTTCACCCGACATATAATGTACGGCACTGGAACCTTTCTCCCTGCACGTATAAAGCGACTTTACATTGAGCGTAATAATAAGGGATCATAGCAATTATTGAGTTTCATAGTATCTGTACATTAATAGCTGTGATGTTTGATTTAATGTGAAGCATCTTTGAAATGAGTCTGGAATTGTACCTGGTGTCAATGTCTAAAATCTTGGCATTTTACCAATCAAATGTATGTTTCGAACTGATTACATGGGAAGTTTGATGTTAGATATATGTTCTTTGATAAGTGTATTAAGGGAACGTTTTGTTTGCCCTATGTAGCAGGAATTACAATTAGACCAAGAGATATTGAAAACAACAAAATGATTGCTGTAGGTGTCAAGTCGGTCCTTGTGGTTTTTAAATAAGAAATTGTATTAATGGGCTGCAAATGATGGATATTTGATATTCTTTGAATATTTGGATAAATTTGTGATGTAGAAATTTGTAATAAGGGAGCGCGAGAAAAAATTTGGCTTGAGGTGTTTGGGGACGATTGACAGTAGGATATTGGATTTTGTTCAACCTACTGTCAGTGTGTTTAATAATAAAATTTAAAGGGTACTCATTGGAAATTAAAATTTTTCGGACAATATTTAGGTTGTGTTGATGGAACTTGGAGTTAGAAAGTAATATAGCTCTGTCTACAAGATTGTATATCATAGCTCTCGTATGGCTTGGAGGATAATCAGAAAGATAATTGAGAACACGTCCAGAGTATTTAGGTTTTCTGAACCAATTGGTGGGAATGGAAGTATTGTGAATGGATACAGTGACATCAAGGAAATTAAGAGAATTGTTAGATTCAAGTTCATGGGTGGATTAGTTGGGATGATAATTATTGAAAGTATTGACTATAAGGTTTATTTGAGAGGTATTAACAATACAAAAAAATGTCATCTACATATCTGATGTAGCAAAGAAGTTGGACAGGAAGTAGAGAAATACAAGAATTTTTTATTATCTCTCATGGCTATCTCAGCAAAAAAAGGACTAAGGAGGTTTCCCATGGCAGAACCTTTGATTTGATGATAGTGAACCTGATTAAGCTTGAAATAAGTGGAATTTAATTAAACTCAATAATTGCTGATCCCTTATTCTTCCGCTAAACCTTCTGTTTTCCCATTGTCGTTGCTCCCTTATTGTTACGCTGACCCTCCGGCTCTCCCATTGTCTTTGCGTTTTACGTCGCTTTAGAGTTTTGTCAGCTGACAGGTGCAGTTGTGTCGCTCTAGGCTGTTCTTCGCACCTGACGAAAGGCACAAGGATCCCAGAAACGTTGTGTGGTATTTCTATTTTTCACATTTTCGTCTGAATTGGCTACCTTTCTTATTCATTATTTTCAATCAAACGTAAATTTTTTCATTTCGACTTTACATTTGTCCGGGTTTAAACTCATACTTTCCACCCACGTTTCCAAGCTCTTTAGATCCCTCTGTAGAGCACTCCAATCATCTCCGATTGTACAATCATCAACAGATTTTAGATTTAATTGAGACCTAGATGTCATTTATATGCATCCGAGTAATAAAACACTACCGTAAGGTATTCCTTGATATACGCTACACCTAGTGTCAGTTTCCTCCCCCCCCCCTCTCCTCCCCAATCTATCCCTCTGTCGGCATTTTCTTTTAAAAAATCATTGTATCCCGGCGTGCCACACTCATACACAATATTTACTTATTACTTTTATTATCAGCAGATCGTAAATAGTTATTAATAAAATAAAATAAAAATTGTATCCCGGCTACGTCAAGCTTTTCTATCAGCTGGTGATGTGTCACTAGGTCAAATTCCTCTGAGAAGTCGATTCTGTATGGGAAAAGTTCCTGCGGTAGTTGCGTTTTCCCTTTGCGTTTTGGTGAAACTAGTAATTTTTCATGTCTGCGCCCAGAATCCGCTATGTGGTCCAATGTCTAGCCAATCCGGCACCTCAGTGTTCTTCGCCGCACAACTCTCCAGCCAAGAATCGATAAAGAATTATTTTTTTTGAATTCCCTCCTTTTTATTTATTATTAAATTTCAACCAGTACGAAGATAACACTTCTTCCCAAGCCGTAAAAAATATCTGCCTCTTTCTTAATATTGTAAAGAATTATTTTTGTGGGCTGGGTTTTTACGTTAAATCAAAATAAATATTTTACCAATAAAGAAATTTTATATAAGTTTATTAAAGTTAAACATGAAAACTCTTATCTCAGGCACCTGTGGTTTTTTCAGTAGAAGAGATCTTCCCGTACCAAATGCGTACTGCTATTCTGTGTTGTGTTGCCTGCTGTAGCTCTCGTACCGACGTCTCCGTATCTCACAGCCGGCAGAACGGGTTAAGTGCAGTGTTGACTCAGTGGTTGATTGCTGGCTAAGGCGTCGGCCTCCGGGATTGAATGCTGGCAGGCCGTCGTACTAAATTGTGTGGTGCTATTCTGTGAACTCTTCACTAACAAATTGTGGCCCCTTTCTCACGGACGATTCTGCCTCGAACTATATCAGAGACAACAACTTTACGGTGCCTCTCTTAATCACATCCACCAGCTTCGGTGAGCGCAGAACAACTGTCCAGTTTCAAAAGCTTATACCGTCCCCTCCATTATATCTTTTTACTTTTTTCATTGTTAGAAAACTTCGTCGAAATGCCAGTTGACTGATTCTTCCATTGTCACAAGATTTATAGCACGCATTTGCAGTTCCGTAGTCAACAATGGCTAACTATTCTGTCATGTTGAGGCCAACAATCGAGACAGGACACGAAATTACTTGGGTGGAAATATTTATCTCCTCCACCCCCACGCACGTGCACGGTTTCGAATTCTCAAGACAACATCAAACAACACTTCCAAGACAAAGAAAAACTTAAACCTAAATATACGCGTTACAATATGCCGAATGTCTTTGTACTTGTTGACGCCTCTAGCAGTAAATGTCAGTTGCTACTAGAGATTAAATGGAGACCTGATGATAACCATGAAGTTGCTCAAATCGAGTGTGCAAAACACGTAGTGCAAGATATCAGACAGAAAATGGATTCAGTTTAATTTTTGTCGAGCATAATTTTTATGTATAAAATAATGTTTTCTTTTCTGGGGTGTTATTGGAGTAGGAAACTACTGGAGACTTTGAACGAGAAATCTGAGGGAAAGTTTTTCGCAATGACGAGTCGGTGTTTCAGTGTTCGGGTTGGCCGGCTTGGGAGCCAGCGGCCTGGAGGTGGCGATGCACGCCGTCATGGAAGGTCCCTGCCTCAGCGACACGCTCTTCGTTCATCCGGTGCTGCAGGCGCTCTTCACCTTCCTCCAGATGCACTTCCTTTTCGTCGACTCTCAGGTAAGCAGAACGTACGTCGGCGGGGTTTGTCCCTCCCTACTCTCTTAAACCGCGCCAACTTGCATATTTCATCTGGTAACCTAAAGAATTTAATAACCCAATGAGATTAATGGATTTTTCTTTTTTTTTCTATAGGTTACAATTTATTACATTATTATGTAATTTATTCATGCGTGCACTAATTATTAGCGTAATGAAAAAAATTTAATAATTAAACCTAAATTCGAGACTGCGGCGTATTGATTTACAAAAATAATATAATTCGAAAAATAGTATGATTAATATTACTATTATTACCAAGAACGGTCAGAATAAATTGAATTAATAAAAACAATTTTTGTTTACAATAAAAAAGTGCAAGAAAAACACGTTTCACTGGCTCTCTGAAGTTGTTGAAGGTAGTCAAAATTAAACATTATACGAATATTAAACGCCTGAATAAGTCCTAATAAAGGAATAAAACATTGTGTTAATTTAGAATTTTTATTGAAAACAAAACCTTTTTAATGTAACTATTAATTCATCTATTGAATAAATTAATTGACTATATTTTACAAAAATTCAGATCTTGTTCAATTTTAAATATTATTTCAGTGTTATTGTGGGTACTTAGGAACAGTGTCAATTAAGTATAATTTAGAAAAAATTGTGGAAAATTAAATTAACCAAAACATTAATGCATATGATATGGGTATACGAAACTGTAACGTTTCCATGGAATATTGATGTCCTCCGGTAGATGTCGGTGAAAGTTGATCGTTGAACCGGCAAACGTCTTCCAGTGAAATTGTTGCTGGTTTGGTAGACTACATCACGACCAGCTTCTCTCTTCATAAACTGTCACTCTTCTAAGTCGGCGTACATCTCTCCAGATTACAGCCTCAAACTTATCTGAACACTTGTCGCACACGATGCAAAAAAACAACAATAAATTATCCTCCTTTAAGACGCGCAAATTGGCCATCCTCTCAATTGAGTGGGTGCGTGTACAAACGTAAGTTTGACCAACTGCACAATCGACTGTCTCGGAAAATCTCTCTGGATTTTGAACTAAGGTTTCCCACATGCCGTGGCACGTCGGCCTGTTTTGAGAGGTGTATGTTCCGGGGTCGCAGACCTTTGGCATACAGTAAGAGTTGTCTGCTATTCGTATTGGAATAGTCGGCCAGCTACCTCCTAAAATGGTCAACGCACGGCGAGGGGAAAACTGCGACCTCACTCCTGTAATCGGAAGGGCGTGGGACAAGTACCAAATGCCCGACCTACCTGATGCAGGTTTTTCTAGGGTTTTCCCTGCATCACTTTTAGGCGAATTGCCGGGTAGGATCCTTAAACAATAGCCCTGGGGCTCTAGTTAACCCTTGGCTACCTTGCTCCACCTTTCATTCCCTTTCCTATGCAATAAGAGGGGAGTTGCCTCTATTTGGATTACCCTATACATAGCCTGTCTACACCTTCTTCAATCGACTGCCTCCGAAACCATTAATGATTGCTGATTGACAGGGGAACACCTCCCATTTACTGAGCTTCTGTGTATTTTCTCTCGTATAGTACAATACTATTTAGTGGGCCATTTACTAAAATGTGTTTATAAATTAATACCTTCTATCTTTCATCGCTCCACCGCTCCATAACCTTCCTATCTAGTAGGGACGCAATATGCCACCTTATATTTGCTTTGGTCAACTACTCGCGGATAACAGATCGATGGTTTGTCACTTTCCTTATAACTGGGTACAACAGGAGAAACGCGTATTTCGTCCCTCCTGCCGGCAGCTGCTGTTTACGGTCTTCTATTCTTATGGCCGCTAACGGATTTAATTAAATTGCCAAAAACGTCACAACTCCAACAATATAAACATCACCAAAAAAATGAATGTTTTGAAAATATAAGCGTTCAAGAAGCGAGTTTTTTCACACTGAAAGTGGCATGTCTGTGCTGCATAGGTACTGGTGGGCAGCCTGGGCCCAGCCGCTCGACTGGGATTCCTCCACCTGGCGGCCACGAACCTTGCTCCGTGGGTACGCCACATCGTATGGGACACTGCGACAGAATGGGCTTACTGGCTCCACCTGGCAGCCTCGCAACCTCGAAACAATGCTTCCGCTGACTTGCTGTCGCCCCAGCACGTCTCCCAAGTCGTCACACTGCACCAGTGTCTGGAGTCCAACGCATATGGACAGCTGTGGACCTCCGCCATGCCCTTCCTCTACCCGTTCATGGTGCAATTCAGGTATGGTTACACACAAATTGTCTTCCTCAAAACGTAAAGTCGTGTAGAGATGTTTCAATACATTAGTTTTTATTTAGTTGTATGAAAAGGAATTCGAAAGGCCGCTCTTGGAATAAGAAAAGCATTATTTTGGAGACAACCCATACTGGTTTACAGTATCTTTACATACGGGTCAAATACTCCAAAAGGACGTCCATACATTACTAACACATGCAGAATTATATTAACAGTTCATCTCGGGTATTGAAGTCCAAACAGGCAAATCGGTTATTTATCTACTGACAACTAGCATTATCTGGATAGGAGATACAGAATATGAGTCGTGGGAATGGTGCTTCTGTAAATGGACATTTTATTTTGCCTCTATAGGTTCAATTTATAAAGACAGTATTTTAAAATTAATATTGTGATAAATAGGTCAACTATTATATGTAAATGTGATTTTCGAGTTAATGGAACTATAATCTCAAGCTTTACGGCATACATAGCACACACTGCAACCTAAGAGAAATTTTGTGTTGGACCATTACTGTGATCAACCTTTCAACTGTAATCTTATGCATTGACATCTACAAGTTGACTGATCAACTTGTGTCACTGTGTACTAATAAAATAACATCCCTCTATTCTCCTCTTTGTTTCAGAATAGTTGTCTCCTTCACACAAGACATAAGTATAAAATGTCTTTAAAAATATTAAAAACGTCTTTAAAAATATTAAATTTGCCTACATATATTTCTGAAAAAAAATTATGTTGACTCTTTAAACATTTAAAATTTTAATAATATGGATAGTACAATTAATCACAAAACCCCAAATTTAAATTGGCCTCAAAATAATTAATTGCACACATAGTTTAACTAATGATGTGCACTGAAAGTCAATTTATGTGATATGTGATATATTTGTACTCTGCACTTCCAAAATCAGACAGACATAACTCTATTTCTCATTTTATATATATATATATATATATATATATATATATATATATATATATATATATATATTGCTTGGACTAAATAATTTTTCTTCAAATTTCAGTTTAATAGCGGCTGCTGTGACATTCACAATGAGTCAGAGCATGGGCAGGAACAGTCGATCAGATCGTCCTGTTGCCAAACCGAATCATGGTGGCGGTAGTGGCAGAGGACTCTGCATAGGGTTGCCAGGTGTGGTAGCTGCAGTAGTTGTGGCAGTGCTATTTCTGGTTGCTGGAGACCGTCTTCCAGTGTTCTGGCTAACAGAAGGAGTTCGAGCAGTGGTGCTCCTCATGGCTGTTGCAGCTGTGCTCCCAGGACTCAGAGAACCACGGGGACCTGGGCACAGAGGGAGATTGGATGCCCTTCTTGGGGCTGCTGGAATTTGCGGACTCCAACTGTATTGTACAGGAGGAGCAGTCGCTGGAGCAGCAGGAATGTTGGAGGGGTCTACAGAATCAAGTCTTCTCCTTGCAGTTAGTCTGCTGCAACTCATACAAGGGGCTGCCCAATCAGCCCTCACATCCGCTGGTGGTGGGGGCCGACAAGCAGCAGTGTTGCTATTGTGCTGCAATGCAGCCCTATGGGCTCTGCATGCTTTTGTGTCACATGGAGGTCTCCAGTTGTCCTTCTTCGGTCCCCTAGCCTGGGGGGTTGTCTCAAGGTTAGCATTGCCTCTCTTGCTGCTATACCGGTTCCACAGCTGCCTTCTCCTTCTAAGGCAACTGGGCCGTCCACCAGCAGAGCCCCCGGGGAACTGCTGACTGCGGGCATCCCTTCCTGGGTTTCAGCACTCAATGCCCGCATCTGTCGTAGAGCGTCTGGCTTCCCCCGCCCCAGGTTGGACGTACCTTCAAGACCGCATGTACCCATCAATCGTACATGTGGAGAACCCATTCAGAAAGGTGCCCTGGCACCCTAACTTGCATTTATTAAAATTCTGAGTTATGGTGTAGTGTGTGTGTGTGTGTGTGCGCGCGCAAGGAAAATACAACTCTTAAACTTGTGCAGTGATACAAGGTTTGTTGAAACTATTAAACACAAAATGTAAATCAAATTTATGTAAAAATTCTACTGTGCAATAAATTTATACTTTATTTATACTCCACACAGTTTTTCATAAAGAATCAATATATGTAAATGTGTTTGAAAATCTTTTTTTTTAATTTTTGTTAACTGTCAAAAATTGAAAAAACATACATGACATACAAACTTTTAACTAGTATTTATACATTAGTTATTTTATCTAACCCAATATATTTTCTGACAAGCGTGATAAACATTATGATAATAAAAGAAAATTTTGCACATATACTTCAGTCAGTCTTAACAGTAACAAGGTAACAATCCTAAGATGCACTTTTGATTGTGAGACTATAACAACTACGCACACTCTCTGGTTTCCTAAAGTACAATTATCATTTGTCAGTCCACCATGTATGTCCTAAAGGAACCTGAAACAAAACATGTATTTCAGTAAATTATATTTTGGCCTTATGTCTAGTTGAGGGCAGATACCTTTTTTATGTAGAAAATGCATTCAAAATACACAGGTTTACTTTTAAGTAATAATCTCAAATTCAAGAAAAAATTATATTATGTTTTTATTAGTAATATCATTTTCCATATACCTGTTTGAGAAGATGGACATCATGAGGGTGGGAGGAGTCAGTATAATTCTTTGAAATGTTATTTCTCAAGTTACATGTGAACACAATTGATTTTTCAACTGATTTGATTCTTTCTGGCTACTTACATAAGATAATGAGAAACAGACACTTTTAATTATATGAAAGAAATAGAGTTTCTTTTAAGTTCCAATGGGTTGTTAATACAGTTATTATCTTATTTAGAAAATCTACAAATTACATAGTTGATATTTCAAACATTCTGTAATGTCAAAATTTACTTATTTAGCACTTAAAAAATATTTTGTCAACTAGTCACTATAATAGAGGTACATATTTACATGCTCATCTAGCTCAGTCAACATCATCTCCTGCACTCGGAGGGAAGCCACCTGGCGCAGCTCCTGGAAAACCTCCAGTTCCAGCTCCTGGAAAACCACCTGGAAATCCAGGAAAACCTCCAGCACCCATTCTAGCAGAAGCAAGCTTCTGAAGCACAGCTGCAACCTTGGGATTGTTTCGATACTTTGCCATGTTGCCCGGGTTTTGAGAAATATCATCAAGTGCGGCTGCTACTTCGGGATCCTAAAAGATTAAACCAACAAGCTTGAACACGCTCTCACCTTAACTTTGAAAATGCATGTTAAACATTAAACTATGTTTTATAACATGTAGAGTGGTAAATACCTGAAACATTTCCATTAAGTATTCATCATTAAGAATATTGAAAAGTTCTGGCCCTCCCCGAGGAGGAGTGTCTGATTGAGCGGCAGATGCTTTGGCATGTTCTTCCCGAGCCTTACGTGCACGTTCCAACTTTTCTTTTACTTCTTTCTCTGTACGTTTGCGCTCATACTTGCGCCTGTGTTCTTCAAGTTTACGAGCCTGCAAAAAGAGATGAAGGTAAGTTGTATAACACAAACACAAGTTGACACAATCCTTAACAAATTTTAAAATGAACAATGATATTTCATTTCAAGAACTTGTTCTGCCTGGAAAAGTCAATGAAAGCAATAGTTATAACCCAAATTATGTCCTAAAAACATAATTGACCGAATTGATCCAAAACATCAAAATAATAAATCATTTAGCATAATACTAACCGAGCTTTAATTGGGACACACTCTTTAAAAGGATAGAAAGTCAAATGAAGGTAAAGAGAAAACTTGAAATTACCTCATACTTGCATGGAAATTAAGCCGCAAAAATACTAGAATATTCATTTAAGGCTATATTCATAGGTCATTAGAATCCACACCCTAAAGAAGTTATAATTCTTCAGGCCCATTATGCCTAAAGAAACTTCTTGGTAAATCCCACCATAAATATATGGCCTTTCAACAAAAAATATAACTTATGAAATAAATCAGTCATAGATTTGTCAATAGATCGGAATGTGTTTGAATTCAATTAATTCCCTGATTTTATAATTCTATATTTATTTTGAGTATGATTTAGTTTTGTTATTCACCATCCAAATCTATTAGGAAAGGTGAAAAGAAAAGGAAGCAAGAAATGGTGAGACAGCTCAGAAGTTGAAACAATAAATAGATTTAATGTATCTTTTTAAAATAATAATTAATCTTTTTTGCTGTCTTTTTCTGAACATGAACATGATTAAGTGGAGACCAAAATACCTCTTCCAGTCCCTGTATGTTCTAGGCAATACCTACAGAAACTTGATCTTGACATCCTATTTCAGATAATGTACTTGTAGTTAGCTAAGGATGTACAAACTTCAATTGTAGACAAAAAATGACCAATGTCTCATTTAATAAAAGTATGTATGCCTTGAGCTGTAGTAACCGTTGCTTGCTGATCCAATTGGACTAGGTCATCAGGAGTCATTATCACTTTAATATCCGAAAATAGGTCATGTCCAGCTTATTAATATCGCAGTTATTCGGGAGGACGTCTAGACTGGGATTTTATTCTATTTTTATTACGATTTCCCTTCATCGTTTCTATGAAAACGGCCTGGAGGCCAGATAGACTCCCCCTTTCACTCTCCATACCCATTCCTCCCAGACGATCGAAGTGTCTTGAAAACACGCGACTTACGAAACACCGTAAAAATGATATATTCTCAAATTTCTGCTTTAAGGTCCTGCTTTTTTGAGTCTTAGACAGCTCCTTTACTTTTAAATTCTCTTGTTACTTTTTTATGTCCTCTATTATTTCTACTCGTAACGTGTATGCCTTCTCCCATTATCGACGCCTTCTTGTAATTTCCAAGGATAATAATACGCTACGCGTGCCGCATCTGGATAGGAAGGCACGCGTGAATAACGCCGTCGGAGCGCGCCCATTGTTGCGTACTGCATTTAGACCCAATTATACAATGGGCAGGCAATAATTGTCGCGCCGTTGCATAATGCAGAGAGGGAGATGTGTCAGGGGCGCCGCGAATAGGCCGTGGTGGTTTCGAGGCGCGCGGGCAGATGGCGGCAGCGGCGGGTACACCCGAGACCCGGGGCCTTTTAAGGAGGCGCCTAAATTTACCCGCCAGCTCTCCCCCCGGTATTAATACCGTGGACGCAGCCGGATGCAAGGCCGCTGGTTTGCCCACCTCTTTGCACCGGCACCATCGGCTCGGCTACCGGAGGAAGCTAACTGCCTCCTCGCCCAGCCGCTGGCGGCCACGGACTGCACGGCCTCGGCGGTCAGCTGCGTGGGTGGGGGTGCTAGTGTGCGGGGGTGGGGTAGGGGAAGGGCGAGTAGGGGGGATTCCACGCAAATGGCAAATATCTCCGGAGAGAGACTTCACGCCTCGGTGGGCGCAGGCAAACTGCCAAATCGGAACGGCCAAAGTTCAAGCTCGTACTACTGATGATTAGCGAAACAAAGAACTGCTAACAGGCTCACTTCCAGAAGCATGACAGACGGAAGGAGATAGTTTTTTTTGTTGATGTTTTTCTCATCCCCCCGAGTCAAAAACTTAGTGTTACAGAATTTGCTGCATCCAACATTCTTAATTATGCGGTTTATTCGTATTTGTAATTAGACGGTAATGGTGAATTTAATATTTGGTTAGTATTGATCTGGACAAAACATTTGAAAATTTATCGGAAAACCCGGAGTTGTATATGCCATGCAAATATGGAACCGCAAACGAAGGGAATATGGGAAGAAAGGTTTCTATCAGAATGAACAAAATACCGGGCACTTTCAAAAAGATGAATTGGCAGAACACGCGTGGGACAACAGCCACTGATTCCCCTTTAAAAAAAATTGTGCTGTGTTCCATAAACACCACCACAAAACAAAAATTAAAAGAAGCCGTTTTTATTAAATCGAACCAAACATTTTCGCAGCCAGTTCCATAATACCTGTCATATGGCACTCGTTTTCGCCCCTAAGTCAAAGGCCATTTCCCCACATGCGTAACCCGTGATTCCGAATAGCCAAGGTGATTCCAGTTCCTTTTTTCCAACCCACTAATTCATTATAAAGTTCCATATTAGGTTCCCACGCGATCACTCGGATGCAGAAAGCCGTCGACAAGTCTCCCTGGCTGGGCTTGGCCGAAGCGAGCAGGTTCATGTCATAGAGGCCTGCGGACTAATTTAAATTACTCTTTTGTCCAACTCATACTCGTCATGCACATCTTTAAAAAGATACAAGCCTCAATATATCCTCGAGTCAACATACATTACATACAAATTTACTCCCCATTCTATTACAGAAAAAATCCGTAGAATACCAAATTTAATTAAGGGCATCTTCAAATATACATAACACCATCCCCAAAACTATAAAAGTCAACAACGTCTCCACTTCAACTAGTCACCCAGATTAATCATAAAAGAAGCTGTCAATTCTGGTTAAAAACAACAACAACGAAGTAGAAAATTATGGAAATATTTAAAATCTAAATTGAGCATGCTTTAGCCAAAGGCCACCATCATCTGCGATCCGGTGACATCAATAATTTGGGGTGTTGTAAAACGCCGCCAAGCGATTATTATTTGTTGATATACTTACTAACTATATTCGCCAGATCAAACCTCAACGACAACATGTAAACAAAGCAACCCATTAATTAATGGTTAAAAATAGAAAAAAGAAATGTCAAACTTTGATGAACTTCAAATGAAATACAATTGGCGTCAAAATTTCTTTAGATTTTCTTAACAGCTCAACGCTCAAATATATCCATTTTAAGAAATAGACGAAAATCATTCCTAAGACGATTATAAAAAAAATATTAAACGAAATGACCTATAAATCTACCCAACCTAACAATACAGACATAACAACTTTAGAAAAAAGTTAGACCAATAAGTTCCCCATCGCTGGTCCAGGATGAGAACTTTTCAAAGAGCCTACAGAATGCCCAGAAGGAATTTATACTTTAACATTACGAGTGTTTCGGCATACTTAATGCGACGTGTTTTTGGTAGTATTATCGAGTCAAGATTAGGGCTGGGTCGTACGAGACTCTGGTAGACATCGTCTGACTTGACCAGAGGATTAGAAAAGGCCCCATTACTCACCTAGTAAGTAAGAATAGTGAAACAACTCCATTTCAATGTTTCAGTGGTTGACTCCTTTCAATCAAATTTCGATTTATATTATTTGAAAATATTTATATATATGAATTGTACACACCATTACAAGAAAATTCATACCACAACATATAAGATATTTTTGGAACAAAGTTACTGAGTCTAAGATTATTTATCGGCTTGACTCATAGGCCTCCAACATTATCAAATTTAAAATATATATGTTTCGTGTTCTGTAACATTTACTGGATGAAACTTGGATCAATCAGAATGGAAGTAAAGAAAAGGTATGGACAGGTGACACTCTAAAATCCACCACAGCTTTTCAGTTAGGAATAGTGAAACATCTCCATTTCAATGTAGGATGCTCCAGTTCTTGAATTAAAAGGCCTCTTTTGGTATTCCAGTAAAATTAAATAAAAAAAAGATCCACGAGCACGTGAACAATGCAGTGTTTCGAAAGTAGTTATTCAGCAAATTAATTCCAGTTATTCCTCGTGGTGCTACAATAGTATTAGACACGCTCCGTATCACTACTAGTCAAAAGAAAAACGACCTTCGTATACTAAATCTGTCATGATAAGAGTAGTTACAAAAAAAGGTGGACTTCGCTTCTCAAATTATCTGAAGATTGTATGTTTCATTAAAGTATTGACTGCTTGGGATCATTTTCCTTGAAATAGTGTGTATTTTAAAATAAAATTAATCGAAATTATTAATGAAGCACGATCCAAATCTCAGGGGAAGGCTACTTGAAATTCGGACAGCCTATATATATAATAGGATCTAGGCTGTCACTCTAGAGTATCCTACAGCAATGCAATTTTCCCCGTCCCTTCTTAATCTCCGGCCTCACGCTGTGGTAAGATTGTCCGCGACAAACAAACAGGAAATTCACCGTACAGATTCATTCGAGATAAAAGACCCAAACTACCCGCGTGAATAATAGTATCTCACTAGGGTGAAACGGAGGATACACTCAGGTAAGATATCGCTCTTTAAAGGTACTAACGACAGCCTACTGAAGAAGCATCTCGACAGTTTCTGGCCGTCCTGAACTATTAGCCTATTTTCCATTCTCCGCACACCAGGATTGAAGGTTCTGGCACGATATAACGCACAGGCGAGGAATAAAAAAAAGTTGTGAACTTATATGAAATGGTGCAACAAGTTGTTCCGTTGATCAGTGTTTCGCTGGTGTGTCCGCGAGAGGCGCTGCGACGGCGCGCGCCTTTGGCGTCTACAGACCTGGCAGTGAGGTGGTGGTGATGGTGATGGCCGCGGCTACGCGGACTCGGCTGCTGCTCGCCCTCGTGGCGGTCGTCGCTCTCGCAGGTAAAAGCTACAGCCGAAACTAAGTTCACCCTAACCCTTCGGGATGTGCTCCGACACTTCCAGTATGCGGGTGCAAAAGAACACTGGCACGACCAGAGATCTTATTAAAGAACAAACTTCAGACAATTGAAAGGAATCGTAAGTTCGTCGTGATTCAGAAAAGTGTGAATGAAATTATGTGCCTTTCCCGAGAAAACAACCATCTTCAAATGGTCAGGAATGGAACATGGGTTAGACAACGGAACGCCCCTTTCTATTCCTTACGTCAAATTCTCACCCAAGGATTCGATCTGCCTCTCTCCATTGACAAAAATTTATTATCTCCACTTGAAAGACTATTGCGCCGAAAACATTTTCCTAACCAAGGATGTGATAGTCATTCTCCAGACCCCGAGCTCATGAATCGGCAAAAGTGTTACCCAAGATATTGCTTTCAGCTATGTCAACGGCCGAGTTTTCTTTTACTATATTAGATCTATTTTTTAACATGAAAGTCCGTTCAGTCAGTTTTAATTTAGGCGGAGATATTAGTGATGAAGCTGTCCCCCGAAATGAGGGCACGAGTAATAATAGATGGGTATTCGGAGGGGGTGACATAACCCCTACAATTTCGTAATCCCGACAAGTTATACTCATAAAAACAGGATAATAGTCAAAATAGGTGAGTAAATTCAATGTTTTCAAGAAAAATCGGAGGGAAAACCAGTTTCGTAAATGTTTAATATATATGGTAAATATGTCGTTCTGTAATTAAATCAACAAGTACGCGCTCGGTGATAGTTATCCTTATTAATAATTCAAGTTGAACCCATAAAAGTAGGTCACGAGTTTATTCAAAGCGCTTTTGTTTTGAACTGTTTAACCATGGAAGGAAGAAAAATTCCTTTCAACGTACAAGTAAGGTATAAAAATAAATAGCGTATAAAAATTTAAACAAGGCGCCGGGAATTAATAAAAGTTGGGCTCTAAACCAAGTTGGCAGGGAGCGAACAAGGTTCTATTGCACACTGTTCCCTTTCATACAAGACAATTAAGAAAGCGATTATAATAAAGAATCGCCTCGTTTTTATTCCAGGTTATTTAAGAGAGAGAGAGAGAGAGAGAGAGAGTAGGGATGTGCGATAAAATTTAACCTATACCTTGGTTAACTACAGAATCGAATTTGTAACGAGACTCTTCGGAACGAACTTGGTACAAGAAATATTTGGAAGTAGAGCGAAACGAAACTCTTCTAGCAAATGTTTCGGGTTTTATATTCCTGATGAAGATAAATTAAAAGGCAGTTAGTGTCTTATTTCCTGTCGGAGTCGCGTTTTGTTCCATCCGGCTAGAATTAGATCGAGTGCATATCTTGTGCAGCTGTTGGTTACCCTGAAAATACGCTTGACCGCTCCACAGCTGTGCACTGCGGAGCCGCATATCAATTTCTTTATTGAATTTTTCTTCCAATGTGCATCATTCCTGACTTCTACATCAACCGTTCAATAAATTTCATGAAATAAGGCAGTGCAAATTTTTTCAAGGTTTGTCCGATCTGATCCTTATTACCGATTTTTCTTTACAATGAAAGCACTTCAATCCTAGCTCTAACTCCATTTTACTTCTTCCTTCCACGACTTGATCTCTACGAATAATTATTCCTTCTCGTCTGAGTTAACCACATAGCTGTTGCACATGTCACGGGATGTTCGACAGTCCAACAATACCGTTCCAGAAAGATGCGTGACTTTGCGTGTAGGACACAGATGGCTGCCTGGACGGAAAAGCTATTTCTGTTCATAACTTGTGAAATACGATTTACGCATGTGTAAACCACGACCCCCGGAGTGGAACAAACGTTGTTCGCATTGGATGTCACGTAAGAATTTGAAAAGGTAGGTCAGGTAAAAAGTGAAAGTATTACCACGTTACTCGGGATCGTATTCCTAACAAGCGTTGATAGTTTCGAAAGAACAAATCAGGCGAAATGAAATTTAATACCGAACAATAGTTCACCCTAAACCACATCTGCGTGGTGAAGGAGATATATTTTTTAAATTGTCCGACATTTGCAATAGAATAAATAGGTTGAAATAGTAATCAAAGTACTAAAATTAGGTTAATAGGGGGATAAGAGACCAAGCTAAATGAAAATCAGAATTACATTCAACGCATTTTAGTAGTAAAATAATTAATACTAGGCGAAAATACTCTGGAATACATCCACTTAAACGAAGACAGAATTATGTGACGCTAGAAACATTGAGAAAACTATGCCCACTAAGAGAACTCCAGGCAATTGTTCCCCAAACTTTCTACTAATATAAAATGAAAACACAGTTTTGAAATATAATAAAAAGATAAAATATCCAAATGACAGACAAAATGAAGTGATGATATAAATTCACAAAACGTATCTGGAAACTTTGTCCTTTCTTCAGGTGCTTCAAGAAACTTTTTTGGGGAGAGGGGGGTAACGGGCTACATGAGGGTAATCCACGTGGAGGCGGCAACTCCCCTTTAATAGCAAAGGAAGGTATTTGAAAGGGGGGATGCGGAAGGGTAGAAGGTAGCCAAGGGTTAACTAGGGCCCCCGGACTATGGTTTAAAGATCCTACCCGGTAATTCGCCTAAAAGTGATGCAACGAAAACCCTAGAAAAACCTGCATCAGGTAGGTCGGGCATTTGGTACTTGTCATACGTCCTTCCGATTGCGGGAGAGGGGTTTTCTGTGGGGTCGCAGCTTTCCCCTCGCCGTGCCTTGCCCATTTTAGGAGGCAGCTGGCCGACTATTCCAATAGGAATAGCGGACAACTCTTACCGTATGCCCAAAGTCTGCGATCCCGGAACATACACCTCTCAAAACAGGCCGAGGTGCCTCGGCATGTGGGAACCTTAGTTCAAAAAACCAGAGAGTTGTGAAGGCATCCCAAAGGTAGCCCCCTCCAGAGCTCTCTCAAGAAGTTTATTCAAACTAATTGAACGTAAGGCGAACCAGATCACTGATTCAACCAGAAGCCATCAAAACCCTGACACACACCATAGCTAGTCCGCAAAGAGGAAGGCGATTAACGTTCACTGTATAGCTACTCAAAATTTTTAAACTGTTGATTAATTTTCCGCTATACATTGGAGTGTTTTATATAATTCCTAGTATACTATCTATTTATGATGTCGTGGGTTCCAGTATAGGAGTCACGTCGTCCATCAGCTGTACTTTAAACGTGTCCTGCCCACTACCATTTCAGAGTCATCCTGTTTAGTATGAAAGTCTCGTCCTAGGCCTTACAAAGTCATATTCCTATATTTTACACGACTTCAAATCTAATTTAAAGAAAACTTTGTTATTAACGCAAACTCCCTATATTGACAAAATTCAAGAGATATCCGGAGCGAATGTCGTGAGAAATAGATTTAATAAATTAGAAGCAATGGATAGAATCAATTTTAAAAAATAAAACCAAGTGATGTGACAGATTTTGATATGTAATCACTTTCTTGCAAAACAAGATGTCCATCCATTAATAAACGATTAGGAAATGATATGGAAAGCTCATACAAGATGGTAAAAAAAAAAAGAGGATATCGCCATTTTCGGACACACCAATAAGCAATCCACACGAAAGACAACAGGGATGATCAAAAAGATTCTCGAAGCAAAAAATGGATGTCCCGAATTGCTGCCAGTAAATTTAGAATGGAATTTGTCGCAGATGGGGTCATTAGGTATTCTGTTGAAATATACTTCGGTTACACAGAATTGTACTGTGTGTTTTAGTTTGCAGTACGTGCCTCACGGTTGGCGTTCTCCTGACGTCACAGTAAATTACAGGGTTGAGATATAATAAATGAAAAAACATACTACAGGTATTGACTGAAGTCACTTCCGCGACAGCACGGTACAGAGGATTACAAATAATCAAATCGTAGTACTTTCTTCAGGAAAAATTTTATTGTAAATCTACAGTACAAATGTAAATATTTCGTTAGTCTTGGGAACAGAAAAAAATGTATCAGACGGATTATCAATCGTGCTGTGCCAAAGGGGAAATTAATATACATTTTGACAGCCTATATTATAGTATCAACTGAAAATAACTGAATAAATCATAACTGAATCTTTCACCGGTTGAATAAGGGATAAATTAAACAAAATATCGGCAGATCATAAAGTACGCTACCAACGCAACGAAAATAATTTTAGTTACCACTCACTCGTTCTAACTTCTGAAAGATAAGTTGCTGGCCTGACACGGTGACGTCAAGCGAAATCTACACACACATGCAGAGAGGCGTGCTTAGTGTTGCTCCAAAATAGACTGCGCGCCAGAGACACTGGACTCACGCTACAGGTAGTCCTCAGGTGACCTCTACAGGTTCTCAAGAAACTCATGTACGTGGAGCAATGTAAAGTGAGTGAAAAAGGCGGTGGTGCGAACTAAGGCAGCAGAAGTATTACCATCAAAGTAGATATTATTAAAATAACATCAATTGGCATTTTTAGTACTCTCAGAACAGATGTTATCGGATAAATAATATAAAACCCTCCAACAAATAAAGTAAAATGATTAAACAATTATAATGATGCAACATTCAGTTATAATGAATTACATTATTAAAAGCTTGCCAAATTGGCGTAGCTACATTAAAATTAGCAGATGGAGTTCAGTAACTTCATCTTCGGGTGATTTGAAATTATTATGACACACATTCAAGTAGCAGAACCGTTGTTCACAATCTTGGTGACGCGGATGGAATATCATGAACACCACCTCCAGTCAAAACGCCGAACAAATACAAAAATCATAATGATATTAGTAATGATGAAAACCGTTTGCCCGTTAAGCCAGGAAATTTCGCAACACCTCATATAAGAAGCGCGAATTTCATAAACATAGTTTTCAAGGAAAGAAGTTATGTATTACAGTTACTCCAAAATAAATTCGAAATTACTTCTACAAAAAATCAACATGACCGAAATGCAGTTTCACGATGATAATTGGAATGAGTTTATAACATCAAAATTTGAATCATGAGAATAAAAATCCGCTCCCTCTAAAAGTTCGAAAACAATTAACTGGTTCCATAAATATGACATTATGGAAATACAATGGCAACAATAGTTCCTTCAGTCGTATGTATATATATTCCTTATTTGCTTATGATTAATAACAGGCAACAATAAATACAAACAGAATAATCACTTCAATCGCAATATACAACACAATTTTACAGCATCATTTAATGCTCCGGAGAGTAACACTTGACTCCGGCCTTCTGGGTATAAATGTCTAACACCTAATACTTTACGTACTAAATTGACAGCTAGAATATGTAGAAAGATTTCACGTTCCTTGAAAAAGTTTACAATACTTCTACGTGCAAGTGATGCCACTCAATTTAGAATGGAATTTGTCGCAGATGGGGTCATTAGGTATTCTGTTTAAATATACTTCGGTTACACAGAATTGTACTGTGTGTTTTAGTTTGCAGTACGTGCCTCACGGTTGGCGTTCTCCTGACGTCACAGCTATTTCTAACGTACGTTAGAGCCGGAGGCTTCTCTCTGCCAATTTGACAGGGCCTCATTGGCTGGCGCTGAAATAATCATTGGGCTTTACCGGGACGGGGGAATAAAACGACACCAATAAATTATTTAACACGCACACAAATGCAATAAAAATTAAAGGACTTGAGCACACAAACAACCGAGGCAAGTGTCGACGAATCTAGGCACGTTACATGCACTGAAACGAAATAATTTATTCTAAGTAATTTGAACATGACAATGACAAAAAAATAATTTGAAAAATAAATGTATCTCATGAAAATAAGAGAAAGTGATTATTCCTTTTGTAAAATAAAGTATAGTTAACTGGAATCATATATTAAGAATAATTAATGCATTGAGACCACAGGGAAATTATTACGGCAGGTGCCAACAATCTGCGATTGTAGAAAAGGTTGAAATAAGCAAAAGAATGAGCCTACAATATTTACACTAAATGTAAGAAAAATGAATACTCCAATATAATAAAAATACCTTAAACTCTAAAACGACACAAATGCAAAGTTGGACATTCAGACGAAAATTTTAAGGCAAGAAACATCAACCAGTAAAAAAGTGAAGAATAAAACTTGCGTAAAGATGAAGAATTGAACCTATTTTGTTGAGTAGTCACCTACATCAAATGTTTGGAATCCGCTACCCTATGCTACTACTTGATGGAAGACATTGAAATCAAACTTCATAGCAAAGTGAACTTAAATTCAGTCGGACGACGGTCAAAATTCGTATGTCCCCATTTCCATATTGCACCAGAGAGCACGACTATCTATATTTTAAGACCAATGAGAACTATTCTCATAACTTAGTTTCGCATAGCCCTAATCAAACAATTATCGTTAATTGAGAAACATTTCAATTTTTTATCGTTTGTAGGTGGGATAATTTCAAACGCAAGACCAATTCTGAACGCGTCCAATGGCTTCCCCCAGATCTCGAGGACAAGGCTACATATTGGACAACCAGAGTTGGAAGGCCGACGTATATGTAAGAAACTTTCCTACGCTAAAGCCCTAGTTTGACAGAATAAAATTCTACAGTCGAAAAATATGAATTAGGTTTACTTATGAAGCGTCATTGACCCTCAGAAACATGTCAAACTAATTACCAGTCAGGCTTACACATCAAGAAAGAAAACTGAAGAAATATTATAAACATCAACATTAAAGAAAAATAATAATTTCCCATATAACTGAAAAACGAATTGACCACTCAAAAGACATATTATGCTGAAAGTAAAGGTCAAAGTTCTCATAAGGTAAATCTGTTGTGTGTTCCAAAAGTTCATCGTCTATTAAATATATCGAGGCACGACAGTGAAATCCTTATTAAAGATCCTCTAACCACGAACTTTAAGTTCTTAAAATTACGCTAAAAGCTCGATTATGTTGAAAGGTCATATAATGAGTATGCTGGTGCAATTATTCAAGGTTGTTTTCGGGAATCATAATTTGAATATTTATGGTGTTTTTCTTAAAATAATTGTTGATCCTTTTTGCCACAAGCATTTACTATAACCGAGATTCAGTTTCCACTCTATGTATCCTTACAATAACTTCAGTTAATGTGTATGCAAATAATGAACTTAGTGTCCAAATTTTTGATTTTATCACGGAAAGGTTAAACAATCAATTTTGAGAACCATTGCTAGTAAAAATTATAAAGCATTGTCCTCAGAGAAAAATAGAACATAAATTAATTTTTTAAAAAATACTATTGTGGTCGTTGATAAAACCCATCAAAACTACCGTTTAAGGTTATTCAAAACTTTTTCCTTTACTGGGAACTGTTCTAAGATTTACGGTCCGGCACACCCCTTCCCGACAGGACTAGCTGTGACCTAGAGAAACGTAGGCTTAATATGCGCACAGTTAATTCTAGGGATGGGAAGATGGTGCGAGGAGTGAAGAGTATTTTTGGCTCGATAGCCGCAGCCACCAGATATAGCCCCCAGGTTATGTCACATATGCCAGGCTATTAACGAGACATCAAAGAACCAACTGTCCTGCCGTGGGGTCAATAAATGCAACGGAAGGTCATCGTAACGAAAAAGAATCACCCCCATCTGCTTATTGACAAACAAATCTGATATTAAAACTGGTACAAGGACGGGGCAGCAAAAACGCGTTACTTTAGCAGTAATCAGTAGGTTTGATGGAGACATTCACAAGGCCTAATTTTAATTCATTCAAACAAAGCCTTTCATAACTTGCCAAATTAATTCTGTTAGCTAGACTACCCTACTGTCATGTTACATTCCTCTGGTTGCTTCAACTCATAGTTGTCGTGTACTTGAGATTTTTTAAACAAAGCTAGATTCCTATTGAACATTTCAAAATTCGTTTCTTATCTACCCGCGTCAAGCAGCCAACTGGCATGACAAAAACAGTATATTTTCAGTCGAACAGATAAATAAAATATTTGAATACTCAATAACGCCCAGAATTCAAATCAATCCGCACAACTCTAACGAAACTGTTCAATTATTTTTGTAGGAGTGAGAGCCCAACAATCGGACCCCAGCGAGTCGCCTCCGACCGAGTCCCAATGTCGGCCTTACATCGAGAAGGCCCTCAAAGAATTTGGGACTGCGGAACAAACGCCAGGTAAAGAACTAATTCAACACATGACAATACCCTTCACAATAACATATCTTCACCTTAAATGTTTGTAATTAATGAACGTAAACGTTTCCTGTGTAAAAGACCTTGTGTTTGTCAAGAAGTTATTACTAATATAGACCTACCTGTTTATCCGAGATTCAGCAAAAATCAGAACGTGTATGGTAAAGTATACGACAAAAGCAAATTTGTACTAGTAAAAAATAACTAGTTCATTTTTCACACTCTCCTTAAATCTATTGTCGATGAATTAACGCCATATATACATATTGGTATTGTATACTGTTAATTTTTTTTAAAAAAAAACACTTGTGTTGATATCAATGAAAGGCTAGATTCACTGAAATCTGAGTAAATATTCATTCATAAGTAAATCATTCAGGATGGGTTGTAAATTAGTCTGTTAGATTAAGGTGTATGGGCAATTCAATTAATTTCATTTATTTTAGTGCCTTCCTGGCATTTAATTCTACGAAGTAATGGTAAGTAATGTGCATAGTATTTTTAGTATAAAACTGGCTCTTGTCAGGGTATTATTTATCCCAATCTTATATTATACCGGAAAAGGAAATAATTCAACAGCAATTGCTTGGGCACTTGGAATATCTTATTATTAATCTCTTCTGAAGCACACCCAAATTAATTTTGTATTAATTTGAAACAATAACCACATTCTTTAAAATAAGAACTTCAATGCATTACATGTTATATAAATAAAGCAATTACAGACATTTAAAAAATATTTTATTTTATTAATTAATTATATTATGACATGTTTCAGTTCTCATGTGGACCCTCTTCATACAAATATAAGATTAACAGTAAATACAGTGATATGTACAGATATTATTGTCAGAAGAAGAATTTATAATTATAAATAAGCAACACAGAATAAATAGAAAGTAGACAAATATATTGCCAAGTTACTTATAAACTTATGATTCTTAAAATATGGAGTTGTAAATAGCACTTAATGAATTCAGTCACTGTTTTAAACTTAATTGTGTTAGGATCAGTTTTAATGTGGTACTCTGTTATGTTTACCTGAAGAGGGTCCACGAGAGAACCTAAACATGATGTAATTTCATTAATTAGTGAAATAAATTATTTTTAAAATTGGCTGTTTTTTCATCTAATTTACACAGGCGTTTAACTTAATATATTCAATGCATTGCATAAAGCTATGTTTTAATTTTTTTAAAAATAAGATTAATTTATTTATTTGAGAATTTATATGTATCATGCTAATCATTCACATAGCAATTACAATTTTTTATATTATAGCATTTGATAATTGAATAATTACACAAGCAACGAATTCAACTGAATCTGTAACCTCTTACAGCACATTTCTTAGACCCTGTCTATAAAATTTGCTGAACTATTTTAAATTGATTGTACCGGCAATATAAATTTCAATAGAATTATTTCCTTACAAAGGGCTACTGCATTAATTCTGTTTGTTGTAAATCGTTCTTTTGATACAGAATATTCGGAACTGTACGATTTTTGTGTCATAAGTGATGAATTAATTAATGTACTTGACAAAATTTTCAAAAGAAAATTGGTAAGATCGCATAGCTGAAACAAAATTGAAATATTGTAGAATAATACAATATTTTTCAATTAATGATGATCAATTACACTCAATATGATGAGAAACTAAACTTGAAGCATAAAACTAAAAATTAATCACATCTGACTGATAATTCAGAAGTACCATAATCGTTCACAAAACTGCACAGATGATTTCAAACATAAACAAGAGTTTATTGGGAAAAAAAAGATTCTTTACATATTTTTATATATAAAAACACTAGGAAAAATATTTACTTACCCTCATGAAAGAGCCAAATACCTGACAACACCATGCGTCAAATGCCACAATGGAGTTTCAATTTAAGTGACAAAGGAATGGTACGGCCAAAATTCATAAAGATGTATTTAGTCAATTCAACTCAAACCACACATACTATGCTTTCTGGGAAAATTATAAACATAAAACTAACATGCTGCATATACATGAGGCTATGTATTATACATATGATTCTCACGTGATAAATATATTAAACAGAAAAAAAGAAGAACAAAGAAAATCTTAGACTTGTCAAATGAACTTTTTCAATTCTTACAAAAGTCTAAAAGAATTTCTTTTATTTTAAGGTGGTAATGAAGCAGATGTTGATCAACCAACAACCACAGACAAATATACACAGGTAAGAAGCTCTTCACGACATAACAGAACATAATAGATTTTTGTGTAACGATTATAAGAGAAAATAAACTATATTAATATTTAATAATATAATTTCTTTGAAAAATTTTCACTGCTTAAAGATGTGATTTTAGCCACTGGGCCATGAGACTATATCACCTGATGAAGAAAATAGTGGAGAACAGATAATAAGCAAAGATGTGAGTTCTGAGGATATAACTAGTAAGGAGGAAGAAATTAATGAGGAAGATGCACATGGAGATGAAAGTGAAGTAACAGAAGATGCATCCATTCAAGAAGTAAGTAATGAACAAGAACCAAACATTGATTCCTCAGCTTCGGCTGAGGAAGTTACAGCCAGAGCTTCGCAACATACAGAGAGCACCGAGGATGGTATCACAAGTACCGAGGAGGGTACTGAAGACACCATAACTAGCAAAGAGCAAGGTGCCACCAGCACTGAGGGCACTAGTACAGAGGAAGGAGCAGTCAGTGCAGAGGAAGGTGCAACCTCCACAGAGGAGGGTGCTGCAAGCACAGAGGACACAGGAGCAAGCGTAGAGGAGGTAGCAGCAAGTGCAGAAGAAGGCGCGGCAAGTGCAGAAGAAGGCGCGGCAAGTGCAGAAGAAGGCGCGGCAAGTGCAGAAGAAGGCGCGGCAAGTGCAGAAGAAGGCGCGGCAAGTGCAGAAGAAGACGCGGCAAGTGCAGAAGAAGGCGCGGCAAGTGCAGAAGAAGGCGCGGCAAGTGCAGAAGAAGGCGCGGCAAGTGCAGAAGAAGGCGCAGCAAGTGCAGAAGAAGGCGCGGCAAGTGCAGAAGAAGGCGCGGCAAGTGCAGAAGAAGGGGCGGCAAGTGCAGAAGAAGGGGCGGCAAGTGCAGAAGAAGGGGCGGCAAGTGCAGAAGAAGGGGCGGCAAGTGCAGAAGAAGGGGCGGCAAGTGCAGAAGAAGGCGCGGCAAGCGCAGAAGATGGTGCGGCAAGCGCAGAAGATGGTGCGGCAAGCGCAGAAGAAAGTAGAGAAAGTGCAGGTGAAGGTGAAGCCAGCACAGAGGAAGGTGGAGCAAGCGCAGAGGACGCTGCAGCCAGCGCAGAGGACGCTGCAGCCAGCGCAGAGGACGCTGCAGCCAGCGCAGAGGACGCTGCAGCCAGCGCAGAGGACGCTGCAGCAAGCGCAGAGGACGCTGCAGCCAGCGCAGAAGACGCTGCAGCCAGCGCAGAAGACGCTGCAGCCAGCGCAGAAGACGCTGCAGCCAGCGCAGAGGAAGCTGCAGCCAGCGCAGAGGAAGCTGCAGCCAGCGCAGAGGAAGCTGCAGCCAGCGCAGAGGAAGCTGCAGCCAGCGCAGAGGAAGCTGCAGCCAGTGTAGAGGATGGAGCAGTCAGCACAGAGGAGGATACCACAAGTCATGAGACCATAGCTAATGCCGAGGAGGGTGTAGCCAGTGCTAAGGAGAGTGTAGCAAGTGCCGAGGAAGATGTTAGAAGTGATGCTAGTACTGAAGACAAGATGTCGAAAGAAGATGGATCATCCAGAGAAGAAAGGGCAAAGAGTGCAGCAAGTGCTGAAAGCAGAGAAGGATCAAGGAGTGCAGAGGATGGGAAGCAAGAAATAGAAGATGTGAGCAACATACCTAGTGCTGAACAAGTGGCTGATGATGTTGCATCTATTAGTGAAGAAAAAGAAAGTGAAGGAGGTATGTTCTGTTTAAATAAGTAGGGTTGCTTAAATTGAATGTGTGTGTCTTAAACATAACAATAGTAAGAAATTATTATATAATGCATGAATTTTTGAGTGAGCAATGAACTTCAACATTGCTGAAAGATACAGTACACACCAGTAACTGGACACTGGTGAATTGTGTATTTAATGCCAATCACTTCAATAACTATACGTAACAAATGAATATTAATCGAAAATTTCCTAAATATATCATTCATTTAAATTAATAATCAAATTGTAAAATTAGTACTGGTACAAAATATTTGTTATGTCACTATATATATATATACATATATATATATATATATATATACATATATAAAAGAAAGACAGCATAGCCAACTTACCTGAAATCAACAGTTGGTCCAGTCAGACTGTGCAGAAATAAGAATTATATTTTTGTCCGCCTTGCAGTTCAGAACTACTATCCTGATGAAGGCGGTCAGGCCCACGAAAATTTGAACTTCCACCTATGCCAGACTGGACCAACTTATGTCAGGTAAGTCGGCATCACTGCCTCTCTTTCCTATCCAAATATGTTATTTAATTTGACCTCTCCACATTTTCCTTATATATATATGTAAGGATAATGTAATATTTTCAATTTAATTAACATATTTGTACATGAAAGAGAGACAGAGAGCAGCTGACTTAATTTCAGGACAGTAGAGCCGAGCATCCTGCAATAGGCCCTTGAAAATTTGATGTTATTGCTGTCCAGCCTGGCAATGCCAGCTGTCAATTTGAGGTAAGTCTGCCACTCTCTATCCAAATGAGCTATATATGGGCAGGAAAGAGATAGAGTGGTTGACTTACTTCAAATATAAAGAGTTGGTGTTATCATGCCTGATAGTAAGGTGCATATCAAATTTTCTATGTAGTATGTCCTATTACTCAAGGTAGAATGGGACTTATGTCAGCTTATGTCAGCTAACCACACACTCCATGCAGTTGACTCAAGGTTCACTACAGATCTGACTTGAGAAAGTAAGGCTTAGGTCCTTGAGAATTTGCTATGCTCCTAATATCTAGATGTTTAATTAGTATTATTTTTTTAATGTCACTAAAATCAAAATAAGCAATCTTTTATTAAGAAAATTCATTGAGATTAAATTATCTAGCCTGAGATACGACTTGATTGAATGTTTGTGACTAACAAAATAGACATGGGAGATACAATACAGCTTTAAATAATTTTAAGAGGCTATAACTCAATATACTGGATTAATTTTAGTAGTGCATAAGTGAAAAGATAAATTAATTTTAAGAATCAAATAGTACATATTGAAATAAAATTTAGCTCCTAATAATAATAACCATTTTCCCAATATGTTAATATTATAAACATCCACACAACATAAGACAATTGAGCTAATCATTATTACTACATAATTTTTAACTTTCAGAAGCTGAATCTCAAGAGGCTATAGAAACCACACCAGAAGAAGAACTAACGCAAGTAAGTAATTTTGTGACACAATGTTTGAGATGTTTGTAATGTCTCACTGCCAAACAAATTGTAATATATGATCACAGAGTACAGTGAATTTAAAAATAATAAGGTCCAGTATGATGAATACCAATTTAGTACCTTTCTTAATAATTCAAAGTCATCAGCTACTAAATTCATTTTCACTGCTAATAGTTTAAAATTCATAGTTATCAGCTTCTAAATACATTTTTGCAGTTAATGCAGACAGCAGGTGTATATATTCTCAATTATTTTTCTGTTACTTAGGAATTAATCATTCCTGAAAATCTTAGACCACGGGACCACATTGCTCAAATTCTACATCTTGACCAGGAATCGATAGAAAAAGAACTGCTGCTTAGTAAGACAGTAGAATTAACTCTCAAAGAACTGAAACGGCTGTATGACACTGCCATCAAACCACTCGAACTTCTTTACAAGTACCGGGACCTTAGCAATAGACATTTTGGAGGTATGTTTAATATATTTAATAATATTTAAAAATCCTTAAGAATTAATAGAATCAGCCATAATTCAAATACTGAAACACAAAATTTTCTTGTCAAAACATATTGTATGTTTTAGATCCGGAAATATTTTCCAAACCTTTGATTCTTTTCATGGGTCCATGGAGTGGAGGAAAATCTTCCATCATTAACTACTTGCTTGACAATGAATATGCTGTTACGGCTTTAAGGACAGGTAAAGCCAATTTAACAGAAAGTTAGCACCTCATTACATCTTCTTGGTATAAAAAAAATCTGCATTTCAGGAGCTGAACCATCGCCTGCCTACTTTAACATCCTGATGTGGGGAGATCATCCTGAAGTTATTGATGGAACACAACTTGCAGCTGACTGGACATTCTCAGGATTACAAAAGTTTGGTCAAGGTCTACTTGATAGATTGAGGGGATTGAGACTACCAAATAGACTGCTAGAAAAGGTAAAGAATATTCCTCATTAACTGTGCAGTCCCCTTGTCCAATCAAATGCCTTTCCTCTTAATCACTAAATACCATTACAACATTATTTGTACATCATCGGGCTAGGAAGCAATAACATGTAAAAATTTCGAGGACCTCCTTCAGCCCTCTCCAGGAAAGTGTGTCACATTCCATGCACGGGACAGAGTAATTAGAATTCTTTTCTTGGAGTGTATTTCTTTGACCAAGCATGTGCCTTCACCAGTTCTTTAGAATATATTCCCCCTTACTTCATCACCAATAAATATAAATCCTAACATTGTAATTATTTCTTAATGGATGCTCAAAACTCTTCGCACGCTCTACTCCATCCATTCCAGCCACTACATCTGTAATAAGACTGACTAATCACAATGGTCATCAATTGCCAGGGTAGTTCAGTCTATAGAGTGGCTTGCGTACAGAGCAAATGTGCTCGGATTCAATTCACACCTTTGTCAAATATTTTCAGTCCTTCATTCTTCTTCCTTTCCTGTCCACACCATGAACATATTTACATTCCTTGGAGCATATTTCTATGCCCAGGCATATGCTTTCTTTATATTATATGTAGGTATATTTCTTATATAATTTGTGCCCAGCTGGCACACAGTTCAGACCTCACCAAACAAAGGTGGCTATGACCCTCAAATATATATATATATATATATATATATATATATATATATATCCTATGCCACAATTCATCACCTGTCGACATCTACAAATGATTTACATTAATAAATCAATCTTTGAAACTATTTCATATAAATGGCAATTTTTATTGTATCATAGGTCAATATTGTGGAGATACCTGGAATACTTGAAATTCGCAAACAAGTGGAAAGGCTCTTCCCATTTAACGATGCTTGCCAGTGGTTCATAGATCGTGCTGATATAATCTTTTTAGTGTACGATCCTGCTAAACTTGACGTTGGGCCTGAAACAGAAGCTATTCTAGACCAACTCAAAGGCAGAGAGTCACAGGTAACTAAAGACCTCACACAATTACAACTGATTTCATAAATCATCAAAAATTAGAAGTAATTTAGAAGTTTTAAAGTATTATGTATTGTAGAATGAAATGTAAAAAAAAA
Organism: Zhengitettix transpicula; assembly: GCA_037074705.1. NCBI lineage: Eukaryota > Metazoa > Arthropoda > Insecta > Orthoptera > Tetrigidae > Zhengitettix > Zhengitettix transpicula. The sequence goes on along the minus strand of CM073593.1, from coordinate 30,940,569 downwards.
ATCTTGTTAAATTTCTGTCCAACTTTTAGTGATTTAAAGTGACATTTCAACAGCTGGAGAAGCTGAAGAAGATTACAGTGTCACTGTTGAAATATCACTAAAGATTTCCATAACCTGGACAGAAATTTGTGAAGATTTTCCTAATTCAGAAATTTTTGAAAATGATAACACAAGTAAGAAAGAGAAAAATAAAATTTCATAAGCATTGTTACTGTAACACTATCTATTTCAGACTCGAATTGTTTTGAATAAAGCTGACCAAGTCCGTCCAGAAGAGTTGATGAGGGTCCAAGGAACACTGATATGGAACATCAGTCCTTTAATGTCAAGCACTGAACCCCCAGTCATGTACTCCACGTCATTATGGTCTTTACCGTACGAAATGGGAGCTCCGATACGATTGCTTCATGCCCAGGAGAGAGCATTCCTCAGAGACATGCGTACGGCCATTGATCGACGAGTGGAGAATAAGATCGCAAGTGCAAGGCGATTTGCAGTGAGTTTATGCCAAAAATAAAATAATTAACTCATAGGCTTTGCAAATTAAAAATACTCATTGATATTCTAGGTCCGAGTCCGCAACCATGCCAAAATGGTTGACTGCTACCTCACTACATACTACAACCACAAAGGCATATTTGGGAACCGAAAACGAGTCAGTGATGACATCATTGAGAGACCACAGGATTACCACATTTACGAGGGCCTCAGCACACTGACCAACATTTCTCGATATGACTTACCTGATCCAGATGTATACAAAGACTTCTTCCGTCTTAATCCACTATATGAATTTCCATTGCTCTCTTCCACGTGCACTTACTTCCGAGGCTGCCCAATTAACAGATTGGACATTGCTATAGCATACGACCTGCCAGAACTTATCGGGAAATATAGAAAAGGAGCAGAAGAAGCTTTGGCATCTAAGAGTTGAGTTAATAATCAATCATAAAATTTTATATCTATTTGGGTTTTGACCCTGAACTGTTGGAGTGAGCCAGAGTTTGATTTGTATACATGGTATTCACAGAAGGTGGAAAATTTTCAGAAAATTACAAATCAAGCTTAAACATGAAAAATAAGGTTGTGACTAGTTAGTATTATGGGGTTTCCATTCTTAGAACAAAGTGCTTACATTATACATTAAATTCAAACTAAGAAAGCAGGCCCCAAGACTACAGTCAATCAATCTTTTAAAAGTGAAGTGAAAAGTATTTCACTTAGGTACGCTTTTAAACAATATTTTTTATTCAATCATTGACCAATATTTTCAGTGCAAATAACTGTCTTATAGATCACCAGTTGTTTTAAAATACAACTGGTACTGTGTTAAGACTTTTGTTTACTGAGACAAAGCTGTGAAAATCTGTATTTAGGGCAGCTCCTTATGCAGAAAATAACAATCAACAGCACTTGATTACTGGGTTCAGTAACACCAGTTTGAATTTCTCATCAATATAATTAGTTATTGAAGACTTATTTCTTTCCAAACACTCAGGGTACAGTGCGGTAACGTACTAATACACACCAAACACAAAAAAAGATGTTAGGAACAAGTGATTAAGTGATATTCAATACATAATGAAATTACTCAAATTACACCAAATTAATATAATTTTACAATTTTGATTTTAAAGTAATGATGAACGAAATATTTACTTGTGTAATGAACACATTTTTGGCACAATCATCCTGTTCTCATTAACAGAAAAAAGTGTAGTTTGCATATATTTCCAAAGAAAATAATACCTAGTGTTTTAGGTTCACCTATACTTTTCCTTCCAAAAACAAGTGATATATTAAGTGTTTGTACATTTAATGTGTGTGTACAGATAAAACAATTATTAATAAACTGTATATAAGAATTCACAAACCTTTTACAGTAAATAAATTTTATTTTGTTATCTCTGACATCCTAATACCCCGTCAAGATTTAAATCTGTATTTCTCAGACCCTTTCTCAAGATTTGGCGACAATGGTGTGATGAAACTAGGAGCTACATTTTTTAATGCAAGATAGAGATTAAGAAAAAAAGGAAAGGAAAAATGATAGTTCCAACAAAATGAAACCCTGATTGTCTTCAGTGAATGAAGGGTTAAAAAACAAAGCTGGGACCAATAAGTCCAAACACTCCTTAACAAAATAAACCTACTAAATTAAGTACATTTCAGACACGGTTTTCAAGGCTACCCTACAAAAATCAACTTTCACGAAAACTAAGATAATAGAACTTAAAACGCTTATCATATTCAATTCAAATATATTTACAAATTTTGTATATCCAGTTGTCATTTTTATGACTCTAGTTTGAAATAATTTATTTTGGATGTATCAAAAACAAAATGATAATGTCCTCCTGATTTGGGCTTGCTTAGAAGAGAGATACTTGGACTTATTTTGAATCTTGACTTCTTTCTATCGGTAAAACAATAGTCATCAAATCCATTACAGATAAGAAATTAAAATTTCATCTGTTCAGGCAGGTTCAAATTAAAATTAAGCCATTAAGATTTTGGTTTCATGTGTAGAATCCCTTTTACTTTTGATCTGATCCATTTTTAGTACCAAATATGTCAAAATCAGAGTTCTCGATTAAGGTCAGATCACACTGATCCAGGTGTCACTGTCGTTGGCAAATTCAGTAACTGGTTTTATTTCTTCTTCCAATTGCCAGTAAAATAAAAACAATAGGTTAAATGGTTCATTAGATAACTTCAAATTAGGGAATTATTAAAAATAATACATTGACTGAGCCAATTTTATCAAGTGAACAACCTGCCATATGAAATGCAGCATATATATCGCGAACTTCACAGCACACGTTTTTCAACCAGAATGAAATTGACTTAATATCACAAAAAAAAATTCAGAAATGGATTATACACTACCATGATATGAAACTGGTTAGTTGTGAAGATTGCCGGTATAGAATTTTAAGAGAAGGAAACATAATGTCCTTCCAAATTGTATTGTACCAAATTTTATAAATTTAACACAATGAAATTCATGCTAACAAAGTAACAGGAAACAAATAAAATTAACTATATTGTGACATATACTTATGTCAATTTGGAGCTCAAATCGGAATCGAACATAACACATAAGTAAAAGACCTTATTTGAATAAGGACATATGAAGACAAATAACAGAACTTCCAGCCATTTTTACCACTAACAAGAATAATGCTGAATAGATCACAAGTAATATAAAAACTTTTATAATTTGATAAATAAGTAGCCAAAAAACAGATTAAAAGGTGTGCTAAATAAATACCACAGAAAACTTATTTATCTAATTATTATACTTTTAATATACTGATATTTTATATTAGTTCTCAAATAATATGAACCAGGAGCTTTCAGCTTTATCCTAAGCCATATTCATTTGATTACACATGAGACGAATGCCATGCAGGGTCGTAAGTTATGTTGTAATACTATATAATTTTAATACAAATAACAGATAAATACAGCTGACAATATAACTGAAAGCTTTTGTTCTGTATTATTTGAGGACTAATAAGTTTTTCAATTTATCACTCATTTAAATAATTACTGCTAAATGTCCAGAATATTTTAATCGCCTAAAACAGAGATGGGGCCAACAAATTTGTTACATTTTATGATAGTCAACGATTCTATTAACAGAAATATTTCACATTAAATTAAATTATATTCGGCAACTAAAATCATTTGTTCTTACAAAATATCAATTTAAATATGAAGAATAAATTGCAAGCAATGTGATCTAGTTAAAGCAGAGACAGAATGTATGCAATTGCATGACAATGAATCAAAAAGCACATCCTAGCTGATTTATGTTAAGCTAATATTTGGTAATAAAAAAATATTTGCATTTCTGATAATATTCAGCGAATAGTCATGATATTATAATTGTTTATAATCAGGATAATGGCTTCTATGTAGGAATCTTCATACTAGAATATGAATATGATCTCATCCATTTCAACAAATCAAATTGCAATTGATGAATATTATATGTGATTCGAGTTTATAATAAATTTTTTTAATGATACGGACAAGGTACTTACATTTGGTGTGACTTCTCGTAACCATTCATCTGCCTGCTCATCAAAATCAATCTTGCAAGCATTACGCAAATCACCAGCAGCCTCTTCCCAATCTCCAAGTAAACGATGAGCACGCCCACGGAACTTATAAGCTGGAGCACAGTCAGGATTGATTTCTAAGGCACGGGTACAGTCTCTTTTGCATGCATTTGGTTTCCCCAGCATCAAGTAACACTGTCCTCGTTTGGCATACACCAAAGCAGAGCCTGCAATTATATGCAATAATATATTCAAAAACAGAAAAAATAAAATCTCATTTACAGATTACTGCTGGGCTAAAAGTGAGTAAACATTTCCAATATTTAAAGGGGGAAAAAAAACATACAGAATATCAGACAAGTTATTTATTGTGCGTTCTATTAACTTTATTTTTATATGGAAAATATGAAAATGAATGAGGTAGAAGGTTGCAGAAAGTTGATAAAGCTACCTTCTACCAGAATACATCCTATAAAGGTTTCAGGCAGTTATTCATATATTATGAAATGAAAAATTTCCTTGCTAAAGACAAAAATGTTATAAATCTTAGCCAAATCGTGTTCCTTATTTTTCTTGCTACATTTTTTCTTAGCCCTTTGTAATACTTAATTTCTTATCAACCCAATCACTTGTTGTGTATGGAAATTCTAACATATATTGGTGGGTATACTAAACCACCAAAGTATGGGAAAATTATTTTAATGGCTGACACAAAATATCTTAATCTCAAACTCACCTGGGTTAAGGATGATGGCATCTGTATAGATCTTAACTGCCTTTTCATATTCCCCTTCAGCATATAACGAGATTGCTTCTCTTTTTAGATCATTAGATTTATCAATATCTTCTTCTGAAATTTCTTTCTCTGCTTCCCCCATTGGCTGTGGCTCATCTTCATCAGCATCTGCAACATATATATATATGGCTAATATCCAACATATGTAAACCGAAAAGATTAAAATATCAGCCATCGTAAACCACTTTCCGACCATTTACAAGTCACATTCATAAATGAAAATAAGTATAAATATAGCCACGATATTATCTGTTTGGGTGGAGTTGAATGCTGCACACAATGAGTACTTATATTCTTGTGTACGCTATGCAGTTTTTACTAAAAATTTGAACATTTTAACTGTAGACTCTGAAAACAATGTTTACACATATATTTGGGAAGTGATCTTCCAAGAATAGCAACAATGGCTAGCTTTTCTTTGTTTTCTGTGTCTAGGGTGACTTGCTTTGTCAGTCTTGGACAGTTACTTGCATCATTAGCATTGTGTGTAAGAAAAATGTGAATCGAGAAAGATAATACTTTTTTTGTATGAAGAAAATGATGATTCATTTTCAAAAAATATTTTACGCTGTAAGCAAGATGAGAAAATAGGGGTGTGGATCTTACACAACAGTACAGCAAACACAAGAATAAACATCAATGCCAATGTTGTCTCGTGTTAGTGCACTCTGCTGTGAATATATCCAAGCTACTGCATATGAATGACTAGTCATGTACTGATGTAAATTGTCCATATCAGGCACAGTTGTTGGCAATAATGGAATTTTGTACACATTTTATACAGAAAGTAACAAACTGTCAAACAATGTTTGATTTATTTTAAATTTCAAAAACATAGTCTTCAGACAAAAAGTTCATTATAAATAGATTGAAATCTACTTCATGAACAAATAACACTTCCATTCAACAAATACTAGCCCACTCCACAGTAAACCCTATCACAGTACTACTTATTCCAGTTGATTCCAGCAAATTGACTGGATGAATACAAGCAAATCATATATCACATGGAATAAAAAAAAATGTTGCATTGAATTTTATACCATATTATGAGGAACTTTCAATAAATCTTGCATTTCGATCTAAAAAATGAACATCGAAAAGTAAACTAAAACATACATATCAAACATACCAATGACTCCAGTAGTGTCCAGTTCAATATCACTTTCTTCACTCTCAACTAGTGGTTCTGGTTCAGGTTCGGCTTTTGGTTCAAACTCAGCTTTAGGAGCCTCATCAGTAGGCTTAGCCTCGGGAATTCTGCCACCAAATGATTCTATATAATCTTTAAAAAACAGCAAATCTTCGTTGTGCAGTAGGTTAGGATTCTTTCTGCACAATTCTACAAATCCTTTAAGTTGAATCAAATGCGCTTTAGTAAATGGCATTCCCGACATCTTGAACCTAATTGAAGGAAACACAAGGTACAGAAAATTATCAACATATAACACTGAATAACCTAAAAATACCTAAGTTTGTAACCATGAACTTTCGCGCGAAATTGTTATTAAAGCTCAGCAATTATCATAAATTATCAAAACGTGCCCGAATTTTATTGAAAAAAATATTATTTACAGCATGTTAGATTAAATAACTGCGATACCTACGCAGAATACATAGCGCATATCAAATAATAAACTCAATCTACGCGTTCGCCGTTTCGGCAAACCAATTAAATGCTTTCAGCTTACCCAACAATCAACCTTCCAAGTATTGACAAGCGAAGTATTTAATTGTTGCAAATGATCAATTTCAAAATGAATATTACAATTCGAAAGTTAATAAACTTCAAACATCGCCCACATTACACATGTAAAATTGAATATAAGCAAGGATATTAGTGTATGAGCCAAGGATATCACCAAGGGTTTAGTGGGAAAGAAATTGTCCCAGAAATCTAAGATTTATCCTTTGGTTGGAAAATAACGATTGATTAAATGTAAAAGATCTCTATTGAACAAAAATTGTACAATATTATTTCATAATAAGGCTTCAAATTTATAAATTGAATGTCCGTAACAATTACAGATATTCTGTAATTCATTACAAATCAACTGTTCCACAAATATGTTTCATCCAGAAAACCGATCAAGACTATTCAATACTCTCAGAAGGATAAAACTTACAGTTCGAATTATTATGTGCACAATTTTTATAGTCATAAAGAGCAGCTGGACAAGTGAGTGAAAATGTGCGATAAAATAAGACTGAAAAATTAACGCCCGTTCACTTTCACCTCAAGGTGAAATCTAGCGTACAGTAAGCTGAATCTCTAAAATAGACTGCGTTTAATAGGTTTTACTGTTAAGTAGAGCTCAAACTCGTTTGTCCGATCCCAGATTCTTAACCCCTCCTTCCCCTAAAGCCTAAATAGAAATTTTACTGTATGAAACCATATTTTCTTTTTTATTTCTATCCCTCCCTTCCAGTTTTACCTCATCCCTCTACCTTACTCTTCTCCAGTAATAGAAACATGAATATTCCAATAAAATATAAATACCTTACAATTATTAGACTCGATAAATTATTGTTACAGTTCTTTATGTGTCAATATAATTGTTTTAATATAAATATAATTCTGCCAATTGCCAAATTGTTATGTACAAGCAAAAATTGATATAATTCTCCATATAATCTTTTAACTAGTTTATGTTTCATCGGAGACTAAAATTTTCTTTTTTTCTGACGAATTGTTCCAGTAATGTGCCAGTAAAAAATGAAAGTATGACAAGTAAACTCATTTTTCTAATAATATACTACAACCTTAGTTTCTACGTTCAGATACTTTTAGAGAAAGATGTGCTGAAATTATTTTATGTGTGAATGTGCGATTTTTCGCAAAATTTGCAAGCTCTGGAAGAAACGGACAGGCGCTCTTTGTTCACTCTGCAAGGTATATTTTTTTCTGAAAACTAAGGTCGTATAGGGTCATTCCATGCCAAGTGACCAAATCGCCTTTTGGGTACCACCTTGGATTTTGATTAAATTTGGTGATAGTGTTAAATAAAGCTTCAAGTGATGTTGTGCAAAATCTAAGATTCGCTAGTAGTATAGAGGGGGAGCTAGTGCATCCTGAAAAAAGTTACCTGTGCAATTCAACCGTGCTGGTGAATAGATTGTGAGGTTTGAAGTACTATTGTTGTGGAACTGTAGCAGCTAGCTTCCTGAAAAATGGCAACCAGAGACAACTATTTATGCTGTACATGATGGTTGCAGTTCCAAGGTTTAAAAAGTTTTAGTTTTATTTCTGTTATCTCACAAAGTTGCTCAAAACAACCGTCACGTCAATTTGAGGCCGATTTTGGGCTTATAACTTTCAAACAAGACGTTCTACAAACTAATGCTTTGGTAAACTAACTAAACCCATTACTTATTTTAAGCTGCCAAAGTACCAAGCTGTCAAGCTCACTTTTTTCTCAATATATATGTTAGTTAATATGAGATTAAAATTTTATGTGTCAAATTTTGTGAATTTTCAAACCTAAATTGCAAAAAACCATTTGCTACAATCAAGTTTATTTTTTACCATTGGAAAGAGAATACCTTTTTCTTTTAGAGTCATCTAATTTCATTTTAGAGAAACATTACTTTGAAAATTGCACTCCTTTAAATAATATGATATACTTGATATACTGCACGAATGTGATGAAAGCAAATCATTTGTACTGGTTCATTCAAATTACTGGTATTAATTATACTTAATTTCACCAAGTGGTTTTTATTTAGAGTTATGCAATATGTGAATCTTATCTAATAAAATTTTTGCTATTAGAAGGTTATCACTTCATTCAAGGCCCAAATTTGAAACACCATCGCCTAGGGGCCACGCCCAATAGCCAGGCAAGGCAACCTCATTGTTGATTAGACTGGTCTTTGTTGGAGTGCATTGTTGGAGTTTTCAAAGTAATTTTTCTGTTTTTAAATGACGAGTCAAAAGTGAAATAAGATGACTCTTTCCAATGGTAACAAAAAGAAATTGATTGTAGCAATTTTTTTTGTGCTATTTGTGTGTGAAAATGGACAAAATTTGACGCGTAAAATTTGAAACTCTTATTTAATAGCGTATATCTTGACAACTAAGTGAGCTTAATAGCTGATACTTTGTCATCTTAAAATAAGTAATGGGTTTGGTTAGTTCACCAAAGCATAAGTTTCTGGAAAGTTTTGTTGCAAAGTTGTAAGCAATGAAAAATATGCTCCAAATTGATGTGACAGATCATTTGAGCAACTTTGTGAGATAACAGCAATAAAATTATAACTTTTTAAACCTTGGAACTGCAGCAATCGTGTACAGCATAAATAGTTGTCTCTGGTTGCCATTTGTCAGGTAGCTACTACAGTTCCTCAACAGTAGTACTTCAAACTTCACAATCTACTCACGTGCATGGTTGAATTGCACAGGTAACTTTTTTCAAGAGACCCTGGCGCCCTCTCTATACTACTTATGAAGGTGAAACACAGAATTATGTCAGACACATATCTGTCCCTACACAAAATTTCAGCAAGATTGGAGACGGTGACTAAAAAAATTATTTTAAAATTTAGTCACTTGGCATGGAATGACCCATTATACATTATTAGTTAAATCCGACGTTAAATAAATATTTATCGTTTTTCTATTGTTCAAATCACTTCTCTTTTAGAATTACCCTTCCACACTATGTATTCATACTTAATTCGATTGCAAGTGTATTTTTTTTTTCAATTTAATTTCTTATACACAGATATCACTACGAATTTTGAACTCCCCAAATTTTATATGCATCTATAGTTCATCCTGTCTTTGTGCCTAACAAACTAAACAATCGAATTGAGCTAAAATCTCGCTTATTATGAGTGTCATAGAAGTATCCTAGACGTACAAGATGAACCAGAGAGGATTAACTGATTCACACACTTTACCATTATTATTCGAAAAGATCTTCCCCTAGTTGAATATTCCAAGTATAAACGTAATACTACTAGTGAAGGGGTCGAAATCACTGCACTGTTAAAATAACGTGTTACTAGAATGTAACTGAAAGTAATACTTGATTTGAATCACTCTTAACATCATTCGACTCGTTGTCGTCGTGGAGGGGGCCGTGAAGGATAAAGGTGACTAGGAGGTTATGGAGCGATGCCCTCCACTGGCGGCCAGAGATGAAGTTAATTACGCTGTTAAACTGCTACTTCTGTAACGCTTTACTAAATGTGATTTCAATTACTCTTAATATTCTACGACTGGTCACCGTGAAGGTTGTGGAGCGTTGCCCGCATCTTCTGGTGGCCGGAGATGAAGGTAATCACGCTGCTATTCAGGTAACGTTGATGAGAACGATTTGGCAGGTAATGAAGTGATTTGAAGATTGCGTTTAACTAACATTATAGGCCGAAACGGGCTCAGAATCCAGGGTAAGAAATTATGAGAATAAGAGTTGGGCCGAGCACTCCTTAGAAAAATAAATCTACTGAATCAAGTCTATTTTAAAAAAAAGTTTGATATCGAGGCAACTGACTGAGGAAATGTGAGATTTTTCGCGAAATTTGCAAGCTCTGGGAGAAACTGACAGGCGCTCTTTGTTCACTCTGCAAGGGATCGTTTCTCTGAAATTTTATGTAATAAGAATGCGTTGTGTAGTATTTATTTAACACTTTATTTTGTCTGTTTATTGGCTATTTATTTACCTGATTAATTTTTTTATTCCTCGAAAGGTTCGAAATATGATTTTATATTGTGATAATTAAACAAAGTAAATAAAAAATTAAATAAAACAATTGATGACCTTATACAAACACTTTTATTTATTTATTATTAAGACCACGTTTCTATACCTTTTTGTATCTTCAGAGAAAGTATTTTCAATTGATTAGATTTATAGTATGATTGTACAAAGTAAACAAAGGCAAGTTAAAGTGCACTTAAAAGAAATAACCAACAACCTACAAAAAGATATCGAAACGTCGTCATAACAAAAATTAAAAGTGTCAGCAATTGTTTAATTAATTCAAAAACAGATTTTAAATTAAAACTTAAAGTAATAAAATAAGCAGCCTTAAAGGTTTTTTTTATATATAATTGTAACATCTCTACACCAATCACGGACGGAAAGTGTTTATTATTTGAATATTTTACTACTTTTATTATTTAATTTAAATAGAAGTTAGAAACTTATAATTGTTAATATTCAAACTTTGTTCCCTGTAATAGAAAATTTAGAACTAGCGCGACTATAATAGAACGGGCGCAGTTAAATCAACAGTTACTGAAATCACGTTTTACTGGAACAAGTTATTTCCTGATCACTGCTGCCAAGTAACACGTTACCAGGAATCAACGTTGGTTTTTGGTTTAGTACATTCCTAAATATTACTTATATGATTCCAAGGATAATGCTATAACCAAAGATGTATATTCATGTTTAACAAAGATATGTTTATATATTTATTTGCATGATACCAAAGGATTTTACATCTTTGCATTGTAGCATGTAAATATATATTCCTCTCTTTCTGACATATCGAATGTCTTTCATCCTCATTTAGTATGGCTGCTTATAAGAAAACCAATGTGAAAATATATACAAAATCAGCAACTAAAGTGACAGAAGACAATATATATTGGAAACAACTTGGAGTACGTTAAAAATTATCTCCGGCATATAGAGAAATTTCAGCACGTAAAGATCAACACGTGTGTTTGTGTATTGTTTTAGGTACCTATACTTTTAAAAGAATTTGGACCTGTCGACTACATCGACTTCTCTCCTGTGGAACCACATTATTTCGCTTTGACCTGTTCAGTGAAGGTTAATATATAGATGTTTATCCTTTGTTGCGTCATTATCACAATTCTAAACTGTGATTCTTTACAGGTACAAATTTACAATCCTATTACAAAACAAATCTATAAAAATCTAAGTAGATTCCGAGAGACTGCCTATGGTGGTTCATTTCGTTCAGATGGACGGTTACTTTGTGCAGGAGGTGATGAAAGCCATATTAAACTATTTGATGTTGGTTCGAAGTCTCTCCTCAGAGTTTTTAAGGGACATACAAGGTTAGAAACTTTCTTAATATCCATTTATTCTACATACAGTTTGTTCAAGTAAATATTGTATTAATAAGGAAGAGTTAAAAACAATGCATTTTTAAAATTGTCAATATTTCACAGACTTTCAATGAAAGATTCTTAATCTATTTCTCAATTGTTTATATTTATAATTTTTCCCATTTTAGTGTTTTCTAAAAATACGTTCTTAATAATAATAATTCCCAAAGACCAATTATTATAAATTGGTGTGTAAAATCATTATGGTGTTTGACTATTTATGCTTTTGGAAATATTGAATCTCAGTTCACTCAAAACGAGTGAACTCGTATGTCAAAGATGTAAAATTTAATATTGGAGATGTAAATTAATAATTATATCAGATAAAATATTGTATTTGAAAACCATTCTGAAGATTATATATTGAGAACAGATTGAGCCACCTTCCCCTACCACAAGCTAAACACATTCTCTCCTGATACAACTTGTGAGGCTTTTAAATGAAGGAAAATTCTTTGCTAAAAATATGAGTAATGAATTAGAAAAATGAAGGGATATGTTTAATATAAAATTAATATGTATTAAATAGAATTTTCTCCTTTATTTTGAAAAGTAAAGGGATGTATTAATATGTATTAAATAATTTTTTTTTGTAAATTAAAAATATACGTAATTTTATTCTAAGAATTTGAGAACTGTAGGGACATATTCAATAATCCTATGTTATCGGGACTGCTTTAGCTTCATATTGGATCACTTATATACATGTACATAAAAATTTGTAGTACAAATGACACTACTACTAGTCTTGTTATATTATAAATTGTTGATAAATGTGGTATACTATTTATTAAATTATCCTATAATATTTATGCATTCTTTATTTTTATTGAATTTTAAAATAAACATAATTATACTGTGAAATATATTAAACTGAATTGGGCAATTTTTCTTCTGATCTTTAGTGCTGTTCATCGTTGCTTTTTCACTATTGATAATACACACATTACAAGTTTCTCAGATGACAAGTCAGTGTGCTTGTGGGATATACCAAGTGAGCAGAAAATTTGTAGCTTCACCGAACACACGGTAAGATATTTCCTTTTTCTCAACATATCAATTTCATTCTCAACTTCTTCATAGTTAAAAACATTGTTCATTGACATATCAAAACTGTTTGGACAAATGAAGCATATTTTATATACTAGTTCTGTGATGTTTTCTGTCTGTTTCGCATGATTATTTTATACTTTCTGTATCTCTTTCTACCACCACTACTTCTAGAGTATTTGCCAGAGTTCAAGAAATATCCAAATAATTTATTTGTTACTTAAACTTTTATCTTTATAAATATTTATTGGAAACATTCAAAACTTTCTTAAAATATGTGAATGTCAAGTTCTAATGGTTCTAAAACTTGTTTAGTCTTTCTTGGCCTTATGAAACCACCACGTTGAGTCCATTATTATCCACATTCGCCTTTCTCCATGTCCATATTCCTATTCTTCTTGTGTTAGTATATTTTGGGGGACTCTGGATTAATCCATTCTTTTAATATGACCTGCCCATACTATTTTTGTGCCATAAAATAATGTGGCTCCTTGTATTGGGGATATATTTCATAATTTATATTATCCTCCCGTTTTCCTTTTCTTAATTGAACTGTTGATTCTTCATAGTAATTTTCTTTCAAAAGTGTCTGGTAGAAGTTTATTTCTGTGACTGACCAGTATTTTGAACCACTATTTGTTTTACCAATGTGAGTATTTTAGTTTTTCTGGAGAGTAGTTTTGCTTTGAAGTGTCTGTGGGTCACTGTAACTCCTGTTAGTGGCATTCATAATGTCTTTACTTGCAGAACTTATACTCCCCTATGGGTGGTTTATATGGTGGCTCTCGGTTTTGAATTTAAAAATGCAAACTACAAGTTTCAAAACTAATCTTAACAGCATGAAGTTTTTTCACATAATTTGACTCATAATAAAAGTAATTGATAATTCACATTTAAGTAAACAATTGTGCTTCTTATTGATATAAAAAACTATTATATTGCTTTACACTGATCACTAGTAGATATTAAATGTGATTTTCTGTTTGCAGGATTACATCAGGGCAGGTGCTGTCTCTCCTGTCTCAACAGATGTAATATTATCTGGTGGATATGATAATATTGTTCGCATGTATGATACAAGGACAAATGTAGGTGTCTTTCAAGTTGATCATGGCTCACCTGTTGAAAGTCTTCTTTTCCTTCCAAGTGGAGGCATCTTCCTTTCAGCAGGTATAGTCTGCATTGTTGTTGGAAGAGAGAGGTTTTCCCATGTTATTTTCCCTTAACACATATATTGTTGTAAATGAACAGCTAAAAAGTACTCTGTGTACTTTTAAAATACTGAGAAACACATTATTTCCAGCCTTTTTTAAACATTCACTGTTAGCTAAAATTGAAATAAAGTTGGTGTACTTGATCTAAAATTAGTTATTTTAACTTTTAGACATACATATTAATTAATTACATAACTCTTGAGCTGTAAATATTTGATAAACTGAAATTATTTTGTTGTAGAAATATTCTCCATTTTATGTTACAGGAGGAACTGAAATAAGAGTTTGGGATGCATTTGCTGGGGGCAGATTACTGGCAAAACTGTCACAACACCATAAGACAATAACTTGCATGTGTCTAGGTTCTAACAATAAACGATTAATGTCAGGATCTCTGGACCGTCATGTAAAAATTTATGACATTGCAACATACCAAGTTGTGCACACCTTAGATTATCCCAATGCAGTGTTGAGCTTCGGTGTCAGTGTATGTTACTTATGTGTACATATTGCTGTAATTTATTCTTGTAAGGAAACTGATCTAGTGCTTGATGTGGCCAGGAAAAAATTGTGACAAGTTGAAACTTGGAAAATGTGTTAATAGTTTTCTTATTTATAAAACAATTGTCTTACCAAGTTTGTTTTGTGTATATTTATGTCTATTATGTACAAATTTTTTGGATTTTAGGCTGTGTTTTGTTCTGGTGTTCTTGCCGACATTTAGTTTGATAACACCAAACATTTTCAAGTCTAAGCCAAGACTGTTGCCCTTTCCATCAGTGTGGCTTATATATCGCTCAGACATCTGGGGTCACTCCCACTCTGGCTCTTGTTGTGTCTGTCCTTCATAGAATTTCCTTGTTTTCTCAGACATGCAGTCCAGCTGCACGATAATAAATATCTGTTATCCTGGTTGAAGTTGTTGGGCCAGTTAAATATTTCTATGCCTTCAAGTATTTTCCAATAATACTTTTCCTTAGAGAGCCTGGCTGCTTCCTGTAAGTCAATTCTGTGGTTCATATACATGATGTGTTCCGCGACAACTTCAACCAGTATAACAGATATGGATTATTACGCAGCTGGGCTACATGCCTGAGTAAACAAAAGAAATTCTAGGAAGGACAGACACAATAGGGGCCAGTGTGGGAGTGACCTTAGATGCCTGAGTGATATATAAGCCAGAAAGGGTGACAGTCTTGGCCTAGCCTTTGAAAATGTTCAGTGCTATAAAATGAAATGTCAGCAAGAATGCCAGAACAAAATGTTGCCTGAAAACCCAAAAATTGGTAAATAAAAGTTACATCTTAATAATTGTTTAGACAATGTGTGAAGATTTGTAATTAATCTGACAGAAGACAAATTCCTTTAATATTCAGACTGATCCTTTGAACATTTTTTTACCATATGAATGTAGTTTCATATGATATGTATTACACAAATTATATGTGAATAGAAAAAAATAATTGTATACTAACAGATTTAGAATTTGTGAAGCATTTAGCATTTAAAATTAATTTTATTTTTGTAATTTATCTGCATTTTAGATAGTAGGCAAAATTAACTTTTGAATTAAGTTTAGGTTGTAATTAATTGTACATAAATTTTATGAACACCTGTTTCAGGCTGATGACAAGACAGTTGTGTCGGGAATGGTAGATGGGCTGGTATCAATATCCAGGAGACAGGATGAAATCAAACCTACCAAGCAGGAGCGGAGGAAAGTGTCCTTTCGTTACATTGCTGATGACTTCCGACCAAATTCTGTGAACATAATCGTTCCAGAAATGAAGTCAACACGTATTTCTAAATATGATGTTCACTTACGCAAATTTCAGTTCACTAAAGCCTTGGATTGTGTACTCGTTCCATATGTAACAAATAAGAACCCCCATGTTACTATCAGTGTCTTCAAGGAGCTGATGAGGTACATATTCAACTAAAATTCAAGTTTGTTTATAAGAAGCTTTTGTGGCTATTAATGGAGGGTACCAGTAGTATTTTTGTGTATGTTACCATATATTCTTGTCTATTGAATTCTATCCTGTAAAAAGTGCACCCATATTTTCTCATCTTGCTTATGAAAAAAGATATTTTTCATTCAAATGATTCACATATTTTGCTTACTCACAATGTAAAAGATACAAGTACTTGTGAAGGGTGAATATAGCAACAGTCACATGTTTCTAATAATGAACCATAATGACATGTGACAAAAAACAAATGTAAGACAGACGTTGTGGCTATTCACTTTTCAAAATTACACAAGAAACATGTTTTTCAGGTTGTAGACTGAAGGTTTTCTCATTGTAGATAGTGGGTGACATTCTCTTAGGATTCTAGTTGTGTTAGCTTGTCAGAAACATTCAGTGTTTTTATGATTTTCTATGTCATTATTAACTGGAGTCCAGAAATAATTTTGTCCACATGGTTTTCAGAGTCTATAATTTGTGTATTACATGTACCCTGTTTTATTTCATACGAATTTTGGGTAAAAATGATGCTCGGCATACATAATATACTGTATTTTTATAATATTTCATTTATATAATAGACATTCACTAAATATCAAATAAATCTAAATATTAATTTTCCAAGACATTAACAAATTGTAAGACCATCTATTCCATATATGTTAACACGTGGTGTGCTAGTTTCGCATATTGAAGATTTTTTGAAGCAAATGTTTGCTCTCGTAGCTTCATTTTTCTAAATTTTATCACTCTATGAAGTACAAATTACATTTATATATTTCTAAATGTTATTCACAATCAGTTTTTCAATTATCTTTTGATGACCCCATGTTTAAAGTCTGCTACTTCCATATTATTTTAAGAAAATTTTTAATTGGCATTTTTAGAAAGCTGTCTTTATATATTCATGCATTTCATTATTGACTGTTGAATCTTGAACAATATCTTGCTGAGAAAGGTCAAATTGTTTTGCCAAGATTAACACCCTAAAGACATTCTTAGTACATATTCATTTGTATTTCAGACGGAAAGCTCTTCAAAGTGCCTTTGCTGGTAGAGAAGTAAAATCATTGACAGTTATACTGAGATTTCTCATCAAGTACCTGGGTGATTACAGGTTCACTCATACACTTATAGATGTCACAAATATTTTTATAGGTAAGACATATTTATATTAATTATAAGTTTATTTACTATGAAGGTGAAAATCTCTGAAATATTATGAATTTTATAATACATATTTTAATACATTACAATTGAAGCTGTCATTTAAATATAAAGTGCATGAATGATAAAACTTGTGTACCAGAAACCAAAGTGATGTTAAACTTAAATGCTGATTTCTCTACATTATTCAGAATTGTCTCATTCGTATCTTTTTAATTTTGGTTATTTGTAACCTCTGAGCATCCATATTTCAATTCATTTACTCCATATATATAACTTCATTAACTTCTACCAGTATTATAATTATACAACATGATTCTACAGTAATAATGTTAAAATGACCTTTATAAGACAAAATTAAAAAAGAAACACTTAAACTAAGTGAATTTAAAGCTGCCTGACGTTTCGATGTGGATTAGCATATTTTTCTAACGGAGAATAATTTAAGACTGTTGTTGAATGACAAACTAAAATCACAGATAAAAACTAAGAGCCAAAGAACTTAAAACAAAATATATAACTTGTTGAGACTTTCTGTTAACAGGATTTATATGATTTTTAATATACTGCATTTCCTAAACTAATCATTTCCAATAACATGGTTCACGGAAGTATTACTGTCAGAATGTTAGTGGTCACAATTTTGGAAAGAACCACTTTGAGATGATGTTGTAAATAAACTTTTTTTTATTTTCATGTCTCATTTCTTTATTTTTCTGTCACTTCTGATTTACATTCCGACACAAAAAGTGTATGTTTTAGTAAGTTGTACCACTCTTCAAAGCTTGTTCCATGACCATAGAATCACACTGTTTATTAACACACATTTTTACTTTTGTAACACTACTGTTAATATGCTCAAACAGAGAATCTACATTTGAAGACTTTGTCATTTTGTTATAGTTGTGATAAAATTTATCTTATTAATTAGTATGTATATTAAAGAAAGTGTTTACTATTATAGATGTCAATGAGGACTGTATGGACCAGAGCCCAGAGGTTTCTGAACTGTTCCTTCGATTAGCAGAGAGGTTGCGAGAAGAGGAAAAGTTAACTGAGGAACTTTTGGCAATACAAGGTGCTCTAAAATTATTACTTGCTGGGGCAAGTGCTGGTGTCACTACTGTTCCAACAACAATGAATACGATACCAAAGTTACATCCATCAGAAAATGCACATGCTCATTCGAATTTAATTGTTAATATTGCTTGACTGTTTTTCTGAAAAATAAATTAATTTTATTTTTATTTTTCTCTGTTCATTTAAAAACATTTCTGTTCCTACTACTTCTACCTTTGAATAAAGTCAATATGTCAATCTTTGGAATTAATATTATAAAGTTTTTATGTAGTATTAAATAGCTGGTTATTTGGAAATATATTTACTTAACCACTAAACTATAGAATTTAGTTTAGACATTATCTTCAATTGCTTTTGTATTGTGGATAAGTTTGAAGGCCTTAAAGGCAATACAAGGTGCAGGTCAAAGTTCATGGATGATCACACACAAAAAGTGATTGGCAATACTAATAGTTTCATGTGTGTGTAGCACTTATAATTGATCTGTTTCAAATGTCAGTTGACTTTTATATGCTCTCTCAAAAGTATGTTAGAATGATAGCAAATCCTTCCAGTTGTGAAATTCAATCGCTGATTATATTTCTAAATCTTTGAGAGAACACTTCTAAAATTTGGCACTAATTGTGTGAAGTAAAAGTGACAATTTTGTCTTAAGTTTAAGGAAGACCAAATATTCACCATGAGTAAAGGAGTGTTGGGACTCATGACCTCGTTAAGTGGGAAAATAAAATGGTCACTTTAAAGAGGTTATCGAGATTGATAGTGTTTCTCCAGATGTTGTTTGTATTATATCAACCCCTTTGTCATGGAAGGGGATCTGGATGATTGGGGTCGAATCCAGGGCTGTGGAAGTCACTGAGATTAATAATGATATTCAACTTGCCTGTTAAGTTGTTCTTCAACCCTTTGAAGTGTGGGTGAAAGGGCCCACCCTCCATCTTGCTGATGTCTGCTGAACTTCCACTTAAATAGCACGGTGACTTATCCAGCTGGGTAACATCTAAAATCTTAATTTGAAACTAATCTCTGTACTTTTGAACTTTTTATAATTAACCCCCTTCTCACATTTGAAGAGGGTGAAATTGAACTTCATTGACATCAGGAGTGTCATTCTTCTCAGTGAAACCATTATGATGTATTCAACACTACAGTGTGTACATACATGAATATCCCAACTTTGCAGGACTATGAAAAAACCAAAAAAGAACAACCTTGTTGTTTATCAGAAATAAAAAATAACATTTGAAATTCAACACAATTATGTGTTCAATGTGAGTCCCTTCCAGAAACACAGGCAATACTTGTCCCATATTTTTCCCAGCATGTCTGGTGCGACACTTTGAATGGCTCCAGATGATATTATCCTGAGAGGACTCGAGTTGAAAATTGATCATCTTGGTGAAATCAATAATGAACAAATGGGGAGTTCAATGCCAATCTTCAGTTGCTGTTAGGGGTTTAAATTAGACTTTCACTATGTCAATTGTATTGATGGTAGTAATCTCAGTAATCCAAATCCATTTGTTTGACACTAATATTCATATATTTTTAACTGCCACCTCCATCCCTAAGAGTGTATTACCCCTCATAGTGATTTTTCCTTGTTTGTGATGTGTGTCCCAAGTTTTGATTGAAATCACTCCATGGATTTAAGATTGTAAACAGAACACACCTATTTAATTAGTAACTACAATCAACCTAGACCCATTTATATATGCTGGTATATCATAATAAAACTGATACATTTTGTAAGATCTGATATAGAACCTTAGATTACTAATACAGACATATTAAATGTCCAAACCATTGCACAATTTGATTTAAATATTGATTGTCTGGAAAGAATGGTTAACAATGGTGCAAATAAATCATAATAAGTGATTCTTGATATTCTTTAATTAAATCTGTCTTTAATATGTTGAAAATAATTCTGTGAATCAAGAATTTACTTCAAGCTTTATGTGACATGAAAAGAATAGTAATTAAAGACTTTTCTTGGCTAATAATTTTCTAAACACAAAAAAGTTGCAAAAAGAGCATTCTTTACTTAATACAATACATTTATGACTGAATCTAGACCTCTATAATTGAATTGAGACAATTTGTATGCTATCTCTTTAGAATGACATTCAAACAGTATGCAGGAACCTTGACTACAATGTAATTTTATTACTGTAATCATTTTTAATGCAATAAGAAGATTGATGCTTGTTTTGTGACAAATCAATTGAGTGAGGACAACTATAGTTTCCCATGTCATGAAATGATTTATTACAAAAGTAAACATTTATTTATTTGCAGATAATTACTGGCAGCTGTTACTTCTGACTATCAAAGATGTGAAGTCCTAAAAAAAAGCAACCAGTTTTACACTTCTATTAGAATCAGAGTAGCCTGAGATTAGAAGACCCATTAACAACATTGGGTTAGGAAATTTCATAGTTGTTACAGATATTTCTAACATGATTAAGAAGTTCTAGAGTTCGAAAATGAAACACTAATTTCCAATAAGTATATTAGGTCACCTTGATTTTGCAACTTGCTGTCTTTGAAGATCACAATTTAAGTTTAGTGATTATTATCAGTAAAACATTATGTAACTATAATGGTTTACTAAGCTCATTTGTATCTGAATTAAGTAATCTGATACAGCATGATTTCAAAAAATTAATGCAATAACTGAAAACATTGGTTCTCTTCAAATTTTTGAAGTAGCACCTGTCATCTGTAGTATATTTTAAAAGATCAATAATCATTATCATTAACTTTATAATCAGTTTTGCTAATAACCTTGCTGTAAGTTTTGTAATTTCGGTAAAAATCCTTGATATAAGTTTCAGGAGTGCTGACAATAAAGTTTGTAAAAAAGGCTTATTCAGTAACTTCTCCCATACTTTTTGAATGTTGCACACAATGGCATCTGTTACAAAAATTATTAATTTTCTCATAAATGTCTTTAACAGTACTGATAGCACTGTTTTGGTTAATATTTTTATCATAAATTTGACACACAATATTAATATTGCAAACACCATTTCAGAGGCATCACATCAATTAATTTTATTCGCTTTATTTATGTGACTATATGTCCATATTCAAAGTAACTCCTCAAAATATGTTCATTAATATGTATATAACATATCACTTCACTTATCTCTTGACATTACAGATATTTCATATTCTGTGTTCTCTGTGTATACAGTTTTCTTTTTCACATACACCCATTGTCTGTAACATAATTCTCCCAACTACACCTTCATAGTGAGAGTTGGTACACAAGGTCATTAGCTAGATAAGACTAATGGTTATAAATCTGTCCTGAATGCCTCAAATTATCTCCAACACATTGTTCTGAAGGATTTTATTTGTGTGCTTTTTAGGAAAGTAGATTTAATCATTGAAAATTTGGTTACTTCTGTAATTTATATAACTTTATGAATTCAAATTTCTTAGCAATATTCAAAACAATGGCAGTTACTAAGAATTAGGAAAAGAGGGGGGAGGGGGGGAACTAAAAAATAATCCTCTGAAATCATCTTACCTATGCAAAGCTTTAATGTGTATAATACCATTAAATACAGAATTTTCCCAACTTTTCTATCAGTACTCTGGCACTCATAATGTGTTGATACATTATTTTTAATAACTGGCATAAGGATTTGTCATTCTTTGACCGCCGTAAAGCATTTGATCTTGTTGACAACTCTACTCACCTCCATAAATTAAATACTGCAGTATTAGAGATCTTTGTAAGAACTAATATGAATCCTATCTTCTAAACAGGAACAATTTGTGGAACTCACCTCTAATAAAAAAAATGTAGATCTGTTCTAGTACTAAACACCTAGCCAAGTGGGGACTGTCTCAGGCCACTCCTTTTCATATTTATAAATGATTTTCCCGTAAATCTTACCTCACCATTAACAGAACTGTTTTCAGACGATACAAATATTTTATTCACTAACTCCAAAGAAACATTGGAAATCCAAACTGCCGGCCTTGAGGCCCACTCGCTCCTGCTAATGCAACCAGCTGTGATATGAGCGGCTGAGATCAATACTTATATATTTAAAGCTATATTAATGAAAAGGAAAGATAGCCAATTCAGACAAAAAAGTAATATAAATACCACACAACGTTTCTGGGATCCATGTCCCTTTTGTCAGGCGCTTAGAATAACCTAGAGAAACACAACTACACAGGTCAGTTGACAACACTCAAAAGTGACGAAAATGCAACGACAATGGGAGAGCCATAGGGTTAGTGTAACAATAAGGGAGCAACAACAATGGGAAAACAAGGTTTAGCATAATGAAAAGGGATCATAGCAATTATTAATATCTGTTTGTACATTAATAGCAGTGATGTTTGATTTAATGTGAAGCATCTCTGAAATGAGTCTGGAATTGTACCTGGTGTCAGTGTCTAAAATTTTAGCATTTTGCTAATCAAATGTATGTTTAGAATTGATGATATGTTTGGATACTACAGATTGTTTATCAATGGGAAGTTGATATTAGATGTGTTATTTGATACGAGTATTAAGGAAACATTTTGTTTGCATTTGATATTCTTTAAATATTTTGACAAATTTGTGATGTAGAAAAAATTTGGTTTGAGGTAGCATATTACAGAACCAAGAATGCTGGCTATGGGCATTGTCGTGAAGGCATGGCTAGACGCGCGGAACTTTAGCATGTTTTGGGAGGCTGATGAGTGTGTTTGTCAGAGAGGAGAGTGAGTTGCCGGAGAGAGTAGTTTCCAGTATACAGAACAGTGTTTTTTGTCACACAAAGTGTGTAAGGGAGCCTTGCAGGGTAACAGCTACCTCAACATGACTGTTAGTCAGAGGCAAATCGACAGTTTTAGCCAGTTCTGAGGTTCGAGTTGTTGGTCGCCAGTTTCCAGTTGTTATCACGATTTGGGAGAGCGGAATGTAACCAGTTACCAGTTATTTGAATATATTCAGATATTGTGTGTTGGAGGTACGGATAAAGGAGGCAGAAAATATCTAATAAGAATTTGTCAAAGTGATAGAAAAATATGAGCAAAATCTGTGTAATGGCATGTCTAGCTAAAATATTATGAACAGAGAAATTTAAGCAGGTCATGTACCCAAGCTTGTGCATCTCAAAAAATAGAATGGTATGTAAAATAAACAAAATTTTCATTTGTAAACCTATTAAGTAAATATCCACCGTCAGATTTCAATAACTTTTAATGTAATAATAATTTTTTATTGTAACTTAAAATCATTTATTCTCTGTTACTAACTTTATTAGATGCCTGATAGGCGGCCCTGAAATAGAGTTCTTACAATAACCGAAAATAAATTAATAAAATTTGTATAATCAATGTGGTGAAGATTTATAAAATAACTAATAACTTTGTTATCCTTTAAAAGTAATGTTTAATTTCGTTTTCCTTCCTTGTTAATTAATAATCAACAATTTGTATCTTACATTATTTGACACCACAACATAGGGCATTTTATTTTAAAGAATTTATTTGAATTTAATTTAATTTATCTTATTTTCATTTAACTATAAAGAGCGTATTATATAATTTGGAACTCCAATGTGGGACTTGTAATTTTATAAAATATAATTTTGTATACGACAATATATATATATACATATACATGAAGTAATTTTATAAAATATAATTTTGTATACTACAATATATATTAAGTAATTTTATAGAATATATATAGTGACTTAATATAATATATTATTATATTAATATTGTCGCCGGCTATACAGTAGGCTTAATCTGTCGCTTGATTGTCTTTCCCAAAATATGTATATTCTCAGATATAATATTTCCTATTCCATTCATATATTCAAAGTGAAATATGTCTAAAAACGACCTCAGTGCAATAATGTACAACTTAAAAAAATAATTTCGCGTTGTTATTCCATAATTTTGCTGGTTCCTCGTTAAATTGTCCATAATTCGAAGAGGTCGTGGTGGTGGAGATTTAAAAAATAACAGCTATATTTTACGGTATAAATTAAATTAATTTTATAAGAACGTATTTAAAATTTTAAGTATGAGTAATTTTCAAATATATAATCCATATTCATTTAATTTTGTAGCGAGCATAAGTGTTTCATCTTCCGTTCTGGGACAAGTGCCTTCAGAAGAACAACTGAAGGATGTCGTAAGAGTGGATAGACATGTTATTATGATCCGACAGATACATTAAAATTTGAGAAAGAAAAGGAATACAATTTGTGTATTGTGGAAGTTTATTTTCTGAAATCTGTTACTACAATCTCAACTTTAGCGCGATATTAGAATATACCTGAATTAATAACATAAATTATTTAGTGGCATTCATTCACATAACGCAATATAAATGTTTATAGCAAATGACAATGCAGTATAATGCAGTATTAAATTTTATTTTTGTTAAATATCGCTTCAAAAATGCACGATTCTGTTTCTTTAAATCATTCAAATAAACTGTCCAAGGTGATAGAAGATGGCTCTAAGAATCTTTGAGTCCATATATCTTTGTATGTTTATCTCTGCTTCATTCATTTGAAATAACCTGTCAAAATGTGAATATCTGTATTGTTGCACAAGGTACTTGCAAGTAAAGGAAACAGTAACACACTTGACTATGTAGGCAGATAGACTTGTTGGCGTTACTGAAACATCCTAATGTTAACAATGAATGATTTGTATTCAATATTGGAATGTGAAAAAAATGTAACTCGTGCAGAAATGAAGAGACAGTATCAAAAACTTATTTTAAAATATCATCCTGATAAAAGTGTTGAAGTATCAATGGAAAACCGAACGAAATTCCTGAAGGTTGTGGATGCATGGAAAATATTGGGAGACTCTGAGAAACGCAAGCAGTATGATGCACAGTACTTCAGTAGTAAGATAGAAGACAGTCCAATAATATATGAGGTTATTGATGTGAAAAACTTAATTTTTGATGAGGAAAGTAAACTTTGCATATACAATTGTAGATGTGGAGGTCATTTTGAAATTTTTAGTAATGATGTGAAAGGAGAAGACACATACATTAGCTGCAATGAATGCTCACTTGCAGTGCTCATAACAGTCAGTTGACATTTCATGTTTAATTTGTTTAATATTTTTGTAAGGACAATATGGAAATGTTTGTTTGTTGTCAAATACATAACATTCAGCATTACTGTATATTAATCATTTTTCTGTAAAATAGCTCATTTTTGCAGTTTGAATTTATGGCGTCCCTCTAATTATGTATTCAAATAATTTATTTCAAAATAAAATGTAACTGATGAATGGATATTCTAGTAAAATTCAATAAATACTTGGGACAAATAAATATGAATGTTTCACATTCACCTATTCTGGGTCCATTGCTTATTTTGGTATACATAACTATCCAGAAATGATTACTCTCTTTCTTCAGGTAATACACTTTGCTGATTTGAATTTCAAGACTATACTTTTAGGCTGTAGAAATAGCCACAGTTGCACTTAACCAGGAAATTATTATACAGTCTGTGCCATACAATTTAATCTGTAGATTAAATGAAATATAATACATCTGTTTGAATAATAATAATATGATAAAATAACCAAATACAGACAAAATTGGTATAAATACCACAATTTCCAGAAACATGTTCATTTCTTTTGTCTGTTTTATCTTATTAATAATCTGTAGATATTAGAACACTTTTCATATTTGTGACCACTTGTTATGATCATGCTTGAAAACTCCATAGTGGTTTTAACAAAAGCGCAACTTCTAATTATGTTGAGTGTTGTACTAATGAAGAATAGGAAATTTTAAAGGAAATTTAACATAACAGTACACTAATGTCATTAATTGAAGGCTTATTAATATTTTTAAGAACTTAATTGGGGAATCCTACTTTACTCAGTGTCTGAATCACAGAAAGGACTTTAAACGTCATCATGATGGTTGAGGTTGATAGAATTATGCTTGTTCATTTAGTTTCATCACAGGAGAGATTACTTAAACCATCTTATTAACTATCAGACTCCTTGCTGTGTTTCATTTTTCATTTCTTGCAGGTAGAACTTTTTAAGATTTTATCAACATATAGTAATTATAAATTAATATATTTGGCTAGCAATGAATTGCCTAGTTTTAAGAGAACATATGGAAAGAAGAAAATGGAGTGCAGAAGTAAGATATCAAGAAGAGAAATTTAAAACAGTCAAAATCTCTCCTTCTTCAGGAAATAAGGATCACCAATTTATAACATAGGCATGTGAGTCTTCAATCCTGTTAGACATTGACCTACTTTGTTCAACCCAGCGATACTGCATCTGAGTATGGCTTGTAGCATGTCTGGGGAAGAAGAGGAGATTTTGAAGTTGTGTTTCTTGCCAATTATCAAGGTACTGAGGTAATGGAGTAAACATTTCACTAAAACGTAAGGCTGTTAAAAATTTAATTCACAAATTTAAAATGTTTTTTGAATGCACCTCATAGTGGGCCACCTGGGACAGTACAGACTGAGGATAAGCTCGAAATCTATCTGGCTGTTCAAATGTCACATCAATAAATCAAAAGGATATTGCATTAGCACAAGCTCAAAGTGTACATTCCATGTCTGACACATGGTTTGTCAGAAGATGACCCAGACGGGCACCTACAATTTTATGAGTATGCTCTATCAGTATGGGCATGATCCCAGTCAGATGAGATGACTTTCAAGACATCTGGACATGTAAAATGACAACAATAGAAAACCATCATGTATTGGAGGGAGCACAGAAACAAACCAGCGTTTATGTGTAGGACACAATTTTGGATGTGGTGTAATTATACCATACTTCATTGACTGAAATATCAATTGCAATAAGTACTTTGATCTACTTAAGGAGGTTCCCCCATTGTGAATTATGACAACTTTGATCAACTCTTGAATTCCCACCACAATCTTTTAACTTGGATTTCTTCTTGTGGGGTATGGTTAAAGGTGAAGTGTGTGGAAGGAAATGTAAAACTGTTGAAGAGCTGTTTACAATAAGAACACCTTCCACAATCTAGACAACAACATTCAGATGTGTATATGTTATTGTTTAGGTAGACTCGAATGGCGTGTCAACGCAGAAGGAAAGCAGTTGGAACATTAAAGAAGTTAACTGGTACGTTACTAGAATTCAAAAAGTTATTTTTTAGTGTAGTTATTTTTTGCCACCCGGTCTTTTTGGAAGTAATTGATTTTTAGTATATAAAATACAATATACAGGGATTTGTGTAAAGTAATCTACTGGACCCAATTTTTTTATCAATAAAGTATTTAAGCACGATTGTCTTGTTATCTTTCTCAGACTCGGCACCATTAATTTTTTGTTTCAATTAGAAAATTAAAATTATAGGCATGTTGTGATCAAATATTAGTGAGGGAATTATTTTCAAATATAATTTTTTCATGAGGGGCGGCGAAGTATTCACGGGAATTAATATGCAAACTGCACCAGGAATTCCTAGCATCGAAGTGTCGCTGTCATTTTTCGCTATATCGAAATGAAACTTAATTAGAAAAAAGAAGTAATTGAGCCCGCCAAGGGAAACATGCCCAGAGTTTTCATGAACCGACAAATTTTGATTTGGTGGGGGAAGTAAGACGAGAAGAAACTGTTCGCGCAACTCAGATAGTCGTAGATTGCTCTCGCCGTAGGGTAGTCATCTTAAAGTTTTGGGATTACAGTTAAAAGGTGAACGGAAAGATTAGTTCTAGCCTGGAAATACATCGCAGTAACTACCTGGAGCCTAACCCTCGATTGGTCATTCTGCACAACGTTCTGTCCTCAACCAAGATCCCATATAGTTCCACCATCTTGAGAGATTTGAATCGTATAATAATTTAAAGGTTGTTGACATTATTTGGTTCATCATCACTGTATTTATTTTTGTTTGTTAATGTCTTCTGTCATTAAATTTAGCGTTAAAGATAAATTTAAATACTCATATTTTTTTGTTCACTAAACTTTTCTCTATTTACGAGCCGAGTAAGATAAATGTAAAATAATTACCCCCCACAAATTAATTATTACTAGGACATTGCCAACACCGTACCACTGAACACAGACTATTATTTTTCCAAGTTGACCAGTTTTACGGGATTCACGCATTTGGTGTTTAGGCATTAAATTACAGTGTGGTTCTGGAATATTCTATCTATAGTTATTTGTTAAGTGTTTAGAACTATATTCAATCGGTCTCGGCTAAACAGTCCTTAAGTTTTCTGAAATATGTTAATGAAACAGGGTTCATAACACGGATATTTGAGATAACCTTTTCATTCATTTCCAAATTTGTATTGAGATATTTATGGTATTCAACCAGGTGGAATATAACTGTAATATTTCGTCTTTTTATAATTCCTTGCATCATGCTGACCAGATGTGAAAGACATTATTTATTTAAACTCCCTCGAGTTAGTTTGCGGCAATATATTATGAATGAGGTAACCTATAGTCTGAAAAAACAGTAACAATTATTACATTTAATAAAAATGAATGAAACACAACAAAAGCACATTGTTTGGTAGAAAACGAACTTTTTCTAACGAGTTATGCGAGGTTAACGAGAAGTCACAATAATTTTACGGCCAAAAAGATAGGCGCAACTATCGCCCCGTTATTTTATTAGGGACCTCACTTTCAAGAGGACCTCGGCCAATGCAAGAAGACAACATCGGTAATATATTTGCTGAATATTCGGACGAAATTTAAGCATATCTAAAGTTCACTTAATGTCCTGATTTCATTCTAAAATTGTGAGTATACATCAAAGTAAAATTATTCTGCTGAAATATATTTTATTTCAAACTGAGCTTTCCGGACTTGGAAATAGACAGTTTAAAATTAAAGTTTTTTTAAAAACAGCGATTTACAGTATATGTTTTTCTCTCTGTTTCTTTTCATACGGTGAATAGCAGGTTAGAATTTATAACTAGTTGATCAGATTAACAGAATAGTTTACTAACAATTTGATTAGATTGTTTTTTAATTTATTGCGTCATTTATTTGCTTTATATTTTGTGAAAATATGCTATGTGTTTCTTGAATCATGTTTATCTAAATTGTATTTTTTTCTGGGTGTAGATATTTTGTACGTTGAATTATTGTTAGCTATAAATACATAACTTTGTACAATCAGGGAATTCAGATTTATGAGTTTACGAGTTAACCCATCGTGCCGACTTTAATTAATTATTAGCGATATAGCCAATAAACAATAATTTATTATTGCGTAGTTTAACATTGGAGATTTTATTTTGATTGGTGTTTTTAATGACCTTTTAGTTTGCCCAATGTATCAGGAATTTCAATCAGAGCAAGAGACTTTGAAAACCAATACAATGTTTGCTGCAGGCGTCAAGTAAATTGTATTAGTTGATTTGTAGATAATGAATATTCGTTAGTTTTTGACGAACTTATGATGTAAAATTTTGTAATTAGCGAAGAATGAGAAAATATTTGAGTTGGACACGAGTAGGGTATTGGATTTGATTCAATATAACATTTTATTAATAAAAATTAAGAGTTACTCATTATAAATTAAAATATTACGGACAATATTAATGTTGTGTTGATAGAACTTTGAGACAGAAAGTAATATAGCTCTGTCAACTATATTGTATAGCCTACTGTAAAGAATTATTTTTGTGGGCTGGGTTTTTACGTTAAATCAAAAAAAGTATTGACCATTAAAGAAATTTTATATAAGTTTATTACAGTTGAGCATGAAAAACTCTTATCTCAGGCACCTGTGGTTTTTACATAGAAGAGATCTGCTGCCCGTACCAAATACGTACTGCTATTCAGTGTTGTGTTGCCTGCTGTAGCTCTCGTACCGACGTCTCCGTTTCTCACAGCCGGCAGAACGGGTTAAGTGCAGTGATGACTTTAGTCAGGACCATTGCAAGGCGTCGACTCAGGGGTTGACCACTGGCTAAGGCGTCGGCCTCCGGGATTGATTGCTGGCAAGCCGTCGTACTAAATTGTGTGGCTTCACTAACAAATTGTGGCCCCTTTCTCTCGACGATTCTGCCTCGGACTATATCAGAGACAACAACTTTATGGAGCCTCGCATAATCACATCCACCAGCTGCGGTGAGCGCAGAACAACTGTCCAGTTTCAAAAGCTTATCTTGGTTCCCTCCATTATAGCCTCCCATTCTTTTACTTTTTTTCATTATTAAAAAACTTCGTCGATATGTCAGTTTCACTGATTCTTCCATTGTTACAAGAGTTATAGCACGCAGCTGCAGTTCCGTAGTCAACAATGGCCAGCTATTCTGTCATGTTGAGACCAACAATCGAGACAGGACACGAAAATTACTTGGATGGAAATATTTATCTCCTCCACCCCCCCACGCACGTGCACAATTTCGAATTCTCCAAACCACAGCAAACAACACTTCCGAGACAAAGCAAAACTAAACCAAAATACACGCGTTACACTACCATAGCTCTCTTTTGGTTGGGAGGGTGCTAAGAAAGAAAAGTGAGTTCACGTCCTGAGTATGTAGGTTTTCTAAACCAATTGGTGAGAATTGAAATATTGTGAATAGACAGTCACATCAAGGAAGTTAAGAGAACGGTTCATTTCGAGTTCGTGAGTAAATTGTGATGATAATTATTGAAAGTACTGCCTATAAGGTTATTTTCTGAGGACTGAACTATACGAAAATTGTAATCTACATATCTAATATAGCATAGAGATTGAAAGTAAATAAAGACAATAATTATCTATCATGACAATCTGAGATAAGAGATAGTCAACTTGTATAAGTTTTAAATAAGTTGAGTTGCGGATGATATTTAAAATACATCAATTTCATTACGAGGAAATATTCTACATTGAATAATGCTAATGGATGTCATTATGAATAGAGTTTAATGAAGAAAGAACTTCAAGAAAGACTTAAAACTGGTCATGAGAGATGGTTAGCTGTTTAATTTTATCAATAAATTCGTTTTCACAGAATAGCGATTTTCTTCGTTGAATTATTCATTAAACACGTTAAGAACGTACCAGAAAAGGAGCTAACTGTAGAAGAAATAATTATTCTAAAGAATTTTTCAGGTTTGTGAATTTTTGGAAAAGCATAAGCTCTAGCAATATTTGGTGATGCCCAATAAATTCCGTTTCCACTTCTTGAAGATAGTTTTTAATTTTTCAATAACTACATTGATACAAGTGGATTTGTTAAATTTGTAGGAGCTGGCACCCGAAAGAAGTTTTTATTGTATTAACACACAGTTTCCCTTGACCTAATAATCAATCATGTTTACTAACTATTTAAAGGTTTTTTTTCTCGAATAATTTAAGCCCTTAATTAGAAGTTGGGTAAACATGAACCATTCTATGACAATATAGCACAAGGTACGCTATAAAAAGTACACGTTTCCACAGTAGATAATATTATATGTTCTTTTTGGATTATTTGTAAAGATAACAACATGGACAGTCAAAAAGTCGTTTCAGACCTGTAGTGCCGTGCAGTAAATGTCACAATAACTAAGTAAGGAGTGAAAAGGTCAGTTTTAAGTCAAATTTATTCAATACCTCTTTTTCTAGTTCTGAAATTTTGGAGCCTCCGCTTTACTTATATTCCACGTCCACTTAATTTAAAATCATAGTAACACATTTAAAATGAGTCCAGTCTTCTTTCCTTTACATTTGATCGTGTGCTCCATGCATTCTACTATCTTAATTCAATGTCCCACGTTATGTGTCACGCTTTCGTTACACTTCGTAAAAGGTTTACTAAGTTCCACATTAAGCAGACTCATAAAAACAGTTTATTATTAATAAGCTCCACCATTGGAAGCCATTTTTGATACAAAATTTCCGTAGTGTGGGTTTAGTATTTGAAAGCCCCCAAAGGTACGAGAAAGGGGATTTTCTTGGATTCCCCACAATGACAAATTATTGAGATTGATTTTAATTTAATTGTTCTTCTCGGAGGCACTAATACAGGCTTCAGTTATATGACCTATATTTTTCTCTGATTTTCAAATTGCGAAAAGGCGTCTGCGAAGGCTATTCTCTCGCAGGCAGTACCTGCGAGGGATGTTCTCTCGCAGGCAGAACCTTGTAGGAGAGCCAGGAAGGGGCTACCTTTGGGGATGCCTTTTCCTCTCTGCGTTTTTGAACGAAGGTTCCCACAAGCCGAGGCACCTCGGTCTGTTCTGAGAGGTGTATGTTGCGGGGTCACAGACCTTGGGCATACGGTGAGAGTTGTTCGCTGTTCCCATTGGAACAGTCGGCCAGCTGCCTCCTTAACTGGTCGAGGTACGGAGAAGGGAATGCTGCGACCCCACAGCTAAATCTTCTCCAGCTATCGGAAGAGCGTGGGACAAGTACCCAATGCCCGACCTGCCTGATGCAGGTTTTTCTAGGGTTTTCCCTGCATTACTTTTAGGCGAATGCCGGGTAGGATCCTTAAACTATAGCCCGGGGGCCCTAGTTAACCCTTGGCTACCTTCCTCTACCCTTCCGCATCCCCCCTTTCAAATCCCTTCCTATGTTATTAAAGGGGAGTTGCCACCATGTGGATTACCCTCATGTAGCCTGTAACCCTAAAAAAAATATAAAAAATATATTTTAGTTCTTCACAATGTTGTGTCACCACGATTTATTTCGCCCGTCACCCGACCGGTTTCTCCTAACGTTTGATGAACAGTATTTAAGAGTATTAAACTCGTATCCCGAAATAAATTATTATTTAAATAAAAAAAAAATCTTCGACAATTAACTAAGAAAAATGACTCCAATTGTTGGAAATCTTCGCTAAACGACCAAACTTTAGCCACGTATTATTGGGCAAAATATTGCAGCTGGATAGTTGAATTCACCAAAGCGTACAGTACGTTGTTAAAGAATAAACTAATTTTCTATTACGTTATTCTTAATAAAGACTCGATCATCCCTTGCAAAAAAACACTCCCAGTGATAAAACTAAAAAAAATATCTGACGTATATAATTGACAGTACAGGCTTAATTTTACATTGATAAAGGTTGTTTTTGCGTGTAGAGAAACGTAAGGAAATAATTTAAATATAGAAACGTAACATACCAGCCACAAGCACTCAGTGGATACTCATTTGTGAAGACCGTGCGTGCTGTGTCACACAGTCTCAATGGTTTTAGAATATTGTCAAAAAGCTTATCTATAACTAATTGAAACATTTAAATACAGTTATGTTAAGTTTATGTTTAAATTATTTTCTTCAGCCGTATTCATTTCAGCCTGCAATATCAATTACTCTAGATCTATAATTTCTCAGTTTTTATCTTAAGTGTTACAACTATTTTATTAATTACAGTTACAATTACGGAATTGGAAAACTGAATCATAAACAAAACAATTAATTTATTAACAACTACAATTACACCTTTATTACAAAAAAATTGACAATTTCCTTTGTATTAAATTAAAAGTTCAATCTCTCAAGGGATCTGGGCCTTATATTAGAGGCAAATTCAGTAACAGAAAAAGTGTCCCACCATAGTCCATTTGATGAAGCGTAAATTTCTTTTAGTGACTCCAGTCTATGGCGCTGATTGCTTAAATACCGTCAAATTTGCACCGCCAAATTTCGTAGTGGATATTACAGTCTACTTCACTGATAAATTAAATGTTGTATTGAATCTTTACAGTATGCTTATCTTTTGATTTTAATTCGTTTAACATGCATAGTCAATAACAGTGTCGTTTTCACAACAATCGCCCTACTCTCTTTCCCCAAAGATATCCGCAAACTATGTATCGCCGCCGATACATACAGGAAAAGACATATCACTGTGAACAAAAAGTAAGGTGAATTTATTTATGAAATATAAATTATATATTTATTCTTCCAAATCAATTTCATCCCCTTCAAAGTAATCCCCGCCGATAAAACGCACTTTTTCCAACGCTTTTTCCAGTCCTCGAAACAGTCTGAATAGTCATTTTCTGGTATAGCCTTCAAGACCTTCTTCGATTCGGTTTTTATCTCCTCAATCGTGTCAAAACAGCGTCCCCGCATTGTCCTTTTGAGTTTGCTGAATAGCCAGAAGTCGCACGGAGCCAAATCAGGCGAATACGGTGGTTGCGGAACGATATGAGTCGAGTTTTTGGCAAAAACGTCGCGAAGAACCAATGCAGTATGACACGGTGCATTATCGTGATGAAGGAACCAAGAGTTGTTCGCCCATAATTCTGGCCGTTTCAGACGAATAGCTTCACGCAAACGACGCATAACGCTCAAATAATGTTCTTTGTTGACAGTTTGGCCCGGCGGAAGGATTTCATAGTGCACCACACCACGATAATCAAATAAAACTGTCAACATGACCATGATTTTCGATCGACTTTGCCGTGGTCTTTTCGGTCTTGCTTCACAATTTGCACGATATTCGTTGGATTGGTCGGTGGTTTCAGGGTCATATGCGTAAATCCAAGTCTCGTCTCCAGTAATGATGCATTTCAAGTGGTCCTGATAGACAGCCAAGTTTCACACACATCAACGCGACGCTTTTTTTCGAAAAAATTGAGCACCAATCGATACTTGACGCGTTTGAGACACAAAACATGTTTCAAAATGGTTTGGGCGGAGCCAAATGATTTTCCAACACCATCAGCGAAATCTCTAATTGTCCATCGACGATTTTCAAGCACCAAATCTTTGATTTTTTCGGACGTGGCCCTCGTCGGTAGACGTTGATGGTCGTCCAGAGCGCGGTTCGTCTTCAACGCGTTCTCGGCCCTCTTTGAACTCGTTGCACCACTTATAAAAGTCTTTTTGTGCCATAGTTTGATCACCAAAGGCTTTCCGCAACATTTTCAACGTGTCCGCACAAGAATATTCGTTCCGCAAACAAAATTTGATGCATGTTCTTTGCTCAACAAAATCACTTATTGCAAAAATCGAAAAATTCACTTTTCGTTGTTTACAAAACACGTGTAACTCGGAGATAATTAAACCTTTTAACAAACAGACGCTTGGCAAATATTATAGACAGTCCTACCAACCTAGGAAAAAAATTTACCTGCCTTCCTAATACCCGGGAGTTTTAAATGACAATTTCTCCTTACTTTTTGATTACAGTGGTATATATGTTTATATCAGACCGCCATTTTTTAGTCGGTCCACTTCAGCAAAAACCCTTATTTGTGTTATGTGAAAATTTTGATGTTTATGTGGTAAAATACATTTTTTTCTACAAATTATCAAATGATAAATGGAACACTTGGGGGCATGTTGGTTGTGAGGACAATGATGACAGTCTGGTAGCAAGAGAGACAATAGTGTAAACTCTAATGGTAACAGGAGTCGGAAATTTCCTTTTGTATATTATTTACTGATTATTGGAAAATGCTAAGCTTACTATACTACAGTAAACTGGAGGAGACGGGAATGTCAATAGTTGTTGTAGTGTGTTGCAGCTACAGACCAGTCGTAGATAAATTTGGTGTAATAAATTCAGAATGTTGGTTCTCTATCCGTCAAATAATGAAAAAATTTCTTTGTAGCAGCTCATATAATGAAGCTATTCAGAAATACATTGTTTTCCATATATATTATCATATAAAATATTGAAATAGGAATAATATATTGTAGTACACACTTGATTATGATTAACTATTCAATTTAAAAAGTACTCATTGGAACACATTTGTAATGATACAATTTAATTAGATTTTAAATAAACAAATTAAAAGTTGAAATGATAGGATTTTAAATGAAAAATCAGAATTCAAAATATAAAGCAAAGTTAAATTATTAAAAATAATTCTTATCACAATTGAAAATTTTGTTACAAGTTGGTAAAGTGCCACGGGCCGATATCGGGCCTCCAATAAAGAATGTTACGAAAAGACAATTAAAAAGTTACAATGTGAAAAATTCTTAACTTAAAACAATTATTGAAATATGAAATCTGTTGATAATTATTATTTACATTAGGTTTACAATTAATAACTTTTCTTTTTAGTTTACATTACCATTAGCTGTTCGTCGGGGGCTCGATCTCACTCAATTATTGTTAAACACATCACTGAATTTAATGTGGTTGTAATTTTCAGACACAAAGCACTTCCTGCCCTTTACAGTTGATAACGTTGTTTTTAAAACTTTGAAACTTGGGTAAGTATGCCAATGGACAAATACTTCGGATTGTCGACTCGTAATTCATAAACCCGGGACTTCAATATATTATGTCTCTGCTGTCTCTTTACGCTTGATTGAATATGGTAACAGGAACTTTGAATCAGGTTCTCTTTCCTGGATCTAGCTACTCTCAATTACATCCTCCTCAAAACACAACATTTTGCTTTCATGGTCCAAGCAACTCTCCAATTATCTCTGACAAACACACTCCTCAGCCTCCCAAAACACACTGACTTTCCACACGTCTTCTCGACAAAGCAACTTTAGCAAGCAAGCATTATAGGCTCCATATTCTTGTGCACAATTCTTATATTTACGCCGCCGACAATGAAAATCGTAAAATTTAGTTTATTAAATAATAACATGTTTTTTAATTACCACAATATATATTTATTTAAGACATCTTATAAATAAACATCAGCCACTTTGAAGTCAGAAAAAATATATATTGAAATTCAAATGACTATTGTTTATTTATAAGTTGAAACAGAAATGACCCTAACGCTTTTCAATTCAGAGAAGTGTTTAATTACACAAATTGAGCATTTAACCACTGATTCATTTTGTTTATAATTGAAAACTCTTTATTTTGAACTAGCTAGGTGCCCGGCGTTGCTCGTGTACTTATTTATATAAACTCGAAAAAGTATTTAATTGATTACTTAAATATATTCCTTGAGTATTTCAGGATATAATCGTCACTCAGTCTTCATACATTACGAAATATTACATTGATGAAATTGTTAGCTAGACTCACAACTAATACAGCGCGAAAATTAACTTACATTTTCCCCAAGGATGGTAAAGTAATTTGTATTCTTCTTTATTATCATTCGATGAAATATTGCTGCATAAAATTATACTTTTTATTTAAAGAAAATATTTCTGCTTTATTTAATTCCTAATAATCTCCTTCGTTCGTTGCGTAGTAACGTCTTTCTCTCGCGTGACGTCATTGTCTCTTGGCGTGCAGTAAATTAATATTTAATGATCACGGTTTTTAATTATAATTCTTTCCACATGTATACTTTATATAAATATATAAAAATATTTCTGCTTTATTTTATTACGAAATACAGAACTATATTTAGGATGCGTCAATGTCTTGAAAACTTATGACGTCATCGTCTCGCGCAGTAATTTAACACTAATTCGTAACTTATTTCAATTATAATTATTTCCACGTTTATTCTAGGGGTTTCTCACCCCCACAGTACCGGTTCTCGATTTTGGCAGAATACGTATACCAATTTTTGTTGCATTCTGTCCACGCGATAAAATTTGTATAAAGAACAACGTAAATACAAACATACATACATACAAATATACACGCTATTTTATTATATAGATAAGTTCTATTTGTTACTGTTAAAGTTTTTGTTTTAATTATTGTAATAAAAAAATGCTAGTAAATAATCGGAAGCGACAATCAAGGGAGTTGGAGCGTAAATTCTAATAGTCAATTACGAAGCGAAGCACCAGAAACACGTTATCCCGTGTGGAGATCCTGTCAGCAGGTTCGAAAACAGAGACCAGTAAAAGTGTGCCAATTTACTTTATATGCAGTGTGAGGTCAAATCACGAGTTTTTATTGCGTCCTGCAATTTCTGGAGATATTTACTGCACCACCTCTTAACTCCCTGATGGAAAAGTGTTTTCATATCTACCGAATTTTAACTGAGCTAGAACCTTCTAAAATTTTGTTTGTAATTGACTTATCAATTTTGAACAATTATAACTTTTGTATTTTTAAATTTTGTGTTAATAAATGTGTTTTGTACTTACGAATTTAAAGAACCAAAAGCAATTAATTTTAAATGATTAATACAATAAAAATTAAATCATATAAAATTTCACGATATATTAACTCATTTGGATAGAGGCTGAGGCTCAGACCTATTGACCTGAAGAAACGGACTCAGACCCTAAAAAAATTTGAAAGTTTAGCCCGCGTTGAAATACTTTAATTTTACATGAAAGGATAATAATAAAATTTTATTCAATTACACAAAGTAATTAATTTATTATATTAAAATAATTCCATTTACAAAATAATTATTCGCCGACCTTTTACATTTATTTCATACATACAAACAAATTTTCTCTTGATCTCAGGGTCCTTTCTGGGCCTTTAAATAAAGAATATTATACTCCCTATTCAATCAATCAAATTACAAATTAGTATTTTACAAAAAAAAAATCGAAATCTGGCGATGTTATCTTTAACATAATTATTTAAATGATTTATAACTCACAGTTTTCCTTGGTACCTGGGCAATTTGATCCTTTCATCGACACACACTCTCAATTTAAAAAAATAATAAACAGGCCATTCTTACACTGAATTTACACTTCACTTTTGATTTGCAATATTGGCGGCACCTCGTAGACGAACTTTACCATCAATTGCTCCAATTTCGCTGTGATACAGGAATTCCTCCTCGTAGTCCTTTTAGGATTATTCGTCGAAACTTGTAACACTCAGAAATCTTTCTGAGTCACCAACTGCGTGAATATCGTCCAACTTTACTTTTTCAAAATGTCTCGTTTATTTAGGTTTCGACAACTTGCTGTCGTTTCTTATTACTGACTGCTATTTAAATTTACTTTTAAATATTTTAAATCGTCTTTCTAACACGACCCCACTCTGTCGTTTATGACCGCCGACTTTTTAATTCACCAACTCCCGACTTCTGCCTGCGTCTCCGCGCGCCATGTCTCTAACAATACCTTAGCCTGTTTTATTAAAGTCCATTCTTGTGTCTTTGTGTCTCTTTGCTGATAACAATTCCAGTTCAGTAGTTTATAATTATTAATATTAATTGCCCTTTAATTATTTCAATATATATTATTCCTGAACGACAGGATGTCGTAGATAACAGTTTATAATTACAATACAAGTGTTTGAAAATAACTTCCTTCATTCTGGTAGATTTAACGATATTAAAAATACTCGAAAACAATAATTAAATCGAATTAACTTAATTGGAATATATTACATTATATTAAACAGCATATTACACATTTATTAACATGAAATCATAACGTATAAGCAGAAAAGTAATTAAGAATTGTTTACTGGATCACAAAAAATTTTCCCGCGGGTCATAACTTATCTACCACTAGTGTATACTATGTTTATATACCGTGTACACATATCTGGCTGCTCGTGAAGTAATATTTAAATACAAACTTTGTTTATACATATTAAATTCAATGTAAACAATTTTTAATTTCTTATATAAATATTTTAACAACATTTTTTTCAGAATATAATTATAATAATTTACATATTGTACGGAGAACCAATACCTCTTTTATTCTCTTCATAGTCATTTCCTGCAATATTCCTTCTTCTCCGCAATCCTCAAATATTGCCAGCTGTATTAAACGTCCTTGCAATTTTAATCCGAATGCAAATTTTGAGTTATTTCGTTGTCTGTCTCTCAGGTACTGTATTATTGATATATCGATATTTTCTGGCAGAGTAAAGCTCTGCGAATATTAATTCCGTTGTATTTATGTAATGTAAGAAGCGGATACATATTTACTGATTACCTTGTCATCGTAAAAACAGTTTCTCTTTGAGTGTTTAATGGGTCTTTTTACTCTTAGGATGGCCTGATGCGTCGTTGCATTAAAGTACGGCGCCGTAACAGTCGTCTTCTTCAATGGGCTGTCCTCGCGACGACAGTCATGATGATAATGTTGGGCTCTGCAATAATCACCTTGAAGAATATGGAATGGCTGAGAGTCAGAGATACGCATCTATTTCCTGTAGTCCGTCGGCTGTCGTTTTCTTCTGTAAGTCTCGCCTTAATGTCGTAAGGTCATGAGATGTTTTCACTTTCCTTACTCTAATGTAAAACAAGGATACAGATCTAAAAAAAATTATAGTTCGGGATCTACGAGGACATAAATAGCCTATTGGTCTCACTTTTGCACTAAATATGAGAGGTAGGGCACTCTTGATACCCTTTCTAAGCACAATATATTGTTTCAAGCCTAGTTGCTTGTATCATTACAATGTGAAGATACGTTGCGGGAATCTATTATATTCAAAATACAGAATGGTCCTCATTCATTCATTGAAATGATTCTTTGAATAGTCACTTTTATGAACATATATATAGTATCGCAGAAGAACACCCCCCCCCCCCAATTAATTCAAGATTAATTTTTAATATTTGAGTAAAAACGCCCGTGTACCCAGAGCCGACCTGTGGCTTGCTGGAAATTACGGCCATAAAGTTTGGCGTTGGGGTGTCGAGGAGAAACCGTGCCTACAGACAAAAGTATGGGATTATGGGAGAAACCTGTCTGAGGAGTTATTGAGGTCAACCCTTCCAAAAGGCGGGAGTGTAAAATCGACGCAGATTGGCTTAAATCAAACACGTGAAGAGGTTTTCACCTTCTGGTGGGGAATGAAGAGAACCGAGCTGGAAGGTGGTCAAGCGAGGAAACTTGACAGTTCAAATCTACATCTTGGAGAGGACAGTTCCTATCTATAACCCGGATAACGAGGAAGTCTGGCAAGGGAGAAAGTGTAGGAGTAAAAATAGTTCTAAGGTACAACTTGGAGAAGTAAAAAAGGCCCAACCGACGGAAGAAGAATCTCGCTGGAGATGCTAAGAATTGTTACGCCGACGAATAAAGTGTAAAGGAGGAAGCTGCCAGAAATTCCTGTGAAGATTTACCAGTTAGCCTGGGGAAGTCGACTGCAAATGATGAACAGGTGTGTTTCTGTCTGCGACGTTAACAATCGAGATTTCTGCTGCACGTATATATCCTCACATACGACCCCATTTATTTTTGGTTTATTATGTTCAGTGTCTCATAAAATCGCCCTGAGATTTGACCATTTAACGTATCAGATATTTATTTCAATATTTAATGTAGTTAAAGTAAATTATCTAAAATTTTAACCCAAAAGTGAGTAAATTTTAATAACCTTCATGCAATTGAAAAGGACTGTTTTGAATTTGAGTAAAAATAAATTTAATTTAAAGCCAATCAAATTTTAATTTTTTTCATATAAAATAACCCCTTCCCCACAATTATATTAAAATACATTGTCACCGAAACTAAATTTCAAGAACGAACGAAGGGATTCGACATAAACCAAGTGACATGAAGGAAAAGAAGGACAAAGAATGATGTTCAAAATTCTTTATTATTTTTTTAAAAATGTGTGGTTGATTCTAGCTGTAGGAGGGAATTATCAGGTAGGTCGTAGAACAAGGATCCTGAAAAAGCTCACGAAGAAGCGAATAAAACTTTCATAATTAAGCCATGATATATTTTCTGATGGTTTGATACGAGATTTCTTTGCCTCATCCACTTTGCATATTTAGCAAATATATTTGGTTCCATAACAGTCACTAACGAATTTAGTTCATATTACTTCTGTGGTATTTCCATTCAAACTCTATACATTATTTCAAAATCACCTGGTTTGACTAGAGAAAGTTTATATACTTCAGCTCCAGGGAAATACAGTATATTCGATCAAACATTAGAGCAACAAATGTAAAAAATGATACTAAAATTTGAATAAAATATGACACATTGTTATTGTAATTAAATAATTATAACAAACAAACATTATCTGTGTTGTGATGAAAAATGTACCACTTATAAGCTTAAAAATATACAAGATTTTTATAAATTTATTTACTTGTATATTTATATTTATCAGACTATGATAACACAATAAATAAATATAATGGTCAAAAAGGATGAAAAGGATTAATTACTAAGGTAATGATTCAAAAGTAAGACCAAAACAATAATTATTTAATAATTAAATAATACGTTTTAAGATACAACTAAAAATTTTGATAAACATAAATTAATTTATAAGATAAATTATTTGGACTGTAATGCTTGCTATATTGGTCAAACTAAGTGAGCGTTAAAAAATTGTATTAAAGAACACAAAAATAAGTTTAAATGTAATGTTCAAAATTACTCAGTAGTGAGCAAGCACATTTATCTCACCACAATCATAACTTTTATTGGCATAATATTTAAATATTAGACGACCTAAATAAATATGGTCTCTAAAACTCATTGTTATTATCTCATTTCGGTTACCACAGGTATGTAATCAAGACCATTCTTTTTAAAATTTACTCAAAATTCTTTTTATATAATATTAAATAATTTTTGGATCATAACAATTGAAAAGTGTATAGTCCAATAAATTTGTAAGTTTGAATTTGTTTAATATAATTTAAAGAGATAAATTTTTTCAGCACATGAAAAATATATCCTTCGAATATTGTATCAGAAAATTTAAGATTTTTGAAGAAAATTTAGTTTATAATATTAATCAATAATTGAGGTTTAATGAAAACAAGGATACAGACCTAAAACTATTATAATCGTGTTTTAACTTTTTATAGTCGTCGACTACCACGTGGTCCCGGAAGGTGGATTGGCACGACTACAAACAAATTGAGAGAGATGCGAAACGAGACGGCCCGGGTGAGCAAGGAAAAGCTGCAATGGTTAAACCCGCGGATAAAGGAAAGGAAAAAGTACTATTCATGGCATATGGTTACAACGCCTTCCTCAGCGACATGATCTCTCTGGATCGATCGCTACCAGATATCAGGCACCAGGGGTGAGATTTGAAATTAATATTATTATGCTTTAAGACGATTCGTGCGCAATAACAATAATAAATCTTTATTGTCAAAAACAAGATATTTTTAAGCAAGCGTCAGAAAGACTATCTTAATGATAATAAACAATACTTAATTCAATAAACAATTCATAATTAAAATATCCAATCATTCAACATTATAGGCCTATACTTGTTTATTGTATAATAATTTTTATCAGTTCTTAATATTTTCGAGGAATGGACCTTTCTAATATTCAGAGGCAACCAGTTGTTCAGTTTCAACCTCAGTGTCTCAGGTGCACGGTTGGCCTTTGTTATTCTCAGCGTGTGGATGTGGAGATTATCCCGCTGCCGAGAGTCTTATGACGATGAAGATCA
Source organism: Zhengitettix transpicula (assembly GCA_037074705.1). Lineage (NCBI taxonomy): Eukaryota > Metazoa > Arthropoda > Insecta > Orthoptera > Tetrigidae > Zhengitettix > Zhengitettix transpicula. The sequence continues at coordinate 30,896,963 of CM073593.1, read as the reverse complement.
AGTTGCAGCAGCTTCTTGAGATCAGAGTTTGAAGAAACCATTGTAGGGAGGCTATAAGGTAAAGATCAGCAACAGTCAGGATATTCAATAGGAGAAAAAGTAACTTGCAGGAACCCCTGGAGATCAAATACCTGCCATATGACGTCCAGCTCTCTTTTGAGCTATGAACACTACCTGACTTCCGTTGGATCTTTCCTACAGTCTCACTCCATTTAGATGACTGTGAAAAAGGGCATAGTAGGCTGTCCTCAAATCTTCAAATGGTAAGGTGTCTCTCAGTCTTCGAAATAAAAATTTTATTCTGGTGAATTTCTTGATCATAGCTTAAATGTGAGGAAGTTAGATTTCGGTCCACTTGGATCCCTAACAATTTGGCAGTTGTAAACAGAATTGTTTTAACGTGAACAAAATTCGTTTCGTTTTTTTCTCAGTTTGAAATGAGTCCATTAGCTTGGAACCACAATTGGATGAAGTCCAGTGATTCATTTGCAGCTTCCCTGACTGTTTCTGCACGTGATTAATTTGTGATAATGGTTGCGTCATCGGCACGTGGCATGAAAGACACTTTACATCAGTTGCATATACATTTAATATAAATACCAATATCCCAGAGCCCTGTCGGACATCATTTATCACGGTCAACGGCGTCGAAACATCATTACCACATTTCACCAATTGTGTTCAGCCAGATAGGCACATTTCAAAGAGCCTGAAAATAGTTCAACAAATTCCTACATTGCATAGTTTTTCCAAAAGTTTTTTACGAGGTACTATATCATAGGCCTAACTCAGTTCTCTTACAAGTTGTATATCATAATATTCGACAGTAAAAAGTCTGAAGGTCAGGGGCCGAGAGTTGGAAGTCAGCGAGCTGGTATTAATAAGAGAAGTAATAAAATCGGCGCAAAATGCTGGTTTACGATGAACCTAATGATGTTTTCAAAATAGTGGGCAATAAAAGGAAAATAGTCGCACACATATATAGCATGCGTGAAATCCATACTTATCTGTAACGCACACAAGGAATCTGCAGAGGTACATACTGCAAGTTGTTAATGTAAAAAGAAACGGGTGCAGTAGAAAGTCAATTTAAGTGAAGTGGAGCGCGTAGAAACTGAACAATTTACTCTTTTCGAAAAATTAATTTCAAATACAAAATACGATAATAATATTGTAGTGAATAACATCAGTAAGTGGCCGCCCTTTGTCCGCGGGCCTGAGGGGGAATTAATTAAAAGTGCACGTGCGCCGGAGAGGCCCCAAGAAACTGAGGGTACGCGTTCCATTTTTTTGCATCGTTTGGGTGGGCGAAGTAAGGGTATATGCTCCGAACCCGGGAGACTGACCAGAGGACGTGACCAGAGGAAGTGAGAGAGGCGAGAGGGTGCAAAATTTGGCTAGCGGTAACGAACAAAAGTTTTGGAGTGTGGACATCCATCGCGTGGAGGCCGAAGAAGGAAATCGCGGGGTGCTACAAGACCAATGATCTGCTGTAAGTCGGCTGATGCTACGAGATAAAGTAAGGGTCACCATTAAGTGCCTTCAGACGTTAAAAATTTTTTTTACACAGTACGGAGCTAAGCTCGGTTTATGAATTTCCACCGAACCGCCTACATTACCTTGTAGAGAAGGAGGATTTCATTAACCAAGCAGGAACTAATTATTGTTAATTTTTTGCAGACTATATGTATATCTGCTGGCGTCCAAACAGTTTTTTTATGTATCTTTTATATTTTTTATGTAATAAAGTTTTTTATATATGGTAATAAAGTCTAATCATTACAGTATATTACCATAATTGTGATCCCAACGTGTGCGCATTAACTGATTGGTACATTTATACATTCCCAATTATACATTCCCAATTATGGGCAATAATAAAAGTAACTAAAAGAAATTATTACATAAGTGATATTCCCAACAGAACAGTGGTGGCTTGCGTATATGTTCTCGTGTGCTAAAACACACAAATATATGTATGAAGAATTAATTTCCATTAATTTTAAGAACACTGATTATAGTCCTGTTTTATCTGTGTGAATTTCTGCTTTGATTTAGGAGACTTTAAACTACCCGCTAATGCAGCCAGCTGGCTATCTCTGTGCTACCCACGGGTAAGCACAGGATCTCATTCGGGAATGAGAAATGCGCATGCGCATTGTTCCGTTTTTTCCCACCTGGCTCTATCCGTATAGCTCAACAGACTACCGATTTTCCGTGCTCTGGGCCAGTGAGCATCTACAACAGTTCCATTATTGTTCCTAAAATTAACTTTTTTAAAAAAAAAATGTACCAAGCAAAAATACTGTTATAAATGTGTGTTAACTTGGTGCTAAATGTTTCCTCTTTTAAAAATTGGAGACAGAATCAGAGCTGTAGCACTATCGCTGTTGTAGTATTATTATTTACCATAGTTTTCCTCGCAAAACTGTTGCTTCGAGTGATGTATCACATAAAAAACTCACCAATAATACAAATTGTTTCAGACTCCGGAAAAGGAAATACAGTTTCTATTATACTAATGGAGACTTCCCAATTCCATATAGTAACTTATATCAAACAATAATAAAAATATAACCATACACAACACGAGATTGTAGGAGTATTTGGAATAGAACTTACTTTGTCTATTTTTTGCAGAAATACATAGAATGATTAACTATTTTGCCGATGCATCGTAGTTAAACACACAAAAGCGAATACTGTGAAGCAAACTTTATTATGAAAGAGAAAGTATAGTGAAATTTTCAATTAATTAAATTTTTTCCTCTTTTGTTCGTCAGATGCAAGACCAAGCTGTACCCCGAGGTCCTGCCATCTGTAAGTGTGGTAATTCCCATCCATGACGAAAGTTGGTCCGTGTTGATGAGGAGCGTCACCAGCATCCTTAACAGGACTCCCCGCCGAATCCTCAAGGAAATCATCCTCGTAGATGATGACAGCACAAAAGGCAAATTTTCATAATACCTTTTTAATTCCCGATAGATGTCTCCTTAGTCAGTAGTATCTATCTGTTTATGATGATTGAATATACCACTGTGATCAAAAAGTAAGGTGAAATTGTCATTTAAAACTCCCGGGTGTTAGGAAGGCAGGTAATTTTTTTCCCTAGGTTGGTAGGACTGTCTATAATATTTTCCAAGAGTCTGTTTGTTAAAAGGTTAATTATCTCAGAGTTACACGTGTTTTTGTAACAACCAAAAGTGAATTTTTCGATTTTTACAATGGGTGATTTTGTTGAGCAAAGAACTTGCATCAAATTTTGTTTGCGGAACGAATATTCTTGTGCGGACACGTGGAAAATGTAGCGGAAAGCCTTCGGTGATCAAACTATGACACAAAAAAAGTTTATAAGTGGTACAACGAGTTCAAAGAGGGCCGAGAACGCGTTGAAGACGAACCGCGCTCTGGACGACCATCAACGTCTACCGACGAGGGCCACGTCCAAAAAATCAAAGATTTGGTGCTTGAAAATCGTCGATGGATAATTGGAGATCTCGCTGATAGTGTTGGAAAATCATTTGGCTCAGCCCAAACCATTTTGAAGAATGTTTTGTTTCTCAAACGCGTCAAGTCTAGATTGGTGCCAAAATCGCTCAATATTTTGGAAAAAAAAGCGTCGCGTAGATGTGTGTGAAACTTTGCTGTCTGACTATCAGGACCACTTGAAATGCATCATTACTGGAGACGAGACTTGGATTTACGCATACGACCCTGAAACCACCGACCAATCCAGCGAATATATTGTGCAAAAGGTGAAGCAAGACCGAAAAGACCACGGCAAAGTCATGTTGACAGTTTTATTTGATTATCGTGGTGTGGTGCACTATGAATTCCTTCCGCCGGGCCAAACTGTCAACAAAGAATATTATTTGAGCGTTATGCGTCGTTTGCGTGAAGCTATTCGTCTGAAACGGCCGGAATTATGGGCGAACAACTCTTGGTTCCTTCATCACGATAATGCACCATGTCATACTGCATTGGTTCATCGCGACTTTTTTGCCAAAAACTCGACTCATATCGTTCCACAAACCACCGTATTCGCCTGATTTGGCTCCGTGTGACTTCTGGCTATTCAGCTAACTCAAAAGGCCAATGCGGGGACGCTGTTTTGACACGATTGAGGAGATAAAAACCGAATCGAAGAGGGTCTTGAAGGCTATACCGGAAAAAGACTATTCCGAATGTTTCGAGGACTGGGAAAAGCGTTGGAAAAAGTGTGTTTTATCGGACGGGGATTACTTTGAAGGGGATGAAATTGATTTGGAAGAATAAATAAAGAATTTATATTTCATAAATAAATTCACCTTAGTTTTTGTTCACAGTGGTATTTACAAGACTCGAGGCTCCCGAATAACAGATGTTCCTTTAGAACACTATTGTGCGGTTTTACAATGCTTCTACTCACAGATTCTAAATCAATATTTTAAACGTCGTCAGGAACTAGGATGATCCACCTTCGTCCTCTCGGTAGACCGCTCGCCTTGGGCGACTTCTACGATTCGTCGTTTGGGTAGTCTTTATTGTTCCGGACTTAAACCGAAACTTCTGCTAACTCTGGCCGGCTATGTGCACAAAAACTGCTTTTTTACTTAGCAGGTTTTGTCGTTAATGCTCTTGTGAATGTTTACTTTGTCCTGATAAAAATGTTCAGTGACCAATCAACTCTTTGAATGCTAATTCTCAATATTTCTCTGAAAACTGTATTTCACAATGCCTTCCCGCGAGCGGCTCTATCGTCTCCAATTAAAAGTTGCTACTTCGACGACGTCTCCCCGCAGACTGAACTCTCGTTTTGCCTTTTAGCGCGTGCATACGCCATTTTGCGGGCCTTCCGACAAAGGAACAGTGCTTGGCTTTTCTATTGTTGTTACGTTCTGGACCGCCGCCACAAAGGATTTCTCTAACAATTTAGATTTTCAAATTCACAATTAATGTCTTAATTAATTGGCATTACAATATGCCAAAAAACTTATCTGTAAACGTTTTGAGATAATAAGTATCAAGTGTGGGGGAAAGGCCTTGTCGCTGTCTTTATGTCCCTTTAATTTGAATATAACGAATGTTTTAAAAATGGTAATAGCGTTACGCCAGCTTGTCTGCAAGGGATTGTTCCCCATGACCACAATATTCCCGTCCGTCTTCTTCCCTCGAATGACTTACTTTTTCTCCGACCTGCTTGGCCATTCCTCTTTTCCGAAGCGTTAGATTATTTTATGTTACAAAAGCTAGAAAATTATTTTCTCAGACAGCATCGCCAATTCATCCAAACTTGCTGTAATTAAATTCCACAAGAATAGTGAAATATGGAGACTAAAGGGGTCAAGCTCACTATTTATATTACTTTATCATCCAATAAAACATATTCATGTTAAAAGCTCAGTTTCCGTTCTTAGCGTGCCACAGATACTTCCTTGCGTCTTCAGGGCACTAGGGAGAAAAGTGTGGTAGAACATTATTCAGACGAATTAAAAATGAAACTGAAACAAAAAATACTCACACTCGTATGCGTTGCAGAGCATCTGAAAAGTCAGCTGGAGAATTACGTACACGAAAACATGCCCAAGGTGAAGGTAGTGAGGCTGCAACGACGGGAAGGTCTCATAGCAGCTCGTCTTGCTGGGGCCAAAGCGGCCACTGCGGAGGTCTTGGTCTTCTTCGACGCTCACATAGAAGTCAACCTCAACTGGCTGCCGCCTCTCTTAGGTAATACAAGCGTTTAACGAGATTTCTTCTTCTCTCTTTGACTTACACCATCATTACAATATACGAGGGTGAATCAAATATAAACGAGACTTTTGGACCTGCGCGCGCAATAGTGATGGAAGAACGTTCCGCTGTTATTGGCTGTGAGGTTGGTTTGTCAGGAGTGGGGGAATCACGTGACTCATCATCATAGACTCGCTCAGTGTCCATCGTTACGATGTCCGAGCAGGAGGTACCTCCCTCTATTGCCCAACGTATTGTTATCAAGTTTTTAGCTGCAGAAGGTGTAAAACCGGCCGAAATCTTGAGAAGATTGACTGCACAGTTCGGGGAAGAGACGCTGTCGCGAGCTAGAGTGTTTGCTTGGCATAAACAGTACGTGGAGGGCCGTGAACGTGTTGAAAATGAGAGCCATGATCGCAGACCCCGCACCAGCATTACAGCGGGCAACATCGACAGTGTTCGTCAACTTGTTGAAGGTGATAGGCGTCTAACAACTTCGGATATTGCAATTGAGGTTGGAATAAGTTATGGGAGCACTTACTCTATACTCTCAGAGGAGCTTGGGTATCGCAAGGTGTGTGCCAGGTGGGTTCCTCGCCTTCTCACAGTTGACCAGAAACTGAATCGTTTTCAAGTGTGTGAGCGTCTTCTTGCACGATTTCGGGAAGGAGACCCATTTCTTTCTGACATTGTCACCTGTGATGAAACGTGGGTGCATCACTACACCCCTGAGTCGAAACAAGCGAGTATGGAGTGGAGGAAGAAAGGAGAAACCGGACCAGTGATACCCAAGTCACGATTATCGGCTGGCAAGGTTTTGGCTACCGTTTTTTTTTACCAGCGTGGCCTGCTGCACCTTGATTTTTTGCATGAGCGCAGAACAATTAATGCGGCATACTACTGCCAAATTTTGACTGAGGTCAGACTTGCATATCGCCGCAAAAAACGAGACCTTCCGATGAGAAAAGTGATTCTCCTCCATGACAATGCTCGCCCCCATACAGCAGCCCCGACCGTACAAAAATTGGAGCAACTGGGTTGGGAGACACTGGAACACCCTCCATACAGTCCAGACCTATCTCCCTGCGACTTCCATGTCTTTGGTCCTCTCAAGGAAGCTTTGGGAGGGCAAAAATTGCACAGCGATAATGAGGTTGAAGCATATGTGCGCAATTGGCTACAAACACGACCTGACTCTTTTTACGTGGAAGGAATTAAAAAATTACCTATACGCTGGGAAAAATGTGTTTATAAATCAGGAGATTATGTAGAAAAATAAACTATGATTGTTTGTGCGTTTAAAATCAAAATAAATATTTAAGAAAATAAGTCTTGTTTATATTTGATTCACCCTCGTAGACTAAAGAAGTATTGTTTACAAAGTTGATTAAAGCATTTTAAAACGGTTTGCGTTTAAATAAACTCAATTAATAATCCATAATCATTTGCAGAACAAGCTAATTACGTACAAGAAAATTTGTATCTATATAATAGCATAACAACTGACTCACTGGAGAGGTCATTCAATTTCTATTCCATCAATATTTAAGTGATTATATTTCGGGCGAACATGTAACTCCTTTCGTAGACTATTGAAGCATATATGTATTACATATAACTCGTCACTTAAAGCGTAAATTTGGAAATGGTTTAGTAAACCTACATACTCTAGACGTGTTCTCAATTATTTTTCTGATCATCCTCCAAAACAAAAGAGAGCTATGGTATACAATCTTGTAGACTGAGCTACATTACTTTTTAACTCCATCCACCCAACATAAATATTGTCCGAAACATTTTAATCTCCAATGAGTACCCTTTAAATTTTATTATTAAACACATAAACATTGAACAAAATCCAATATTCTACTGTCATTCGACCCCAAACACTTGTAGCAAAAAATTTTTCCCGTACTCACTTATTACAAAATTTCTTCATCACAAATTCACCCAAATATCCATCATTTACAGATCTACTAATAGTCTTTTCCACTTGATTAAAAACCACGAGGACCCATTTGACACCTACAGGAAACATTGTGCTGTTTACAAAATCTCTTGCTCTAATTGTAATTCCTGCTACATAGGGCAAACAAAACGTTCCCTTAATACACGCATCAAGAAACATATATCTAATATCAAATTTTCCATTGATACACTATCTGTAATATCCAAACATATCATCAATTCTAAAGGTACATTTGATTGGCAAAATGCTAAGAGTTTAGACTTTGACACCAGGTATAATTCCAGACTCATTTCAAAGATGTTTCACATTAAATCAAGCATCACAGCTATTAATGTACAAACAGACACTATCAAATTTAATAATTGGTATGATCCCTTATTATTACGCTAAACCTTCTGCTTCCCCATTGTTGTTGCACCCTTATTGTACGCTAACCCTTCGGCCCTTCCATTATCGTTGCGTTTTCGTCGCTTTTGAGTTTTGTGAACTGACGAGTTGTGTCGCTCTAGACTCTTCTTCGCACCTGAGGAAAGGGACATGGACAAGGACACGTTGTGTGGTATTTATATTATCACTTATTTTTTATGTTTTTGGCTATATTTCTTATTATAAGGAATGATTATATAGCCGTTACGCCTCTAACCTGTATAGCTCTAATATATCTTTGAATTTAGGTGCTCATTAGCCTGCTGTTTATTCATTGACTCATATTTTTCTTAAAACTGAAGTTAACATTGGTGAAATTTAAATGACATGAATACAACAATTAGGGGCCTACTCCAAAATACATCGTTGCCTTACATGCAACCTTGATCATATAAACAACGCCAGTGATCTCGTGACCTGATTACCTTCTTAGTTAAGAAACTCCTTCACCTACACCTCTGTTTCTTTCTTATTTGAAACCTGTCCTCTCTTACCAGGAAACGCTCTCTGAAACCAGCTGATCACATATCTCTAGCGATACGTAATTTGTATAAAAATGAAACGTATTCCATTAGCGATGTACTTCGTCAAACTATGTCAGTAACAATACCATTTGTAATAGCAAATTTTCACATCCCTTATATTTAGGTACCTGAATGCTTCATCTATCTGAAGAGTATTGTTTCAGAGCCTATCGCGAAGAACTATACGACTTGTACGTGCCCTTTCATAGACGTCATCAAAGATGAAACCTTCCAGTACACTGCGCAAGACGAAGGCAGCAGAGGGAGCTTTGATTGGAAATTCTCATACAAGAGACTTCCTTTGCTTCCGGAAGATCGTAAGCGACCCACGGAGCCATTCAAGTAATCTAGTGATATTAATACGACTGTGTCGTTGCAATAAAAATTATAGTCTTAATTCGGTTAGGCGCCTATGAGAAATAGTGATCCTCCTACACCTGGTAATTTCGTTATAATTAAACCTTCCTGTAGATTTTGATGATCGGAAATTTGTAAAAATTTCGTTTTCTAAGTTTTATGTTACATTTTCATTGTGTGATTTAATTTTTCAAATTGTTACTGTACATTCAAATCATTTCGGAGATTGTATTCATTTGGTATTACAATGGTTACGATTCTATATTATACGAGTACAACGTAGACGTGCACATTCAGTTAGAGAAAGCCAAGATATCCATTTCTCTGAAGTTTGACTGCACCAATTCGATTTAAAGGTAGATCGTTCGTAAGCCTAAACATAGAGTTCAGGCATTAGCTGCGTTGTTACAAATGATGAAACTTGTAGTTTAAACACTATATCGATAGTAAAGATGAAGAGTAAAGTTGCTGTAGTTCTGTTCCAGGAGTCCAGTGATGGCTGGAGGTCTTTTCGCCATAAGCGCCAAGTTCTTCTGGGAGCTTGGAGGATATGATCCTGAACTGCGCATCTGGGGCGGAGAACAGTATGAACTCTCCTTCAAGGTGAGTCAGTATACTCCCCGTACATGCCTGAGGGCCCACGTCGTGTTTCATTTCTTATTATAATTTCTGCTGCAGATATGGCAGTGCGGAGGCAGCATAGTGGACACTCCTTGTTCCAGGGTGGGTCACATCTTCAGGAACTTTACGGCCTTCTTCAAAGGCCAGTATGTTGCGAGGGTAAGTCTTCACAACATCTAAAGGAAATATCTGACATCTGCCAAAGACACATCTTTACTGATTCATGGACCAAATTCTGAGAAAATTATCTAAAGTTCATGGATATATTTCGACCGATGTTTTCAGAGCTTCCAATGTATTGCTTAAAATTTCCAAGGTATTGCTTAAAATTTAGTTTTTTTGAATTAATCACTCTTAATTACTATTTTGCCAAACAACTTATTCTAATAATTATTCATACTTATAGAAATAAAAAAATTACCGAACCATTGGCAGTAAAAATATATTTATTCATACATGAAATGAATAAAGATATCAAAATTTTTAGAACAGTTTAAAATTAAACAATTTGATAGGTTTTCATGATTAATTGCTGATAATTAGTTATTAATTTAATAAAATTAATTATTAAATTATTAGGTAAACATAAACACCGTATTTAAATTGGTACTGCACAGGAGATAAAGCTATGAGAAACGCTGTAGGCTTAATTTCTGTGATTATAAATTAAATGAATGAGCAGTGTTACTTTATTCGTTCGATGTGAATTCAATCCATTACATTATCTCGAAGTCGGGATGGATGCCCAGGTGTTTGTCGCTTACCTTCACCAATGCAATACAGGGATTCAATTCAACTTCAAAAACACACCAAATATTCTTTAATTGCTGTACTTCCATCACTAAACTTCAGTACACTACCCTCGTTCCATTTCTATTTTTACTAATCTGTCTACCTTATGGTTTGCTAACCCCTATCACAAATTATAACTCTAACTGCTGTAATTCTTATATCTCTGAATAACGGAGTCTTATTAAACAAATATATCTCCATCTAACTCACTGACAGCCATCACTCTCTGCGTCTCACACTTCGGTTGAACCGATATATGGTTTCCACGACTTCGCTCCTCATCGCCACTCCTATACTAACTAGTATATATATAAAAAACTATGTTTCTGTTATCCGCCTACATGAGAATCCCAACAATAGCAGAAAAATAAACAGATTCCATGTCATTCTGTCAACATGAGAAATTTTTCTGCAAGATGTCGCCCATTTGAGACCACAGCTGTCTTAATTTCACCTACCACTAAATTGCACCAAAACAGAGTTTCGCGAACCTTACAGCCCTCACTAAAATTTATCGTCACTACAAATAATCTTATCGACTTCAAACATTAATGGAATCGCATCTTCCAACGGCCCATTCTCGTTTTGAAAAATTGAAACGTATTTTTGAATGGCGTCGAATATATATAGGCCTATTTAAAAGTCGTATTTAACAAAAGAGTAGTTAAATAAACTATCAAGACGCCGTTTCAGAGAATAGAAGGCCTGATAAACCATAAAAATTGAGTCTTCCTGGGTCTCGCCAAGCTTTTTAGCTTAGGCCGTTCCGACATGTATGTACTTCCTTTCTCTCCCTAATTATCCACCGTTTAGAGGAATAGTCTTCATTAATACTCCAAACGTTAATAGCTTTATTACTTTTGACCATAGCATTTTATGCCCATTTCCCACTTTTATTTCGAACTCCATTCGGAATCCTTTACAATTTCAGCTTCCAATCCTATCTGTCAAGACAAACTATAACCTGATTTAAAAAAATTCTAACTACTTCTATATAGTTGTCATTAAATATAATATTTACAAGTTATTCTTTTAATTATGAATTATATCTTTTTTCTTTTACTTTCGAGGTTTAATTTATCTCTTCCCGTTGCAGAACTACAAGCGTGTTGCTGAAGTTTGGATGGACGAGTACAAGGAGTATTTGTATAAAAGACTGCCGTTGATTCGCAACACCGACGCAGGCGACCTGACGGAACAGAAAATGCTAAGAGCAAGACTTCAGTGCAAGCCTTTCAGGTGGTTCATGAAGGAAGTGGCCTTCGACCAGCCAGAGAATTTTCCTGCTGAAGAACCCCCGATCCTTGCACAAGGACATGTACGATTTTCTGACACTAATCTGCTTGTTCCATTTGGCCAACATTCTCAGATTGAGAATGCATTCAACATCGTCACGAACGTTCAAAATATGCAAATTTTCGCAGTTTCCTCAGTTATATTAGATGCAATTTTTCATACGAATGTACAAAAGATTTTGTAGGTCCCAATGAAAGTTAGAAATGGTATTTTCGTTTAAACTGGAAGTAACTGAAAGAAATATGGAATTGTCCTACATTCTTGATAAATAAACAGACTGAAACAACTTTCTCAGAGCCCAAAGTTTATATACGCCAGTACTATCATACTATAAAATTGCATACAGAAAGCATGGGTTGGTAACTAATTCTTTAATAAAATGGAATAAACCAATAAATTTAAGTAATTATAATGTAACAGAGAATGTATATGTATTATTGACAATGTGATCAATGACTAAAAAACCACTAACAAAGTAATTTCCTCATCACACAAAAAAATTATGTCTACACATGTCTAAGGAGTACTAATTTTCCAGAGGGAGTGAAAATAAACCTACTCCCAGATGCATACATATGTTGCTCAATCATCAATATCACAATTTTAATCAATTGTTCACAGATAAGAAGCCACGCTTCCCCTAACCTTTGTGTGGACTCTGCTTCCATTGAACAATTGCAGTCATTTGGTCTTAAAGATTGTGTCAAGAATCAGCTGCTGAAACCAGGAACAGAGCAGGTAAGATATTTCGGAGTGTATAAATCATTGCTTTTTCCAGGAGGGCAGATGTCTTCTTCAGTGAAAATAAAATATAAACAAAAGCTACCAAGCTACACTACAATTTTTGTTGGTCCAGTTCAAAATGTAGGCAAGTGAATTTATTCTCATGTATCATTCACATCAAATCCAGTGTCTTTAGTCCAGAAATCTATTTATTTCCTAAATATTTTAATGTACACTGAAATACCACAGTAAGCCTAAGATAAATACAGTAACATGTAATCTATATTTGTGTTCGTAAACATTGAAACACCATGCCAGAAAGTTGAAAGGTATATGAAACTTACAGAAAGTGATTATAAATTGAAAATTATTTTGTATGCACTACATTATATGCCAAGTTAAAATTGTGTGACATAAGAAAATTATTTTCAAGGGTTAAAATGGTGTGGTATATGAAATGATTTACAAGGGTTGTTATATCCTTAACATATTGCTACCTAAATGCATATGATGCAATAGACCAAAGAAAATTGTGTACACTGAATATTCTAGAAGTGGATCATAAAATATGGCTTGGGATAATTAGTGTCTTGTGCATATAGCAGTGATAGATAATTCATGGAGCACTGTGACAGTTGTGCCAAGGTCTGCATCTATTGTTTGAACACATCTGCTTGCTCATATCTCTTCTTCATGGATATACTGGTTGTTAACATACAAAATGGTTATAAATTGTGTTTTCGGAAGATTTCAATTCCACTCTGTAGCCTTTCACTTCACTAATGTGTTGTGCTCAGCAATTAACATTTATTAAATTCTTATGTGACTCAGAATTAGTGTTGAGAGTGAAAGAAAAACTATTTCCTGTCTTTTGCAGAATTTTACATTAACATGGAAATATGAGATTCGCTCAAACAGCAGGTCATTCTGTTGGGATGTTCCTTCGATTGGCAACAAAGCAACCATTACACTTTATATGTGCCATAATCAAAAGGGCAACCAGTTCTGGAGATATTTACCTGTGAGTAAGGCTAAATATAATGCTAATCTTCTAAAAATTAAATTGCATATATGTGTGTGTATTCCAAATACAAATCTACACCCAAGGAGTAAATTCCACCAAATTTCCTACAAATGTTCCTTGTGACCAGAAAACAAATTCTGTGGGGGTAAGACATGTCTGCCACCCCCAGGGGCGAGGGTGGAATTTTTTAACATGTTAAATGGCCGATATTTGCATCGAATATATATTTTTCGGGGTCATAGAAATTGATAGTATTTTTACAGATTTTCTGTGTGTATAATTTCAACCACTTTCAGCAAAGGAGGGGAGCACCCTTAGGGTTGGGGTGGATGAGTGTTACATAAAAATAACACAAAAACAACAGAGATTTGAGTCAGATCCGGGATTATGGATATCGCCGAGTTTCATTATGACAACCCGGGCAACGAGCTAATCTAATAAATAAAACTGAATTTTTGTGTATGTAAATTGTAGTTGAACCCCAAAAAGTGTGTGTGAACAAGGATGAACCAAAGTTCAGCATACAATCTTAAATGCACGGAGCTATTTCTACCAAGCTGTGCACATGTTACTTACAAAGGACGAACAAAAACACCAATATTTCTTTCTCTGTAATAAATTACAATGGATAATGTAGTTCTAGTTAATTCAAAGATGATTTTATTATTATGGAAATACTTGCAATATGTTAAACATATAATTGAAACTGTGTTTCAGGAAACAAGTTGGCTTGTTCAAGGGATTGCTCGTCAGCAGCGTTGTCTTGATATTGAACACCGAACCAAAAACCTTTATGTTGATCAATGTAATAAATTTTCGGAGACACAAAAGTGGAACTTTGACTATGTGAACTTGACAGCTCTAGAAAAATGGAATAAAATATGAACATGTATACTTCCATCATGTGCTGTGTGTTAACACGTCAAATTACAGATTTTTCACTAAGTAGAAGTATTTAAAAAAATATTTTTCAGAATCTTTTTTAAAATTTTGAGTTGGTCAATGGGAAGTGTGGCAGAAGACACAAGTTCATCCAATTAAACACTGGAATACATCATACATAACCGCTCCACTTTAATTGCAACCTACTTCTGTTCCCTCTGCACTAATATTGCAGATTATAATATTCTGAGCATATTTTTATCACATTTTTTTAAAAAATATCCTAATAATGCAACATAGAAAATTAAGACTTCTTTGAGCATGCAATCAAGATCTTCTCTCCTGACGAAGAAAATTTGTAATTTATTCATTCCTCATCCTGAGTGGACCAAATGTTGATTTTAGATGTCAACTTTCCCAACTAAATGTATTTAAATTGACCTTGTCACAATTTACTTGTGTTGTGTGTATATATATATACAGTGTTGAAGCAGATATTTATAAGAATTTTTGTGAATGTAAGCATTAACAATCAAAATTTCATTTCTGTTCACAAGCATATGTAATATTTTATTGATGCTTAGTTTTTAGTTGATATTCCACTAAAAGAATGTAGACTTTCTCGGTGTAGAGAATGAATAAAGTCTTCTCATGCTTCTAACAGAGTAAACAATTGTCATCATTAGAAGCCCAAGAAGACTTTATTCACTGTACTTAAAGTTTCTGTGACATCATTTTTAAACAGTTAAATGTTTTTGTCTATTAAACAGCACACAATAATTTTAAGACAAAACTGTTGAAACCATATAATCTAAAATATGTGGATTCTGTGGGAGAAATTAGGAATGGGGGAACAATTAATAATAAGCCAGGAAATAAACTTAAGGTGTGTGTGTTATGGTAAACTATGTAAAACTGATTAAATTAAGAATTTTCAATTAAATTTGTTATTGTTTTATTAACAAGGACTGAAGACACAGGTAGAGGTTTAACTGTACAATTCAATTCAAATTGATATTTACAAAACATTATCAAAATAAAGTTGAAAAAAAAAGAGCATGAAATTTGAAAACTTAAATGTCTCATATCAAAACTGCAAAAACAAATAATTTCATTTTTAAGAGAAAAATCTGCAGCACTTTCCCAAGAATATTAAAAGAAAATTGAGGGAAGTCACTAGGCACAAGCTTATTGCTAACCAAGGGAATTTAATACTGCAGACTGCAAACTTTTAACACGTTTAAGTTACAAGTCACATACTAAATTTTTATTTATATAAAATAATTCAATAGAAATTTATATAACTTTCCTAAAAAAATAAATGAGGAGTTATGGTTGAACTTTGAAGAAGTCACATTATTATATGAAAATGAAAATATTTGGATATCTGGAAAATTATGAGCACAATGCAACTTGTATACTTTTGTTGATCTACTTCACACGCATTTTCAAAGGCGTTATGGAAAGTATCCATATTGTACATAAAATATTTTGCCTAGCCATATATGTATGAGTGTATATATGTATATAAAATAAATTATTGGAAAGATCAAAAGAGAAACAAGTGGTGTACCTGAAACAAAATTTTGGAACTTTTTATCTGGAAGAAATCTTCCATAATATACTGCTGAACTGGGCAAATACTGAAGGATGAAGATTATTTCCAAATAAAGTTTCCAATTTTCATGGTTTGGTAGGCCATGTTCATTCTTCTTACTCTCCTAATGCAATACATTTAACTCGTAAGTATTAACAATGTAAGTTCACTTATATAATATTCATGTTTCTGTATAAATACACTCATACTTACACTCTAAGCAAATTCTTTTTCTCATACTCTTAAAAAATTAAAGCCATTTAAATCTAACATCTAATGATCAACATTGGGAAGGAAACAATCCAAACAACAAAAATAAACTATATGGAAAATAAGAATTAAGCAAGTTTTAAATAGACTGTTTAACGGGTAGAAACAGGAGGTAATTATGTACATGGTACGAGCACAGCCAGTAGTTCAGGGCATGATAAATTCATTTTAAACAAAAGAAATAAATAATGTCAATATGTAAGAAATTTCTGCTTGGGCATGTTGGTATCCAATTTATAATTGTCAGTCTTCTGGCAGCTATACGTGGTCAATTTGTCCATGTTGAACCACTGAACACGAATACTCGCTACCTATTTATTTGTGGGTTTCTTTCTTTTTCTTACCTTTTAAGCAACTGTACAGTATTAAAAAGTGTATAATATCAATTATTGACATACATGCTTTAAATAAGCATTATCACAAAAATATGGGCTTTCAATATCCACACAAAAAATCAGAGCTAATTTCAAAGTGTGGAAACTAAAAATATTCAGGTATAAAGCTCTTTTGAATGCCAGTGTAACATTCAGGCTTTTTACAGCCACAGTTTCGAGACCCGATAAAATTGGGAAGGTGGTCAACCTTCACAGCATACCAAAACCCTTGGAGTAGTTTATTGCTTTCATCAGTCTGTCATTTAACTTTTCTTTTGTCTCATATTCAGGGAGTAGGAGAACATTGAAACACGTGTGAGCTGTTGGAAGTCTGTGAATAGTGAGAAATGAATTAATGAAAGTATTCTTAAAGTTTTATATAATAATTCAATAATTCAATTTGCTCAATACCTGTCAGAATCTGGTCCATTTCTTGCTATGATCAGCTTAAGTCTACTTAAACCACCAACAGGTACCCTGTCACTGCCTGTAGTGAACTGTAAAAGCTTCTGTTTACAGTCCAAAGGCATATTGTGCACAATCTCCCAGAAGTGGCGTATTACTGGACTAGTAGTCGTATATCCACCATCATACTCTGTCGCTTCCTCCAGTTCATTGAAGTCAAAATTCTGGAATAAAAACAAATTATTATAGCCCAAAAGTAAGATAAGATAAACAAGACAAGTTTTTTAAACCTACCTTACTGCCACACACAAGCTGTTCAACTTCCTCTGGTCTGAACAGTAAGTTTAGTGGCGATTCATCAGTCACCATCTGAAAACCTCTGCAAAAGGCTCGAAACTGTTTGTCAACCGATGTATTCAGTAAAAAGTCTGCATACAAGTCAACAAACTCCTAAATAAATAAAAAATTAAACTGATTATATTAAATTTTAACAAAATATAGCAACTATAAATTTTTGTACAAATGTATACAAACTCTGTACCTTTTTATTTGTTTGTTTAACTAATATCTGCTCACCACCCTCTTTCAACTCATGGAAGAATGTTGATCCAAATACATCCTGATAACAAATACGAAATGTTTGTACAAATACCTCTTCCATGTCATCACCTTCATAATCGAGCATAGCTTTCAAGCTGTTGAATAATGTCTGAAAATGAACAAATGAATCCATGCATTTACTTATACATGTAATGGTTCAAAGTGAAATGTGTGATGAGAGTGTTTTAAGGGTTTTGTTTAATGATAAAACAATATAGAAATAATAATAATACAACTACACTTATAAAAATAAGGTTACTTATGTTAACATTGAGCATATCTGATAGAAATTCACAAAATTTAACATAATGAATGATGTACAAAGTCTTCTCATGCAATCATCCAGGTTGAATCATCGATTTTCCACAACATTTCAGCAACTGACACCATTGCCATCTTTAGGTGAAGTGTCTGTTATAAGCTGTCCTGATCTGGTCGGGTGAGTTGGTCGATTTCTGATTGGCTGCCAACCCTCAGCCGCAATTGGTAGTGGGGGACTGGGCTACATCAGCTCCCTATAGGGACGGGTGCCATGGTGTCCTGGATAAGTCCCATGTTCATCTGAAGATGGCAAACATTACCGAAACATTGTGGAAAATCAATGATTCAATCTGGTTGACTGCCTGAGAAGACTTTGTACTTCAATCACACTGGGAGAACCTCCGATCAAAATGAATTATGTTAAAATTGTTCCATTTGTAAATACACAATAATAAATGCAGCATATCAATGAAACAAAGGAATTTCAAAAGATACATTCAACTAAAACTTTTATGTTTCTTCATCTATTAGCTCACTTATACATCCATTCCATCCAGGAATTAAAACTACTGAAGGATGTTAAGTTGGAAATTTTCTACTAATATTCTTTGAGGCATTTGATAGGGGGTAAGTATGAACAATGAAAATTATTGGCACTATTCCAAGCTTATAATTTAAAATATCTTGGAACTGATAAATATAATGACTCACAGAATGAACAGTTATTACATTTTTCTCACCTTATTCCAGTCTTCCAAATCATAAAAAGTTCCTTTTTTGCCCATAAGTTTCCTGTACACAACCATTGGAAAGTGAACATCTAAGATTATATTGTTGTAAATTGCCAAGCCAAGAACTATACCAATCAAAGTAAATTGAGCATTGCTCTCAAATGAAGTTGGATTGAACCAAACAGTTTGTGTGTCTTGTTGAAATGTAAACATTCCTGTAACATAATAAATAACATCAAGATTGTTTTAACTTTTCTGTACACTGTTGAAAGGTTAAGAAGCTAAAGGTGAACACCACAACAATTTTAAAATATTAACAACTTTTGTTAGATATCATCTTTGTTAACTGAAAATAAATATCAAGCCAAGACATTGTATATTCACAAAATTATGTATAATGATTTGAATACCAAAGTATAGAATTGAGTTTAAAAAAAGGTAGATAATACTAACTCACTGAGGATGAAAAAGAATGGCAGTTCAATGGAAATAAATGATTATTTTGAAACAATATAATAGAATGAAATAATACCCTGAAAGTAATATGCAGTATTACAGACATATTTAAAAAGCTTGACAATGGGAATGAAATTTTGAGTTAATAAGCTTACATAACAATAAAACAAAATGTATTATAAGGGTATTGAGTTCCCAGTGTGAAATAACCATTTATGGGGATGAGAATTGAAAATTATCTGACAATCTTGAAATATAAATGGTCAGATAAATTAGAAAAATAAAGTTTAATGAAAAATTACAACTTCATTGTATATAAATAACATAAATTTGTCCTAATTAGGATCTATCAGGTAATGACAAAAAATAATAAGAACTTTAAAACTAAATGTTAAATTATCTACATTGTGATCGTACATCCAATTAAATATTACATATTAATTATATGTAATTAAGATAACACTCCAACATTCATAAACAAAAATAATTAGAATTTAAACTTGATGTGCATTCTTAGAACTGTATACCAAATATAATGAACTGTAAAAGCAAAAAATTGTATGAAGATTTCTAGTTGATACTAATGAAACCAAACTAACTACTTGCCATAATCTGGATTAAATATTTCTTCTACAATCAATTGGAAAAACTCTTTTGACACTCCACCCTCATCAATTCCTTGTTCACCTTCAAACTCAACAACAAGTTGTTTTTTTAAATCCTTAGGGTTCTCCATTGAAATGAGTTCAAGCTGAAATCATTATTTTGTAATTATTAAAGTAAATAAAATGTAATAAAAATATTCACAAAGTTACTTCATTATTCTTTGACAAAGCAGTACAAGAAATACGTCATACATCTCACCTCAACAAGTGCATCCTCAATAATGTTTTCCCGCTTAACTTTCAGTCGCAGATAAGGGTTAGCTGCCTGACCTATGAAAGTATGATAGTAGCTTATTCTTCTCTCACTATACATTCTAATTCTATTATCATAGTAGAGTCCTAATGTCTTTGTTGCTGGTGTCAAAATGAATGAATAGTTCATAAAACTAAATTTCCTAGCTTTCTCAGCCACTTCACTTTTAAAGTATGCAAAATCTTTGTCCATTTCTATTGCATCACTCAGTGGTTCATTGTAAAACTCTGAGAAAGGTATATATGGTTTTCGAGAGTCCAAAACATTCACACCCAACTCAACCCCCAAGGGATCCTCTTGATGAGATGGTCGAGTGTTCTTTGGGGCAGATATTTCTCCCAGCAGTAAGTCATCTGATCCTGTTGCAGAATTTGTTGTATTGTCATCCTGGCGTAGCTCAGGTGAGTCCAGCTCCCCAGCTAAGATATTAGCATAATAGACAATCTGTAAAAAGTCATACCAAATGTTGAATAAAAATTTAGCATTAAAGACACATACAATAATAACATTTTAAAAATATACAAGTGTAATTATTTACATTTTAAAATCATTAGTTATATACAAAATTCAATTCCAAATAACTAATATATATATAATAAACCATCCCAAAGACCCATGTAAGTTTTATTATCTACATAGTGACAATAAAAGTTATAATTCCATTGTTCAGATTTATATTAATGAAATCTATGAAGAATGTTTGCAGAGTACTATTGTTTATTAGTGTTTGATCAAATTGAGAAAACAAATAATTTCCTTGACAATTTAGAGGATGATAACTCAAGAACAAATGAGACAATTTTAAGACCCATAAATATTGAAGGCTTTCCTGGTGAATAGAATAAAGAAAAGATTCTCAGGTTTTCATCCAGATCACCTCTGTAGACAGAAACAAATCAATGGCTAGCACTGACATCTTCCAAGCTGAAGACTTCAGAAGAAGATGGCAGCTATAACAGTAAAAACATCTACAGAGATGCCCTGGATTGTAACCTTAATTAAAATAATGTTTAGAAATTTTTAATTCTGCAAAAAGAATATGACTGTCCAATACAAGGTAAATACAAATTGCTGACTGGAACTCAGACAGGTGGATCTCACTGAATAAATTGATTAATTATCAATATTCATATTACATGAAAAAATAACTTAAGTAGAACAAAAGGACATTTGAATGACAACTTTAGATTATATAATATATTGGTGTACTTGAATGGAATTATGAGAATAAAAATAGGAAAATGAACCAAAATAAGTCCTTTTATTACAGCCTCCTCTGATTGAAATAAAACAAGAACCAGTTGATTATATGTAGGATCTTAATACATGGGTTACATATTGAGAGGCCTTATACTTTCTATCAACATTGATTTAAAAAAGTAATTATACAAACAACAAATTTGTATGAAAGGAAAATATGTCTGTAAAATTCTGATTAAGGCAGTTATGATATGAAACATACTTGGAAAAACTTGATCCAGTGTCACAAGATGCACGTTGAGGCTGGCTACATCAATCTCATAAATTTTGATTAATCTTTGATGTGGTGTTTAAGCTAGTTGGATTGTAATTAACAACATTTTCCCCTACTAATTAATGCTTTGTAAATTTACTTATTTGTTACAGGACTTTGTTTTACCCCCGTTATTGGTAAATGAGAACAATTAGAGCCTTATTAATGAGGCTATGACAGAAGAATTTAGTAAATTAAATTAAAACTCTAAAAACAAACACAAGACATTCATTTAAAGTTTCAATCACCCGAATTTAGGTAAACATTAACTCATCCAGAGCATAAAATAGTAAGACATCAATAATACCTTCATCAGCCTGGTTGGTGCAGTGACAAATTCATCATCCTGCACACAGTAGTCACTGTTAAGAATTCCCAAGATAACCTTCAGTGTTATGAGCTGCTGCAAAGCCTCAAGAATTGACTTGAGCCGGGTTTTACTATGTCTTGCCCAAATCCTGGCCAGCCAGGCTTGGCTTGAAACAGTGAGATGTGAAGCTGCTCTGCATATATGTGGCAGGGCCATCTCCAGAAATTCTGAAATTCCTAGAGCAGGAATTTCCAAAACTATAACTAATACATTGAGAATATCTTGTATAGGATGTAAATCTCCAAAAAGAAAATCTAGTTCTATGTTGTTTGACAATGTAATTAATGCATGAACAAGGGCACTCTCAAACTCATTATTTGGCACTTCAAAAAGTGCTTTGTATGCCCTTCTGAGGGAGCACAAATCAATTGTTATGTCATCATGAGGAGCATTATCTAAACTGGTTTCCTCCTGTTCTTCAGATTGTTTACTGTCTTCATCTTTGTCCATGTCCCCTTCCATTGTTCTGACATCTTCCTTCTTAAGATTCTTCAAATCCTTTGGTGCTTTCTCCAACATGGCATCTACTGGTGAATGTTGCTTTTTGAAACTAATGCTTAAAGAACCAACACTAGAAAATATTTCACCTAATGTCCGTCTGAGCAACAAATAAGAATTCTCTTGCTTACAAGTCTCTAAGATATTTAATAATTTCTCTTCTGTAAGATATGGCACTGGTTTGCTGATCCCTAACAAACAACAAAAAATTTAATATTTACTGAAAACATTACACATTTTCAAGTAATGAAAAATTTTAAAATTAATAAAATATACTTATATCTTTATATTTTGACAAAATCTGCTTTAAATTGAATAATAATATTTCAAAATTATATTACATTTACAATTAGATTACCTAACATGAGGGATAATGTTCAATTTACATAAATTTTCTCAGTACATTTAATAGTATATAATACAATGCTTAAATTAGTGAAGTGCGGTGTCACCATAAGGAACTGAAGATTGTTGTTCAAATTTTCAGAGGATCTCAGCCTACTTCTTCAGGAAGGAGTGTTACTCCATTCTGTGGACTGGCCGGCTGCAACACTCCTTCCTGAAGAAGGAGCTGAGAGTCTCCAAAAATTTGAAGAACAACCTTCAGTTCCTTATGGCGACACCACACTTCACTTTCAGGTAGCCATAACCCATATCTCTTTCCTTTCCATACCAATATTGCAATTATTTTTAACATCATATCCTTACATATATCTTATATATAGATATATGGGCTGCTTTATCATTTCCGCCCGTGTGCTCAGCCATACAACTGGGCAACTGATATTTTTTTTAAATGATCAAAAATGAAAATTATTGTTTTAAACTTATATTTATTATTTGGCAGAATTCTTAGACTCCATTTACTCTCTCAGTTGTTTAATTTTTTATTTATCCAGCACTTTAAATTATATTAAATCATACCAATTACAATTTACAATCTGCTCTCTCCCTTTTTTAAAACAAAATTCCATTGTGTGGGAACCTGCCTTACTCTTCTTTTACCCTAATACTATAAACACCTTAATAAATTACCATATTTTATATATATAAGCAACAGGCAATGTGTTGTGAAAACATATTTTAATATACATGTATGTTTTAGAATGAATATGGTCATTTAAGGCCGAAAACTAGCTGAAAAAATAAACCAGCGACTGTCAAGATTAACTGAACACTTAAGATTGACAGCAGGGGTCAAACAACTGAATATGATTCATCAAATTGTGTTACAAATACTTTTAGGTTAGTGTCATTTAATTCGTCATTTATATAAGTGCTTCTCATATTTATGAAATATATTGTCAGCAGTTTTGACGGATACTTAAAAATAATTGAACAACACCGGGCTCAAAAGTTTTTATTGATTGCAAATCCAAGATCAATGTATATTTACAAAAAATGAGAATATCAATAATATTAAAGCTGAACCAGAATATTAAAAACAAAATTCCAGACAATGTGAATGTCGTGAAAATATTCAATACATTTCATTGTATAATTTTGAATAAGATATTATTACATCTGTGAAAAATAATAAAAATAACTTACCAATTTCACATCCTTGGTTAAGTGTTCCTAATTTCTGAAAAGTTGATGTTCTGGTTTCTTGAGAAATGACATCTTTTGAAAGTTTACTATCAGAACTATCATCACTAGCCATCCGTTCATATTCATTTTTTGTACTTAAGGTGGATTGTGTTCTTGCCACTTTGGTTGGTTGTGCATCACAAAGTCTAGCCTCTTGAGAAAATAGTTGGATAGCTTGAGCAGCAGCTTGGTTTGCAGACAAGGCTTTGACCTGTGAGAGTAATCATATTACAAACTGACAAAATTTCCATAAGGAACAGCGGATTGACTAATATGATAACTTACTTTTCCACTCGATGCACAAAATTCATTATCACAGTTAGAGTTACCACAACCATCTGTTAATTGATAAAAATAACGCTCGATCAACTTTTTTGCAGCTGCCCGTTTCATACTGTCGTTCTCTGATGTGTTAGCAGACGATTTACCCTGTGACGATAAAGCCGTTGAAGTTGTACTGCAAATGTAAGCATAAGTTAACTAATAATTCTATGCATCTTTCAAAATTTCTGTTCTGAACAAAACTACGTGTAGTTAATGTGTGCAGCATTACCATTCTTACCTTTTGGCTTCACCGTCCCCTATTCCTGGCTTTTTGTTTTGTGAGCTCATAGAATATATATATACTTGATCAGTATATAAATAATTTAATTAATTTACCTCTAACCTAAAGAAAACCGTTTCTGTATCAAAATAGTGAAAAACTATTATCTGCGTACTTGTACTCATCAGAACAACAAACAACTAGCACATTTACAGGGCTGCAAATGTGATTGATCGATAAGTTTTCTTAGTCAGCGCTACGAAAATCACAGATACTACACATACACATGCATTGGCTGCCCTGCGGAAACAAGGGTCGCCAACAGCTAAGTACTACCAACAATACATCACCAAACATAAATATAATAATAATACTTTATTGCTCAAGGCCTGAAAATCCGGATGGGGCATCGTCAATGCAAAGAAAGTGTTATAGAAGGTGTGCAATTTTATGTTTATTAATAAGAAATATAGCCAAATACAGACAGTTATAATATAAATAAACCACAACGTTTCGGAGATCCTTGTTCCTTCCTTCAGGTGCTAAGTTGTACTCGTCGGATGACAAAACTCAAAAACAAAAAATTAATCATCTATAGTCATTCCAAAAATTCATTAAAATAAGAATAAGGCCAACTATGAAGCCATTTCTGTATTTAATTTTTTAAAGTCTCTAGTAAAAGGTATCTTATATCATCAGGAAGTTTGTTTAGGACCTACGTTGAAATCTGTTCAATTTTGAACTAACTTGAATAATAGTGAACATGCTTCGTGTAATTTAGAAACAATATTAGGTTTGAAAAGTTGAAATAAATCAAATTTTCATATAACTTGATTGATTACATACCGTTTTTAAATTGGAAAATGAATTAGAACACAGTTTCTTAAAATTAATATATATAGCTATTGCGAAATAGCCTGAAATTGAGAGTGAATGTGTTTGAGATTCGTTAAATGATAGAATATAGTAAATTGACAACATACGGGTGAAATAGAAATTTAACCATATGAATCGAAATTCTTTTAAAAGTAACTGAAATAAATACAATGAATTAAGAATATTAATTCCATTGAAGTGGTCCGTTACGCCGTGCAACTATGCGTCTGTATGCTTGTGGAAGAAAAAATAATGTTAAAAATGGTGGCAAACAGCTGTATTAAGGGAAATATCTAGAAGCAATATGGCCGAGTGGAAAAATATCAGAGACAGAAGATTCTTACAACAATGTATCGATTAAAACATTGTCATCAGCAATGAACGTGAAGCTGAATAAAAATTAGGAACTGATTCACTTCATAAAAATTACCCAGTTATCAACAATAGACGCGATTGAGTGGATAAAATAATTAGTAAAGATTGTAAAAGGTAAAAGGAATTTTTACCAAGATCATAATCGAATTCCATGAAACGTGGCTGAAAGTATAAATAACTAACAGACAATTGCATGTGTTGTAAAAGTACTGAATAAGTTTCGAATGGATTAGTTCGCTAATGCTATCATCATGCGTTTTTAGTCAACTTCAGCAATAATAGCTGCCTGAATAGTGGTTAGATAAATGTTACAGCACACTACGGGACTGACTTCAGCTTATAACGTATCGGTGAAGTAAACGGAGCTGTAATAAACGATCAGAAAAATATTCATAAAATCGTAAAATCATTTAGTTCCGATTATTAAAAGTGAATTACTGAGATGGTTCATAAAGTGGTTTATTCAGGTTGGAGGTTTCAGTGTATGTAAATATGAAACTGTTTATGTAACCCGTAGGCTAAGTATTTTTAAGTCTGAATATGCTTTAAGGATATAATATATTTGAGAATAAACATAAATGGAGTGCTGTTTTAGCAATACCAAATCAGAAGTGAGTAATAAATATTATATTACATACTTTAAGGTTTCTATACATAAGTTCCTAAGTAGTATACTATAAAATAAATATTAGGTCTGCAATTATCTATTATTTCCCCATTACTCCGGTTTTATACTATAATTCTACTTATTTTATTTTAAATTATATTAATATGATATTGGCCGTTTCTTGAAATAAAGATTGCTTAGAATTCTATCGTCAATGTATGACGTCATAAGTTCACTTCTAAAACATTACTTATCGTGAGGGATGTACAACAAAACATATAAAGCTGTTATTACTATTTACAGTTTCTTACGTTCAGTTTATAAAATAATGTTTTCCATCTCTGTGTGTACACTTACGCATAAAATGTAAAAATCTGTCACGTAACTTAGTTTCAATTATTGAAAAATAAAAGGCAACAAGAAAATATGATATTATAAAATTCAGACGCATTCTATCGAGAATTTCGTTTTTTAAAATACAGACAGAATAGCCTAATTTAATTTCGATACATACCTAACAGTTTACTTCCCAGAATCGTACTAATATCCATGAGTTTGTTCTGAGCATACGCAAGTTTATGACCTCAATAGGAAATAACTGAAATCCTAATATATGAGTCAGTGATGCTAAGATTTTGTTTGGAAACAAGGAAAGGTAATATCGATTTCCGGTTGCTATATCTTCGTTCATAATTATCTTTGCTTGTCTTAAAATTTAAAGAAAATAGACGTAAGTATAAATGTCTTTAAAGTGTTATATTAAAATTTTCAAGTTTGGAAGCTTTTGCTTCCTTTTAATCCATGATTTGTATGATTTCGTATCCATTAGGGCCTAAATACTTTAGGCAATTGAACACTCAACCAATAATGATGGCAGCGTATTCCGAATTTAGCATAAGTCGGAACAATCTTATCTGAAGTTGCTTGTTAACCTGTTTGAAATAGGACGTAATTAATTTGTCGTGGACATAGGAGTCCAAGTTGGCAGAAGGAAGATGATATTTGGCAGCCTTGCTCCCGTTTCTACGGTGCAACGTTACCACGGCCAGAGGCTGATAAATTTACCTCACCTACGCAGAACTGTGACGTACAACCTACGGAAAAGTGTGCCAAAATTGGGGAAGAAAGCCTGTTGTAAAGAAGACGGATGAAGGTCTTCCGTTGTGACGTATTTCAGACAGTAAACAACAACAATACGTCGAGGTTAAGAAGATGATCCTTGATTGCTCGATGTAGTAAATGAACTGTAGACGACTTTTAAGATCGAATTATTATTTTTCATTTTATAAATTAATGGCGGTATGTTTAATTAAGATATAACATTAATCCACTGTTAAATTGACTGATTTATAGTCGAATTATGAAAGGGATATAGTCCATAGAATAAGAAAACTATTAGCCAGAGAGACTTTAGACTGTCATAGCTGACAGATGACTGAGTTATTGGCCAACGGTTCGAACAGTAAAAAATTTCTGTTAGCCTTCATAGTGGAGGAAACGTGTATCGTGTTGTCATGTATTAATTTAACTATTTGTTCGGAATTTTACATATCAGAGTAAATCATACGACAATAAATGTTAAGGATAAGGCCAATAAGTTGAACAATATTTGTTACTTTATTATTATAACAATAATAATGATGAAAATATGTCTCACATTTATAATAATACAAATAAATATACCAACGTCATTAAGTTTATTAACAAAAATTTTTATTTACGACTTTTCGTCCTATTTCAAAACCTCTTCAGTTAGGACAGTTTTTAATCATCTATATATATAAAAATGAATTTCTGTTCGTTAGTCTCACTAAAACTCGAGAACGGCTGAACGGATTTATCTTATCTTAGTCTTGAAATGTTCGTGGAGGTCTAGGGAAGGTTTAAAAGGCGAGAAGAAATCGAATAATTTCCGGGAAAACCCTAAACACAGCCCTTTTCTATTTCCCATACAAACGTTTTCTAAATAAAATACAAATCTACACCAGTCGAGCAATTTTCACCAAATTTCGTACACGTGTTCTTTGCGACCAGGAAACAAACACTGTCGGGGTGAGACGCGTCTTCCACCCCCAGAAGCGGGGGTGGAAATATTTAAACGTACTAAAACAGCCGATATTTGAGTCGGATAAATATTTTTAGGGGTCAAAGATATTGATAGTGTTTCTACCAATGTTATCTCAATACAATTTTCATCCCCTACGCCCTGTGAAAAGGACACCCTTCGGGTTTTGGGTGGAGATGCTTTACAGTACGAATACAACCGAGATTGGAGTCAAATCAAAGGTTATGGAAGTCACTGTGTTTAGTTACGACATTCAAATTGGCATTTACCCCTCAGATGCAGGGGTACCGGGGTGCAAATTTTGGAACATGCAAACACGGCAGATATTTGCGTTGAAGAAATATTTTTCAGAGTTAATTATAATGATTAGGGTTCGAGTAGCGTTACATGAAAATTGCGCAAAAGCAGCCGAAATTGGAGTCATATCGGGGGTTATAGATAAATGACATCTCGGGCAACGCCGGGCACCCAGCTAGTTTTATATATAATTCTTGCACAAAATTTAAAGGCAAGATTCTGCCGACTTGCTTGTTGGAACCGAAAGTCTTAGAAGTGGACAAAACGTCTTAAAATTAATTTTTGTTAATAAACATAATTTTCTAACTCAAGGCCGTACATTTATTTAACTTAATAAGTCGGCATTTACACAGAAATTCACTACTCAGTAAGTTCATTATTTTACATATGGTACGTATTGTGTCGAATATTCTGGACACTCGGAAACGACAAATAGAGAATCCAGGAATACGGAAATACACACAGTGAAACAAAACTGAATTTGGTTCCTAAATAGCTATTCAATAAATTTCTTAGCTTTAAAATATCAAAGACAGCATTTACAACTTATGTAAGATAGCTATCTGAATATCATGCCGGTTCAAAATAGTTTTTAAAAAAAACAGTGTTCATTACGAATGTCCAGAGATTAAAAGGTCATAGCTTCCGGAATATCTACCCTTTTTGAACGTAACTTGAATTGTGACAACGTATTACTCAAATACAACATATTCCCGATGGATAATTTTTATAAGTTGACTAACATGTTTCAGCAGAAAACATTTCTATTTTTATATTCCTATCACATATATTATTATATCACCGCGTAAATCACGTGAGATGTATTTTTAAATAAATTTTCTTCTTTTGTTTTGATAACTATTTTTTCTTTTTCCTCTCTTTTGTATTTTTTTAATTATAATTATAGAAAATATTATAAAAGACTATTATTATCGTGGCGTGGAGGTTTGCGCTGCTCAATGACCCTAAAAGCTATGCTTGGTTGAAGGGTAGGGCACAGACCAATAGTAGTCCATCTGTTCACATTGAGGGTTGGCCGTGAGGCTAACAACCTCACTCCGGAAAAGAAACATTGTTACGAAACCAGGCGACAGACGACAAAATGTGCATGGGAATCCGAGGTTGGGGATAGAAAAACTGGGCTAATGTCGTTAAGGAGGCCAAGGCTGTACAAGGGTTGTGGAGCCAAATATAAAACGTCAGTTTTAAAAAATATAATAATTAGATACATAAATAAGTAGCCAATTAACAGACAAACATAAGTGCTAAATAAATACCACACGTTTTTGCAATTCTTGTTGCTTTCGTCAGGTGATTCAAGAAACGCAACAGCCGAAAGAACGACACACAGCACAAGTCAGGTGACGAACTGAAAAGCATTTGGTCATTTATTTGGCTACTTATTTTTCTAATTATTATATTTTTGAATTGAATGTGACTGATATATGCTTTGAAATGAAAAATTTAAGTCTGATTGGAAATGAATAATAACAAAGATAGCCATATATAATTTATTACAGCTTAGTATAAATATCTGCATTATATAAACATCAATTCAATGCATCACCACCGTGTAACGATGGCAAGCCAAACGCTTCTCTTCTTTCATTGAGCGTCATGAAGCTTGCGTTTTCCACGATTTCCACATCTTTTGCCTCTTTTCCATGAGAAATATATATATATTTATATATATATATATATTTATATAGTAACATGTCTTATTATTTGTATAGAAAATGATTGGAAATTATATTAGAGACTTACTCACCCAGTGATTGTATTTCAGATATATTTTATACTTTCAGTGTGTATACTTAAATTCCATTTTCGGTAATCTGGACACGAATCTAACTGTTAACGTTTTTAAAAAATATTACATGTATATATATATATATAATTTATTCGGTTTCTGTATTCTATCGCTATGTTTTTTTTGATTCGCTAGTTTAATAAAAAAACTAACTAATAATTTTAAAAATGTTTAAATAAAATATGACGCTTTCGGCAATATTGCATTTGTACAAAAAATTACACATTTTTCAGTTCAACAAAAATCTCATACATTAAAAAGTATTTAACAACATTAATTGTACTTATCAAAAAGACTTGTGTAATTATATAAATATACAAACATATGCAATTTACTTCTTCTTTCGAAAAATCATCCCATCCTGAGTACATTGGTTTCCATTATGATACATCTGTCTTTATGGAAATCCTATACAATATGACTACGCACCTACGGTTCAGATGTAACATCTTTCTCTAGATCCTATGTCAGACCATTGTGAATATTATCGAAAACGAACGGAAATAATTTTTTTTTGGTTAATAATATTAACTTTTGATCTAGGGATGCTTACTTTTCGAGAAGTATATAACATTAAAGTTAATCCCCAACCTTCCCCGATCCAATTATTTTCCAAGTTACAGAGTAAGGTAACGATCTTAATAATTACCATAGTACGTGTAACAAAATTAATCAATAAATGTTCCAGAAAGGTTAACAAGAACCACCAAGCTTAGCGCTTAATTTCCACAATAAAAATTTCCCAATTCTTAACTTTTCTTCTTTTTCAGATACCATTCTGAAATTAATGTTAACTGTTAACGAAAAGGGCTCGTAGCCCCGTAACGGATCCTTTCAAATTTATCTAGGATAAAAAAAATATTGTCGTGTATCAAGATGCAGCCTATGCTGAATGATTATATTTGTATAAGATCAGATACACGTACCATCGAGATGTCAGACCAAGGTCACGATTTGTAAAGTACAAGTTTCTGCTAACTGGGGGATTTAAGAGATTAAAAATGCGAATGTACGTAGTTCGCGCGCGCGTCAAAAATAACTCGGGTTGAGCGCGCTAGTAATTAGATTACCTCCTTCTTACACTAAACACATATGTAGATCCAAACGTCTTACTGACTCGTGAAAACTGAAAGCGAACATGTCTTATTATTTGTATAGAAAATGATTGGTAATTATATTAGAGAATTACACACCCAGGGATTTGATTTCAGATATATTTTTTACTTTCAGTGTGTGCACTTACATTCCATTGTCGTTAATCAGGAGACGAACCTAAGTTTTTTTTTAAAAAAAATATTTTAGAGCCGACAAGTCCGTCGGGACGTCACAAGTCTTTATTTAAGATTTCAGCACTAATATTACGATTCAGTATTCCGAGAATGAGGTCATTGCAACCAAACATCGACCTTCTATCTGGTGTTTGCCAACTTCGTTTCCACGAGCATCCACTACACGCTTTTATATATTGAGCAATCACGTTTCCTTATCCAAGAATAGAAACTTTTATTGACTCACGCGGAAGATTCTCATCACTGAATCATTTGTGCGTCGTTACGACGTGTTTCTCAAGCACAGCCTTTCCGTCGGAAGCGATGCCAGGAAATAATACATTTTCGTTTCATTTTCCCCCTCTGCGTTACCGTGCCCCATGAATACAACGTCAAGTACCCAGGCTGGACGCTAAACTAAAGTGGAAGGAGCATGTTAAGAAAAAAAAAAGTGGAATTAAGCATAAATATAGACTATTACTCGTGAATTGGAAGAAACTCAAAAATTTCAATCTCCAACAAACGTCTGATTTCCAATGAAATATTGTAACTAACGAGGCTCTACGGTACCCAGCTTTAATGTACCCCAACTTTTTAAGAGTTAAGTATTACGAAACATAGTGCGAGTTTACCGATCTCCGGATTTCAAATTAAAGAAGAAATAAAAAGCATGAAACTATGCTTCACTTTCCGTCAACCCAGTGGCTCGACCCTTTGGAAAATTAAAAGCGTACCGTAAGACTGAAAATAAGATAACCAGATGAATTTGTGTATTTGACAATGCTGAGGTAACGTTATTATTTAGATTTTTTCGGATATTCCATTGCCTGGGAGAAAGGTGAGCAAGAAAAAGGAAGAAAGGTGAAAAAAGCAAAGAAAAACAGAAAGAAGGCGGTAGTGTGCAAGAAACAAGTTAGGTTAAAGAGATGACGTAGAAGATCGTCTAGAAGTTCAGAAAAAGATGTAGAGATTTACTCAAACGTTTCGAACAGTAAGAAAAACTCTGTTCGTCATCCAACATGAGAGCCCGTACGCTCATTAGGGTGCAGACTTACTAAATTCGGCCTGGTTTTAGAGTGACAGCTGACCTAGTATAGTCCCTGATGAACAGTTTTTCTTACCGTTTGAAACGTTGGAGTAAATCTCTACATCTTTTTCTGAACTTATAGATGATCTTCAGCGTCATCTCTTTAACCTAAATTGTTTCTTGCAAACTGCCGCTTTCTTTCGGTTTTTCTTAGCTTTTTTCGCCTATCTTTTCCCTGATCACCTTTCTACGCCACGGCAATGGAATACCCGAATAATTTAAATAATAATGATCTTGTGTATTGTGCAGTGTATAAAAGCGGAGCACAGCACGTGAAGTGTACGCAGGACCAGAAAAATCTAGAAGAAATCCAGTCGATAAGTTATAATATATAATCACCAATGGAAGCGCGTATTTTAAGTAATGTGCTATATCACCCCAAGTTTTTACGATATAAAATAATAATACTAGAACAGTGAATGATAGGGGCGTTACCAATACTTGGCGACAAATTACCCGATCGGTATACCGTAAGGAGGTTAATTGTTTAAATTAAGAATTATATATTCAACACGAAATAAATTAATATTTTAATTAAAATATTAGAGCAATTTCCGGGGTTCATTATAAAATGGGTCAATTTAAATAAAGATTCAAAAAATTTTCAATTAACATCAATATTTAATTAAATTAAAGGGTGGAATGTATTTCTGCTAAACCTTACGGGGGTATAAACACTCAATATCAGGATATTTTAGTAGTAAAAAATGTGGGACTAGCTACAGATTGAACACTTAATACCCTACCACTAGATTCGAGAAAGGTTGCCATTTTTGTACATCACCATCGGTCTGCATAATCGGGCGCTCGTCTCAATGTAGTGACTTGCGCCCGCAAGTGGTTGACAGACTCGTAGGCGACTTTCTGCATATTTATAATTGTACTAAATAAAGTTAGAACGCTACATATGTATGAATTCTACACAACATTACAAGATAATTGATAACAATCTAAAGAAGTTGACGGCAGAGCATTTGTCCGTCGAAACGTCGCGCTACAATAGCCGTTTGACCCGGGTTACCCGAGAACGTTTTCAACAGATACACTGGGAAAGGATTCTCAAAAAAATCTCTAATCTAGTTAAATGGAGCCCAATTCATCAGTTATGTTTGGGTATAATAAACTGGATCAGAAATGAGGAAATAAGATTCTCCACAAATATATAAATCAATTAGTAGTAATATATAATTACTCTACAAATACACTCACACGTTTGGTCGTCATCCATCTACACTTCTGGATCCGTTGGTTAACATTTATCATTCTTGATTATATATTTACACATTTTTATTTAATATAAAGGAGTAACTCCGACCATTAAGACTTTCCTTTTTAAATTTTATTTAACCCTACATTGCACGATTTTTTTAAATACAATACGGAAAAAATTACCAAGAAAATATCAAATGTGTCCAAAGTAAATTTGGCTCATGATGTTACATATATTCAACGTAAGTATAATTAGATCTGATTTATCAATAATTCACATTAACTGGATAATTATTATCTTAGTGCAATTAGAATACCTTAAGAATGACGTAATTTTCCTTTCTTAAAAAAACAAAGAATAATTGATGGATGGTTAGAAAAATTTGCCTGAGGTGTTGACTCATAGAAAGCTAGGACATGTTTTAACATGTCCACAGATGCCAAAAATTCCACATTTCGTTAAGTGCATGTTGTTTCATATCTGCATCACAAATTAGCTCTCTTAGAAACCAACAGATGCTGCTGGGGTGATACTAAAAGTTACGTTTATATATACTACACTATCCACTAAAGGGTTAATATTGATGTTTCAGTACTGATTAGTACTGGGTGTATTTCTGAAAACAAGATTGCAGGGCAGGCTTAATATCCTTGCTTAATAGCTTTGCTATATATATAAATTTATTCAAATCTTTGCAACAAACTAACTTCATAACAATATTAGTTTGTTACTGAAACTTACAACTACTTTACACTAAATCTGATCACTCTGGTTCATTAGCTACGTTTTATCAATTTTGAACTTAAAAGTCTTTGATATTGGTATGCACATTCCTGAAACTGTAAATAATGTTTAATAAGTAAAACAGCTGTAAAACTTCTTCAGTTTCCAATTATATTGGAACACAGTCTAAAATAACATGAACTCATAGGTTCTTCCTCATAAATCATTCAACTTTCCGTCACATTTTATCATTGAAGAAATTAATATTTCAATCACAATAGTAGTGTTTCCTAACAATTCACCTTGAAAATAAAAGTTGTCAACTATTTGAAAAACTCGCAGTTTCACATGTGCAAATGATATGAAACAATTATTGTAAATAATTGATAATATAAAAATGAATGGAGATTAAAGTTTCACATCAACTAGATTGTATAATTGTAAGACTATAAGTAAGCATTAAAGTTTTAAAAGTATGTTATTACAATATCAAGTAAGGGATAAATTATTTTAATGTAACAACATATCTCCACATATTAAAAACTACTGAATGAAATACAAAAATAAAAAACTTGCACTGTTAAGAATTACAATGAAAATTAATGTCAATTTTAAAACTTCTTGATGGGTGGGGTATTCCATATCGCACTCGATGTCCTTGTTAGTGCCTTTTTTGGAACGTTTTCAAAAATCTTGGTCAAGTCTGGGGTTTGCTCACCACATACTATAAACTCCTTAATTCTATCAAAAGGGACATGAGATTGTATTCTAAGTGTTCTTTTCCGATTCAGAGCTGTAAAAGAAAAAATCCAGAATTATTCAATAAATTTATATGACTGGTGTATGACACAGACTCGGGACCAAGGATGAAGCACATCACACTTAGAGTCCCTCAGGGCTCCATCCTCGGACCGCTACTGTGGAAAATGATGCACGATGGAATACTAAGGATACTGTTACCCGTGGTGTTGAAGACCATGGCCTTGCAGACAATGTGGCAATGGTGGTTATAGGAAAACTGATGGAGGAGATCACGATTTCTGCCAACCAAGATGTGGCGACAATCATAAACTGCCTTGCATATTGTGATATTGTTATGAAAAGGAAAGAGATGACATGAAACTGTTCCTACCACAAAGTTAAAATTCCTTAATGGATTTTCCTAATATTGTATTTATTCGTTAATGGAAGCTCCTAATACTTCATACCCTCTACTCTATCCATTCCTCCACGAAAAACAACTAATTGTCCACAATAAGACAGTCTATATTTACCTGGTCAGGAACTTGACCAAGTGGCCAATATGGTTAAAGTGTCTGTGTACTGAGCAGAATACGTGGGTTCAAATCCTGCCTGGGTCAAATATTTTCAGTCTTCTCTCTGTTTTGAACATATGCTTTCTATGTGCGTAATTCTTCACCTGAGAATTTGAATTCACATACAGCGTAATCCTCCTATTTATTTCCATCCTTCCTCACTATCCAAGTTTGAATGTGTGTGTGTGTGTGTGTGTGTGTGTGTATATATATATATATATATATATATATACATATATATATATATATTACAAAATATACAAATTAGATGAATACATAGTCAAAAACAGACAAAATTAAGTGCTAAATTAAATACCAGACAATGTTTATGCAATTCTTGTTGCTCTATGTTTTGGCTGTTTATTTATCTACTTAGTATAATATATATTTATATGAATATCTCTGTGTGTACGGGCGTGTGTGTGTGCAATCATGTTCAGACCTACTGTCCGAAGGTAGTTCTTCAAATTTTCGGAGGCTCTCAGCCACCACGCCACTAACTTTCTATCTCAAGTGTTGTGTCTTTCGGCCTCTTTTGATTTTGATATTTAATAAAAAATATAATGAATTTTGAATAATTTATGTAACAATAACTCAGATTAAATTATTAATGTAAAACAAAATGAATATAATTTTATAATTGGCTTATACTACAAAGAGCAGAAATAATTGTCTTATGTAGCATCAAAAGATACTCTCAAAGAAAGTGGGCGTATAAAAAATTTAAAGAAATCAAAATCTGAAACTCAACTATTGTGCTTAGACAAAGATGATGTTCAATTACTGAGATATGCTTGTAGTGGTTCCTCCGGAAACTTGTTTTAGTCCGTTGCTAGTTGACGGGTTGATCGTCAAAGTTGATTTGCTGTA
Organism: Zhengitettix transpicula; assembly: GCA_037074705.1. Lineage (NCBI taxonomy): Eukaryota > Metazoa > Arthropoda > Insecta > Orthoptera > Tetrigidae > Zhengitettix > Zhengitettix transpicula. The sequence continues at coordinate 30,860,009 of CM073593.1, read as the reverse complement.
ATAGTGCTAGACTGGACGTAGCCACTACTTGTGTTATTAAAATTTATTATCAGAAAATTTTGTGGTGCAAGGAGCCACCCTCCTCCAAGCTCTTGTTTTCTGCGAATAACCTCATGGACGGCTGATGTTCTTCTTCCTCCCTTTTAAAACATCTGGCAGTTCCCATTGAAATACAATACAATGCATCCTTACTAATATCATTAATATATATATATATATATATATATATATATATATATATTGGTATGGAAAGGATAGAGAGATAGGTTGTGGCTTACCTGAAAGTGAAGTACGGTGTCGCCATGAGGAACTGAAGGTTGTTCTTCAAATTTTCGGAGGCTCTCAGCCTCCTTCTTCAGGAAGGAGTGTTACACCATTCCGTGCACCGGCCGGCTGCGGACTGCCGGTGCACGGAATGGTGTAACACTCCTTCCTGAAGAAGGAGGCTGAGAGCCTCCGAAAATTTGAAGAACAACCTTCAGTTCCTCATGGCGACACCGTACTTCACTTTCAGGTAAGCCATAACCTATCTCTCTATCCTTTCCATACCAATATTTTTGACAATGTCACATTCTCACTATTACAATATATATATATATATATATATATATATATATATATATATATATATATATATATATATAATGTGTACTAAGCAGAATACGTGGGTTCAAGTCCCGCCTGGGTCAAATATTTTCAGTCTTTCCTTCTTCCATCCTTCTCTCTGCTTTGAACATATGCTTTTCTATGTGCGTAATTCTTCGCCCGAGCATATGAATTCAAATAAAGCGCAATCCTCCTATTTCTCCTATTTATTTCTACCCTTCCTCACTATCCAAGTTTGAAAGTGACTTTGTCACCAAATTAGTTCAAATTCCTTAATGGATTCTCCTAATATCATATATATATACATTCAAACTTGGATAGTGAGGAAGGATAGAAATAAATAGCAGAAATAGGAGGATTGCGCTTGATTTGAATTCATATGCTCGGGCGAAGAATTACGCACATAGAAAAGCATATGTTCAAAGCAGAGAGAAGGATGGAAGAAGAAGGAAAGACTGAAAATATTTGACCCAGGCGGGACTTGAACCCACGTATTCTGCTTAGTACACAGACGCCTTAACCATCTCGGCCACCGGGTCAAGTTCCTGACCAGACAATTAATAGTTTTAGTGGAGGAATGGATAGAGTAGAGAGAATGAAGTATTAGGAGCTTCCATTAAGGAATAAATACAATATTAGGAGAATCCATTAAGGAACTAATTCACATTCAAACTTGGATAGTGAGTAAGGATAGAAATAAATAGGAGGATTGCGCTTTATTTGAATTCATATGCTCGGGCGAAGAATTACGCTATCCAAGTTTGAATGTGAATTAGTTCCTTAATGGATTCTCCTAATATTGTATTTATTCCTTAATGGAAGCTCCTAATACTTCATTCCCTCTACTCTATCCATTCCTCCACTAAAACTATTAATTGTCCACAATAAGACTGTCTATATTTGCCTGGTCAGGAACTTGACCCGGTGGCCGAGATGGTTAAGGCGTCTGTGTACAAAGCAGAATACGTGGGTTCAAGTCCCGCCTGGGTCAAATATTTTCAGTCTTTCCTTCTTCTTCCATCCTTCTCTCTGCTTTGAACATATGCTTTTCTATGTGCGTAATTCTTTGCCCGAGCATATGAATTCAAATAAAGCACAATCCTCCTATTTCTCCTATTTATTTCTATCCTTCCTCACTATCCAAGTTTGAATGTGAATTAGTTCCTTAATGGATTCTCCTAATATTATATATATACAATTATATACACAATTATATTAGTAAGGATATGACATTGTCAAAATTAATTGCAATATCGGTATGGAAAGGAAAGAGAGATAGGATGTGGCTTACCTGAAAGTTAAGTGCGGTGTTTTGACCGCCAAACAACTAGTAGCCCATAAATAATTAACACCCCACCAGACCACTAACGTTCTCTCTCAAGGGGAGGTTGTTGCACAGGAAAGGTTCTGATAGTGATCATTCATACAAAGCACCCTATACATACATATATGCTTAAACATATACATACATATAAACATACAGACATATGCATACACATACATACATACATGCTCATACGTACTCACATGGACTCATGAAAGTAAGGTAGGATGCGCACTATTTAAAGGATGTTGAGTCTAGGGCTTTGCCTAGACTAATAAGACATGTTGAAGGAAAGTTATATACATATACACACACTCCATGGAATGAAACGTCTCTCTGCTGAAGGAGGAGGTTAACGCCTCTGTAAATTTGAAGAATTTCCTTCTGTTGTGACTGGAAAAGCACAGTTTTCGTTTTCAGGTAAGCCTTTCCATAAAATTGAATAATTTTTACTTATGAGGTCACTTACGCAAAGTCCATGTGGGAAAAGTCTTTTTGGATATTCTTTCCTCCTCTTCTTCAGATGATTCTCCTGAGTAAATATCATTTATTCCAAATACTTGACTCTCACTTGATGGTTCAGCTGTTTTACCAGAGGATGCATCATATGTAATGTTCAAATTGGTCTGTCCCTGAATAAAAATAAACGAAAGCTTACATATTGATAAAAATTAAATTTACTGTAATAATAAATAAGAATATCCAAAAATATCTCTGCATAAACTACAAGTCATTCAGTTTAATGTAATCTAAATGTCGAAGTAAATAGTAAAATGTGAAATTTATTTCTACCCTGTTTTCCTCAATTTTATAATAAACATCAATTGTTACTCTAACAAAAATGTGAATGAAATAAGACCAAATGTAATTTAAATAATGTGAAATCTATTTTATAATTATGAAAAAAAAATTATATACCTTTTGTATCAGAATTTGTGGGTTCACTTTCACTTGCTTTGACTTTTCATTTCTGTAACACCAATAATTACAAAATTAAATTATCAGCTAAGTTTAATTTCAATTGTATTACCATAAGAAAATATAAATCTGGTGTCAGATCATTATTTAATATCTGAGAAACTTGTAATTAAGAGAGAATGCACTTTGAGTAACATTAATTTTTCAATATTCATCACTTACAAATCTACTAATGCAGTTTCCTTTTGATTAAAAAATTACAAGTACCCGTACTGTTAAGCCAACTTCATATTATAACTAACACAGATTTTGAAATTAACATTGCGTTATTAGCCAATGTGATTAGACTGAACTTAATTGAAATAGATAAATAAGTAATAATGTCAATAAGTCAGAACCAAGAATTCATTTGAATACAACTTTTGGCGACAAGTGACATAGAAAGCAGGCCACGGCTCTATATTCAAAACTTTCTTTTACCTGATTACCTGAAGATGTCTCCAAATTGTGGACGAAATGTTGTATTTAAATGAAATTTTGGTTTAATGTATCTATGCATTTTGACTTATTGGCTATATTGCTTATTTATTAATTAAAGTATTATAATAAATATGAATTTAAATAGAACCAAACCTATTTTTTAATTAATAAAAAGAATGTTTATATTACATTAATATATTTTCTTTTGAGTTTTTCACTTGGTATTTGTCATGTATTGTTCTTATATCTCACCATTTTTCCTCACCTGACAAAATGAAAAAGAATTGCAGAAACATCGTGTGGTTTTTATTATATCACTTAATTTTGTCTGTTTATTGGCTACTTCATTATCTATTTGTTAATATCAATTTAAGTTTTCCAATAAAGATATTTATACAAATATGCTCTAATCCATACCTTTCTTCCTGTTCTGTACTTTTGGCCAACGCCAGCTCCTTTTTTTGATTTTCCTAAAACAGTAAGTAATAATTATCAAATATTACAAAATAATGTAAAGATATAGGCAATGCTGGAACTGTAATATGGTTGAAAATATTTGCACAGTCATATCACTTCCAAAAATCTCATACAGTGGTTTCTCTCTCCTGTTGTCTCTCTGTATCCTCACTGTCATGCCAATACATTTACTCATTCACGTTATTTCTAATAACAATTGATATTCATAAATTCCACACAAAAAACTATCTACAAAAAGGTAAATCATTGTCAATTACACAAAAAGATGCCCACTGTTCAGGAATTTCTATTTTCAAGCAACTTCCATAAAGAAGTAAACTGTCATCCAATAAACTAAGTCAATTAAAATTCCACAATTTTAATTCTCCTTAGCCATTGTCTATCCAGTAAAATAATTTAAAAAGCAATCTAAAATGAACTATTTATCACCACCATACATTCCTGCAAAAGAATTACTAATATTATAACTCTGTAAATATTCAAATTGCAAATTAGTGATGAAACATAGTATAACTTTCATTAAATATCTTTATATGATTTCAGAAAGGCTGTTGTTTATTTAAAACTAAGGTTCTGTTATAGACAATCAATAATACAAAACCAATGTTATTAATAACTTAAGTGATTCTGTCTATTATAGCATTCACCTAGATATCATTTATTCAACAAAATAAATGTTTTATTGATCAGTTTTCAATGAAAACACCTAGAATATTTATCTCATAGTACCAAAGTTATACATATATACTGTAGTATGCATTCATGTGAATATTTAAAAATGAACAAGAGTTTTATGCAAGCTATATTATGACAGTTTAACAGTAACCACTGATTGATATGTAGGGTGTCATGTAGCTGCTGGCTCCGATTAGTGATTCAACTTGGAAAACTCAAAATGTCCCCCTATCGAGCAGACTTTCACCTCATATAAAAAGTTTGACTTCAGAAGGGAATAAAAACTTATTCCTCAAAACTCTCTATTTTTATTTTATAATACCTGGATGCCCGGTGTTGCTCGGGTTGTCATTCGACTCCAACCCCCATCCCTATGTGCTCCATTCCAATAATGATAGGGGTTGAAATGATGCATAAACAACATTGGTTGAAATACCATCAATGTCATTGACCCCAAAAAAATTTATAAGATGCAAATATAGGCTGTTTAACATGTTTGAAAATTTCTATGCCAGTCCTTGGGAGTTAAATGTCATAATTAAACTCAGTGACATCCATAACCCCAGATTTTACTCTAATCTTGGTTTTATTAGTGTTATTTTATTGCAACACTTTCCACCCCCAACCCTTATGATGCTCCTTTCCCTTGCTGTAAGGGGTTGAAATCAAACAAACATAACATGTGTAGAAACACTATCAATCTCTTTGACCCCGAAAAATATTTATCAGACTCAAATATAGGCTGTTTTAGCATGTATGAAAAGTGTCCCCCTCACAGTGTTTGTTTCCCTGTTGCAAAGAACACATGTATGAAATTTGCTCCACGGGTGTAGATTAGTCTGTGGAATATACACACATACAGGCAATTTTATTTAATAGAAGAAGAAGATGGATGTGTAACGGAGAATTAATTTGCATAGTTTGAAATGTTGTACAACAAAGGTATATATGTACTATGCCAACAACATACCTTATTTCCTGCAACTTTATAGTAATAAGTAAGATTCTCAGTTTTATGTGAATTTCCAGAATTTGTTAGAACATTCGTAGTGTGGATGCTTGCAAGAAAAATTACTGAACGGTTTAATAACCTGACTTACAAAATACTCTTAATTTTAAAAATGTGTACAAATTAAATACTTGGTTTTTTAATATTGTATAATATTGTGTAGAGCTTAGGTATTATACCTGTATACGAAATTTTTCCTTCAAGTCAGCATGCTCCAATTCCTTATGCTTTTTTAAAGCTTCTGCTTTCTTCATTTGGCATTGGCGTAACTTTTCTTTTTTTTGGTATTCCATCAGTTCACGTGCTTGTTGAACTTTAAGCTGCTTTGCTTCATTAATTCTGCAATGTATTAAACTAAACATTAAAGTACAAGACAATAGCTAAATTTATGAATTACCAATTTTCATTACTATACCTTGAGTACAATATGCAAGATTTTTAAATTTAAAATGTATGGTAAGAAATAAATAAAATATTAAAGTCTTTCATGTTGCAATAAATTATATATTCCACCAACAACAATTCACTTTGCCAAAAATTACAGAACTACAGTTTCCATGGAAATTCTTACTTGCACATACAAACATACCTCTTTTGATTTTCTGTTTTCTCTTTCAGTAACCTCTCTCTCTTCTTTTCAGCTTCAGCAGCCTTTTCTTCTCTCATTTGAGCATCCTCAAGTTGTTTGGTTTCCAATGGAACATGTGCTGGCTTTTGTTTAGTAATGAAGGATTCCAAATGGGATACTATCATTCCAACCTTTGAAGACTGATTACCATTATTCAATGTCTGGAATATAGTTGTACATTTACATTTAATTATGTAGATTGATTAATTAAATCATAATTTTTAAAATTTTGGCTATTTATTGATTCAATTTGAAGTATACAAATAAAGAATTAACTTCTCATCATGTTTATTTTATATTTTCAACAGACACATTTACCAGTGGTTGGATAAAAGAAAACTTACTCCAAAACCATGTACAGAAGATAATAAAGGACAATTGAATACAATACTTTGCAAAGGTTCTTTAACAATTTATTGTAAATAGCCAAATAAAAGACAAAACACAATGTTGTACAAATTCAGGCAATGAATCTGACAATGTCATTTGATAACCTTGTGTAGGTTTACTTCATTTCTTAGTTTTGAGAAATTGAAATGTTAATATTAATCTGAAATAAATACACATTTTTTAAGCCAATATTATGTTTCTGTGTTACTGGTTTGCTGAACTACTTGTTTCTTGCATTTCTTTATTATCCTTGCAACTTACAAATATACATACTACTGATATTTGTGAAACAAAAATAAATTGTGACTGTAATGGTGGTTTCCTGATATTTGTAAAGAACAATATAATGGTCATCATGTAACAATAATATAAAATAAAGTAGAACTTGTATGTTTCAATTTGTTGAACATGCAAACACAATAACTAATCAAGATCTTCCAGCATGCGAAATGGATCCCAATAATATATTCTTACCCGACTCCAGTTTGTGGTACATGTGTTATTAAGTGCCAGAGGAAGTTTAGAATTTTTGTTTATGGTACTTATACCTTTAGAAGTGTTGTGAAAATTTGCCTTAGTATTAATTTTATCCTGAAATAAAATAATAGTATTATTGCATACGCTTTTATAAGCCAGCTATATCCAAATACATGCAAAATGAGTTAACAGACAATTTCAGAGAGGAAAATAATTCCATGCTAATGGTCTCCATTATAAATTAAAAGCATTATCAATTTAAACATGCAATTATTTAGTCAAAGTACACATTATGAACTTCATTAAAAAAGGTTCCTTTTATTATGAAAATATTTTATGAATCTGTGTAATATATCTTTGTTAACAAGACATTTAGCTGCATTATTCCTCAAACACCATTAACACGACTTGTTAAAACCACAAATCTCAACTAAACCTAAGGACAACTTGTCTAACATTCTTTTCAAAAACTCCTAAAAGATTCACAAAGTATCAATTAAATTTAATTTGAAAATTGGTTCAAATATGATGACATCCTCCACACTACTATCCGTTAAATTACGTCTCCCTCTATACCTAAACATTCCTGTGAATTCATTATCAACACCCTCAAAATTGATCTAGTTTTGAAATTTCACAAAAACAAGAGTCCTCACACTGGTTCCTGTTGCATGGAAAAGACAGAAGTTTGCAAGTACTTGATATAGTTCTTGTCACTGTCCTTAAGTTTAAAGCCTCTTATTATCAGACTGTTCAGGTGTTCTTTACAGGAAATATATTGGCACCTTATACAACTGTCACAAAAATTGATTCATAATTGGAAGACAGCATTCTATTTACAAATCTTATGAATACATTAATTTGCAGACAATTTGATAAATTTGCGACATATCTTAAAGAAAGTATGCCTTTAAAAGGAACATATCTGGATACATGCTACACACGGGAAAAGAATTTTATATCATCCATAGACAGCATTCCATGCCAAAACGAAAGGCCATGACAACAATGGATGTGATAACATTAAGGAATGATATCCTACGTTGCTTTATAATCACCTATAAATGAAGTGAAATAAGTAATATTTTAACATTTCATTCACATTACCTTAAATTAATATTATGAATGATTAATTAAACAAACAGCAATAAGTTTAAATGTTTACTTACTTCCTTCAATGAGATATTCTTATATTTTTTAGCAGAAGATATGTTCTCTTTACAAGATTCCAGCTGCAATACAGACAATTAAATAATCATTTGATAAATGTAGTAAAATAGCAATATACTAAGTTTTTTTTTTTAAAAAAAAGATAATACAAAATTGAAGAAAGTCAGGAAAAACATAAGACCAGCAGGTAGAATAGCAGGAAAAAGTTAATTCTCAGTAATTATAACCCCCCCCCCCCCACCATCAAATAAAAAATTATGAATAATGTAACAGGGAGAAGCATGAAATAGTTTGAAGTTAGTCATCCTGATTAGAATGTTACTTGAAGTTTAATTACTGTTACAATTAAAAATCTATCTTAAAGGTAACATATGCACAAAATATCACTGTATGTAGTAACTACCAAACAAAAGTCACACAATCATGTGTCATAAATTTTACTGCTAGTAATCTTGTCGGATAAGGTAAAAGTTTGAATGTCCCAAAACATTATTTCAATTGAACAGACTTTCTTAAGGACTATTGTTGAGGCTGTTCAGCTGTGAAAATTTACCATATTGGAGATGGTCACTTTCACGTCTCTCTGTTGCAGACTATTATATTCAAACAGTAGTAGTTGAGCTCTCTTTTGGTTAGGAAGATGATAGGAAAGAAAATTGAGTACATGTCCCAAGTATGAAGGTTTTCTGAACCAATTGGAGATTCTTCCATGATGGAAGTATAGTGAATTGATGTAATGACATCAAGAAAATAAGAGAAAAGTTCAATTAAAGTTCACGAGTAAATTGTAAATCAGGGTGATAATTATTTAAAGTATTTAATATAAGGTTTTTTGAGAGGACTGAAAAATACAAAAAATGTTATCTCCATAACTGATATGATTGGCAAACTACTAAGATTTCAGATGTTGACACCAGGTACTATTCCAGAAATGGTTCATATTAAATATAACATCACTGCAATTTACGTACAGACGGGTACTATGAAACTCAACAATAGCTATGATCCCTTATTGTTACGATAACCCTATTTGCTTTTCAATTGTTGTAGTGTTTCAACTTTGATTTAGAGTTCTCACCTGTGTGGTTATCGTTCTCATGGTTCTCAAGTTTTTTAATCACCTTACGAAAGCAACAACATTGTGTGGAATTTATATTATCACTTCATTTTGTCTGTTATTTGGTTATTTTTTTATCTAATTCATTTGGATATTTATTTATCTAATTAGTATACTTTTAACATAGATATTTTATATTTTAACACATATATAACATTTTGGCTATTTTCAGAAGAATCGCTTTCCAAATATATGCAGGAAACATGTTATTCAGATTGCAGACCAAACATTTTCCTGTTGTAGACAGTAGATGAAATTCTCTTGGGATTCCATTGCAAGTAGATGACTCTGGATAGTCATTAAAAGTTGTATGTTAACAATGAGCTTACCTGGCTGGAAACCCAGGAGAATTTAATGCACATGGTTTTCATAATCTACGATTAGTGCATTACACACAAACCCTTTTTTCTCTTTTCAAATTATTGTGTAAAAACTGTGTGTTGCATACACTTGTTAATATGGTAAGTCTTAAGAATACACCTTACATCAGAAGACAAAGCTGCAGCATTTGCTAGTGCCCTTGTCTTAGTACGAGTTACTCTCATTGGCTGTGGAGAACCACCAGAACTGAAACAGTCGGAAAATAAATTTATGTAACTTATTTAAAGAGTAACATATTTAATATTTAAGTAATTGTAATTACAAGTAATTGTAAAGCAAAAATTTCAGTAATAGATAATTATGTTGCATTATGGCTTGAATGCTTTATAAAAACACCCAAAAAGTTTAAATATTTTTAAATTTGTACATATCATGTAACTTGAAATATAACCACAAAGGTAATATTGTAAATAATTACTTGAAAATATAAACAAATGACACTAATGCTTAAGTTAATTTAGAAATCTAGAATGCACATTAAATTATTTTCAAGAAATTGATTCTTTGTATTGAAGATTACCAAAATGTTCTTTTATTACTTAATCACATTTTTTATCAATTAAAACTGCATGTGAAGGGTAATTTTTAAATGAATGTCAATATTCATTAATATAAATAATTAAAACTGGTTTGAATTTTTATTTGAATAACAGATTGACAGCCAATTAGATCAGAGAGTGAATGAAGCAGAAGCCCACAGTTAGAATTAACACTGTTGATACTTTTATGAAACACATTAAAGAACTGTCGTCCTACATAAATCAGCAAAATCTCTGGCCGAGGAAACTTACCATATTTACACATATTGAGAATCATTTACCAAATTTACTCATGTATACAGTAAATTAGTTTATATTTATTTTCTGTTTTTTTGACCACTCTGTATACATTGCTTTTATACTTCAAGTCTGTTGATAAGGCCCACCAATTGGTGTAGGAAACATTTTGAGTTTTGTTAATATTATATATTTTCTGTTTTCCTCACAATACAATTATCGTAAAATTTTACTCGTGTATGTTTTAAATTTATTTATACATTTTATTTTATGTCCAGAGCTTACCTAATTAAATAAGAAACAATACATACCTTTCGTGCAAAACTGTATGTATTTTGAATAAAAAACTTGCACATAATTATTGGCATAACACTAATATTGTGAAGGGATTGAATATTGAAGGGCACAGCTTAATAAGAAACTGACCTTAAATGTGTTACATCAAAGCAAGAAATAATAAACTTAACATATTTAAAACTCACCTACTACCGCCTGAAGATTGATTTATCATTTTTTTATTTTTTGCACCAGTTCTTTTACTATTATTTACAGATTTGGCTTTTTTATTAGAACTATCAACTTGAAGTGTAACATTTAGTTCTGAATCAAGTTGAGTAGATTCTTTAGCAGACATAACAATTCCATTCAAGATCAATGGCTTCTGTTCAATATCATCTTCAACTGAAGGGGTCCTTGGAGGTGGTAATGGAGCTGGAGTGCTCTGAACAATTTCTTCAATGGCTTGCATGAGGCAATAAGTTGAATTTGGATTCTGAATTTCACTTGTACACATTTCTTCTTGATTCACCACTTCTTCACTAATTCTTTCTTGTTTAATATTAACATTTGTAAGAACAGAATGTTTCGCAGAATGATCAGAATGTATCACAGAATTATCAGAATGTATCACATAATTTCCTTCACAGTCTTCCACACGTCTCAGTTTTTTTCTCAAAGGCATTGTAATGTCATTCTTCATCTTCTGAGAAGCAACCTAAAACATACATGTAATCAAATACTTTAGCCTACCAACAAAAATTCTAAATTACATAATAAATCTGAATTGGTTTATTTTATAAGAAAATAAACTTGTTAATATTTAACATACACAATGTTTCATCCCTGATTGAGACCTACAATTCAATTCAGTTATCTAAAAATATTTAAGAAGTAAAGTTTTCCATACATGATCATTTTTAACACATTCTTGTATAAATATAATTTATAGTGTGTTACTTACAATTTATTATGTGTAAATTTAGATTAACAAATTTGTATCATGCAGTTTACACACACATTATGGCCCAAATAATTCTTAAATATATAAAATACAATAAACAATCAAAAATTTTATTTAAACTATTTGTGTCTTTTATGGCTCAAACATTAGATCTAATATGAAACATTTCTCTCTATTCTGACCTATAGCCTGGTGCTTGTAACATTTATTTTTTTTAAAAAAAGAAGTCAGATTATTATAATTGGAAATATATTTGTATTATGTTAATACAAGAAATTAAAATTTTATTTAAAGAAGCTTTAAATTGGTTCAATTAGAGAAATGGAAGAAATTCAGTCAAATTTAGGTAATCTGGGTAAAAACATCATAAATAATAACAAAAGGCTCAACTATTGAAACAAAAACTGGAAATGGATTTTTAGGAAGTAAATATTTAAAATAAAACACACCTTAGATGCAACCCTGGCTGGTCGTTTGAACTCTGGTTCATTTTCTTCTTGATTCAAAAGTAATGGCTTCTGTTCAACATCTGCTTAAATTGAAAAGATAATATTCAATAACAATAAATGTAAGTTTTCACAGGATAAATATGATAAAGTTCTCCCAGGTTTCCAACAAGATGCATTCACTAAATTTCTACTATTCATATGTTTGAAAAAAAATTTATAAACTGTGGATCAATTAAGCATCAAACTTGTTCATAAAATTAGCTGCTACAAAGAATTCCAAATTTAGATACTAAATTAAGTTTAGGAAAATTAGACTACAAGATATTGTGAGTGAAACCATAATAAACAAATTCATTGAAATCCATACAGGAAAATCTAATTAACAAATATATATCCATTAGAAAATCTTGGCATCGTAACCCTTTACAAACTGTGGGTTTGACAGATGCAATATCATGATAATAATAATATGCAAGTCTGTTTTCTGGGCTACATTAACAGAAAACATGAAATGGCAAGTCAGTTTAGCATTGTCGATCTGCCAGGACTCATATGATTTAATAATTTAAATACCACTTACAAATGATTAATATAATAAAGAAAAGCCACAAGCCAATCAGAAAACAAGAAATAAAATCCACTATAGTCAATAGAAGTGGATAAACACAGAGCTTTCAAAACTTGGCATGGAGGAAAATTACACATAACCCCAAGAAAAACTTACAGATTTTGTATAGAAATTAATTTTTATAAGGTATTATATTCTTAACAAATGAGTTAGTCCCAATGATTAATTCTGAAACCTTGTTTTACATTTCAGGTAAATATAAATGTATGTTGAAAGCATCTGCACAATTGTTTTAATTTAAGAACTAAATAAAGGTGTTTTTCAACTATTAATCATTAATGTCTTATCAAAGATCGAAGGCTTTCCCAGTGTATCTGTTGAATAAAATGTTCTCAAGTTTCCACCCAGGTCAAATGGTAATTATTGCGAGATGTTTTAATGTCGTCTAGAAGAAACGGAACCCAAGAATGTTTTCGCCATTGATGTCTTGTACATAAATTAAAAATTAATCTAATTATAAAAATGGATGTGTCTATGTATGTCCCACATACAAATTTAAAGGTGTAAAACATTTAAACTAAACTTTATACAAATTACTTACAATCCATATACAAACAATTTGTAAGTAAGTCACCCTTAGAGGTGGGGGTGGATAGCAGTTATTTCAAAATTAAGCGGATAGAGGTTTGATTTATAGGATAATATGTACTGAACACAATGCAGCGTATTTGAAAAGATAGGAGAAGCCAGTGCTGGGTAATTTAGAAATTCGTAGATACCTGGAAACAAGAAACAGCACGAGGTCAACAACAATGATTGCCTATTTTTAACTGGGCAAATTAAAAATGAAAGAAAATTAGTTTTGAACTATCAAAACATAAAGAAATGCACCAGAAAAATATAAATATTTTCTTGGGCAAGCACTTAAGTCTCCTTCCTCAGAAAAGTATGATTTAACATTGTGTGACCAGCTGCACAGTGTCAAATTCAAATTCTGACAGGCCAGCTGTTAGACAGCAACAATTGACACCCAACAATTCTCTCTCAATCTCTCTCACATACAACAATGTACAAGGAAAGGGCACACAAAATAATGGAATTATACATACACACACATATACAAGCATGCAATTTACATTAGACACACACAAAACACAGGTTGAAGGAAAAGTAAAATGAGTGCGATACAGGAAAAGCCGCTGTTAGAGGACAGGACTTTGTCTGGATTACATAGGATGTGTTAGAAAGAGAATTCACAAAGATGGAGTTCAGCATCTCATGAATCAGGATGATAAGGCTCTTGAAATGGTTGGCTTTGTGGTTTTGGGCATGAGCAGCTTTTGGGAATTGGGTTTCAGACAGTGTTGTGGTTCAGCAAGAGGTAATTTGTTTAGTTGATATAGAAAGCAGGACAGTCTGCAATTAATCTGGTAAATGATGTTTTCTTTGATTTTGTAGATAACTATTTGTGGAGAGCTTTGGAGGTTTGTAGTTGAGTGAATGATAAGGCAGACAATTGTGGGGCAGAGGTTGTGATGATGCCTGAAGGTTTTCCTTCATAAGGTGCACAATTATATACCTGGACACATATACACTGACCTTCAGTAGAAATAGCAATTTTCTTTTGTTTTCTTCCCCTTCTATTTTTTACTTTTTCTGGAACAGCAGCATCCAAATACAATTGTAACTCCTTGGATCCTTCCTAAAAAAAAGTAATATTTTAAAGTAAGTACAAATGTAAACTAAATTATTATAAATCTATTATGAAAGTCTATGTTAAAAATGTGCTCATGAGTTACATAAATAGCTATATAACAGACAAAAATAAATGCCACACTATGTTTGAGAAATCCTGGCTCCTTTTGTCAGGCGATTCATAATATGTAAGAGTCGTAATCACAAACCAGGTCAAAAGCTTATTGTCCATTACTTGGCTACTTATATTAAAACCTTGATATAATATAGTTGGTGTTGGTGAATGTGATCGTTGGCTTTGGGAGTGGTTTTTTTCTCCTTATCAAAGATAATTTGCAACAATGGTGCACAGGATTGGGGGCAGGCCCATCAACAATAGTCATAGTGTAGAGGAGTCATAATACAGCTGCACAACAGTTTAATGTGTTTACTCAAAGTGAATTAAAGTATTTAGTTGATTCAATCTGTTTAAATTGTAAATTAAACAAGTCGTCATAATTGTATCTTTGAAATATGGACAACTGAAAAGAATTAATTTAACATTAAATTCAAAATATTGGAGACTTGTAGTCTGGAGTGACTGTGACTAATATCTGTGAATAATATGGCATACTACAGCAAATTCTTTTTGACAAGTTTCATTAAAATCCATTATGATGAGGTGGTAAGCACAGTATCACTTGACATGGAATGACCCTCAAGTGTTTTAAATATTCATTAGGCTACTTGACATAAGTTTATTAAAATTTGGTTATATAAGTAAAGTTTCAGAACTATGATTCTAGCAATGATGAATACAAAATCTTATATATGAACATTTGAAGAGTAATTGAGTTTATTTTGAAGGCTATTAATTTTCTAGTAAGATAGTAAACAAATTAAATAAATGTGTCTAATATGAACAATGGTATTCAAAATTCCACTTACCTCAATAATCAAATTAATTTCACCATCAGTTGTAGAAAAAAGTGTTTCCAAAAATTGCTTAATCTCAATGCAGAATGATGATAACGTATTATTATCCTACAAAGACAAAAATATTTGTGTTATTTCCAGTTTGTAAAATCTAACTGTACAGGCAAAAGCCTGGTGCAATCATTTGATCCAAATTTTAAAGTGATTGTTACTTAATGACCATATTATATGAGTTTTCTACTGGAAGTAGTATACAAAAATAATATTGCTACTTTGATCTTCAGTCAATGTAAAAAGTGCAGAGTAAGCAACTATGAATCCATAAATAAAGTATAAATTTAACAGGTTTTCAGAAGTTAACACATACAATAAAAATATTATTTAAAGATATTTCATTAAAAAAAAACATCAACAAAGAAATTATTTGTAGATTTAATACATAATATAACATATAATATTGTTAACAGAAATACAAAATAATCTGAACTTATTCTCAACTTGTCTTCTGAAAATCCAAGATTCAATTAGTAAGGCATAATAAGTCTTGCACCTTGTAGTCCTGACTATTGAATTTGCTGGTACAATCTCATAAAATGCACATATTCTCCAGATATAAATAAGATGCATATATTACTGAACCATTAATATTAATTTTCAAACTCATTAGAATCTTGACTGGATCATTGTAAATAAAATATTAAAGAAACCTTACACACCAAAAAAAGTGTAGAGATGTGCGATTGTAGCCCGTTACTTTAGATTTAAATTGCCAATCAACCAAAACAAGCAACTAACAATATGAAAGGAACAAAGTATTTGAAACTGAACAAAACTATTCATGTGATATAATGGACACTGGATTCAGCAGGTAATTCAATTTAGTTTCAATGATCAAATCCATAAAAGTGTGGTGAGAGGTTTGCATGTATAAAATCTTAACAATAATTTAACTACATAATTACCACTAATTTATATGGCAAACATTGTTGTAGACAGTTAGATAATACATATTTAAATAGTTAATTATTGGTATAGAAATTCTGCAAAATAAATAGCAAACAGTCATTAAGTGATTTGCATAACCCCTGAACCACAAAGTGGTAAGGTAAAAATAGTTTTGTTTCTAATTTTCATTTCATAAGAGAAATTGGTTACTGTCGGACATCACAGGTAGGCAAATATTGCTAAAATAGAATAAACATGGCATTAGAGGAATTTTGTTAAAATATTTGAAATTTATATGAAGAAAACTACACAGTAGATTTAAGTAAGTGGAATGGCATGAAGTGACTCAGGACAGAAAAATGAAGTCACCATTATTTATACTGTAGTATAACATTATGTATAAGGTGACATTTCATCTCTTTATTGTTGAGATCCTTGTATTTTCTTGTGGTGATAAAAAATACTGTAATAGAAGCTACTGTTCTGATGGGTTACCAAGTGAAATGGAGAAAATGTTATATGAAAATTAAGGCTAAAAGCCACAAAACAAATAAAAAAAACAAATATCGAATTCTGCTAAAAATTTCAGCAAATTAAAGACAATTTACTCACCATTATATTTGAAATTGACGGCTATGCCGATAACAATTTTATTTCTATTATGATTGGTTGGATTGAGCGCCCACTACAAAACTAAAATTAACCGTTCTTTTCCCAATGCTCTTCGTTGGATAGATATTTCAGAAAAAGCACAATCAGTTACCAAAGATATAGATAAACATTTATAAACTATGTAGTCTTGTGTATATGATATAGAAAAACTTAAAATAGAGACAAAAACTAAGAAAATATGAATTTAAAACTGTCGGACGTTTTGACACAGATTGGCATCTTTTTCAACTCGCGAAAAACTTATGACGCATTAAGCGATTATTATTAACTTATTATTTTTAACAGATATTAATTTCTATGTTATAGACAGCTACAGATTGAGATTCTGCAAATTAGATGTTTGTAAATATATTCAATCTAATTTAATGAAATATAATATAAATTTTAAAATTTCGTAATAGGTTAATTCGAAAAATAATTAGCCAATAAACACACAAAATTAAGTGATAAAATAAATATCACACGAGGTTTCTTCAATACTTGTTGCTTTCGTTAGGGGATTCAAAAGGCCAAGAGCCACGAGAACAACACAACGCACAAAGTACATGACGAAAGTAATAGTTTTATTATAGTTTACCTAATCTGTTAGTATATCAATCCCGCTTCATGAACGGGACAGCGTACTGCACGGCCCGTCACACCTTTGGGGGAACGGGAATTCATTTTCTAGACTCGTTCCACAGTACACAGCAGTTTTACTTAAAATTAGTAAGTATTTTTAATAGTTTTGAATAAAGATAAGATAATGTGTTCAATAATGTCTTCAGATTATGAAAAGTCTCTTTTGATACTAGCTCTAGCTGAGGAGGAAAATCGTGCTAATTTATTAGAATAATTAGCTATAAAACAATTTACCCGGCTGTATCCTGTTTCTTAATTATTTATACATTTTTAGGGAACGAAGAATTCGGATTTATAAGATTAATAAAAACTGTACAACTTTTGCTGAATATCACTCTTTAATGTCAGAGCTATGACGTAGAGATGTTGGAATTGTTATCGGGTTTCCAACCGGATGGCACGAATTTCGTTGACTAGCACCGTCGGCTTCTTCACCTAATAATTTTTAGTAAAAGCCACGCGGAAAATCTACGGAAACTACGAAGAGATATTACAATATGTGGGGACGAATATTCCGTGTCCCCATGCGAGCAAGAGGGTCCCGTTACGCGTCCCGTTAGGGGATGCAAACAATGCTCCCCACCAAGTAACGGGACCCTACCGAGCACCTACAGCGCGCACACGGACAGGCCAGTCTGTTCCCGGCTCTCGCGCGACACATTACCTGTGCTTCCCGACAACGGCCAGAGTCGCACCACGTGGTGGAATAAAGTCTTAGTTTAGGAGACCAGGCTTATTACTCCCGGCTCCGGGAATCCTAACCCTGCACGAGTCTCTCCTATATTGGTGACCCCTACGATGGACATTTTGAACAACAAAATCGCCGAGCTACAGCAGGAGATCGCAAGGCTGAAGGAGGATCCACGTGGCCAACACCATGACGCAGCACAGGTCTGTAGGATCACACCGAAGCTGCCGGCTTTCTGGGCGGACAATACGGACGTCTGGTTCGCCCAGGCGGAAAGCCAATTCGCCATCGCCGGCATCACGCAGGACGCCACCAAGTTCAACCACATCGCAGCTCACCTCGAACAAAGATGGGCTGCGGAAGTCCAGGACATCCTCGTCAACCCGCCAGCAACAGGCAAGTACGAGTGTTTAAAGAAAGCTCTGATACAGAGACTTTCGCCCTCACAAGAGCGAAGAACTCGGCTGCTGCTCAGCGAAGCCGAACTTGGCGACAGATCTCCGTCGCAGTTCCTGCGGTACCTCCGCAGCCTAGTAGGGCCTACTCAAGTGTCGGACGATTTCCTGCGGACGTTGTGGCTGCAGCGCCTGCCGGCCTACGTACAGGTCGCGGTCCAAAGTCATATAGACGCACCGCTCGCCACGGCCGCCCAAATCGCTGACAGGCTTATGGAGATTCCAACACCCGGTCTTCCACCGCACGTCCACGCTGCCAGCACGAGCTCACAGTCCACCAATCAGGCAGATGAACTCCACGGCCCATCAGCCCCTAGCCTCGAGCAGCGCCTGGAGGCGCTCACCGCGGAAGTCGCAGCCCTACGAGGCGAACGAAGGCCGCCAGCACGCCGCCAGCCGCCCGAACAACAGCGTGGCCGCCGCGACAACGCCAGCACCGGGAAATGCTGGTACCACAGACGGTTCGGTAGCCGGGCTCAACGCTGCGAACCCCCGTGCAGCTACACCCAGGGAAACGAGTAAGGCAGCCGGCTATTGCAGCTGCCGGCTGCCCATCCAGTGGACGCCGTCTCGTCGTTAGGGACTACACCAGCGGACATGGGTTCCTAGTCGACACCGGTTCCGACTTATGTTGCTTCCCGCGCAACCTACTCAAGGGCCAGCGCGCGGTCACCAACTACAAGCTCAGCGCCGCGAACAGCAGTACTATCAACACGTACGGCTGCCTACCCATGCGAATCGACCTGGGGCTGCACCGGGTGTTCGTATGGCGTTTCGTCATCGCGGACGTCGCGTTGCCAATAATCGGCGCTGATTTCCTGGCACACTTTGGACTTCTACCGGACTGTCGAAGCGGGCGCCTGCTCGACGGGACGACGGGCCGCGTCGTAAGCGCGAATAAGGACCGATCGCCG
Source organism: Zhengitettix transpicula (assembly GCA_037074705.1). Classification (NCBI taxonomy): domain Eukaryota; kingdom Metazoa; phylum Arthropoda; class Insecta; order Orthoptera; family Tetrigidae; genus Zhengitettix; species Zhengitettix transpicula. Next base: position 30,840,419 of record CM073593.1, on the reverse strand, counting down.
CAACCCAGCGTCAGGGTGCTGACGACGTGCTCGCCATACCAGGACCTCCTGAGCCGATTCCCGGAGCTCACGCGCCCGGCCGGCGCGCCCCGCGTTGTTCGTCACACCACGGTTCACCACATCCGGACGACGCCAGGACCCCCAGTTTCCTGTAGACCACGACGCCTGGCACCGGAGCGGCTCCACATCGCACGAGCAGAATTCGAGGCCATGCTCACCGACGGGACCGCGCGACGATCGAAGAGCCCGTGGGCATCGCCGCTGCATCTCGTGCCTAAGAAGAAAGACGGAGAATGGCGCCCATGCGGTGATTATCGCGCGCTGAACGCGCGAACCGTCCCCGACAGGTATCCCGTTCGGCACGTACAGGATTTTGCTATGAGCCTTCGAGGAAGCAAAATATATTCTGTCCTCGACCTCGTTAAGGCATACACACAGATTCCGGTGCACACGACGGACATCCCGAAAACGGCCATAACCACGCCGTTCGGGATGTTCGAATTCCCGTTCATGACCTTTGGACTGAGAAATGCTGGACAAACGTTCCAGAGGTTTATGGACGAAGTGTTACAGGGGCTGGACTTCTGCTTCCCGTACATCGACGACATTCTAATCTACAGCGCGTCTCCAGAGCAACACCGGGAACACCTGCGAACCGTTTTCCGCCGATTGTCGCAGCACGGCATAATCGTCAACGTGGAAAAGAGCGTGCTGGGCCAGCAGGCCGTAACCTTCCTCGGCTACCACGTTTCCTCGGAAGGCGTAAGCGCCGTACCAGAACGTGTCGCCGCACTGCGCGATTTCCAGCGCCCATCCAACGCCAGAGGGCTCCGTCGCTTCTTGGGAATGATAAATTTCTATCGTCGTTTCCTTCCCAAGGCAGCGGCGCATCAAGCAGAGCTCCAGGAGGCTCTCTCAGGTCTCCGCGGCACCCACCCTGTGCCCTGGAACCCACTCAGTACAGCAGCCTTCGAGAAATGCAAGGCCTCGCTCGCCAACGCAACGATGCTGGCTCACCCGGACCCTACGGCACAGCTCGGGCTTTTCACCGACGCGTCGCAGAATGCAGTCGGCGCCAGCTTGCAGCAGCAAGTGGGAGGAGCGTGGCAACCGTTGGGTTTCTTCTCCCGGAAGCTGACGCCGCAGCAAACACAGTGGCCGGCATATTATCGGGAGCTACTCGCCATCTTTTTGGCGGTCCGGCATTTTCGTCACGCGTTGGAGGCTCAACACACAATAATATTTACTGACCATAAGCCCATATGTTTTGCCTATCAGCAGCAGAACGAGAGACTCCCGCCCGTTCAGAGGAACCACCTGACGTACATCTCGCAGTTCACCACGGACATTCGGCACGTCAATGGGTCCCAAAACATAGTCGCCGACGCGTTATCCCGCGTCGAAGCTTTGACAGCAGCCAATAGCCCGGTGGATCTCAGCCGCATCGCCCAGCAGCAAGCCGAGGACGACGAGCTACGCGAGCTGCTAGCCGGCAGCACAGCACTCCAGCTCCGCCACGTCGATGTCCCAGGACTCGACCTCCGGGTGTTATGTGATGTATCGACGGGTCGCCAACGCCTAGTCGTCCCAGCTCCAAGTCGCAGACAGGTATTCGACGCGGTCCACGGCCTGAGCCATCCCGGCACACGCGCTACCACGCGCCTGATTACGTCGCGTTTCGTTTGGCCCGGGGTTAAACGAGACATACGCGTATGGACTCGGGCGTGTTTGCAATGTCAGCGCGCGAAGATTACACGGCACGTCCAAACGCCACTGGGAGACTTCACGACGCCGTCAGCTCGTTTCCGTCACATACACATTGACATCGTGGGTCCACTGCCGCCAGCAGGCTCTTACCGCTACCTCCTGACGGCGATCGACCGTGCATCGCGTTGGCCAGAAGCTTATCCACTGGAGCGAATCACCGCAGAAGATGTGGCCAACGCCCTGCTCCACGGCTGGATCTCGCGCTATGGCTGCCCAGAGCGTGTTACTACGGACCAAGGACGGCAGTTCGAGTCCGATCTTTTTCAGGCACTGGGGAAGTACACGGGCTGGCAGAGGTCCCGCACGACGCCGTACCACCCACAGGCTAACGGGCTAGTAGAACGGCTGCACAGGCAGCTGAAGGCAGCGATAATGTGCCATGAAGGCGCCTCCTGGCTCGACGCCCTCCCGGTCGTCATGCTCGGGATTCGTACCGCCTTCAAGGAGGACCTGCAGACATCAGCCGCCGAACTGGTGTTTGGAGAACCGCTACGTCTGCCCGGCGAATTCTTCACCGCAGAACCCGAGCTTGGCGACCCGACGTCACTCATCGAGCGGGTCCGCCAGGCAACAACAAACATACGGCCCACACCGGCTTCGCGACGCTCCCGACCAGGAAGCTTCGTGTTCAAGGAGTTGGCGACTTGCACCCATGCTTTTCTCCGTGACGACGGTATAAAGGCCTCCCTTTGTACGCCTTACACGGGACCCTACCGCATCGTCAGCAGGGACGAGAAAACCTGCGTGTTGCATACAAGTCGCGGAGAAACACGAGTTTCACTGGACAGGGTAAAACCGGCCTTCATGTTGCGCCCAGAGGAAGCAGTTGGGCCTCCCAGCATAGCGCCGGCAGCCACGAACGACAGCCCGGTGGCACCACAGGCGACGCCCTCCACGCCAGCGCAAAGAGACTGGCCTCGCCCGCATCGCCTAGCAGCGCCGCCAACTCGCTCGGGTCGCCGGGCCCGTGCCCCGGACCGCTACTCGCCCACGCCGTAGAACATTTCGCACATTATTATTTTTTTTTTGTAAATATTCTGTATATTGTTTTGTAAAAATTATGAACATATATATTTATTATGGTATTGTAATGCGACTCTGGCACAAAACGTATATCCTGACTCCGTCTCTTAACGGGTGGCTGGTGTGGGGACGAATATTCCGTGTCCCCATGCGAGCAAGAGGGTCCCGTTACGCGTCCCGTTAGGGGATGCAAACAATGCTCCCCACCAAGTAACGGGACCCTACCGAGCACCTACAGCGCGCACACGGACAGGCCAGTCTGTTCCCGGCTCTCGCGCGACACATTACCTGTGCTTCCCGACAACGGCCAGAGTCGCACCACGTGGTGGAATAAAGTCTTAGTTTAGGAGACCAGGCTTATTACTCCCGGCTCCGGGAATCCTAACCCTGCACGAGTCTCTCCTATACAATATTTTTTCATTACTTCAGGATGTCACCTCACTATCTGTGTTATTTGGATAGGAATTCCGGGAAAAGAAAAAGGAAACAGTGGGTACATCGCGTAAACCAAGGACGTGAACAAAAAGGTGCATTCACTTTGTTATTGAAAGAACTAATGGATGACCTTATGACAGGAGTAAACAATACACGTGTCTCTCATTTTGATCAAGTGTAATAATAAACTTCTTGATATAGACAAAAAAAAGTTTTATATTTTCATTTCAATGAGTTGCTTATATAACGTGTTAGAAAGTAGATCCATTCATCATCGCGTTCGAAGAACGAATATCCATATGGTTTTATTTATTTTAACCATTACTAACACATTGACTTTATCGGAAATATTTATAGAAATTCAGGATAAAGACGTTTGATAAAATTAATAATAAATTAAAAAACCTGTATTAGTCCTAAAATAAATAATCTCAAACAGGATGTTTCAGCTTTTTCCTAAGCCATATTCAGTTGTTATTTATGTAGAAAAGTCATGGAAATATTTATATATTTTGATACAGATCTATAAAATTATTTTATAAATAATATGAAAAAACAATAAAACAAGAGCACAAGAATACTCAATAAGGGCGCGGAGCCGGAGAGACTCTGATACACAGACTCGCCATGTGAACGTGCCCAATGCCGTCGTCAATGGCCGCAAGTCCCGAACGGCTCAATTCGCGAATCGCAGACGTGTCGCCTACGTGACTCGCCGTATGAATGGACCGTCTTGAGCCCATGGCCGGGTTGACTGTTTCAGACGTGACTGACACGGAATCGCCGTGGGAAAGGAGCCTTAGGCACACTACAAGCGGCGAGCGTCTCTGAGTGGGTAGACTGAGCGAATCCGCTCATTTTTATGTCCCAATAGAATATAGTGGGTTCGGGGGTCCGCTGGCTACAGCAAACAGCTACGGTTGGGCGGCACCGCCTGCCTCTCAGTGGTCGACGCTCAACGCTGATCCCGGACATTAAGTTTCTCTCACAGACCAATACAATGCGTATACGTTTAAACACGGGACAACATCTTCATGTCCGTCAGTAATTAATTATTTAATGTATTTTTTATAAAGGTTAGGAAGCAAAATTTGTTAGCTTTTTCGTATTCAAAAAAATAATATATTGATACTGAACCATCTCTGCCACGACGATTTTCTATTCGTACTGAGTCTTGATATAGTTATTTAAAATAACATTACAACAAAATAAAAACCAAAAAAGTCCCCCAAATTTAGGTTTAATGATTTATTGAACCTACGTCAATGTCAACGGTTTGTTACCTACATGATGTATGTATGTATTTCCTCATATTATATATTATTTTGTATTTCAGAAGATTTCAATAATTATTTATTATATAAAGTTTTATGGCAGTGTATTTACATATGATGATGATAAACAGACTATTGAAAAAAGTAGTTTATTAATTTATTATTAAATTGAGACATGTTTTGGTCCTTATGTGGACCGTCTTCATGCTAAGATAACACAGTGAAAGCCTGAAGGGGATCCACGTGAGGTCACAATTTAGTAAACAATTTGTTAACTAATTTTTTTTAATTGTCTGTTATTTTCCGTTAAACAAGTGGATAATTTCTGCAGCATGTAATCGAATGTTCTAACGGACATTCTGGTATATTAAATAAAAGTGTTTAATTTTTTTTAAAATACTTAAACAGATGGTGGTGCTCTCCATAATCCTTTCTACTCCTTTTTATGGGATGAACGCCATACTTCCTCTTGCATTTCTGTAAAACATGTATCCATAAATATTCCTTGTTTTCACTCTTAGAGAAGCATAGCTACCTCACATGGCAACAAAAGTAAGTTCGCGCTCAGTAGGTCTGTATCGTACCTGGCCCCACTCATCGCTTTACCTCCCTGACTCTCTTCCTTTCAAATCTTGTCCTGGTCAAATATTTTCAGTCTTTCCTTCTTCTGCGTTGAACATATTCTTTGAGTGTAATTCAACACCCAATCTCTTATTTCTTTCAATCTTCCCTCACTATCCAAAGATCTAATGAGACTTCGTTACAAATTTAAAGTTCCTTACATTTTGTGTGTATCATTAACTTAATGCAATAATGATAAAATCATATAGTGATCTTGACAAGTGTGATGAGCTTCCTGGGCTAGAAGAGGATCGACAATGCACGATACCCACAATCAACTACTAACTTAATCCTACCAACCCTTCCACCCATATAACTATCGCTGAGGTTTTTTTCCCGGTAAGGAACCTCTTCAGGTTGAATTATCGGCACTTTTTTCCCCCAGTCCTATGCTCTTCATTCTCTCGCTCACACAAGCTATTTCTGAGCATGACTGTATTTAAGGGTATTTGCCCTCAGGTGCAGATCAAACACAAGTTCCCAATCCTTGTGTTCCAAGTTAGTTTACTACCAGAACGTGCAGAAAGTGGTAAACCCCCATGATTTAAAGGGAGTACAGCCTTTAAGGGCCTTTGGCCCAAATTAAAAAATGCCGGGCAAGATGCGAACCATGATTGGGATGCAGCAGGCTTCGGGAAATTTCGTGCAGATCTGAACATGTTTATGGCCCGCAATGTAAACACGTCCTGCACTGGTGTGAGGGGGTCTTTATGTGGCAGCTTCTTTGTGTTATTAGACAAGGCCTGTTTTGACGGTTAGCAGGTTAGAGATTGAGAAGACATGAACAAAACATTAATGTTTAAGTTTGAGAACTGATAAACCAAGCTAGATGAATATGAGTATAAACTTATACAATAAATGACACAAATACGCAATAAATTTCAGAAGATCTTTTTATTGGGTACCAAATATTACATATTAAACTCATAACATTTCAAAAATATAACAGCACCATAGAAATTCCTATCTATACAAAATTTAAATACTTCTAAATAAAATAAAAATGCCATAAATCACAAAAATATATAAATACCTTAATAGTTTCTTTGTGTGCAGTAACAGGAACTACCAAACCCTTTCAGACCACAAAAAATTATGGGAACAAGTGTTCTGCTTTGACTGTTATAATTGTACATAGAAAAGATGTTCACTGAAAAGCAAAGAAATGTATATTAAAATTTGGAGAATTAAAAAATTTAAGCCACTCGTATTTCCAATGATGGGTGGCTAGTTTTTAAGGCAAGATATGTAACTTTCTCTTTCAATTATATTGCCCAAATATTTGTTCTGGAACTTTTTAAAAACATGATGGACAAATTTAACAACTTACACTTACGGATTTCTATGAAAAAGTGGCCTTTATAATGTGAATGAAAAAGTATCATTTGAAGGTAAATTATATAATTCAATATTTTAATAAGAAACCTATTTACCTTAGTCTTATATGTAATTTACACAGTTCAAAGATCTTTCTCCTGTTTTCCTAAAATTATAAGTATTTATGAGATGTTAGGGTCTGAAAGGAAAGATTAAGTCATTTCTGAGAAGATTTTAAACAAATTACAACAATGTTACATGTGGTCATATTACCACTTTGTCATTTGTTTATGTCTGTGCTTTAAATCATTGAAACTCCTGTATTCTCACTAAAATACACTCAACCTGTGGACTACCATTCACATGAAGCACATGTGAATTAAATTAGAAAAATCTAGAAATTAACAATAATTAATTGACGGTTAAGTATACACAAATGACAAGAAAGTACAGACCATTATTCAGTTAACAGTTGTCAATCACTGTTATCACAAGTAACATATTACTGGATATAGCAAACAATTGCAATTTTACCAGACAAAGATAATATGACAGTGAATGAATGATATGTTAGAATACAAAAGGGAGTGATAGACACTATGAGCTACCTGAGAATAAAATGGATTCCAAGAGATTTGAAATTTTAGCAGACGTTTTTGAGCTGTTTTTTTTTTTCTTCAGAAGTTCAACTATCAATTTAATAACCACTGAAGAACAATTTCTTTCTTAAAAAAATCTTCTACGTCAATACCTCATGGAATCTATACAAATTCTCAGATAAGACAGTTTATATCTCTACCATATTATGTGTATGTATGTAAACTCTTCTGGTCAAAAAAGAGCAGCTGACTTGCATTAAATTGATAGTTGGTGTCACCAAGGTAGCAATAAACATGTCAAATTTTCGAGGGCCTAAGCCTACTTCCTCAGAAAATAACAGGATAGCGTGATGTGCTTGCCAACAGCAGTCACACAGTTTTGTGTTTTCCTGAGGAACAAAGTTTTCATATGCATGACCAACAATTAATTTAAAGTAAGTCAACTGCTCTCTTTTTTCTTTTTTTACTGTCCAGATGAGTTAATTTGACGTCACATCATACTCATATATATATATATACATACACAAAGTTGAGTATGCTTTTAAAATACTGTCATATGCACCATTAAACTCAAACCAATCTAACTACAAAAAGTAAAATACCCGCAATTTATAAAAGATAATAAAGTTATTCAGCATACAAGCTTAACCTATTATATATTAATATTATCTTATCTAGAGTGCAAAGTTTATTAAGTGGCACATAAATGAGCTTAAAACAATTAATATTTATAAAATTGGTTTCAACCCAGGCCAATATTCAACAAAGTTTCAACATAGAATCAATTATTGATCTGGGATGAAACATGAGAATTGTATTTGGATCATTATTCTGCATTAAAGTAGCTTGATGTATACATATATAGAATAGTATATAATAATTAAATGGTGACAATACTACAAGATAATAAACCCATGTCCTACGAATTATGTTCTTAAGCATACTAAATTTTTAATATTTGAATGTTCATCATTGTAATAGTTTGAACATTAAACTTTTTCAGTTGATCATGTGAAAACTGAATACACAGCGCTAAACAATGTTTAATAATTTACTAGTAATAATTAAAAAATTATAAGTGACTTATTTCAATTGTTAAACAATAAATTTCAAATAATAGTAGTCATATAACAAAGCATTTTATAAATATACAATAACTAAAACAGATCTGAAACCCTGCCTGGTTAAAACATCACTACTTGTAACAACAGACTGAACACTAGACAAATGTATTTTTTAAATCTATTTGAATAAAATTAACTTACAAAAATTGCAGTACATAACTGTACATTCATAGAACATATGGCAACTTTGCATCAGTTATCAACACATTTGATTTAAAAATGATAAATCATTCAATTACAATACAAAGTTTTATGTTTGGAAAATAATAGCATTGGATACTGAATACAAACATATAACAAAATAAATTGTGACACAAAAGTCAAGCTTATTCAAAATGAAAACAAAATGAGCTTCAAAATTCATCCATACTGTATCAACAACTTTATATTTAAAACATCCAGGAAAATAAAATTTTAACTTTTCAATTTTGAGCCTAATATGAAACCATTTAAATTATATTTGTACTGTAAACATATTGGCTTAATTATAAATATATAAAGGTGACTGAATAAAAGTTTTGGTATATTACTGTAGGAAAAAAATTATCATTCAACAATAAAACAATTCAAATAATAAAAAGTAAGTTAGAATACATCACAAGCACTGTATATAAGGTTATTAAGTAGAAACAGCCTAAGCCTGAAATGCAAATGTGAAATGTTTCAATTGTTTTTGCTCAACAGCTGTTAAACAAGTCAGTAGTTATACAAATTTAGAACAATTTATCTTTCAAACTAAGAAAACAACAGTCTTTGTATTATAGATAAATAACTGCACACATGTAACAACTATAATTTACATTTTCTCTAATTATAAATTATAGTACAAATTAATAGTTACTCTTGCTCTTGCTCCATGCATTGTGATGAGCTATAGGATTAAGGCACAGACTACTTTCTAAGCTAGAAGCTTTTACATTCTTTTTATTAACTACTGTAATCAATACAAGAATTCTGTCTTGAGTTGGTATAAAGACATGAGATTTCAATGTATTTAACATCATATAAATCTTTGTTCAGAAGAGTTTTGCAACTCAAGAGTAAATGAGTGAAATTTAATCAAGTAGTTTAATAGAGTTCATGTGAATACCATAAAAAGATGGATTTATCAATGAGTAAAACAATTAGATAATATAATATTTAATACATACCACCAACTAAAAATAAGCACCAAATTATCGAGAGCCATAAGCAGAATTATCGTCCTCAATTAAAGGATGTCATAATTGTCTTTTCAGGAGCAGAGTCTGAATATGTGAATTGTTTTAGAATAATTCACACAATAAGAATATGAAAATGATCAACAAAGATTTGTGTTTATATGACTGAAATATTGGTCAGATAAGAAAAATACACAGCTCAATGTTTATTCTATGGTAGTTAACTTATGCAAAAAGTATTTCTACCAGATAAAAGTATTTTTATTAAAAAAATAGATATTGTTATCACGTATGGTTAATTAACAAGGCAAAATAATGTCTTTTCTTGAAGTCTTTTCAATGATACTAAATACTTATTAAGACAGATATTCCCCATACAATTTTTAACCAAATAATTTGCTTCTGAAAACATTATTCCACAAGTCATTTTTGTTAATATTAAGCCATCAATATTTTGGGCTTTAATATTATTGACATTAACTTAGGTAAATGATGACAAACTAAATATATTGAATATTCTCCCATGTGGTATAAAGAAGCATACATCTTCTAACAAAGAAGACCTCATCTTCTTAAAATAACAAATACTGTAGCCCACTTGCTTGCTTACACATATAAAAAACTGAAGGTTATGATGAAATATACATTAATAAGCTTAAATTCACACAGGATCGTAACCAGTTTCTATAGATTAAATCTACATTTGATTTGAACACTTTGATAGTAAACATCAATCTAAAAAACTCTGATGCTAATTTTTAACACCATGTTGTTTTATAATTTTCATGAAAAATTAATGTAACAGCCTACCCTGGAAATTTCACAAGCTCCAAATAAGCATAGATCACCAAATGTAAAATATTAAAGTTCAAAAAAAAAAAAAAAAAGTTCATTAGTATGCAAAACGCAACTTCAAATCATATCCCAGCTTCTCCAGATTTGGATTGCAGGCATAGTTGATCATTGGAGGTGGCCCACACATCAGTACCAGTGTATCTGGACCAGGAGGGAATAAGTGTTCCTGGATCATCTCAGCTGATATGAACCCACTACTATACTTCCAACCTGAAATTGTGGTTATTTTTTTAGTTCTTTCATAACTTAGATTTTACAAGACTATTTTTAATCATTTCATAATAATATATTATAATGGCTATTTTGAAATGGTTTGTATACCAGAACAACCTTCAGTTCCTCATGGCGACACCACACTTCACTTTCGGGTAAGCCACAACCTAATTCTCTTTCCTTTCCATACCAATATTGCAATTGTATATATATACAATTATATAAATTATCTTTTAAATGTTAATATAACTACAATATTATATTATATTAACATTTAAAAAATAATTTGCAAAATACAAATGTCCCACAGATCACACACACATTGCAGTAGGGAAGTTAATGACTACACTAACTGACGTTACTAGTAATTATTAAAAATCTGTAAACCCATCATCAATAAATCGACTTTATTTTATGATTAACAATATAAGAACTTCTGTAGAACAGCATATTAGTGTTGGTATTGCAAAATAAGTTACTTAGTCAATTTCCCACATGCTTGAAGCTTTACTTCTCCTGTCTGCTTACACACGAAAGTGGAGCATTTTTCTCAATGACAAATAATTAAAAAGTTAGTATACAGTATAATAAACTCATAATCAGAAGTGTGAAATGCACACATAATAAGTGGAGTCCAAACTGATGTATCTCAAAGGCAAACTCAAATCAATACAAGACACAATAATACATGAACTTTCACAATGGCTGTTATACACTGTATTTAGTATTAAAATCTGGGAGTTTTGCATGGCATTTTAAAATGTATCAGGAGTCAATTAAATTTACATGTAACAAAACTTACTTGATAAAGTGATCAATGGGCAGATTAATTGAAGAATGATGAATGAATTGTGTATCACAATAAACATTTTTTAAACATACTTAAAATTTTGTTGATTCAGTTAAAATATTAGATAATGATTTATATTACATATTACTTTTATATGTTGTTCAATGATTCTATATAGACTAATTGAATTCTACCTTCTGATGGCCGATCAACTGTATACCAAAGTTTGAACTGATCAGGATGTAGGCCAGCCACTTCCTCAAGTTCTTTCCGCAATAAAATGTCATCTTCAGTTTGGTTTGCAAACAACAATGCCATCTTTGTATGGTCTTCAGGTGTGCGTGTGATATGTCGTATCAATTGGAGCATGGGTGTAATTCCAGTTCCACCTGAGACAAAAATGACATATGCTTTTAATGTAAATCAAAACAGTGGAGGATAGTAAGGATTATAAAATCAAAATAATGTTAGCATTGTACAAACACTTATTAGTAAGTATGCAAGTAGAATGTTTTAAAGTTTTTATTCATTAAGGATATTTAACATTGTTCTCCTTCAGCACTTAATATTTACTTTCACCTTTTATAGTGCCAAATTGCAAGATTATTTTTCAACAATTTCTCCATCTCTACTTCTTATAAACAATTGTGCCAAACCCAAACTGTTATTTTGTAGCAAAACTTTTGTCAATTGTAAATATGGACTCAATAGAAATACTATATGAAAATATAAAAATATCTGCATAAGTTTTAGAAAAATAGAAGATGTAGTAGCCAAAAGACAAAATTAGGTGATAAAATAAATACCACAAAGTTTTCTGCAAACATTGTTGGTTTCTTCAGATTTTGGTATTATTTAGAGCCTTTGAATGACACATGGCACAACCCAGGTGACATAACTAGTTGCACCCATGTTTTGCATCATATAATATAACCTAATCTAATAAATAAAGCAGCGTGTTTGAATGTAGGTTTGTTTGTTATGCATACAAATCTACGTGCGACCAGGAAACAAACACTGTTGGGGTGAGCAACACCCCCAGGAACCAGGGTGGAAATATTCAAACATGCTAAAACAGCCAATATTTGAGGCAGATAAATATTGGGTAAAAGAGATTGATAGTGTTTCTATTGAAGTTATCAGTGTATAATTTCAACCCCTCACAGCATGGGAAAGCAGCACCCTTAGAGGTGTGGGTGGATGAGCGTTATAAGAAAATAACGTGAATATGACCTAGATTGGAGTCAAATCATGTTTATAGATGTGGCTGAGTTTATTTGTGACAAACGTGAGGGTGTGGGCTGTGGTGGGAGAGCTTGGGCTGGTGTAGAACCTTTAAAACAGGCAACACCGCACACACACCTAGTACAATAATAAAGAAAAAATTTCTGAAGAGATTTTCTGGAAGCAGCATTGGCAATATAAACATATATACATAAATAATAAACACATGATATCCTTAGCTTGAAGAACTGGTTATGTGATAATGAGCTGAAAGAAATGCAATACCAAATCTATCTATGTTTAACGTCAAGGTAATTCTCCACTAGATATATGGATTGAAAATAGAATAAACTGTATGGCTTTACTATTTAAGTGCTTAGGTGAAACATTTTAGAAAATTTATTTTCACCATAGAACACCTTTCTCTTTAGCCTACTTATTTATGGGGAACAAGGTGAAAATCATTTAAGAATTTATATTAAAAGTGGAATAATCACTTATGTTAGATCAATTGAACTCTGGCAGTAGTGTAACATGGGTTTCAGTCACCTGGGCCAGAGGCCAAATTTGCTACGGTATTTTAATCCAATATGCTTCAATATTTACAGAAATTCTGCCATCCCCAAGAAGTTCCACCCAGAATGGATTGCACCCACTGCCCCCACCATACTATGCCACTGAACTGAACTGGTTGAATATATGGGGCTGTTCATTCCATTATATAACAAATAATAATATATACAAATTAATTTGTTGTATTCAAGCCAAGAAAAGAAGTGATCATAGAACAATCAACTTTATTTCTCATATGGGGAAAATTCTGTCATGTATACTCAGCTAAAGACTAGAACATATGACAGAAGTAATTGGAGAAGATAATCATGGTTCCAGGGACACCACAAGAATACCAAGAATTATTAGAGAGACAGTGCCAGCAGTTAAAAAAGGAATTGTATGTTTCCTTTATTGATTGGCAAAGGCATTCAGCCAGATAAATTGGGAAATAGTTGCCAGAAATACTCAAGGAAATTGAACTTTATTGGAAGGCCAATCTTACCAAGAATTTGTAACTGGGAGAAAGGATGATGAGAAGCCAACAATGTAGAGATAAGAACAGGGATGTGACACATACTGTTCAACATATTAAGAGAATGGGTAACAAAAGAAGCCTTGGGAGTTGGAGATTTCAAAATGGAAGTTCAATTAGCACAGTAAAATATGCAGACAACCTGGTATTCATGGTGAGGAAGAAATAAACATTGAAATTAATGTTGGACAATCTAGGAGCAATTGGAAGGAAGTTTAGAATGGAGATCAATATAGGAAAGTCCAAAGTGATTAAATTATCAAAGAAATCAGAGTCCTTACATATATTTTTGGGAAACAAACAATTATAAAATGCAAATCATTTCAAGTACCTTGGAAGTGCTTTAATGAATGATGACTACAGCCCAAATGAAACAAGGTCAAATATAGCAATGGCCAAGACAACCTTCACCAAAAAAATAGCCCTGATGACAAGTAAATCTAATCTAGAATTGCAGAATAACCTGGTAAAGTGAAACAGAGCTTTGTATGGAACAGAAACATAGAAAAGGGGAGAAGTACCTGGAAAGTGTTAAAATGTGTTGTTGTAGTGTATTTACAAAATAAATTGGGCATATAGGGTCAAAAATGAAGAGTTTCTAAGAAGACCAAATAAGAAGAGAACCATTTGGAATAGTTTTTAAGAGAGAGATAAACTGGTACAGACACATCCCAAGGAGAAATAATTTGGGTACCAACATCATCAAAGGACATATGGATGGAGTTTCAGGTCATGAGAAAAGACTGCAGTTCCTATATGACTTGAGAAAGTAGAATAAAAATGATGTTCGGCAATGAAGGAAGAAGTTATAGACAGGGCAAGGTGGAAAAAGGACAAGAACACTTAATAATAATTGTATTAAGTTTAACACAAATCAATATTTTGTTCAGAAATATTGCTACTTATCAATTCTTATATAAGCTGGAACATGAAAAATTATGTAATAATCATTGAATCAAATCATTCACAGCAAGCTGTGTTACCTGCAATCATAGCAACCTTCTTCACTGTGACATGGGTAGGTGGGTCTTTTCGGAGAACTTTGATAGAGAAGTTTCCATTACCTAGGTACACTAGTCTACCAGATGGCCCCCTCACATCTATAGTGTCTCCAATTTTAAGGCTGTCCAAATATTGACTCATTTTGCCCCCTTCAGGAAACTTTGGGTGCACATCTTTCATGTAAACCTGCAGGTAAAAAAAAGTTATTAGCCCAACAATTTACAACTTTAACATCAGTAATCTGAAATCTTGTTTACAGCAAGATTGATTGAACTGAAAGAAGAATCTGATAAAAAAGTGGAGGAAATTAAATTATTTAAAACATTACAGAATAAGACATATATATATGTATATATAATGTAGTAATTGGTAATTAAGGCATTGTTCTAATTGAAAAGTTGAATTGTAGAGGACTCATTATTAGTGGATATAGAGCGGACGCCGCAACAAACCGGCAAGGCAAAGAAAGCATTGTTGATCGGTCGATAAGGTTTTTACGCGCTCAAAATTTACGAGACGAACAGTTCAGTCGGGCAGCAGACAAAGAAAAGAACAGACAAAAAGTTTTACAGTCGGCAGTCAGAACGAAAGAATGTGGTCCAGTCACAAACATGCTTTCAAATATTAAAAAGTAAAGCAATATTCAGTCGGGAAGGAGACAGAGCAACTAGTGTGTATTCGGTGGTCGAGCGGGGATTCATCATGCTGGCCATAGACAAACCAATGAAGTACATTTTCAACTAAAGTCACGAGATCTACAAATCCTGGTTGCAGTAAAGCATCGAGAACCAACCAATTTGTGTTAAACCAACTAACAAACTATGCCAATTAGAGCCTGTGAACATTTAGAGTCTGTGAGTACTTAGAATCAGTGATGTCCCCAAAATTGTGCACGAAAAGCTAAAATGAGACCTGGGCGGCCGTAAGTAGGGAAAAACTTTAAAATCATTTGTAAACCGTGTTTAAAAGATAAAAGTCAGATTGTTCTTTAATTATTTAATTATCGATAAAATGAGATAATTAATTCTTGATAAAATTAAAATTGTTTAAATTCAATCTTTAGTATTATTTCTTCTGCAACAAATTTCGTCTATGTTCAGACGCATTGATTTACATATAAAGTAAATGTAATTTTGATTATATAAATTCTGCCATTTATCAAACCCAGTTCAAGACCCTGAGATCCCAATTATTTTGTGTATTTTTATACTTGTTTTAAATTTGTTAATAAATCTTGTTTAATAGTTTTCACGTAATAGTTCTTTTCATTTAAAAATACCACATTCATATTATTCATTTATAAATTATTACAATATATATATATATATATATATATATATATATATATATATATATGTATTATAATAGTAAGGATGTGACATTGTCAAAAATAATTGCAATATTGGTATGGAAAGGACAGAGAGATAGGTTGTGGCTTACCTGAGGAACTGAATGTTGTTCTTCAAATTAATTTTCGGATGCTCTTGGCCTCCTTCTTTAGGAAGGAGTGTTACACCATTCTGTGCACCAGCCGGAAGAACAACCTTCAGTTCCTCATGACGACACCGCACTTCACTTTCAGGTAAGCCACAACCTATCTCTGTCCTTTCCATACCAATATTGCAATTATTTTTGACAATGTCACATCCTTACTATTACAATATATATATATATATATATATATATATATATATATATATATATATATATATAACAATTAAGGAAAATGTGACGAGGTCAAATTAAATAACATATTTAGATAGGAAAGAGAGACAGTGAAGTCAACTTATTAGAAATCCACAGTTGATCCTCAATGATGTGGAGTAAAAATTCTAAAATTTTCAAGTGCCTGAGCACCCTTTGTCAGGAGAGAAGGTCTGAACTGTGTGCCAGCTGGGCACAAATATATATAAATATTTTTGTATTAAATTAACACAATTATAAAATGTTTATAATTAGGTTCAACATTTACAACTAAACATTATGGGGTAAATTACTTTTTCATTTAAACAATGCTATTATTTTGCTTATTAGCTAATAATAAATAAATTGCATCAAGTAGTGGAAACTAAGACCCATGACAAAAGAAACGTACAACACTTCACCTAAAATAAATACCGTATTTATCGTTGTATGCCGCCTACCATTTTTAACCAAAATTCAAATGAAACTATGGCTGCACATAAAACAAGCTGTTGCATTAAATAATGTTAGTCGTTTGACAGTTTACATGGTCATTTTATGAATTATATAAAAAGCATCTTGAGGAGAGCATGCAAATATGGTCATAATTCCTGGAGGTTGTACATCTTTTCTGCAGCTTTGTAATAACCATCCATTCAAAAACAATTTGCAGCAATTGTATTCAAAATGGATGGTGACCGCAGAAGTTACACCAACTGGCAGAATGAAGAAACCCACACTTATATGAGAATGGATTATATCAATAGCATGGCTATATGTCATTCTCAACTTTAAAAACGGTTGCATGTGTTGCTACAATGCAACAGTAGGAATTTTTTTATTTATTCTGATGATACAGCTCCTCAGGAACTGACAGCAATAATGAAAATTTATACGTTTAGATTAGAAATTGTATGATTGTTTCATATTGCAATACCTTTTGTTTTATATATATTTTTACAGTATGTTATTTGAAATAACCAAATTTCAGAAAAAATAATTTACTAAAAATATTTTTCCTATTAAATGAGTCTACTCGACTGAATAGCATACATGCATAATGTGGTATTCTTTAATCAGAATTTAATCAACTGGCCCATTTAACTGTTAAACTAAATGCTACAATGCAAATAATTTCACATGTAATTAATGCATAGTACTCTTATCAATACCAGGTGTTCTGTACTTTTCCCTAAATCACATTAATTTTTACTCTTAACCAATTAGTAACTATATCAATTATATCATTAGCCACTTACTGGCATTGCTTAACAAGAATAATCAACTGAAGTTAGTTAATAATTATGATGTACTATGAGAGCTTGCTTACAAAGATAAACTCCAGTTCTAGACATCAATAATATTCCTTCAGTTTGAAATTTATAATATATTCAGGCAACATAGTCAATTTGTAAATATGGTTGTACCAAATATACTTTCATAGATGTCACTCACCTTTATAACAAGATCCATATATCCCTTATTCTCATCACTAGAGACAGGTGTATATGAGCGAATCACAATTTGATCGTCTATTTTTGCTGACAAGTGGATATGTTGACCCACTGGAAGACCTTTAAAAGAGAAAAAATTGTCTATTATAACTTTAGAGTCCTTATAAAAGAGAGGAACTAAAAATAATGAGTAAAAATTGTAAGGAATAAATTCCAGTTTCTGGAACTTGTGGCAATTACTGCATTCACTAAGAATGAAAAAGTAATTTTTAGAAATTAATATGCTATCATTAATAACAATACCTAGGATATGTTCCTCAGATGGCAAACCAAACCGGTATCGTCGTGTATCATGGCTAATTACTTCTTTTTCTACGAGTGGCAGAGGGTACTTTACTGTTGGGTCAACTAGGGTGACTGGCAGACCCCTTGACCTCTTCTTGCTGAAGTAGAATTTGGCAATGATGGCTGTTGCCAAAACAATGCCCACCCCAACAAGGAGGGGGAGCATCTAGACAAAAGTATTTAAATTACAGGATGTCTAAGCACAGATAAAATACCTTTCAAAAAATTAACAAAATCAATGGTAATTAAATAATTAAGACACACGGTTAATGTAAAAACATAATATGCATTAAATTAATGATGCATCAAACTAAATGTGTTAAAACACTTTTAAGAACTTAAAAATGAGAAAAGTTAGGTCTTATCACATTAACAATTACATTTCAATGTTACATCATCTAAAAAATAGAAATGAGGGTATAATCATACTTACTATTTCAAAAATATCATTAGAATGTGTGTGAATTAGTTAAGAATTATTCACAACATTCATACAATATATACAAACACATTTTTGTGAGTAAAACTGTCAGCCAAACAAACTTATTGAGAAATAAACACTCTACTGAATGCTTATTACTTACTGCTAATAATGAGCCAAATTTAAATGTAAATAGGTGCTTTATTTACATACAATGCAGATTTATTCCATATTAACATAAAGCATAAAAATAAATGCAAATGTATGTACTTAAGTCTCATTCAAACCCAACCCACATAATTAAAATTATAATGTATATATTTGGCTTACATAAAAATTAAGTAGATAATGGGCTATACAAAAAAAAAAGCTTTACTTAGATGTAACAATTCGAAATCTGCTTATAAAAATAAAACTCAATATTTCTTCAAGCATCCTCCCCAGCAGATAAAAATGAATTTTTCATTTTGTAAATTACCAATTGACACAATTTTTGTTTAGATATTCAATCTTCTTCCAATAGCTAATTCATATTTTTATATTCCTGAGGATCAACTAAAAATTGAAGATCCACAAATTTTCTGACCTGTAGCAGTTTTTTTGCATTTACATTGTAAGTAAAAACGTGAATAATATTCTAGATTTTATCATATCCCTTAAGAAGAGAGGTTACAAGTGATGAATTAGTTAAGTATTATTAAAACGAGAAATAAAATGTATTTCACATTTTTAATGTGCAAAATGTCATATAATTCAAAATATCTTTACTGTTGAAAATAAATTTTTATAGCTGAAATAATATTTAATAATACAATTGCTACTGGCATGTTTTTAAAATTCAATAAGCTTCTTAAAAATGAAACATTTTGTTATCCATAGATTTTTCAAAAGGTATAATTGGATGTAGACAACTACATAACAATCTGCACATAAGCACAGTTATGTCACTACTCAAGTTCTGAAGTGTGAGTGCATTTATAGTAAGTGATTTGAAATAATAAGGTTTACTTAGGTGAATGTTACACAAATATAAACATGCAAGAGAAAGAAAAATTGTCACAGGATGCACAATACAAAATAAATCTGCATTGATGAAAAAACTGGTTCCTAGAAAAGCGAAAACCAAACTGCTTGCATTGACAAAGTTCATACCACGGTCTCTCTTGAAGACATCTCTGGACCAATGATGAGCTGAATGCGAGGGTTTCACACACAAACACACGTCGGAGTGATCAGTTCTGATAAAGAGAAAAAAGTACACAAACCTATCACATTTTGATGTCTGAATTAAATAACCTTCACCACAGTACTCATACACACTACAAATATTACCAGACATTCATAACAGAAAAAATAGGATGGAAATGAGTCCTAAATATAAAACTCGCATGTCAAAATTAATTATACAATTGAATACAAAATAGTTTTACAAATTATCTCACAAAATTCACATTTCATAAAAAAAATTATTGACTACAAAATTATGCTTAACTGTGTTATTCACTAAAATCAAGGTTAAACACAATTAATGTGTCAAATTGCATGTAATATAATTGCAGAACATAAACCTGCAGCTAAAATATTACTTTACTCCAACAATTCATGATTTAACACACATTTAAGTTTGATTCAATTATACAGGTAAACTAGATAATTTGTTTCGATTGCACAGAAAAATATGCTTCACTGAGGAGTATTGTCCAAGAAAACTATAATTATGTTTGAGGTTACAGTGCCATATTTCTAATGTGTACATATTCACACATGATAATGGCAAAATTCACTGAAAGCTACTGAGAATTATGGTGACAATTTTGAATCACACATTAAACAGTAAAAAGTGACTTAAAAAACTGGCTTGAAAATTAAAATATACAGAATTATTATTAAAACCAAATTCCCAATTCTTTTCATAAATAGAACCTATGATGATAGGAATAGTCAATATTCACATTTACAGTGTGCATTCTGAACTTTAGATTGCATGTACATTCAATAATTGTGCACCTTCAACTAAAACCATGATGAATAATAATTTGGACATCACTTTAACACATAGCCATTTTCTAATCAAATTGGTGTAGTAAATGTGCAATCAATCACCATATCTATTTCACTTATATGATGACAGAGAACTGAAGGAAATGGAAGTTAAGGCAGTCATAAAATACAGGAAAATTTAAAAAGGTCTAGATTTTAGATTGTAATGTACTCTTTATAGAGAAGAAATATTTAGATGTATAAACAGAGAGAAAAATGAGAATTTTGGCATAACATAAACATAGTTAATTCCAATAAATAAAAATTCTGGCTCACAGTGTTAGAATTGACTAAGATTCTTTGTATTTTGATACTGTGAAAATAAACTACCCAATGAAACATGCCAAGAAATGTAGCAGAATTAAAGAAAACTAATCCTACAAGGTTAAAATAAAAGTTTTTAATAGAGATACTTTAAGTTTTATGTTTGGAACACAGGAATGCTTGAA
Organism: Zhengitettix transpicula; assembly: GCA_037074705.1. Lineage (NCBI taxonomy): Eukaryota > Metazoa > Arthropoda > Insecta > Orthoptera > Tetrigidae > Zhengitettix > Zhengitettix transpicula. Next base: position 30,819,536 of record CM073593.1, on the reverse strand, counting down.
ATAATAACCATGCCTTGTATGTTGATACATTCAACTGGAGAACAAAATTACTGATTGTAAAAAGAATTATTTCTCAAAGTGTTCAATCTGATTATTAAATTGGTGAAAAATATAAATTATGGGAAATATATATATTTATTAAAAGAATTAAATGCTTAAGTTTCATGTTTTATATATCTTATCCTAAATAAGGTTACAATTTTGTCACATGAACTATGCTTTGTGTCTACTTTTACTTGAATAAATTTAACCTAAAAATATGTGTTATAATCCTGTAAATCATAAGTTAGGATAAACTATAAATATTTTGCAAATGACTGAAAACATTCACTTATATCAATTACCAACATTTTTTTTTAAATGTACTTTGATAGATTATGTGGTATTGAAATATATTAATATTAAATTGTGTCAATTAAGATTACATTCAATTTTTACTAATATGAACATTACATGCACACATTAGAAATGTAACTAATATTATGAATTTAATCAATAAAAAAATTAAAACTAAGTTATTAAAGCATAGTTGAATGAAATTGGTATGGCGTGCACAGCATTTGCATTACAACTAAATATTTTCATTCATTAATCATGAAAGATAAGCCAAGCCTACCATAGAAAATAAAATATGTTATTATTTTAATTTTTCGAGCTTTCAAGAATTTGAAACATCAATGTTGATTAAGTGCCGATCAAACTGTTTGAATCTTAAGTTAATTCAATAGCATCATTATTTAACATACAAGTGGGTGTTGAGAAAAGGACACGAGAAAAATAACTGTAGGATCATATACTTTTTGGTGTTAAATGTAATAAAATAAGAATTACCAAAATATCTTCTGCTGTATTTGACATAACACTACTCCAGTTGGAATAGGAAATATAAACAATGTTACACGCCTCAGCGCGGCAGATTCTGAAAAAAATATTGTCTTCTGTTTTTTGCAACGTTATCGCGAAATAAAGTACTATACAGTACTCAAAATATCTTTACGGTTTTAATCTTGAAATGCTGTAAGAAGGTCATAAGAGGTATCTTCGTCAGCGCCTTCTGCTATCGTAGATTAGAGTATCTACTGAGGATCTTTGAAGTGTTAAATTAAAAAACCTAGTTTATCGTGTAATACGGTAAAAAAAGAGAACAAATTGTTTTGTTGTAGGTGTCTTTTGAACACAATCACACTTGTCATTTGCGAAACATTTGAGGACAAAGTTACGTTCATGCCTCCGGAAAGTCATGGACATTTTCCTATCACCAAAAATATATTTGAGGCTAATAAACAGTTATATGATACTACTTGTGAGGACAGTCAATAGTATATTTTGTTTACAATTAATGTAACACTTAATGTGAACTGTCTCTCTCAAAGGTTGCAACTTGATATCAAAGTAGATTTATTAAATTTATTAATGGATATATAATACGGTCTCTTTTTTGTTTTTATTTGTTAATCATTATAATTTAATTCTAAAATTTGTCTGGAACTGGAGTGATTTAAAAAATTTACAATAAGGGTTCTGTCCAAGAGTTTCTGTGGTGATGTAACGAGTGAATGTGATGTCGACACTAGTTCTATATTGTCAGTGTGAATGCGAGTGTCAGAAATGCATGTCGACGTCGCTGCATTGTACATAAGCGGGTGGTCTATGTTCTTTTATATTACATGACTAGCTGAGTGCCTGGGTCATATATCCATAACCCCCAATTTGACTCAATTTCGGTTGCTTTGGCGTTATTTTTATGTAACACCCCTCCACCACCACCCCTAAGCATGCTCCTCTCCCATTGCGGAAGGGGTTTAATTTATACACAAACAACATCAATAGAAATACTATCAAACTATGTACCCCTCAAAAAAATTATTCAACGCAAATATCTGCCGTGTTTGCATGTTTAAAAATATCCACCCCCGCAGCTGGGGGTTAAATGCAAGTTTAAAGTCATAATTTAACTCAGGGACATTAATTACCTCGGTTTTAATTCGTGGTTATTTTCTTGCAACGTCTTTCCACCCCCACCCCTAAGCGTGCTCCTTTCCCATGCCATAAGGGGTTGAAATTATGCACCCATAACATCAATAGAAACACTTTGACCCCGAGAATTTCTTTTTCCGAATCAAATATCGGCCGTTTTAGAATGTTTGACAATTTTCACCCCCGTCCACCCAGGCTCCTGGGGATGATAGACGTGTCTCACCGCCGCAGTACCGTTTCTCGTGTTTTGAAGAATATGTGTACCAATTATTGTTGCAATCCGTCCACGCGTTTAAATTTGTATTGAAATTAACGTAAATACATACATCCTTTTTTAATTTATAGAAGATAAGCTTTCCGAAGCACCGCAATCATTGTATTTTCTTTTTGTTAGTTTTTTATGATTATCATTTACTATAGTTGAGATATCTCAGCTTACGATGAGCTACAAGTTTCTTATAAAACACTCGGATTTGACCCTTTTTCCGGTTCTGCTCAATATATATTTTTTAAGAAATCTTTGTTCCCTTTAATTTATTTTACACTAGCTGGGTGCCCTGCGTTGCCCGAGATGTCATTTATCCATAACCCCCGATACACTCAAATTTCGGTTGCTTTTGAGCTATTTTTATGTAACGCTCCTCGAACCCTAAATGTGCTCACCTCCCATGCCGAAGGGGGATGAAGTCATTGACTAAATATATCGGCCGTTTTTACATGTTAGAAGATGACCACTCCCACAAATGTGCGATAATAAAAAAGAATGTATCGGCCGATTACATTGTCTGAAAATTTTTTTCCCGCCCACCACCACCCGTCGCGTTGCCCAGGTTGTCACAATTAGATTCAGAGACATTCATAGTATCTGAATTGATTCTAATCTCGTTTGTTTTTGCGGTTTTTTATTTAACATACCTCCACCCCACCCCTAAACTTGCTCCCCTCACAGGGGTTAAATTATACACAAACAACATCGGTATAAATACTATCGAAGTAATTAACCCCAGGAAATAATTATCACAAATATCGACCGTTTAACATGTTTGAAAATTTCCACCCCGGACCATTCCCGCTTCGGGGACTAAAATGGTCAAGTTTAATGTCATAATTAAACTCAGTGACAATCCCGATAGTTTCTGATTTCTTTTTATGTAATGCCACTTCACGCCTACCCTTAAGGGTGCACCCTTCCGAGTTCGAAAGGGGTTGAAATTATACACAGAGAACATGTAGGGAAATTTTATTAATCTAATTCATCCCGAAATATATTTAATCGATGCAAAAAACGGCCCGTCAACTCATCCCAACCCGGCCGATACCCGCGCGTTGCCCAGATTGTCATAAATAAATTCAGCGGCAACCATTACCTTCGATTTGACTCGAATGTACGTTGTTTTTCCGTTATTTTTTTGTAAATCCCCTCCAACCCCGCCCGTCCCTGGGAGGTTAATTGATAGTTTATAGCATAATTAAACTCAGCGTTATCCATAACTTTGCTTTTGACTCCAGGCTCGTTTGTATTCGACTTATTTTTTTGAACTCAAATATCGGCTGTGTTAGCATGTATAAATAAGTAAACTCACTGACGTCCATAACCTTCGATTTGACTCCAAACTCGGTTGCATTCGCGTTATTTTTCTGTAAAGCAACTCCGCCCCAAACCCTAAGGGTGCCCTTTTCCCAGGGCGTAGGAGATGAATATTATATTCAGATAACATCGGTAGAAACACAATCAATATCTTTGACCCCGAAAATATTTATCCAAATCTAATACCTGCTGTTTTAGCATGTTTAAGTATTTCAACCCCCGTCCACCCCCGCTTCTGGGGTTGGTAGACGCGTCTCACCCCGACAGTGTTTGTTTCCTGGTCGCAAAGAACACGTGTACGAAATTTGGTGAAATTTCCTCCACTGGTATAGATTTGTATTCTACACCCCAAACGCTAAGGGTGCTCTTTCTCTAGGGTGTAGAGGATGAAAATTATATTGAGATAACATCTGTAGAAACACTATCAATATCTGTAACCCCTAAAAATATTTATCCGACCGAAATATCGACTGTTTTAGCATGTTTAAATATTTCCACCCCCGTGCACCCCCGCTTCTGTGGTGGTAGACACGTCTCACCCCGACAGTGTTTGTTTCCTGGTCGTAAAGAACATGTGTACGAAATTTGGTGAAATTTGCTCTACCGGTGTAGATTTGTATAACGAACATACAAACAAACTTACAAACATACATACACTCTTTTTTATTTATAAGATAAGATTATATATGTAATCCTGGTTACCTTAATAGTCCCCTCCTGTGTGCATTTTGTTGAGCGGCGAGTGCGACGACGTAATGGCGTCCCTCATTTACGTGTTACTTTCTCTACACTTGTTTTTATCGGATATATGTATATATATTGTAGTAATTGGTAATTAAGGCATTGTTCTAATTGAAAAGTTGAATTGTAGAGGACTCATTATTAGTGGATATAGAGCGGACGCCGCAACAAACCGGCAAGGCAAAGAAAGCATTGTTGATCGGTCGAGAAGGTTTTTACGCGCTCAAAATTTACGAGACGAACAGTTCAGTCGGGCAGTAGGCAGCGAGGAGAAAAGACCAAAATTCCAAGTCATGAAAATTTGAACAGATATCAGTCGGGCAGCAGACAGCGAATAGATCAGACGAAAAGTTTTACAGTCGGCAGTCAGAACGAAAGAATGTGGTCCAGTCACAAACATGCTTTCAAATATTAAAAAGTAAAGCAATATTCAGTCGGGAAGGAGACAGAGCAACTAGTGTGTATTCGGTGGTCGAGCGTAGATTCATCATGCTGGCCATAGACAAACCAATGAAGTCCATTTTCAACTAAAGTCACGAGATCTACAAATCCAGGTTGCAGTAAAGCATCGAGAACCAACCAATTTGTGTTAAACCAACTAACAAACTACGCCAATTAGAGCCTGTGAACATTTAGAGTCTGAGAACTTAGAATCAGTGATGTCCCCAAAATTGTGCACGAAAAGCTAAAAATGAGACCTGGGCGGCCGTAAGTAGAGAAAAACTTTAAAATCATTTGTAAACCGTGTTTAAAAGATAAAAGTCAGATCGTTCTTTAATTATTTAATTATCGATAAAATGAGATAATTAATTCTTGATAAAATTAAAATTGTTTAAATTCAATCTTTAGTATTATTTCTTCCGCAACAAATTTCGTCCATGTTCAGACGCATCGATTTCCATAAAAAGTAAATGTAATTTTTGATTATATAAATTCTGCCATTTATCAAACCCAGTTCAAGACCCTGACATCCCAATTATTTTGTGTATTTTATACTTGTTTTGAAATTGTTAATAAATCTTGTTTAATAGTTTTCACTTAAGTTCTTTCATTTAGAAACGCCACATTCATATTATTTTTAATTATTACAATATATTCGATATTTTTTCATTATGTTTGTCTTGTCCTGTACCCTTCATAATATATTTTTATTATTGCTGAGTAATCGACTGTTAGTAATATTCAAATGGTTCCCGGAAATTCTAAATTCTCATAGTTCACAAATACTTTATCACGTACCATGTAGTTCTATACGACTTTACTATTGTTTGATAGACTGTTTGCAAATAAACCGACATCAAAAGGTCCCGTATCTGCCAACGCGTGAACCACGAGAAACAAACGACTGTATAATTTGTCGGGAGTTCCACAAATGGATAAATTTTTTATAAGTTTTGGCGCCTGTCCAAAGAGAATTCTTCCAACGACTGTTGGTTTAGGCACGCCTGCTCTTGAAGCAAGAAGGTGGCAACCCACGATGACAAGGCCATCTATATAATATACTAGCTGGGTGCCCGGCGTTGCCCGAGATGTCATTTATCTATAACCATCCATAAGACTACAATTTTCGTTACTTTTGCGCTATTTTTATGTAAAGCCCTCGAACCCTATCCCTAAATGTGCTCACCTCCCATGCCGAAGGGGGATGAAGTCATTGACTAAATATATCGGCCGTTTTTACATGTTAGAAGATGACCACCCCCACAAATATGCGATAATGAAAAAGAATGTATTCCACGCAAAAATCGGCCGATTACATTGTCTGAAAATTTATTCCCCAGCCCAACACCTCCAAAACCCGTCGCGTTACCCAGGTTGTCACATTTAGATTCAGAGACATTCATAGTCTCAGGATTTGATTCGAATCTCGGTTGTTTTTCTGGGATTTTATTTAACGTACCTCCACGCCACCCCTAAGCTTGCTCCCCTCACAGGGGTTAAATTATACACAAACAACATCGGTATAAATACCATCAAAGTAATTAACACCAGGAAATAATTATCGCAAATATCGACCGTTTAACATGTTTGAAAATTTTCACCCCCGACCACTCCCGCTTCGGGAACTTAAACGGTCAAGTTTAATGTCATAATTAAACTCAGTGACAATCCCGATAGTTTCTGGTTTCTTTTTATGTAATGCTACATCCACGCCAACCATTAAGGGTGCACCCTTTTGAGTCCGAAAGGGGTTGAAATTATACACAGAGAACATTTAGGGAAATTTTATTAATCTAATTCATCCCGAAATATATTTAATTGACAAAAAAACAGCCGGTCAACTCATCCCAACCCAGCCGATACCCGCGCGTTGTCCAGATTGTCATAAATAAATTCAGCAACATCCATTACCTTCGATTTGACTCGAATGTCGGTTGTTTTCCCGTTATTTTCAAGGAAATTAATTAAACCCAGTGACAATCCCGATAGTTTCTGGTTTCTTTTTATGTAATGCTACTTCACGCCCACACTTATGAGTCCGAAAGGGGTTGAAATTATACACAGAGAACATGTAGGGAAATTTTATTAATCTAATTCATCCCGAAATATATTTAATTGACGAAAAAACAGCCGGTCAACTCATCCCAACCCAGCCGATACCCGCGTGTTGTCCAGATTGTCATAATTAAATTCAGCAACATCCATTACCTTCGATTTGACTCGAATCTCGGTTGTTTTCCCGTTATTTTCAAGGAAATCCTCTCCAGCCCCACCCCTATCTTGCCTATTAACAACATCGGTAGAAATACTATCAACGTCAATGGTCCCGGCATTTATTTATTCCACGCTAATATCGATGATTTAACATGTTAGAAAATTTACATCCCATTCACTCCCGCCGCTTGGGGCTAAATGGCCAATTTGATGCTATAATTGAACTGGACGACATCCATAACCTTGGATTTGACTCCAATCTCGGTTGTATTCGCGTTATTTTTCTGTAAAGAATCTCCACCCCAAACCCTAACGGTGCCCTTTTTCCAGGGCGTAGGAGATGAATATTATATTCAGATAACATCGGTAGAAACACAATCAATATCTTTGACCCCGAAAATATTTATCCAAATCTAATACCTGCTGTTTTAGCATGTTTAAGTATTTCAACCCCCGTCCACCCCCGCTTCTGGGGTTGGTAGACGCGTCTCGCCCCGACAGTGTTGTTTTCCTAGTCGCAAAGAACCCGTGTACGAAATTTGGTGATATTTGCTCCAGCGGTGTAGATTTGTATTCTCTACCCCAAACGGTAGGGGTGCTCTTTCCCCAGGCTGTAGAGGTTGAAAATTATATTCAGATATCATCAGTGGAAAGACTATAAATATCTTTGACCCCTAAAAATATTTATCCGACTGAAATATCGACTGTTTTAGCATGTTCAAATATTTCCAACCCCGTCCACCCCCGCTTCTGGGGGTGGTAGGTTCGTCTCACCCCGACAGTGTTGTTTTCGTTGGCCGCAAAGAACACGTGTACGAAATTTGGTGAAATTTGATCAACCGGTATAGATTTGTATTCTCCACCCCAAACCCTAAGGGTGCCCTTTTCCCAGGGTGTAGGGAATGAAAATTATATTCAGAAAACATCGGTAGAAACACCATAAATATCTTGGACCCCTAAAAATTATTATCCGACTAAAATATCGGCTGTTTTAGCATGTTTAAATATTTCAACCCCTGTGCACCCCCGCTACTGGGGGTGGTAGACATGTCTCACCCCGACAGTGTTTGTTTCCTGGTCGTAAAGAACACGTGTTCGAAATTTGGTGAAATTTGCTCTACCGGTGTAGATTTGTATAACGAACATTTAAATATACAAACATACAAACATACATACACTCTTTTTTATTTATAAGATAGCTGGGTGCCCGGCGTTGCCCGAGATGTCATTTATCTATAACCATCCATAAGACTCCAATTTTGGTTACTTTTGCGCTATTTTTATGTAAAGCTCCTCGAACCCTATCCCTAAATGTGCCCCACCTTCCATGCCGAAGGGGGATGAAGTCATTGACTAAATATAACGGCCGTTTTTACATGTTAGAAGATGACCACCCCCACAAATATGCGATAATGAAAAATAATGTATTCCACGCAAAAATCGGCCGATTACATTGTCTGAAAATTTATTCCCCCGCCCAACACCTCCCAAACCCGTCGCGTTACCCAGGTTGTCACAATTAGATTCAGCGACATTCATAGTCTCGGAATTGATTCGATTCTCGGTTGTTTTTGCGGGATTTTATTTAACGTACCTCCACCCCACCCCTAAGCTTGCTCCCCTCACAGGGGTTAAATTATACACAAACAACATCGGTATAAATACTATCAAAGTAATTAATCCCAGGAAATAATTATCGCAAATATCGACCGTTTAACATGTTTGAAATTTTTCACCCCCGACCACTCCCGCTTCGGGGACTTAAACGGTCAAGTTTAATGTCATAATTAAACTCAGTGACAATCCTGATAGTTTCTGGTTTCTTTTTATGTAATGCTACTTCCACGCCAACCCTTAAGGGTGCACCCTTCCGAGTCCGAAAGGGGTTGAAATTACACACAGAGAACATGTAGGGAAATTTTATTAATCTAATTCATCCCGAAATATATTTAATTGACGAAAAAAAAAGCCGGTCAACTCATCCCAACCCAGCCGATACCCGCGCGTTGTCCAGATTGTCATAAATAAATTCAGCAACATCCATTACCTTCGATTTGACTCGAATGTCGGTTGTTTTACCGTTATTTTCAAGGAAATTAATTAAACTCAGTAACAATCCCGATAGCTTCTGGTTTCTTTTTATGTAATGCTACTTCACGCCCATCCTTAAGGGTGCACCCTTATGAGTCCGAAAGGGGTTGAAATTATACACAGAGAACATGTAGGGAAATTTTATTACTGTAATTCATCCCGATATATATTTAATTGACGCAAAAAACAGCCGGTCAACTCATCCCAACCCAGCCGATACCCGCGCGTTGTCCAGATTGTCATAAATAAATTCAGCGACATCCATTACCTTCGATTTGACTCGAATCTAGGTTGTTTTACCGTTATTTTCAAGGAAATTAATTAAACTCAGTGACAATCCCGATAGATTCTGGTCTCTTTTTATGTAATGCTACTTCACGCCCACCCTTAAATGTGCACCCTTATGAGTCCGAAAGGGGTTGTAATTATACACAGAGAACATGTAGGGAAATTTTATTAATGTAATTCATCCCGTAATATATTTAATCAACGCAAAAAACAGCCGGTCAACTCATCCCAACCCAGCCGATACCCGCGCGTTGTCCAGATTGTCAAATAAATTCAGGGACATCCATTACCTTCGATTTGACTCGAATCTCGGTTGTTTTCCCGTTATTTTCAAGGAAATCCCACCAGCCCCACCCCTATCATGCCTACAAACAACATCGGTAGAAATACTATCAACGTCAATGGTCCCGGCATTCATTTATTCCACGCTAATATCAATTATTTAACATGTTAGAAAATTTCCATCCCATCCACTCCAGCCCCTCGGGGCTAAATGGCCAATTTGATGCTATAATTGAACTGGACGACATCCATAACCTTGGATTTGACTCCAATCTCAGTTGTATTCGCGTTATTTTATTGCAGCGTTCCTCCACCCAACACCTAAAAGTGCTCTACTGATAATCCCGATCCGCTTCTGGGGGTGGTAGACGCGTCTCACCCCAACAGTCGGTAGAAACACTATCAATATCTGTGACCCCTAAAAATATTTATCCGACTGAAATATCGACTGTTTTAGCATGTTTAAATATTTCAACCCCTGTCCACCCCCGCTTCTGGGGGTGGTAGACGCGTCTCACCCCGACAGTGTTTGTTTCCTGGTCGCAAAGAACACGTGATTTTGAGAGAAATTGTTCTAATAATGTAGATTACGTGGATAATATTTTCATTGAAGTTGTAGTAAACTAAATTATAAACTATGTTAGCATGTAGAGTTTTTGTTACATGTATTTGTGCGTGATTATTTGTTGCTTTGTTTCTTCTCAATAATACAACTTCAATTACGGAATAAATGTAAAATTATGTTTATAACAATTTATAATATAAAAACTTTTTAAAAGAGTATAAAAAGCAATGGTTCTGAAACACTTTTATTTTTGATTAAACGTCGTTATTAATGGAAACAACATCGGTTAAAATAGTATGAACAACACCACCCCTAAATCTGCTACCTTCCCGTGGTGGAAAGGGTTGAATTTTTACTCATATCACATCGGTAGAAACACTATACCCATAAACACATAACATTTTGGCAGTTTTAGAATAATAGACAATTCTCACCCCCAGCCCTAAGCAAGCTCACCACTAATGTCTAAAGGGATTTATATTTTCAACAACATCCGTTGAAATAGTATTCACGTAATTCTCCTCCAAGAACGCGCAAGAACTGACTATTTATCTCCCCTTCCAACCCCCACCCTTTCGGGTTAAATGGGCAATTAAAAATATTTATCCGAAGTATACTCACTGACATACATAACCTTCGATTTGACTCCAAACTCGGTTGTATTCGCGTTATTTTTCTGTAAAGCAACTCCACCCCAAACCCTAAGGGTGCCCTTTTCCCAGGGCGTAGGAGATGAATATTATATTCAGATAACATCGGTAGAAACACTATCAATATCTTTGACCCCAAAAATATTTATCCAAATCTAATACCTGCTGTTTCAGTATGTTTAAGTATTTCAACCCCCGTCCACCCCCGCTTCAGGGGGTGGTAGGCGCGTCTCACCCCGATAGTGTTTTTTCCTGGTCGCAAAAAACACGTGTACGAGATTTGGTGAAATTTGATCCACCGGTATAGATTTGTATTCTCCACCCCAAACCCTAAGGGTGCCCTTTTCCCAGGGTGTAGGGGATGAAAATTATATTCAGAAAACATCGGTAGAAACACCATAAATATCTTGGACCCCTAAAAATTATTATCCGACTAAAATATCGGCTGTTTTAGCTTGTTTAAATATTTCAACCCCCGTACACCCCCGCTTCTGGGGGTGGTAGACATGTCTCACCCCGACAGTGTTTGTTTCCTGGTCGTAAAGAACACGTGTACGAAATTTGGTGAAATTTACTCTACCGGTGTAGATTTGTATAACGAACATACAAATATACAAACAAACAAACAAACATACAAACATACAAACATACAAACAAACAAACAAACATACAAACATACAAACAAACATACATACACTCTTTTTTATTTATAAGATAAAATAGAACACGTGTGTTTGTACTGCATACAAAGAAAGAAGATTGTAGTAGCGGTGACGACGATCAAGAATGTATTTATAGTAACGATAATGTTTTTGCGTTCTGTCAATGGTGAAGGACTGAATTATGTGCCAGATGCCATGAACAATGTGAAGGAGTGGATTATGATGACCAGTACATTTGCGACCTTACATTTTGTATTATTTCTTATATAGAACGGGTTATAAAATATTATTTGTGATGAAAATAAAGTGCTTATACGTGTAAAATGTATTGTATCTAAAGTATATAAAAATGTCATAATTTAACACATCAAAAGTGGGAGATCATATTGCCGCATGCCCTGGGACAAAACGATCATTCTGTGGCATTTGGCATTAAATTAATGAATAAATATTCTCCAAAAAAATTTACAGTAGTAACTCATAATTCTACAAAACATACGTAACGATTTTCAGACTACTATGAATCTTAAGTATAATATGTACCTTAAAGGGATCAGTTTACCCCAGCCTCCCCGATATTTGATACATAAGCTACTGGAGAATCCACACTATTAGCAGTGTGAAAAACGCGAAAAACAATTATTTTCTTAACGCGACTTCGAAAGAAAAATTGCAGTATTGTGCGGTAAAGTTTATGGAGATCCTATAATTCATTCAAGAAAGAGTAGGTTACGCAATATTTTAAAGTAATCAACCGATTTGTTAACAACAGTTTAATAATCACGAATTAAAGACTGGTCACTGCAAAAAAAAAACTGGACGTAAATCAATTATAATCATAATTTCAAGTTAGTTTGCAGAATACTTTATTATGAATACTTCCTCGCATGTGTTCGTTGAAAACATGACGTTGTACTATAACTAAATTGAGAGTGAACGCATCACTTTCCAGGGAGCGTCCCAGTTTGATCCACGCTCTTCATCATGTTGAAGGCGAATTCATAGCAGGTGAAGGTCGTTCCCTTTTCGTCAAACATTCTCAGAAAGCCGCTGTATTCTCCGTGAGTGATGCCCATCTTTGTAGCGTGCTCACGAACGCTCATTTCTTTGCCATCTATACACTTCCGCTCCTGAAAAATAGTACGTTGGAATAAACATTGTTTTTAATACAGATGTAAAGTTCTTAAAGCTCTGAGGCGTATTTATATTATGCAAACATTGATAATTGTTATTAATATTACGAGAAATGCCGGCTTATTGCTTTAAAGACAAATGGAAATAGCATTTTTGTATATATGAAAATTAAAAAATCAGAGTAGGCCTTACATAGCATTTATAATAAATATGTTATATTGTAAATTATAAATAAGCTTAATCTGCTCTTAATTTATTTTGGTATGTGCTGTAGTTCATGATCAAATAAGCACCAGCCGCCATTGTAATTTTAGTCCATTGAGGAAAGTTTTTCACCTGGCGATGGTTATAATTGACGGTGGAGATTGTATTTTTCTGGTTCTTTCTCATCTTTATTAAAAAAAAACTAAGGTCGTACAGTAACTACTGGAATTAAGTGATGGTTGGTTTTAAATTACAGCAGGTAGGCCTACATGTCATGGTAATATTTGTTTGAACAGTTTAATGATTACATTGTTAGCAAATAAGTATTGCCGTGTGCTGTAAACATTCGTACATTATTATGCATATGATGGCCATTGAGCAGAAAGCTCCTAACCATGGTAAATTAATTTAATATAGATTGGGTTGGCACACATGTGTAAAATATTGTGTTGAGTACTATAAATAAATTGGCGAAATTGATGTTAAAAATAGGAATTAAGTCTTTTCAAGTACATAATTTGTTAGAATACTGCTTTCAGTCAATTTCATTATATAGCAGAGAATATAAAAAAATACGATAAAATAAAAAGTCCCAAAATTTGAGACATAATTGGTCAAAAGCACAATTAGGCTGGACACGACTCACTGCTTAAGAGAAGCAAACTTAAAAGGATTTAAAGAAGTACTGGATTAGTCCAGTGTGTGATAAAGACACGTATGTTTCGCAGCGTTTAAAAATTAGTCCTATTGCAAATTCTTTTTCTTTTCCTGGAGTCATATAAGCACGTTCCAAATCTTCGTAAAAATTCAGAAAGAAATGCATTAAGTTTTGAAGTGTTAATTAATTCTTCACTGGGAAACATTACTCTTAAAAAATTATGAGCACGTTTTGCAGTATAAATGTGTAGGTATTATTCCAGGATTTTTCCTCGATTAAGGAAGTTAATTCAGCAACCTAACGAATTAAATAGTGGTATATTTTCAAACTTTTCTTACTCAACTCTAAAATGATGTCTAGTAGACAAATAAAAAATCCCTACCCCATGATATTATGGTCTGTATTTCACGAATGTTAAAAAGACATAGGCGACACCGTAAGGGGGCAGCATAAGAAGCGAAATCAAGACACAATTTGAACTATTCAATAATGAAAACTCTTAATTTAAATCAATACCTATTTTCAAAAAAGATAGTATTCATACATTTTGCCTAGTATTTTTTAAATCATAGTCAAAGGTTTTTTTTAAATAAAAAAACATAAATGTTGTAGTAAATAACCTGTCATTGGTTTTCTTAAATAATTGATTTACATGGAAGATTTCGGCCATATTCATCCGTATCTTCGCTAATATTTAATAAAATATTCTCATACGCACTAAAAGATATTTAAAAAGAAGGCACCATGAGCAGAACAAGCAGGCCATTTAAAACACAAAGTATGTATTTCTAATCGCATCAAACTTTCCAACATGACCCACTTTTCACCCTAACTAGATCTTAAAGCTTCATTGCCAATAATAATAATAAAACCCCCGAAATTAACTAGCCGAGGCATACACAGAATAATATTTTGTTGTAAAATTATATTAATATTTTGTTTAATATAAAGTTAAATAAATCAATTATTTGAAGTCATAACTGAAATATGTAGTAAATATATTTCCAATTAATTCATAGAAAAATACTTTTATTTTATGCAAGTTTCAGATTTATTCCAACGAATATATATACATGTATATTGTTACAATATTTTATTTACTTCTATTTAATTATCTTCTAAGAAGACTCTTCGCGAATAAACGCGTCAGAGAATGTATCAAAAGGTTAAAATAATGCTGTATTCGAAAAATAGCCTCTCAATAACATATAATAACCATTATGAAGAGGCTTCTGAAGCTGAACGAAAAGTAAAACAAAGACGATTGCTAAATTTAGAAAGAAAAGTTGAAATATGAAGGTGCAAAAGAAAGTAAATTAGATGAATTTATAAGGCTTGTAAAAATAATTAAAAGGAACGAACTAGAATGCTCCCTAGAAGAAAACATTTCTACAGAAAAGGATGGTCGACGAATGAGAACTGTAGAAGAACTTTTCAATTATGTACTTCCAGAGGATATTTTGCCCTCAGGCATTTTGTCGACTTTCGTTTGTTGCCAGACTTTTAGATTTCACACGTGCCCAAGCCCTTTCTGTACAAATTCTTATAGGAAGCTGTGAACTCCTGTGGATCATCGCCAACATATCAATTATATGGAGTAATTGCAAAATAAATAGGAATTGAAGTGACGGCAAGAACAAACAGAAAATACTAAAGAGTAATAAAATGTTTTTGCAGGGTTTACCGGTAGTACGGGACACTTTGTAGGCATGTTGAAAATTTCGGCGACTTCACGAAACTGCGGCCTCTGCAGAACTTGACAGCCATTTTTCTTTTCGCCGTTGACGAGAACCACGTTGTTTCTCATAAATTTATACATAACCTGCGGACACATTAAAGTACACATGTTATAGTTGCAGCTTGTAGTATAAATAATATTGTTAAAATTGTACATTACCGTGAAAAATTATAAGACTTGTTCCATTTTAGGATTCAAGCAGCAAACTTGATCAACTTAACGTAAAAGCAATTCAATAAAGTAAAATGAATCATAATTATAAAATTAGTAAAAGAAACTGTAAAGTGGTGTTACAGATTTTGAACAAATAACTCGAAAACTTGCTCAAGAATATTTTCGAACATCCCGGTTTTTTTAGTTCTTTGTTATATGAAATATTTTTCACTAATTGTTTACTATTTTTTACGGACGATAAAGTAGAGGATGGCATATAAATAATTTCTTGATACATTCGTTTCTCTTGTAAGCTAATTTTGTTATATTCACATTACTTCTAGGTTAATATATAAAAAGGTAATTTTTACGTAATGACTGGAACTTGCTATTATATTAGTATTTATCATGAGATACATTTTCATCTACCGTTCGAAATTTTGCGTTCCCTTTGACATTTGTTCATGCACCAAATCTATTATTTCCTCTCTGTATTTTTGCCCGATTCAGTTGTATGTTTTTCAATCAATACAGTGAAAGTGAAACAATTAATTTCAGGGAATATAAAACTAAACAAAAATGTAATATCTGTTCATTCTTTCTTGCATGAACTTACCTGTACGTTGTTGACTTCCTTCGTGATGTTGACGCAACCTGTGCTCATGATCCTACAGTCTTGAGTGAGCACAGGATCGACGTTCTCCACTGTTACGACATAACCAGACGTGTCATTGTCACAAGGTCTCAAGTATTTCAATTTGAACTGATTACCACCCTGGAAATAAGCCGGAAAGTATTGAGTCGTCGGATGGCAGAATATTTCCACATAAACAATTCCTCGTCAGTGTACAAATAAAATAAAAATAACCTACATCATTTGGATAAACCAAATACTAGCGACATTAAGCTGACTGAATCTGTACAAGGAAACACAGGCCCTTGGACTAATAAGGTGAACTCTTCCAACAGCCAGGGAAGAGGATTAATAGATGAAGTTGGTTTTTGGAGATCAGTCATTAGTATACAAAATAGCAAACAGTTGCCCGGATAGTCTTAGTCATAAGCTGATATTTCTTCGAAAAGAGTCTCACGACGAGTGTGTTCGGATGGACTATTTCAAACGTTAACGATCGGAGGTTATCCCGGTGCAATTTTTGTACAAAGGCTTCTCGGGTTGAATCAACGATTTTCCATGACGTATCGGCAACTGATACCGTTGCCATATTCAGGTGAAGTGTCTCTTCTGGGTTACTTATAAGCTGTCCTGGTCTGATCTGTCACTAAGACGGCAACGCTGTCAGTTGCCGAAACGTCGTGGAAAATTGATGATTCACCCCGTTAACTTTGTACTATTTCAAACGTCTTCGCAGCTTCAGCCTGATAGATACAACTATCCGGTTCCAGCCGACCACATACTAGCATGAATGCCTGGATATTAATGATGAAAAAAATAACTGACTATTTATAATAATATAAATAAATAGTCGGCCTTGAGTTAGAAAATTAATTTAAATTTTAATTAACAGAAAATATTACTTTCACGATATTTCGTCCTCTTTTGGGACTTCATCAGATTGGACAGTTTTTAATTTCACTTATTGTTGTTACAAAAAAATATTATGAGGTCCCAAAAGGTGGCGAAATTAATATTTTTTGATAATAAACATTATAATTACTTTACTAACTCAAGGCCGTCTATTTATTTACTCTGATATTGTAGACGTCCTTCGTGATGTTCACACCCTTGCTCATGATCCTTGAGTTAGCAAAGTTTCGTGAGTGCATAAAAAGTCCTCTCTCTTAACTGACATTGTATTATTTAATCGACAGGAATTTATCTCCATAAGAATTGGAATTGTCATTGTATTCTATGGTTTAATTTAAATGGATATCCCAAATCTAAAACCCACCAGATGATCTTGATCCTTAAGAATCGTATCGGAGAATAAAAAGTAAAGAATTTAATCAATAGCTTGTTGTAATGTAATAAATGATCTATTCTTTTGCTGTAAAATTAATTATCAATAATTTTAACCTTACATAATTATTCTTATTTTAATCTCGCATTTCCTTCCCTACTTATTATTTATTTCAATACGGATATGTTCATTCAGAAGAACTCAATTATTTCAATAAGAACGGTCAGAGTTTATATTCGTTTGTGGCAGAATTTTCTTAAAAAATAAACAGCTTATTGGAATTTTCCCCCTATTTAATTTTTAAAATGGTCTTGTCTTCAAACAATCCATACATTTGGTATTAGTTTTACGGTAATTTGTAAGAGTTGTTTTTATTTTATTGGCATATAAACATTTCTTTATTCACTGAACCTTCCACCAAACTCCACTGTACCAGTACAAAATAGTTGACAAGATCTAATTAATATCAACTTTCATATTACTAGATGAATACTAATAAAATAAAATAAATGACGGTCAAATCACTACGTGGTAAGAAGTTACAGTCTCATCAATGGACACTGTCTACGGACTGCGATGACATGAGATATTATCATATATATAAAGCTCTTATCCCAAATGAAACCGTTGTTATGAAGTTTTCATTAACTTACGCAGGTCCAGGCAACTGGCAAGAAGATGCAGAAACCAGCGACGGTTATCAATACCAATAGTAGTCGTTCTCCCATGTCTTGTGTTGTGCGACCTCTAAACCTGGCTTTTATATCACGGACGTTTCGCTGTAAGACCAGAGATTATCATCGTGACAGGAAGCTATTATGTCCCTTACAGAGCACGCAAGAAACGTGCATCAGTAGCCAGTTAACTATAATTAATACGCTCTTCGTAACGTGGACATTATAACTAACACTTGTACTTCTCAAGTTTCTTCGGGAAATCCCCTCCCCCACTACATACGTCACAAGCATCCTTCACTGAAATTGTTACAGCGAACCCTTTGCTTACCAACAACTTTTGGAAGAAAAAAATCCTCGGGTTACAAACACAGCTTGGACACGCTGCGAACTCTAAATTCCCGCCTATTTACAGCCCTGTTTCTTCCTCTTCTCATAAACGAAGCATTGTTATGATTTGTTGTAGCTCTTGGTATCAATATAACTTTGATAACTGAGCAGTGACGGCTCATGAGTTTTTTAAGTTATGATTGCATCACCCCAAGCAACGATTTTTACGAGGATAACTATGTAAAATATTATTAATGGTACAACTGCGATAGTATTACCAATACTCTGCGGCAAATTACTCGACCCGTGATATGCTGCATTTCCAATTTCGTCTACATAGTTTTCAATAGTGTATAATTTTTAAAAGCGGAACACTTCCTAGCGCCAAGTTGATACGGATTTATAACATGAAAGTATTTTTCCTTCGTGTATATTTTAAAAACAGGAACAAGCAACGCATGATTGCACTGTTATACCACTGTGAACAAAAAGTAAGGTGAATTTATTTATAAAATATAAATTCTTTATTTATTCTTCCAAATCAATTCCATCCCCTTCAAAGTAATCCCCGTCCGATAAAACGCACTTTTTCCAGTCCTCGGAACAGTCGGAATAGTCTTTTTCCAGTATAGCCTTCAAGACCTTCTTCGATTCGGTTTCTATCTCCTCAATCGTGTCAAAACGGCGTCCCCGCATTGGCCTTTTGAGTTTGCTGATAGCACGGAGCCAAATCAGGCGATTACGGTGGTTGCGGAACGATATGAGTCGAGTTTTAGGCAAAAAAAGTCGCGAAGAACCAATGCAGTATGACATGGTGCATTATCGTGATGAAGGAACCAAGATTCCGGCCGTTTCAGACGAATAGCTTCAAGCAAACGACGCATAACGCGCAAATAATATTCTTTGTTGATAGTTTGGTCCAGTGGAAGGAATTCATAGTGCACCACACCACGATAATCAAAGAAAACTGTCAATATGACCTTTATTTTCGGTCTTCCTTCACCTTTTGCACGATATTTGCTGGATTGGTAGGTGTTTCAGGGCCGTATGCGTAAATCCAAGTCTCGTCTCCAGTAATGATGCATTTCAAGTGGTCCTGATAGTCAGACAGCAAAGTTTCACACACATCAACGCGACGCATTTTTTCCCCAAAAAATTGAGCGATTCTGGCACCAATCGAGACACAAAACATTCTTCAAAAAGGTTTGGGCTGAGCGAGATCTCTAATTGTCCATCGACGATTTTCAAGCACCAAATCTTTGATTTTTTGGACGTGACCCTCGTCGGTAGACGTTGATGGTCGTCCAGGGCGCGTTCTCGGCCCTCTTTGAACTCGTTGTACCACTTATAAACGTTTTTCTGTGCCATAGTTTGATCACCAAAGGCCGTCCGCAACATTTTCAGCGTGTCCGCACAAGAATATTAGTTCCGCAAACAAAAAATTTGATGCAAGTTCTTTGCTCAACAAAATCACCCACTGCAAAAATAGAAAAATTCACTTTTGGTTGTTTACAAAAACACGTGTAACTCGGAGATAATTAAACCTTTTAACAAACAGACGCTTGGGAAATATTATACAGTCCTACCAACCTAGGAATAAAAAAATTACCTGCCTTCCTAATACCCGGGAGTTTTAAATGACAATTTCACCTTACTTTTTGATCACAGTGGTATGTACTCAGCAAGCTTTATGGGTACTGCAGAGATAGCCAGGTGTGAGTTCGCAGTTTTAAGTCTTCTAAATAGAAGCAGAAATTAACACTGTTAAAACAAAATTATTATAAGAAAAATTAATTCTTCCTAAATTTATTTGTGTCGTAGCACATGCACCAGCCGTCACTGTAACTGAGCCTTCCAATAGGATCCCATGCATCCTAGCATCTGAAGAACCTGTGAAACACGATTTATAAAAACACAAAAAATTTGAGAAAAAGACGAAGTTATCAGTTGGCCAAGTTTCACCAGCTTCCTGATGTAAAATTGCTAAGTTATATTACGAAACTTTAAATGCAAGGAAACATCTCTAGAGAGAACATAAAGGTGACTGAATGCAATATTACACAAAACAAATAGTAATTAACTTAATGTTTGAGAAATTTTTGTCGACTACTAAAAACTAATTTACTTTTCTTTAATTCAGTAGAAAAAAAACTGATAACTATTCAGAAGTTAGCCACACATGAAATTTCTTTAACTTAAAATATATTGGCTAGTGCAGGACGATTCCGAAAATTATTGTTACACGTAAATTAAGAGTTCAACTCAAGTTACCACGGCAATAATCCTTTAAAAAACCATGCATTGTACTTGAAGTCAAGTAGTGCTTACAGGTTTTCTGAAGCATAACCCATTTTAAGTAATAACAGATAAGACTTTCACTATCCCATGTAAAAGCAAATCAAAAGAATTTTCAAATTAACTTGAATAATAATAATAATAAGAAAGATAGCCAAATACAGACAAAATAAGTTATAATATAAATAACACACATTTCTGGGATCCTTATCTACATGCTGTGTAGGTCCAAACCACGCCTGAGAAATTTGTTTTGATCAATAATTATTAAAATCACAAATTTTGGTTATTTACTTGGTAAAATAATCTAGCGTCTAAAAATCTATGAATCTTAGAATTCGTTCACGTTTGCTCGACTGCACACAAATAAAGTCGGCATAGTATTGTTGCAGTTATTGCCCGAAAACTGTTGGAAAAAGCGAAAATGATTAGAATATATATTCACAAATCTGAGGCATTTAATGCATATCCTGCTGAATGTAAATCAGAGCACTCCACCTTTTAAAAGTTTAACACCATCCTTGAAAAAAAAAGCTCATGCTTGCAGACAAATCATTTAATGAAAGTATTGATCCAATATCAACTGGCTGGAAAGTCCTTCAAGCATTTTAAACTGTAGCGGTCATATCCTTTCTGTGAAATATCCTGAATTTTAGTTTCATCTCATATACATCCACATACATTTAATTATCACACAGCCCAATACACTTTATGGGGAGGAAAAAGGATGAGAATTACATCTGAATGATGTTAATTGTGTTGGCAAATCAAAATGGTTCAATTCTCTCATCAAGATGCCAGAATTAGGGAGATTTAAGATGACTATTAAGTGAATTTTTTTGTCCTCTATGTCCTCATTTGACAATAGGTGATGTGATAAATACTACCTACCAAGTTATCATCCCATCGAGAGAACAAGCAACTCATAGCCAGTTCTAATAGGATAATTTGTAGCAGTAAAACTTGATTCATATCAACATGGAAGTCACAAGTGTATAATATGCAACTGCCCTGTCCCCCTTCAATAGAGAAATATGGAAACAAAACCTCAAGTAAAGCATTAACATCTTTAAAATAACAATAATTAATATTAGAACATACATCGCTGAACAATATAATGTTCTGCAAAAGCCTATGTACTCACTATGTAAATACGATCCTATTACAAGTTGGATTCTAGCTGCTGATCAATTGGCATCAAGTGCAATACTTCTATAAAGGAGACTTAAGCCTCCAAAAAATTTAAATGTTTGTACCTGTCTGTCTGACATGGTATCATTGGACTTCAATTTGGGGCAGAGTTAAATATCTTACACACACTTGCCAATTACATATGTGGCCAATGTGACATGCCAAAATCCACCCTCTTCTTGAGGCTAACATTGGTATAAAGATACTAGGAAGGAGTACAGAGTGAACAACTCGAGATACATTTTTTAAGCGTAATCCTACTGCTTCAACAGTCAGTAGTCTATGCATCTCAGTTGTTGACTTGAATCCATCTTTATTGCTCAGAGAAAACAAATTCTCCTCTTGCCTACTGAAACAATGTTCATAAACAATAATGTTATACCAATTTACTTTATTATATGTGTAAATCATCAAAATGAATATGGTCATATATTATAAATAGAAAGTATCATTTCCAAAGGTTTCTTCCATGCCAGTGCCCTCTGTTCATCTGTTATTTGGCCTGCTTGTCTTGAATGCTAATATTTATTTTTCTTTAAAAAAAAGAAGCTAAAGACTTCTATTTATTAATGAAATATGTAAAACTTATTTACAAAATATTTATATTTATATATATATATATATACACAGTACATTTAACTTTCAGTTTTGCTAATGATATCTGCAAAGAGCTTTCTCTTTCTATGTTCTTTAGCTTGAAAGTCCTGCCATTCTGAACGCTTATGACGAAACAAAGTCAAGCCATAGCGATTAACCAGTAGACGTCCAAACTGGTTGCTGTTCAAAATAGTTTCTTTTGGTGCAAGTTCTTCTGCCAACATTGTCCGTAGTTTCAGTGGTAGAGAATCCCAAAGACTGTCAAGGGCCCGGGAACCGTGTTTCGAACATGCCAGATCAACATACATTCCCTGAGAAACAGAGTTACATATATATACACAATGGGAAAAACTGATGACATCATGTATATACTGAAGCCAAAGTAAAATTTAATAGTGTAGATATTACTTGATACAGAAAATAGATAGAAGTATGATAGCAAAAACACTTATTTATTCTTTAAAGGTGCAATTAACAAAAGCTTTATAGTAAACAAAAATTAATTTCCATTTGTGCCAAAATAAAAAATGATTGGATTCATCAAGATATGTCAAATTAATACAAAAAGGATGAAATTGATAATTTTTAATAAGTGTTTTATGTAAAAGATATATTTTTGTTAAAAAAATTAAATATATTTTTATTATTTTAATAATATATTAGTAGACCAAATAAAAATAGAATCAGTTAGTTGTATCAAGCAGTTTGATACCTCACAACATTTGGCGCCCAACTTATGGGACATTGATAAATTTATATATTTATTAATTAGTTGTTAAGTTAATGCATACCTATTAATTTTGAAATTAATTATTTACAAAGCACTTAATGTAACTGAAATTGTATGTATTAAATGCATTTTTTTCAATCAATAATAATTTACTTATGATTAAAATTGTAATATACTATTTATGTAATAAATAACACTAGTAAAATATATATGGGATCATAACCTTGAGTTTGTAAGCCAGCTTTTCCCTGCTTTTTTCCCCAACAAACTGGCTACTAACAAAAGCATCCATAATGTGACAACCTTTGGTGTCACTAAAAAGTGTTTTCAAGCTACTTTCATCCATTGCTAACAAACTGTTAATAATCTGTAATCAGAAAAGAGTAATATTGATTTTGGTACATTTACTGTATTCAGCCAATAATGCTGTCTGTTCAACAAAATTTCAAATTTTTTAAAAAACGTTCTCAGGAAAGTGTTTGAAGGCAAGGTCTGCACAATACTACCATATTTAACCAACTTTTTGTTAAGCTAAAAGTTTTGGAATATAGTAAACGATGCTTGCAAATGAAAGTTAAAGAATAAGAGGAAAGGGAGAAAAGAGAGAATGAGGAATTAACTTAAATGGAAAGAGTAAACTACTCCTAGATCCTGAAAAGACAGACTACAGACGTACACAAGACTTGTTCATATCAACACACTTCAATCAACTGCTACACAACAATATGAGTATGTGAATTAGATTTGAAGTTAATTACAATAGTGTGCTCATACTGGTAACTTATTACATCATCTCTAGTACAATGAGCAATAAGAGATGGTATCCAAACAGTATGTTAATTTGGTCAGTTTCAAGTCTACATGAAGAATTGGGTGTGTAGTGTATATTTTATTTTATCTATTAAATTGCCATTGCACAGTCTCTTTGTAGCATAATTTATTGTGATATATTCATTATATTATACTGTAGTTAGCTTTTGACACGGTCATTTCCAATCTATTAAAAAATTGCACATCAGAAAATGGAAAGCTTTACTTACTACTGAAACACTATTTAAGAGTATATATTTTTTTCATATTGTGTTTCAGCAGTATTATTCATATTATGTTTCTGTTAAGTCAAGCCTGCATTGCTGTAATGTAAAATTGTCTAAGAGGTGGAAAACGACAGTATTGAAAGCTTTCACCTGTATAATGTAATAAAGATTTTAAATAGTATTCTTGTCCCACACCAGATTTAGTATTCCAAACAACAGGTATTATTGATCTGATTATAATTGACATATAATTATATAACTCTGATATATCTAAGTTCCCCTCAGTTCAGCTCTGGAAAGCAGAGAAACAGTGTTTCCATAAAATGTTTGTGAATCATTAAGATTGTGATGTTCCATTAGAATTAACTGTATCTAGAAAAAGAGAATGATTAATCTTGGTCAAGATGGTGATACTTAAAACTACTTTCCAAACCATCATTAAATTCATTCTTTAAAATTCTATTTATGTTATAAATTCTAATGTAATTTTATTATTATGAAAATTAAGTAAATTAAACTTACTTTGATAGGTTTATTAAACTTCAAAATAGTCTGAAGCAACAAAGATCCATGTAAGTGAACTTTCAATTTTGTTACTTCTTCACTGTTAAAATGAGAAAATCCAGCTATAAGAGCAGTTGCTTGCAATTGCCTTTCACCTGGTTCCCAGCAATCTAGTGCCTTAAACAGAGACTGTAAAAAAATGATAAAAATGAAACAATAGCTTTTAAGTAAATGATTCTATAATCCAACATCTAATAACATTAATGACACAGAGATTTAAACTATATTTTATAGGAACAAAAAGTAACAAAATCAAACAATGTTCCTCTACTATGTACTGAAAAATGTTTATTTTCCTGACTTGTCACAAAAAGCACCCTGAAGTGACTGAATAGAGAAGCACAAACTGAACCTGTAAGAAACTGCCTTGCAATGTTGACAGTCTGAGGCATGCATTTCCCACAGCAAGAATCACGCCCGTATGTCCACTCTTCAAAATATCTTCAATGTGTTCACTCAACTCAGCAAACAGGATTGCTAACTGAAATAAAGGATTTGAATTTACTAATAAACACAAAATTAGCATAGCATACAATTGAGTACTATTCACACCATGCATTAATTAATTAATTCAGAACATTTTTGGGTGTTATACTGTCTTATTTTTGTGAAGTGAAATAAAAGTGGAGACAGAAATTTCAAGAAGGCAAGAAGGAAGGTATTCCAAGAGAGTATGGATAATACACATTTCAACTGGGCTATTTGCCTTCAGGGAGTAAGGAGCAGTTCAAAGTACAAACACATGGACAAAGGGACAGAAATTAGTGTCAAAGCTATTCAAAGTCAAAGGTTGAATGTGGGGTGAAAAATAAGTGATTGCAATCCTTGGCTAAACTGAACCAAGTAAGATAATACAGTTTTGGAGAGAATTAGCATAACAACATTATTGGAAATGTATTCCATTGATTAAGTAAGAGCCCCTTTATTCACCTTACTCAGTAAATAGTATAACCAATCAAGACTTCTGGATAAGGAACATAGCCTCTCATGCCTATGCTCTGAACTAATGTTTCTAATAAAGTATTGTTTAATGTTCAAAATGTAAGTCTAGTGCTTCTTTGTTTCACTACCTAGAACTTATTCTTCTCCAAATCTGAGCTCAGAACACCCAATAATATGATCTGAACATCAATGAATTAACATTGTTTACATTAAAGAGTTCATAAACATGATATATGCATTTTAAATGGATGATTGAGCCATTTCTAGCACTGTTTAATTTCATTCTCTAACTTCAAGGAAGACTAAAGATATACAACAAACATGCAATTTCAAAAATGTAAAAAACTTACAAATTTATTTAAAATATATTATCATAGTTATA
Organism: Zhengitettix transpicula; assembly: GCA_037074705.1. Taxonomy (NCBI): domain Eukaryota; kingdom Metazoa; phylum Arthropoda; class Insecta; order Orthoptera; family Tetrigidae; genus Zhengitettix; species Zhengitettix transpicula. The sequence continues at coordinate 30,793,489 of CM073593.1, read as the reverse complement.
AAACAATTCACTTGAAAGAAAAAAATACAAAGAAATATAAACCTACGGTTTCCTTGTCTGGACAATTCTCCAACAATCTCTGAACACAAAAGTTACTAAGTCGATTACAAGCCAATGCTTTAAGTTTATTCTTGAAAAACAGTTCATAGATCTGTGTAAAGAGTTTTTGTGATGCAACACAAATGATAGCATCAAGAAGATGAGTGCTGCTATCTGTGGACAAATTCTTTGCTGATTCCTGTCCTTCACAAGGCTGAAAACAGCTGCTGATTAAGATGCGACCAAGTTTTCTGGCTAGCTTAGCATTAACCTTTGCAAGTGAAATAATGGCAGTCTGCAGGAAGCCTGATGTTAGATTGTTGGAATCCATATCTGATGATTAAAAATAATTTGATATTGCAAACATGGTCAAAATATTATTTCAGAAATATATATTTCCAAATAGAGAATAATGGATCAGTGGTTTAATTGCATGTAACTGCCAACAAACAAAGTGTTATCAATTAACTCACAATTTAGGTTTATTAATATTAATTGTAAATTAACTTTTATAATTATTTGAAAGTATATATTCATACCTGTAATACTTAAAAATTAAATAAAAAATTCCCAAAATCAGACAAAGAAATGGTGTGGATAATTGAAAGTACAATATGTTACAATTCTGAAATGTTAAGTTACTGTCCTCAAGAAATGCTTGATTTTGAATCTAACGTAACTTAAAGTAATGATACATTAAAACTCGTCAATTACGATTCTTTACATTTTAATCTAACTTCTTTCCTTTTGTTTATATTGCTTAATGTACAGCAACTTATTTAAAAGCCCTTACTGATTCTACTTCAAGTGCCCCTCATGTAGCCAACTGCACAAATGGAATGAGGTGAACAATTATATAATGAAGGAGATATTAATTCAATTGGTTAGGAGAGGGAGATAGAAAGCAGCTTATATCGACATTTGGAGGAGCCAGGCTTAGGACAATGAAAATTAAAACATGTTATTGCTTTCCAACCTGGTGACACCAACTTTTTATTTCAGGTAAGTCAACTGCTCTGTCACCATTTCCTATCTAAATGAGTTAATAATTTTCACATTGTCAATTTTTTTCTTATATTATTTATTTATATATCACATTTAGATAGAGAAAGAGAGATAGTGTAGCTGACTTACCTGAAATTAACAGTTGGTCCAGCAGAACCTATTCGACAGACTCTTGTCGGCTACCCTGTCTCTCTTTCTGAACCAAATGTGTACATATATAGGTAAGAGAGACAACGAAGTCGACTCACCCGATATCAACAGTTGGTCCAGTCAGACTGAGGATATATATATAATCTGGTTAGAGAAGTTGAACTAAACTCTACTGGAATTAAATCAGCTGATCAAACATGAATATGAATTCAAGCATGTGATAGATGGTTCTGGCGTTTTCACAAAAAATATGGAGTAATTAAGTAAAGAAGCAATTGAACCTTTTCAGCAAAAACCAGTTGAACAATTAAATAACGAAATGTATACTGACTTATTGTATGAAGACGAGTAAAGTGTAATTTATTTTTAAGTTTATTATCGTATACCTAATACAAAGTTTAAAATATACAAAACAAACAAACGTTTGCATATATGTTTCTATTTGGTAGTAAAGAATATTATTTATCAAGAAACCTTACTTTTACATAAAGGACTTTTGGCTACAACAGACACCCCCTCCCTTGCATTCGTCTGTTATATCAAGGTTTTACTGTACACTTAAAATTTTGAATGAAAGCAGTTTTATTCATTAAGCGTTAATGTATGAAACATGTTACCACTGCAGGGTTATATCTGCAAATAACAAATCATCTTATACTATCAAAGGCTTATTCGGTAAATGAGAATTTCCAGGTTAGGGATTAACTTTATTATATATAATATTTAACACAAACCATAAATCAAATACAACACTCTTTCTGTAATTCCCCTGTTAAATATTCTTCACCCAAAAATGAATTGCTACTTTTATCATACTAGACACTTAATCATATTCTTATAAAATTATGCTCACAAAGTATTAAGATGTGCCACTTGCCTGTAAGTTGAGGCCATGAAATGAGATGCTTTCCAAAATCAGTAACAACATTCTGGTGACTAGCAATCTCAGAGGATGACAAACACTCCAATACTGTCCGCATCACATGGTTTGCATACTGATCCCAGACCAGTTCTTCCAAGTTGTTGAGGGCATATTTACCAATTTTCAAGACCCACTCGTTACACATGTGAGCAAAGTCATCGTCATCCTGGGGTTTCTGAAAAAAAAATTATAATTATTTTATTTTACGTAATATATTTGAATTAATATAATTGCAACATATTGCATAATAATCTTAAAATTGTTACTTCCATAAAAATTTCTGTTTAAATTCTTTGTTTCCCCAAACTGTAATATTACTTTAAGGATAATGGTTTTACTGATTAAAGTTTCAAACTTCTGATATTTTTATACAGTAAAGCAACAACTCACAGAGAGCTGAAGTTATTTAGTGTACAATTTTCATTCACCTATAAAGTATAATTTAATAATGTTATATTATAATATTTAGATTATTATTCTTACAGATCCTCTTTGGGCGGCAGTGATTAGGAGCTTTTGCAGGACATGGCTGGCAAATTGATCGGAGCAAATTTGCCGAATTTGTCCGTCAAATTCGATTATAAATCTCTTGAGTCCTCCGTCACTTACAAATGGAAGCAAGTTTTCCAAAGCTCTGGATGCAAGCTGATTACAAGAGTAGTTGACCTCCTCTCCAATTGTTTGTTCAAATACATTATCAACAAAAAGACCTGAAACATTTGGAAAAAACCTTAAATAACTGGTCTACCATGTTTCAAGTTTGTAAAATAGGGTTCACCGTAAACCAATAACTTAAGTACTTCATGACATGACATGAGGAATTAATGGTTGAAGAAATAACCCTACAATTCTCCAAAAAAGCCAAGGGGGCCAAAAAACTTGCACAAAAATATACATTTGTTTATAGTGTCAGCAAGGCAAAATTAATAATTATAAATAAAAAGTTTTACAAATATAAACTATGTATAAGGGCATTGGATTTATATTCTGTTCTTAGTTGTTCACGTTTGTAATAATTAATGTGGATAAGTAAAAGTTTAGTTGAATCATATCACGATGTTTATGACAGGTTAAAATCTAGGTTACGTACGTCGCTCTTCTTCCGTATCGAAGTCAGTCTTGCTCAGCTCGAGAATGCGTATAAAATATTGATATGTTTCTTCGTTAATGTGACTTCCTCTTCCAAATTTTCCCAATTTCCCATATTTTCTTGCCTTTTTAAGAAATGATTTTTTCTTCCTCTTAACACCACGCGTTGAGCTTGTTTCCATGTTTAAAATAATGCAATGAGAACTGTCTCAGAAGATATTCTACTCTAAGCTACAATATATCTAAAAAATTGAGCCCGAGCGTCTCAATGTACATACAAGTTGACTTTAGTTATAAGTACAAAATTTTGAACTTTTTCGTTATTAGACTCAAGTGCTAGTCACCCTGTAGAAATTAGCTAGAATTAAAAAAGATCGCAATTTATTTTCCTACACTATTTACAGGATCGAGAATCCACCCGAACGTTACACGGCAGGCTCAAAAGTATTATTTCCGAATATTATAAATAATAATAAATCTTTATTCAGGCAACATAACAGAACCTGTAAATTTTTAAATTCCTCTTAACATTTAGTAATACTAAAAACATACAATTAATATAAAAATGCAATGAAAAACAATAATAATTAAAAGAACAATAATAATCAGTGAAAACAATTATTTGTCAAATATAAGTCTTACATATAGGGTAACAATATTAAAATTGAATTGGTACATTCTACAAGTAAACAAGGACATACAACTTTCTACGATTGCTATATTAACATAAATATAATCCGCATTGGAGTAAACAGGTTTTTTCGCATTATACGCCAAAATCGCATTGAAAACGGTAGGTGAAAAATCAAATCATTTGTTGACACAGTACGTGCAGTAGTGGTCCTAGGTTAACACACAAGCTCTTCTTAATGATATTCACCCAGAAAGCCTTCGATCTTTAACGTTTCATACAATTCCATGCAAACGATGCGATAATTCCTTATCATTTAACTCTCTTAAAGGCCAATGGTCAGAACTATTACGACTGGCGAGTTTCTCTACCAATCCTGACATCTGCCCCTCAAGTACTAATTGGGGATTTAGAATGTTAGTGTCCAAGGAGCAGTTAACTCGGTGTCCAACACTTACTAGCACAGATCAATAAGACTTTGAGTTACTCTACTACTGCCATCTCTAGTCTAACTCAAAACATAAGTTGAACAATGTCAAGAGTAGCTGAGCTGGACTTACAGTTATATATTTCCCAATGGAAGGCCATAGTTGGCCACATGCACAGCTGTTACCATTCATCAAGATTGGTCCCAGAAGTCATTTGTAGATTAAATTTCACTTGTTCAAATATATGAATGTTAATATACACCCAGGAGTCATTGTCCACCAAGTTACTTTGACTCCCTGCCTCTGGATAAGTGAAGATAGCAACTATCTCAAGCTGGGCAGACAATATTACCCAACTGAAAATTATGGGCAGGCAGTTCCATTATTGGAGACTAAAGAAAAAGCACAGCAAGCTGAGAAACAACCTTTATTGGTCCCACTTATTAGTGCACAGCCAAAGCCAGAATAAATCCATCAAATGGCGAATTCCGAGTTGAGGATACTAAGCAAACTGTGCCTTACATCAGAGAGCCACGTTGCCCCCTTGAACATTGTACTTTAAACTGTAAATCTACACATCATTAAGTAAATTAATATTTTTCACTTCATAAATTAATGTATCAAAATGCAGATATATTTAGAACAAAGGCAATGAAGAAACAAAAATTAAATAAATGATATTAACATCAAGGGTCTAATTAAACAACATTTACGTATTATATTTTAAAATTTAACAATTTATATAAACCTTTCGATTTTAGTACTCATACAGGCTTTAAAAATGACATTATTTTATTACAAGGAGATAGGTATGTAATGTAAGAATTCAAGATTCAAAAACTTAATTACATAAGTGATTTTAAATATGGTTCAATCAGTCTGATTATTCTCTGAAATATATATATATATATATTTTTTTATGGGCTACTGGCCGTGCGGCGGTCAAATCTCTGCAGTCCGCAGCCGGCCGGTGCACGGAATGGTGTAACACTCCTTCCTGAAGAAGGAGGCTGAGAGCCTCTGAAAATTTGAAGAAAAACCTTCAGTTCCTCAAGGCGACACCGCACTTCACTTTCAGGTAAGCCACAACCTATCTTTCTATCCTTTCCATACCAACATATATATACCTATGCAAAGAAAACTTGGATAACTCTGGATGCTTTTAAATGTCTAGAAAAGTTTATATTTTCTGTACAAGTATTACACTAAACGTAAGAAATGGCCTACAGCATTAAAGTAACAATTGGTATGTAGAGCTCAAAGGGATGTTTATTACAACTGTGCCATATTTTGTTTAAATTTAAATAATGCATACTAACAGTCTACTAAAAAATACTGTAGCAAGCTGTGAAATTATACTTATCTTGGCTGCTAGATGAAGGGATTTGTAATTAATATTTAAAGTAAACAAGTTCCAAAATATTACTTAGTATATTTTAACATATTCATATTTACACACACAAATTGAGTTGGAAATAATTATAACAAATTAACTTTATTCTATACAATACACAAAATTGTTCTACATGGGAAAATTAGCAATGTACAAAACATTTGACAAGAAAAATTTAATTGGTAATTTAGGCCAATTTTACTGGAGCACTTGTAGAATAAAATCCTAACACCTGACATTCACCTTTTATGTGCCTTAATAATATTTGCAGAAATATGGCTCTGTTCATTCTGTATTCATGAAATAGTACTCTTCATATGGTTTTCCACCACAAATTATATCAAAGCTGAGCTTATCAAAGACAATTGAATAAAATATTAATAATAGTAACATTTTTTCAACCTGCACATTATATTAGAATTACTACTTGTCTGATACATAATTTTTCTGTTTATTACAATCTCATGCTGATGCGAAAAGTAAAATTAATTGTCCTCTACAAATGAAAGTATTAACAGAACTTTTTCATTATCATAATTACAGCCCAATATGGGCTAAACTTACAAGTTATTTTTTAATTCCAAAAACATTGTCTTGTAATATAAACCTTGCTTTATTATATATTTAATTTAATAAAATATGTTAATATTATTTAAAAAAAACTTTAAATATTTTTAAAAATAAAACTTGTTTCCCAATCCACATTGTATATTTGACAATTTGTTCACATCTGGAGTTATGTCTTTTTACTTTGGTAATGTCCCAGTATACTACAGAAAGAGGTATCGGGCTTCCACACAGGTACAACAGCGATTAAACCTCAAGATTTGTTATATTCCAGGTGCCAGGAACATAACAACAGAGGTAGCGGCTATCAAAATGTTGCAGTTTAATTGCTGTTGTCCCTGAGTGGAAACCCTAGAAGTATTTAACTATTGGGAAAGCCTTCAATCTTTGATTCCAGCATATTATTAAATTTTCCATTTCATCAATAAATTATATATACTTGTGGTGTAAGTGAATCATGCACTACTAATGAAATTGGTTAGGAATAATCTATGATTTTAGATGCCAATAACAGAAGTGGTATTATCCATCATCCTTTGATATACAGAACTGGGGGACCTGTCTCATGTTTTGTAAACGGTTAATTAATACCCTAAAAGTAACCCAGAGAAACAGGACTAAGCCATTTCCAATCAAACACCCTAATACTTCTGAATGTGATGATTTCTTCTGTTAAAAATCTGGGCATAAAAACCATCAATGAAACTTAGGGTTATATTGGAATAAAATCAGGTACAAGCTGTCTGCCACTTGCAATTTTCTAAGAAATGCCACAACAGAGTAGTTAATAGTCTTAAACGGATTAACAATTAATTACCATTTTATAGTTGAAAGCTGGAGGGGAATTTTACATTTGCCTAATTAAAACATCATTAGGTATGTAAATACATCTTTCTGTTGGGTTCACTTTTGACATTCTGGCTTTTAAACATTGCATTGAATAAATGAATGAATGAATAAATAAATAAATAATTTTGTACTTGAACTGTAGGCATACATTTATACTAAGGAACACAAACAGTTAAAATTAACCTGTTTCTAGTTGGGTCATATGACACGTAGGTTTTATCAAGTCAGAAAATTTGTTTTGAAATAAAATAGTCTGTTGATTGAGTGCTTTATACAATGTTCTTGAATATTTAGCATCATTTACTGTAAATGAACCGAATTATAATATTAAAAACAGACATGTTATATTGACAACAGGTCATTCTAGAAATGTTTGAGCATTGAGTTTGTTTGTAATTTATTTTTTAATTCTTGCATTCTATGAATATAACTTATAGATAACTTAATGTTAATAATGAGAGCCCAGATTTATAAGAAAGATTCAGATTAATTTTCAATCCCGAGAGAATTTCATCCTATTCAAAATTTGTCTTTACTTCCTCAACCAGTTTTATGGAGTTCATACTTAGAAAATTAGTACTACTACTTAGAATATATCCTTAAAGGCAGAATATGTATCCAGCACTACCACAGTTGACTTTACTGAAAACACCATCCAAGAAAATATTAATTAGAACCCCACCCTTTATTACAAATTACCTTAAGAAAGCTTTAAATATTTTTTATTGATTTATTTATAGTCACATGAATATCTCAGTCATTAGCGACTCATTATAGGTACTCATTTTGCCTTGTCAGGGGACTAATTGATGAGAGTTTCCATCATGCACACAAAACATTCATGCCCTCGTCAGAATTTGAACCCGGGACCTTGGGATATGAGGCAGTCACACTGAACCCTAGAGTAGGTAATAAATATTAATGCATTCACATTAATTGATATACAAATTTTCAGTAACACTGTCTAAAAAACTCACAGTATTGCTAAAATTGACATCATGCAACATGGTATGAATCATTCTACACTGACAGGCATAGACATTTACACATGACAATCTAAGAATGATCTTCCATACATAATATAACAATAAATAAGATAATATTTACACAAAACTAACAATTTATTTGAAATTTTTAATTTTAGTTTTATTAAATCATTTTTTGATACTCGTTTATTTTAACTTTATTTTACTTATATATCCAGGCTCTATTAATAATCAACAAGTTATAATAATAGCTTTAATTGAAAGTATAATACATCTGTTTTAAAATATAATAATTAGACCAAATAGCCAAATGACAGACAAAATGAAGTGATGGTATAAATACCACACAATGTTTCTGAAATCCTATTTCATTTTGTCAGGTGATTAAAAACGTAGTGTGGTATTTATATTGTAAACTCATTTTTTCAGTCATTTGGCTATTTTATCTAATTATTAATAATAGCTGTAGTCATTAACAACTAGGTCATAAAATAAAATTTTAATAAAACAATAATAATAGCAGAGTTCTCCAATAAAGTAATTGCTTTGGGGTGTTGGTAAATATTAAATTCTTTATGTTGTAAAATGATTTCATTCTTGATATACCTTCCCAAATTCAATATTAATTTCCTATTCTGAATCTTAATCAAGGAAATGTGTATGTCTACTGGTAGAATGATGTAGGAGCAACATATCCCATACATGTGTTTTGGCCAAGTGAAAGTGACCCCATAGCACCTGTGCACTGAGACTGAGGTTGAATAACTGGATTGATCAATCCTCCTGGTGAAGTAGAGAATGTGTGCAAGTTCAGGTGCATTGTGTGATGTTGTTGCTGCATTAAGATGTCATTGGCATGATTCAGTTGTGACAGATCTTGTAGGTTTACTGGTAGTATATACATATCTGATGGAATGGTGGGTTGACTCATAACTTGCTCTTGATGATGCATAACTGTGTTGCCCTCCATATGGGATGGTATCTGACTCTCTATTGCATTTGCTGTCATTTCTTTCTCTCTGCTTATTTTCTTTGGAGATTTCTGCTTCCTTTCAGTCTTGTTGGCCTGCTGCCCAGCACCGGATTTGTCAGGATCCTTGAGAAAGCAGAGTTTCTTTTTCAGAGACAGGAAGTCGTGCAACTTCAGCTCCTCGTGGAATACTTTACTATATAACCAATGCTTAACAATAGGTACTGCACTGTTGTCCTGCTTTCCCGTACAACTGGATAAATCTTCATCTTCATAATGAGAGTCACCTGTAATATTGAGTCATGTCACAAACACGAGCAAAAATAGTTGGTATACTTAAGGTGAAGAATAAAGACACCCAATAGGTTTTGAGGACTGTAAAGAGGAATCATTAAAGGATAACTACATACAGATAAAAAGAAGAATGCTTAGTTTCAAAATGCAATAGTGATTGAGGAGAAAGTACATTAAACTTTATAAAGATGTAGGAAGCTGCTTCTAAAACTAGTAAATTTATTGCTGGGTGTTGTAATCCTAATTAGGATATGTGCGGCAGTGATTAATATGTCAAAAAAGTATCTCAAGGGGAAGAAAATATTATTAATGAAGTATTAAGAAGTTCAGTACTTCACAGATACATGCAGTTGATTAAATACTGTTTATTTATGAATTACAGAGATGATGAGATGCACACACAAAAATGAGCAGGAACAACCCAAAACAGCTGTAGATAGTAATATATGAAATGAAATATTATATTATATGACAAAAAAATAACATACTTCCCGCAACCCTTAGTTAATTTTAATTTATAGTTTTTATTTTATGTATGTTTTTGAATTAATAAATCTGTTAATGAGCTTTTACAGACACTTTATTATTTTTTATAGCGTTACGACATTTTGATACATGTTTGTATCTTCTTCAGGTATTATCCTACATAGGAGATATTTACAAATGATTAATATATGGACTAATTACACAAAGTAAACTAAGACAAACTAAAGTAAACAAAAAAATGAACAACTTACCAAATTATTATAACAAACTAATACTACAAACAATTACAATGTTCACAAAGTTCATGAAAACTGATTCGAGGTTAAGAATTCACTTTACACCAATGAGATTGTAGCAAGACTGAATAACAGGCTGTACCTTAAGGGATTTGACCTAACATCTGGGAATTTTGTAATACAAACCCTGTGACCTTTGGGGTTTCTTCGAACAGCAAGATAAGAGTTGCCTCAGTACCATTAATAATTTCACTTAAGAGTAGATTTGTAATAAATGGAAACACAGTTTTACAAAAGAAAACTTACAGTTATGGTTTATATTCATAAAACAGAATAAACAATTTAGACAGGTAAAGAGTTACAAAAATTGTTAAACTTCACATAACGACACAATGATAATACCGGAAGAAGATACGAACATGAATCGAAACATCATAACACTAAGAATAAAAAATAAAGTGTCTGTAAAAGGTCGTTAACTGATTTATTTTAATGAATAAGAAAGATAGCCAATTCAGACAAAAAAGTGATAATATAAATACTATACATTTCTGGGATCCTTGTCCCTTTCCTCAGGTGCGAAGAAGAGTCTAGAGCAAAACAACTGCACTTGTCAGTTGACCTTGTTTTCCCATTGTTGTTGCTCCCTTATTGTTACACTAACTATTACACTCTCCCATTGTTGTTGCATATTCGTTGGTTTGAGTTTTGTCAAATGACAAGTGCAGTTGTGTCGCTCTAGGCTCTTCTTCGCACCTGAGGAAAGGGACAAGGATCCCAGAAACATTGTGTGATATTTATAAAAAGTATTATAATTTTTTTGTCTGAATTGGCTATCTTTTGTATTCATTATTTTCAATCAGATGTAAATTTGTTCATTTATTTTAATTTATATATAGCAAACTTAGTTATCATAAATTCAATATTTTAATTCCACAGATAATTTCTGGCATTATTTTCATATTCAGAAAAAACATAGAAATTAAGATTTAATAGACATTATTTGGGATTCTGTTTACATTTGGAAAAGAGCAACATAGAGAGATGAAGTATAAGTGCAAGAATGATAAAAGATGAGGAAAGAATCAGAGGAAGAAGGGGCTAAAAATAACATTCAGGGCACACAAGACCTTAATGAAATATATATACTAAATTCAGAGAACTATCAAGGCACTTAGTAACTGTCCAAGGAAATGTATGATCAGATGCTTAATTTATACACTTGGGTAAAAGCTGTTTAGTGCACAAGGGGGAAATTTCCTTTTTTTTTTGTATGAAATGAATTAGGAACTTTGCCTATGCTAAAATTATTGAAAAAAATTAACTTACTTTATTGGTTTTGAGAAAGCAAAATTTATTGTATACAGACACTGGGCTTGGAGACAACCTTATTTAATTTTATGAAAATGGCCTCATTGAACTTCCATGTAATAGTATGTGTTTAGTACAGATAATTGTGAAATCATTGAGAGTTTGGACCTGGTTGTTTTGCACTCTTATATGATTTTTGTGTTCATTTATTATTGTCAAAACTGCCTTCACAAAATTTGGGCATCCATATTCACAATGGATTAAATATGTGGTTCTAAGTTCTAAAAGTTGTATCTGTGGGTGACATATGTAACTTACTTTGCTACAACGTGTTGATGGTGATGAAAAAAGTTTTGATTTGATACTAACTAACAATGTGGAGGTCCTTTCTGCTAGTTTTGGTATGTTTGGAATAAACAATATAAGAGATGGAGATTGGAGGTCATTTGCTCTTAAAATAGACAATACCTGAATAATGTCTCAACCAATTTCATCACACCATTGTCAATAAATTTCAAATACAAATTAAGATTATGATAATACATTATAATTCATGATTGAAAAATCTAATATAATATTCTGAAAATATTTCTTTTGATGTTAATTGCTAATTATAATTTCAATTAATTGCAGTTTTTGTTTATAATTAAGATCCTCTTTGGGTTTCAGGGATTTCAACCTGAGTCCTTAACTGAGAGAATGTATGTTGATGTTATCAGCTCCACATTTTGTCAAAAAAATCAAAAGGAGCAACAGATTGAGTAAAACATTACAAACAGATTTCAAACTGTGTACCTCAACTACTACTTCATAGCAGAATCTGACTGAGATAAGCTTCCTGCACATTACCCAATATGTGTGGGAAACAGTAAGGACATAAATTTCTGTGTGGATTTGTGCAATAAGGTTTTTCATTACAGGAGTAGTATACACCATATTCTTCACCACTAAAACCAGTTAAGAGGTGTAATATCAGGTGTCTGAGCTGGCCAAGGACCTGCTTCCTCTCTGCCAATCCACAAATTTGGATATATGGCAAAAAAGTGTGGTGGAGCTATATCACATTATGTTTTTAAATAGGATAGATAAAACATATCTTTTAATTGTAAGGTTGGTCTGTCCCATCAGTCAGTTTGTAACAAAAATTACACTTGGGTCAATAAACAGCAGATAATCTTGGTAGTAACCTTATGTAATTTTAAGAAAACTGTGTGGCAGGCAAAAATATGTGATACAGCTTGGCTTTTAATTCAAATAAATAAAAATGATTAAAAATGAGGAAAAAAGTTTGTTTTAGTTTTATGGGTTCTTACGTATTAACGCCACTGCAGCTACAGATTTGGCAGTTTAAGTGCCACCAAAATAAACCTACAATTTTTGTGACAAATTGTAAAATAAAAATATTATTTAAATACAAAGTAGTCAGTCAGATTTCGGTGGCAAATGGGTTGATATAGAGTTCAACATAGATTCAAAACAGTCTATTTTCTTCTACTTGATGCTGTCGCCATATGATTTTCACAATGCAATCTGGTCCACCTAACTTCTTCTTTGGTATATTCTCCGTATCCAAGACATATAATTCACACATGTAATTGTTCCAATCTATAACAGTTTTATACGATAAATCAAGTTGTTTTCACAAAATTTAATCGACGTCAACTCCTGGCACCAGCAGTATATGAATCTTGAAGCTGAACAAAATGGAATTCTGCTTCCTTCAAACCAGTTGTCTTTTCTAAGTCCTACTCACTGATCGCACTGTCTTAAATTACATTTCCAAAACTTACGTTTACCGAAATAAAATTTCATGTCACGGGAATTGGTACATTTTTGTTCTTTTGGTAAAATATTTCGCTCCTGAAAAAATAAAATTGCATCTTGTTCTGTTTTTGGCAAATCCCAAAGGCGCGTTTTCATAACACTAAAAAATGGCGTCAAAAATCAGCAAACAAAAAGGTAACAAAGAATCCAAAAGATAAAACTGCCTATGTGCAAACTTTTTCTGCTGTGGTGGCATTAATACGTAAGTACCGTTTTATGCGACAACAATTTCAGACAAGTCACATAGAATAGAAATTGGTTTTGACAGTAGAGCTGCTGCTCATAAGTCACCTATCACAAGAATGATTGTGTGACATTTAGTGTGGTGCAACCAATAATTGATCTGTGGAGCAATGGAAACTTTCTTGCATTCGCGAATTAATTAAATATCAAATCCTGACAATTAATGCTGTGGCACTGAGGTTGGGATGTTACTGGAGGATGGCTGATTATATTAGTGTGTTGTTGCAACAGTTTGGAGTCAGGCCCTTTTTGTATAAGTATGACAATGCTCTTGCGTACAAAGTTAAGAAAATTAAGTGGATTTTGTACACTGGTCTGCAGAAATCCCCAAACAAGAATCCTATAAAAATCTTCAGGATTAACTACAGTGACAGATAAATTCCATAGTATTCCGTCATTAAGTGTATCAGGACTTGGTGGAAAGGCTTCTGTAATAGTAGCAAAATAATATCCTAAATGCTAGGAGATACACGTATTTTGGACAAACAGCAAACACTTGAGTAGCATAAGTTTTTTTACAATTTTAACTATGTCAGTATACATAAATCTATAAAAACTCATAGTTGCTTAAACATATTTAATACTGTGTCTTACCTAATAAATCAAGATTGTATTGTGAAAGATCAACAGATGTAGCATATGTTGAGAGATGCTGCTGCTGTTGATGCTCATTCTGTTGATGTTGGTGATGCACAGTTTGGGATGGAGTGGTAACAAAATTTGGCAGTTGCAAGCTGTCTCCTGTCAATAGGTCTCCATTCTGTTGTCGTGATAGATGAGCTTTTTCACTGTTTATTAATGTGTTGTAGTAATGTGGATCATATTTAGATAGATAATCTTTCCACATACGGGTTATATTCACGTCAGGTCCACTGTGCTTCTCTTCCTTTAGAAAATCTCGCACCTGTTAGATAAAATCGGAATAATTTGTAGAAAAAAATTAGAATGGAGAAATTTTAGTTTAATTCCTTTCACTGAGAGGAAAACTTTCAAGATAACTTGTTCAGCAGTTGTGAAATATTTGTTATAGTTTGGGAGGAACAAAAAATAATATAAAAATGACACTGAAATTATTAATAAAGATGGAGGTTGTATGGGGGAAGAAAATATAATAAAATCATATTTCTCATATTTTTGGCAATTGATACTCAATTTAACATAAAATAAAACTGTCATATATATAGAGACATCATTCCCTAACAAAAAATTTGTAGGGGTTACCTAAGATTGAATAAATGACCAATAATAAAATATCCTTTCATTTCTGGATGATATTCAGGATTCTAAGACCCCTTAGGAAATAATTCACACAGATCTCTCTTAATTAGAGAGATATATGCAAAGACTTACAATTCCCACCAAATAACCGGTCTCTTGAGATAGTAATTTTAACACTTAAAAACCTTGAAAAATCACTTTGCACAAAATATTCTTGCAGTTCAGACTGGTTGTGTTCTCTGTACCAATACAGCGTCATTGTCTTGCTTAGCAATCAGTTTACTCAAAATTAAACAATTTAATGCTGTACAACTAAATCTGTACTGATTGATGATAAAACTTACTCAATCAAGAAAAAAAGTGAACAAAGACAACTGAAAAGAAGTTAATAAGTGATGATAATATTTATACCCTAAGTATAACTTGAAAATTGTAGAAAGACATGTAAATGTAAGGTGCAGTTCAGAACTCAGTTCAACATGAGCCTTTAATTCAGCAACTTGGTTAGTGTAAAAGCTATTCTGAAAACATTGACAGAAGGAAATATTTTGTGTTCAGTTCAGGATGTGTTTTACACTAAAAAAAAAAACTCATACATAAAAGTTAGCAGATGATGAGTACAGGGCATGATAAAAAGTACTTTGTTGATGTCTGTATATATAGTTTGTAATAATATAATGAATATTTGTAATGAATGGTAATGGCGTTGCTTCAAGAGGGGGATTCCACTGGACTGCAATATTCCCCTCCACCTTCTCCCTATTTTACCGCACATCGGACAGGACATCCTAAACCTCTGCAGATTTTACGTTATTATTGTGGTCATGCCATATTATGTTTATATAACCAAATATTGCATAGCACAAATCTCGTCAAGTTCACATTTAAATTAATAATTTTAACATTCATATTTTAGCCAAATGACACATGTAAATATCAACCCAAAAATTGTACAAGCACTAAATCACAGAATTAATAAAACAAAGTTTGTTGAACAATAGGGATGGACAGAACAATAACTTTTGATAAAACGTATAAAACTTTAATCACATAAAGTAGTAAATTTCTAAAATAGGGCAGAATTCGGATCCAGCACCTAGTTGCAATGGGTTGGCTTAAGGAGCACCGAGCAGGATGCGATGATGTCACATTGATACAGAATACATGAGTTATTGTGAAGTCCTTCATTCAACACTTAAAAATTATGAATCATAACTGGAAGAAGACTTTTAAGTATTGCACATGTATTCTGTTTTAATGTGACGTCACATTAGCAATTTCAATTAGCTGCACCTCCAACAATTATTATTTGCCTGTTTGCAATCTTTTGCGGCAAGCATCCTTTCCTTGTGAAAATATGAAAATTTTTGCGACTAGGTACCAGGTACCCCTAATTTATATATCTTAATATTTTACTTACTCTGTCTGATCTGATTATAGAGTATATATGCTCTTTTACTTGAACCAAAACATCTTCAGATATTTTCCTTGGACGATTATCATGTTTTCCTCTACCATCACGAGGGTACATAATGTTTTGTTCTTGTTTCTGACAAAGAATCCTTATTTTATGTGGTGAAATACCGTGAATGTGTGCAAAAGCTAGCCTACAAACTTGAACCTCTTTTCCCCTATGTCGAACAAAGTACCTGTAACTGCATGTCCTCCGATCACTTTCTTTAGATCTCTTTCGAGCAATGTCATGCTTACGAATGAGACCAAACAAATATGCATTCTGTTCATCGTGGCTATTCAGTGAATAGTATCCATCAAATAATTTAGTTCTAACTTCCTCGGGCACAAGAGTATAACACTTTCTGCGGCACTTGCAATCTGCTCCCATTTTTCTCTCCATGACTAGATCGCCTTTGCTGTTTATATAAGACTTCCCAGCAACTCGAAGCCGTTTTCGTTTCTCTCGTTTCCATTCTGTTTGGAAAAAGCAACAATTAATATGATTCGAAATTATGAATATAGCGATGTCAACAATTGAAGCAGATATGGATCCAAAATAAGTTTAATTTCTTATAAGATTCGCTTTCGCGTAGATATATACAACATGTTCACCTGACGGATTCCGGATTCTCTTTTTAGTTTGTTTATTCTTGCAACTGTGTTCAATTTCAGCCATTGCATACTTATCGATAGAGTTTACTTTTCGATAGTTCTTCGTTGAAGTAAGTGAAGTCGAATTTTAGATTCATCGGTTGTATATTATTATGTATAATTTTTATTGCCAGTTTAACTTATACAAGATTTTAGCATGGTCATATTAGTTAACAATACGGCTAATCTTTAGTCAAGAGGTATTTTTGTGGTTATACATAGTTTTATTAATTAAATTATTTAATCATAACTATTCGCTAAATATCGCTATGCCAGCAGTCGAACTAAACTACTATATACACTGTTTATACTTTTGCAATATTTAACACTAATGCAGACCTGAAACTATTTCATTTATTTATCATGTGTATCGTTCAATTAGATCATTCAAACAAGGTTTGTTTACTATTTCCTAGTAATTCCAGAATATCTTTACTGGTTTCTTTGTGCTTCTGACATGTGAGGCCGGCCATGCACTATTTGACAGATGTATTGTTGGTAAATGTCATTAATGAATAGTTTGTTGTTGCAGAAGTGTTATGTACAATTCGTCATATTCGTGGGAGGTGTAGGTTCATAGATAGATTTATTTGTTTGCCATTGTTTTGTTTAAAATAGTAAACATTTATAAAACGCGAAATTGAAGAGTAAATAAATATTAATTTTACATATAAATAACTAATATTTACAAACATTTAAATTAATTGCCTGATTATTATATATAATAATCAATTGCTAATTTCAGATTTCTTTCTTGGTCTTTATTTAAAAAAAACATCTTAAAAAAATATACAATATTGAACTACAATAAAGTCAAGTTATTCCCTGCATTTCTTTAGTAACTTTTGATAACATTGGTATGGCTGTCATAACACTTCATCAATTGTTAATAAATGAAATTAGGAAGTTGCCCGATTTTGTAATGTATTAACGATTGTTTAAAGGCCTCACAATCCATTATTGAAGGTAAGATTTATTATAAGGACTTCCTTATAGAATTATGGTTACCTGGAGATTGACCAATTTTTATATATTTTTTCTTTTGATGATCTCCAGATAAGCCATTTTTGTTTTAACTTACACTTATTTGATAATATTGACTATATTATTTATACAGTTTTCAAAGGACTTTTCTATAGTTTTATAGAAGTATAAATGGCTTTCCCGCCTGTTGGAACTCAATTTGGAGGTATTACTTTCTTTGCCCGGAGTCATTCAGGAGAACTTTGTGGTAGTAATGGTTTGCCGCTTACTCCAAATTCCATAACAATATATGGAAGGGCACAGTTTTTGAAGACCATTAATCATCCACATCTCTGCTCATATTTGGATGTAATCAGAGGAAAACATGGTTTGTAAAGATTTTAGAGCTAAGGAGACATATATATTATTACTGCAGATATATTTGTGGAAAGAAATTGAATGATTCATATTTTTTCATAGATCGATAGAGAAAACCTTTATGTATCTTTCTCAATCATTCATATACAAAATCTGTTTTTTGTTAAAAATTATAGTAATCTGACTTATTTTTAAATAAATGTGAAAAACCCCAGCCTATTAATCAGAAACAAATGATCAAATTTTAACATTATATTTGACAAACACATTTCATCCCTAATTTGGGACTTTTTCAGGTGTACAATTAGTAATTAAATACAGTTATAATTCTTTAAATTTGATGATATATATATATATATATATATATATATATATATATATATATATATATATATATATGCACCTATGGATGATTTGACACTACCCAAATAATTGGTATGGGTAGAAAGGAATATAAAGGAGATAGTAAATTCATAGGTTACTTGAAAATGGGTCAGAAATTTCTTATATCCATTTTCGTTTAAATAACGGCCATTTCCATACCACCAATAATAGCCTATATTTATGAATAATTTCTTATAGCAACTTTACATAAGAATTAATAGATATTATCTGAAAACTGTTTTAATTTTGCAGAAAGAACTATGGTTGTCTGCCAGTATCATTCAAAACATTTGAATGGTCAGTATTTCCCAGTTGATGCACTTAGAAAAATTGCTTTGCAAGTTTTAGAAGCTCTTAGCCATCTCAACAGGTTGGGACTTGTACATCGTAGCCTCTGTCCAGAAAATGTTTTGATTGATGACAAAGGAAATGTGAAACTTTTTAACTATGGCCTGTATTACATGACAGGAGGAGGTTCTGATGTCTCGTTTCCTATAGGGTAGAATGTTTTTTTATTCTGTATTTGTCAATTTTAGGATTTTATGCAATTACTTCATTCTAATTATATGATTATATGATATATCAATTTGTCGGCCTCATAATTCTATTATAAATTGATATTAGAAACAAGAAATCACATTTGCACCAGATTTTAGCAACTATGTACTCAAATATGTTGCTTATAGTTTTATCGCTACAATGTCTTTCAGATATTAAATTTTAATTTGTGTATTTTATATAAATTATTAATGAGACCATAATAGACAATTAGAAACTTTAATTAAATGTTTCTGTCCAGGTGTATAAAGGTATTAATGGATAGTGAAAGATTATAAAAAGAGAAGAAATAACAAAGATAAATAGTATAAAACGGAAGAAAATATTATAAATATTACTCAATAAATCTGTCTCCTTTTTAATATTGAGAGAATTTATATTATGAATGAGAAAGATAGCCAATTCCAACAAAAAAGTGATAATATAAATAAAACCCAACGTTTGTGGGATCCTTTCCTCAGGTGCGAAGAAGAGCCTAGACTGTACTTGTCAGTTGACAAAACTCAGAAGCCCTATGTTGTGTGGTATTTATATTATCACTTTTATGTCTGAATTGGCTATTTTTCTTATTCATTATTTTCAATCAGATGTAAATTTTTTCATTTTGAATTTATATTATGTTTAATGTGGAAAATTTCAGAAACTAATGTCGATTTATAATTGCTGTCTTTATATTAAATTTGGTAATCATCCCAATTGAAAGTATGGCTGGTGTTTCAAATGTTTTTGGAAATGATTGATAAATTATGTTTGTATGTATGTTTTATAATTCTGGTAACGATGGCGCTTTTAGTTTGACTTATGTTTATAGATGGACAATTGTTGCATTTCAATTGGTGAACTATGTTATGAATTTTATTTTTATCAACTTGGTGTTCCAAATTTTTTATAATATAATATAATAATATTACTTTGAGCATGTCACTTTTGCTCAAGAAGAAACTTTACTGCTTTATTCTTCTTGGTTTTTTCATCAGGCAATGGAATACTCTATCAATACTTACAACATCACTAAGTTATTGCTAACAAATTTCAAAACTTGATTTGTTTATTATATTTCTTATATTTCATGACAGGGGGATGAAAATCTCTCTGAACTCATTGGATTTAATGTAATCAACTCCCCGAAGCCAAAGATGAAGAATATAATTATTATATTACTTTTATTTTTCAACCCTATTGACTTGATGTGTGACACTTTGATTTTAACTTAATAATAAGCAACAAATTAAATGGATTATAGAAATAAATAATTCAGTAATTTGCTATTGTGAATATTTGCAGACATCCAAAATATTTAGCTCCTGAAGTGTTGCTTGGTGCACCCTCAGGGCCAAAAACTGATGTGTGGTCCTTGGGCATGATTTTGGCTGAGCAGATAATGGGGAAGCCACTGTGGGGAGGTATGCGCTTAGCACAGTGGCTTCGTAAAGTGCTCAGTTTGCTACATAGTCGCAGTGTTTTGGAAAAGCTTTCCAGAGAACACAACTGTTGGGACACAGTACAACAGGTACTGTAACAGACAATATGACCGGTTTGAAAAAACTAAACTACAACACTCTTAATGAAGATAAATAGGAAAATAATGACATCTGTGGTGATGTACCATGAATTTAATATCATAAACAACAAAAAGAAATTTAGAATATCAGGATTGCAATATCTTTCAGCTTAATGCTTAAGTAAGACATACTTAAAATTAAATTATAATTGTTATAATATTGTTACATTGGCTGAAGTTTCAACCATTAAGTATTACATGCACAAGAATATAGGTTACAATCATTTTGCTTTGTAAAATATAGGGTTTTCAACTTTCTCTTATGCTTTATAGCTTACTATTTTTTGGACAATATTCAATGTTTGTTATTTTAATATGTATAATTGATGGTCAAATACATTTTCCTCGATTGTCTTACACAGAGTAAGTCAGTAATTATATCACTTTCTGTGTATTCTTCAAAGTAATATGTTTTTGAAAGTTAATTAATTTGGAATCATGTTTGGTATATATGGTTAAAATGGTTATTTTTGTTTGCAGACGGTACCGAAGGAGTTACAAGATTTACTAGCACAATGCCTCAATATTAACCCACGGGATCGTCCAACACCTTCACAATTGCTCACACATCCTTACTTACAAGCTGGAAAAACTGAACTAGCAAGTATAAGTTTAGAAAAAAAACACCCACTTCTAGAACGCAGCTTGAAAGAACTCTACTACTTGTGGCGATTAGCAGGCGGCGATGTCCAGGCTGAATTACGAAAACAAGGATTGATTAGAACAAAACCACCTATTTTGTCACTACCCACGTATGTTTCTCATTAATATTTCCTTGAAATGAATAACAATGTTTCTTAGATGTTTCTAAAATGAAATTAATATATGTTATAAGTGAAGAATTATATTATATTTACTTTTTTTAAAAACTTATTGCCCGAAAAAGGTACTGTTTGCAGGAAGTTGTTAAAGCTGATAGTCATTGACTTTGAAATTAATCTTTGCTTTATATCAGCAAAATGTTAAATCAAGATAAATTTTCTCTCATTTTTAAAATACTTCACTTATCAATATTTTAACTTACACAATGAAATGTTCAGTTCTGTCTGTGAAAAAGTGTACTTTTAACCTTAAAATTAAAATTGTATTCCCTTTAAATTACAAATGGGAATTTTGTGGTTATTATGTTGCCTAATTTAACATTGGTTAATCATTTGTACTGTAATATAGTTGGCAGTGTCAGGGAAACACAAACATGTTTTGAAGTAGTAAAAATTTGTGTTTTTACAATTTCTATTCCAGAATCATCATTCTTGAAGGTACCGTCTTTGGACAAGTTCGTGATCCTACCTCAATGTTGGATTTAACTGTTGTCCCTTTACCTCTTGATACATTGGTACAACGTTTATCACATTTGCCACTTACATGCTATTATCCTCTAACTGAGACAGTGTAAGAGAATATTTTATTCTTGTAGTAGAGTATATTTAGATTTGAGTTGTTAAAGTGAAATTTATTAAACTACTGGTATAACACTAAAAATTAAATTTTGTATTATCATACTTGACAGAATATTAATTTATTTTGCCCAAAAGAAGACAATAAAATTTGTATCCTTTCAGCTCAGATATAATTGAAAAAGAACCACAGCTTGATGCTGCTCAATTGCCACTTGTAATTCGAGAAAAGGACACAGAATATCAATTTCATAGGATTGTACTTTGTGATAGACTCTTAAAGGTAAGACATTATTTCCTCACTTGAAACATGATTTAATTAGAATACTGTATTTTGGGTTTGCATTATTTGTCAGGTAGAATTGGAAGCAGTGGCAGATGAATGCAGAAATAAGTTGAGTACTGAATTAAATAAAGAATTGGTGATGAGAACCTGGTCATCGTTAGTCTTTATCTGTTATTTCTACGTTATATTCTTTATCTTATTTATGTTTCTAGCTCAAACATTTTCTGTGTTTATTTTTGCAGTCATGTATTATTCCACCTTTAAATTTTCATATCTTACAATGAAATACTTACTTGAATTATAATATTTTAACTAAATCTTTTGAATAATAATATTTTAACTGAATACATTCCATTGTCATAAAACTTTATATTTAAGTTTGTACCTCTTAACAAATATCCATTAAAAAGCTTTTGAGTTTAGTCAACCAGCTTGTGCAGTTGTGTCACTGTTGGCTCATGTGATTTTTAGTTTTCTTAACATCTTCCAGAAACATTGTGTGGTATTTATATCATCACTTCTTTTGGCTGTATTTGGCCTTCTTTCTTATTATTAAACATTAGCCTTTGTAATTATTTATTTTCTCTTATGGGGATTTTACTTAATGTTCTGAAATTTGAAAATAACTACTTATTATTTTCTAATAATTTATTTAGTGATAGGGTAGGGTGAAATTAAATAATATGGCTGTTAAGAATTTAGATATTTAAAAGAAAAATTATAAGAAAGGTCATAAAATTCCTGTCTTTCACGCCAGCTGTTTTCCACCTGCTCTGCAGACCATTTTGAAACCTTGGTGAGCAAATGTTATGCCCACTCTGATTATGTCAACCAGCGAAAATAATAATTTGTGCCTCCAAAAATGTCAATATTTTTGTTGGCAAATCCCACTACAGGGCTTGACATAGCTTATTTCAAGTCCCTGGGAACTCACACTTTTCTTGGCACCAGAATTCCTGTGATAACTTTGCATACATGTAAAAATCTTGGGAACTGAAATTTGTCTTTCTCTCGGATTTTGTTTAATGTTTATACCTGAGCACCTTCTTGACCATTAGTGAGCCTTTTAAAGGGATGCTGCTGATCTTCACTGTGCCTTCATTTGCTACCTACATTCTGTGCAATAGTCTTAAAAGTGTGGATGTAAGGAAATGAATTTTGTAAAATTCTTATGTAAAATAAAAAAAATCTTCAAATTAATTTATTTTGCATATGTACTCAACACATTTAAGATTTTGATGTGTATTGAAGTTAGTTTATTTGACTTCTTCAGCCACCTTTGATTTCTTGGTTAATTGATCTATTTTATTGAATGAATATTTATTTTCTGCAAATGTGGTCACTGCTTTGTGAAAGATACAAAATCTACAATTATTTAAATATAAAAAATAGTTAATTCCTCTCCATTATTGTCCTCAATTTTTGATTGACAATAAAACTAAATTGGAATTGTTGTGTATTTTTAGGGTTATCCATATAAGAAATTAGCTATAATAAAGGAAGCTAGGAAAGACATTCCACCACTTTTTCGTGGAGACTTGTGGGCTGCTGTGCTTGAAGTTGCTGGGGATGTGAAAGGTCGCTACACAGCCATAGACAAGGAAACTCCAACTCACACAGACCGACAGGTGTGTTTATCCAATAATTTATAAAAACCACTTCAACTTCATTTGAATTGAGTAATATTTAAAATGTCTCTGGTTTTACTTGTCAAACTAAGGAATGAGTTCTTCAAATGTATTACTATTACCTACTTATTTAAATTTAGGGCAATCAGATGTAATATAACAAAAAATCTAACTATTTTGGTTTTATGCGACATGAAATTAGGATTTTTATCCTAGAAATAATTTTAATTTTCTGCATGCAGTCTCAATATATAGGTTGTGTTGCCATTTTATATGCAATTAAATAAATTAAGTATCACAATTAATTTGTTTAACTGAAGCAAATTTTTAATTCTCTTTCACTCAGATTGAGGTTGATATTCCAAGGTGTCACCAATATGATGAGTTGCTTTCATCTCCAGAAGGGCACATGAAGTTCAAACGTGTTTTAAAAGCTTGGGTAGTCAGCCATCCTCAGTACGTCTACTGGCAAGGATTGGATTCACTTTGTGCTCCATTTTTGTTTCTGAACTTTAACAATGAGGGTGAGGTTATATTCATTAAGGGTATTCGAGCTGTTTAAATTTGTTCAATTTAATTCTTTAAATTTTTTATATTTGACTTGATTGTTTATTATAGCTTATTTTATGAATAAGTATTAATAAATTATAAAGCTAATAGTTTTTCAGAACTTTGGCAAAACTGTTATTACCAGTCTTATAATAATATCTAATATCTTTGCAATAAATTTAACTAAAGTGCATACCTGAATTGGATTTTAATACTTTAACATAACTTAAATTTGTTATTTCAATAATTAAATATTAAACTATTGAATTTTTCAATTAATTTATATTTGCAATTGTACAGAGGTAATGTTCATTGTAAATTAATTTCCTTGCATTTGATACATTTCAGCACAAGCATATGCCTGCCTTTCAGCTTTCATCCCAAAGTATCTGTACAACTTCTTCCTGAAAGATAACTCTGCAGTTATACAGGAATATCTTGCCAAGTTCTCACATCTCATAGCTTTCCATGACCCTGAACTTGCAAACCATTTAGCAGAAATTTCATTCATTCCAGAGTTGTTTGCTATCCCGTGGTTCCTGACAATGTTTTCACGTAAATATATGTTTCCAGATCTTATGTTATTAAGTTTAATGTGCAATTAAAATGATATAAATTCTAATGGCATGTGTTAATTAATAGATGTTTTTCCACTACACAAAATTCTTCACCTTTGGGATAAACTTCTGTTGGGAGATGCATCTTTTCCCTTGTTTGTTGGCTTGGCGATTCTCAGACAATTAAGAGATACATTGTTATCATCTGGTTTCAATGAGTGTATCCTGCTTTTTTCGGATCTCCCAGGTACTTATTTATTTGAAAATTCTTTGAAAATGCAAATGTTTTACTAACTTATAACTATGTTCAATTAATATTGAGTTTACAAGGACACTTTGCACCAGCAATACTTGAAAACACTTATTCATTATTTCACAATAATATTTATGGACACTTATCAATTGGATATCCTTATACTTAGTGGATGCAATGCTTTACTGTGGCCAACAACAATTTATTAACAAGTTCATTGAGGACACTTATGATTCCTAGAATAAAAATAAAGGATATGACATTGTCAAAATAATTGAGATAATTGATATGGAAAGGAAAGAGAGATAGATTGTGGCTTACCTGACATTTAAGCACGGTGTAGCCACATGGGACCGAAGGATGTACTTCAAATTTTCGAAGGCTCTTAGCCTCCTCCTTCAGGCCAGTGCACAGAATGGTGTAACACTCCTTCCTGAAGAATGAGGCTGATAGCCTTTGAAAATCTGAAGTACATCTTTCGGTCCCGTTTGGTTACATGGTGCTTGAATTTCTCTTTTTCCTTTCCATACCATGATCCCAATTATGTGTGTGTGTGTGTGTGTGTGTGTGTGTATAAATATATATATATATAAAATGTGGCATACACCAATGTGTATAATGAAATGTTTTTTAGAATTTCTCTAACATTTGTATTATCAGCGTATTAATGTGGTACAGGCATTGTAGGCAACGGTCAGTTTTCAGATGTATTATTGACTGGCAATGTGTGATGTGGATATGCTTTGAAGAGAGTTCAATCAGTCTGCTATGGGAAACAGCCAGTCGCGGTTGTGTTCAGTCTACAATATGAATTGAGTCTGTGTTTGAGGAGGAGAGGAGAGGCCTGGTATGTGTTGAAGAAGTAAAGGATTTATTGGAAGTTGTAAAATTAAAAGTTTACAAAAGCAAAGATAGATATTAAAATTATTGGAATGAGAAATTGAACGAGTTACGTGTGAACTGTAAAGAATGTAGTACTGGATGTTATTAAACTGCTATGGTAATGTGGAAATTTGGTTTGACATAGATTGTGAACAGTGATATACCATGGCCTGTTAATTAAAATCTTTTTAAATTATTGGTGAAGTGAATAAGTAATGTTTTATGAGAGGTGCTCTGATGATTGGTATGTACGAGATTTCTATTGTAAACCTAGTATAAAAATTGTGTACCATCAGATTTTCTAAGATTTCACAAAATTTCTTTAGATTTCTTAAGATTTTTCCTATTTTAATATTTATGTAAATTTAAAACATTTTTTAACACTTCTTTAATTTGGTTATAATTGTGGGTTACTATAACTGTTAGAAGCCTGAAGTGACCCTGAGAATTTTAAGAATTTCAATATAGCTGTGGCATGTATGTAAAAGCTTTGTACAAAATCCAAATAAAGATATATTGGTAATAAATGTTTTGTATTTAAAATTTAATTGTATGAATTATTTCACTTATTTTTAATTTACTTGATGTTGATTTTATTTGTTGCCACAAGATTGTTAAGATCTTTAAATTCTCTTACTACAATATATATATATATATATATATATATATTATATAAACATATTATATAAACACACACACAATAAATGGATTACTTAAAACTTACAATTTATAGCATTTGTATATAATATATGGAGTTCACAATGCTAGATAACACTCACAGACATGAAATCATTATCTTTTACTGTAATTGTTATTTCTACTATTCATTGTTATTAGATGCAATGCTTAAATTATTTTGCAGAAGTGGATATTGAAAGGTGCGTCACAGATTCAATTGAATTGTATTGCAGCACACCAAGAAGTGTTACCTACCGACAGCATGAGCTACCTTCAAAGACAGAAACTATTACTAATCAAGATCTTGTAAGTTATATTTTTCTTATATTATTTAAATTAAGTTAAATTAAATTATCAAATATCATTGATAATATGTAAACTGTAAAACACAAATTTTTCAGAATGTCTTTTAAGTTAAAACTGGAAGATCCTTATTTACATCATAACTATGAACAACCTGTTCTATTCTAAAAAAAATCCCTACACTTAAGTCCTCTAGAATTTATTTTTAAAATATGTAACAATATGATTTGATTGTCTCGATTTAGTAAAATCATTAAATTTGAAGTTCCTGGTATAAATTCTAGATAGAGAAACATGTTTGTGATATAATATTACAAATCTAATTATACACAGTATAATCCGTTAACCAGAATTTAATGATTAATGAATATGATATAGATTTGTTTAACTTGTTATTTTATGAAATTTTTATATACAAATATTTATATTTATGAATAATTAATGTCATTATTTTAAAAATTGTATTATATATGTGTTCTTTATATAATATTTTTTTCTGAAAATTGTAATTGGACATAGTCCACTTAGTTAAAATTAATTAATTAATTGATTTTTACTTTTGCAAATTCATTCAGGATGTTTTAGATTACATGTTTTGTCCAACCAGTGTCATTGATCATTGTCCTTACAAATTGGTTTCTTAGTTGCTTTTTTTATCTAAACTTTATATTAATTTAGAAGAATTTTAATTCAGATACTGAATTTCGGAAATTAATTAATGCTTGTAAGAGAACTGATATTTCAGATAGTGCACACAGTCCACTTTGCTACTTATATATCATGTTTTAGTTAATGACTTAAAAGTTTTATTTAGAGATTTTAATAGTTATCATTGAACATTTATTAATCTTGTTTTTAAATTTTAGGAAATGACTCCCTTGTCTGTGGCAGAGCTTCAGAAAGAATTTTGCCCTCGAATTAGTGCTGCTAACTTGCTAGAATTGCTGGACATAAAACAAAAAAAATTTTCCCGACCAAAAGTTGTTACTGTTGACATTCGTCCACCAGAAGAGTATCCTTAAAAATATTTTTTAAAGGAATACATTTATATGGAAATGTTCACTAAGCCAAATTTTAAAAAATTAACATAGATGTAAATTAATTTTATTTTGATGTTTTAATTAAGTATTTTGGTCACATTAGTTACAATATATTTATTATTTTCATTACCAAGTTCATCTTAAATCATTAAGTAACTCATTCTTACAAATAGTTTTACATTCATCATGAAAGTTACGTTCCCTCAACTAGATAAAGATTTAATAGAGGTGCTGTACCTAACAGCATTAATATTCCATTTTCTGCTGTGAATATAACAGAATCTCTACTTCCGACTAGCCCAGAAGCAAACCTTTTGCACAGCCACAAAGGAAAAGTTATCACTGTTGTCGGATCTAGAGGACCTCATGCTGCTGAAGTGAGTTCATAATTTGTATGACGAGCTGCATTTTAGTGCATATGAAATTTAATTATTAGTATACATTTAATAAGTAATAGGAAATAGCACATGTAATTGTTCATTAAACATGTCAATTAACTTTTTTGGTTGTATTCCTATTATTTATAACAAAAAGTATATTTAAATTAATTTAACAATTTATCAATATGCATGAAAAAAATAAAGCCCTTTTATAAAAAGAAAATATACTAACATAATTTTCTGGGCACGTATTAAGACTCTAATCTGATGTTCCCGTAGTTTTTATTATAGCAGAAATATGTTGATGTGTATTTTAAATACATACTAATGTTTTTAGAAACTTGGTTTGTTTTGGTACCCTGTAGCTGGAGGTCCAGTTCTCCTTCTCCCTGTAGCTGGAGGTCCAGTTCTCCTCCCTGTCGCTGGAGGTCCAGTTCTCCTTCTCCCTGTCGCTGGAGGTCCAGTTCTCCTTCTCCCTGTCGCTGGAGGTCCAGTTCTCCTTCTCCCTGTCGCTGGAGGTCCAGTTCTCCTTCTCCCTGTCGCTGGAGGTCCAGTTCTCCTTCTCCCTGTAGCTGGAGGTCCAGTTCTCCTTCTCCCTGTAGCTGGAGGTCCAGTTCTCCTTCTCCCTGTAGGTGGAGGTCCAGTTCTCCTTCTCCCTGTAGCTGGAGGTCCAGTTCTCCTTCTCCCTGTAGCTGGAGGTCCAGTTCTCCTTCTCCCTGTAGCTGGAGGTCCAGTTCTCCTTCTCCCTGTAGCTGGAGGTCCAGTTCTCCTTCTCCCTGTAGCTGGAGGTCCAGTTCTCCTTCTCCCTGTAGCTGGAGGTCCAGTTCTCCTTCTCCATGTAGCTGGAGGTCCAGTTCTCCTTCTCCATGTAGCTGGAGGTCCAGTTCTCCTCCCTGTCGCTGGAGGTCCAGTTCTCCTCCCTGTCGCTGGAGGTCCAGTTCTCCTTCTCCCTGTAGGTGGAGGTCCAGTTCTCCTTCTCCCTGTAGCTGGAGGTCCAGTTCTCCTTCTCCCTGTAGCTGGAGGTCCAGTTCTCCTTCTCCCTGTAGCTGGAGGTCCAGTTCTCCTTCTCCCTGTAGCTGGAGGTCCAGTTCTCCTTCTTTGAAGCTCACCCCACATTCCAGGCAATTGGCAGTTAACATTTTCATAAGATGGCTGATGAACAGGCAAAAATTCTATATTTAGAATTTGAACACAAGTTCTCAGTCCAAGCTACTTATGGGAACAATGGTACCCTTCAGGGTCTTGACACCAACTGTGTATCAATTTCTCTCCACACTTGAAGCTGAACTTCGCCCTCCTTAAATTCCCTTCTCTTTTAGACTTCTTATAAAAGTTCACCAACCATTGTAGTCTTGTTTCTAGTGTCTCAGGGAGTTTTTTTGTTAGGCACAATGGATTTTCGCACGTGCTCAACCATTGGTTTTTGATGCTACGATGTCAACTTTCTTGGGCTGCTAATACTTGGACCATTCAAATGGAAATGTGTGGGTATCTGGGTGATGATAGTTCAGCATTGAACCCCAGTCCTCGTATCTTGACTTGGAAAACAAATGGACATTTCCTGCTACAGTTCACAGTAATAGTTCCACAAATTGTCTAAGACATTAATTTCAAATAAGTATGTCACAATGAATTTTAACTAAGACTGTAAATTGTGTATATAGACACAAGTGGAAGGTCTGCCTCTGCAGAAAGTCAATTCACGATGAATATAAACTATTTTTCAGATATCCCACTATTATATGAACTGCGGCGTCATATAATAAATTAATTTTACTTCTTACAGTTTGCCAAATTGTTGGTGAAGTATGGATTTCCTCGAGTCTGTATTCTACACAGTGGCATATCAGTTCTTCGTTCAGCCAATATTCTGTTGGTCCCTGGTGCCATGTGACGCCACAGCATGGCACTTACCAAGTGCGATAGTTGTTGAAATGCCTCCAAAGTGTTTATGACCACATAATTTGTGTGTGAACTACAGCCCATAATCTGTTTAAAAGAATCAAGAATAATTTTGATACTCTATTCAATATATTAGGTTTAATGAATGAATTTGATAGAATTTATATGCATATTTATTTGGAATTATTTATATAATGTCCTATTCATTGAAAGTATTTTAATTTCTGCAATTGCCTCCTGATATTTTTTGAAAGCTGTTCCAAAGTGATATTAAAATATCTCACAAATAAAGGAACAGATAACCAAAGATTAGTCTATTAAATTTAAAGAATATTTAAAATAATTGAGTATATAATAGTCAGATGAAGTTAACTTCATGTATCCTACATTTAAATTTTTTACCTTGACACTATATTTTTTTCTTTAGATTAACAACCAAAGTATTATAGGAAACTTATAAATATAATATCTTCTTGGGCTTCTAACCGAGAGAAAATATGTATGTGTGATGTTTCAATGACGTTCACTGTCTTTGTTAGAAGATGATGACTGTGAATGTCGTTGAAATGACAAGCATACATTTTTTCACTAAGTTAGAAGTCCAAGAAGAATTTATTCATTCTTTACACTGAGAAGACTGCATTCGAAATTTATACTAGTTGTTAATACATGAATGTGTCGTGTTATTACGCTTGATATACAAATATATATTAATACAATGTGAACTACTTAAAATATATATGTAGATGCTTTGTTAATTTTGTAAAATTGACTTATAAAATATGTACCTTTTCTAATAAATTTATTCCTTCAATTTTATAAAAATGGATTTGGTAACTCATTGTATTGAAATGTTCATCGATTACATATTTGATAAAGTGCAAGTTGGGCAGATTGATCACATACATTTGCTTCATATGGTATATTATTTTAATCTGTATCAATACTATCTTGGAAACATTTTGTGTGATAATCTTCAACTTGTTAAATTTTATCACAACATGCTCAGTCTGCAAGTATGCAGCCTAGTTAAAACATAAATATCCACAATGAAATGAGAAACTGTATAATTCTCCTCACTAACACATTGTAAGTTTATGTTTGTACTACTATTGGACATGTCTGGCATTTCTAAAATTGAGTGTTCCAAAGCATAGTTTACCCTGCTACCTGATCTTCATCTCATAATTTGTGTAGTGGATGTCAATAAGTGTGTAATTCATTAGTGAATGGTTGATGTCCTTCAATGTTTTTAATGTGAATATACATTTTACTCTGGTGGTAAGTTACAAAAAATCTGCCATGTCACACATGCATTAAGCCACACAAATCTGTTGGTCTCATGAAAGAATTTGCTAAGCAGAGTATATTTGTTAGAACCATATATACAGATTTATCATTGTATTTCAAGTAAATACATCTTTGTAACACTAAATATGATTAAGTGTAGAAATATATTCAAGATTCAACCACGACTGACTAGGCAACTATGTTCTTCGATTACATTTGACATTAAGACTTGCAAAATAACTGATAAACAGAAAAAGTCTGATTTAATAAAATTTAATTATTTTATTTATGAACTTGCTGTTTCTGTAATAAATTATTAGATTTTATAAAGTATTTGCCTGTATTAATAAGTTAGAAAATAGTTCTATAACTTTGTTAATTAATTAAGCATATAAAGTGTGCTAGTATTTTGAATTTCCACTAACTTAATTGTGATACTATGTAATTTTTGTTTCGTTTTTTTAGGATTATTATTAATTTAGCCTAATTTTTGTATCTTTCACAATATGAAAATCGATTATTAACATTTTTTTACAACTGCCATCAATTCCCAATCATGGATTGTCTAGTATTGGCCGAGTTACTGAAATATTGAACAGTTGGTTTTAAAGATTTAAGTTGAGCGCTAGCAAAAAGAGGAGGAGTCACGCCTGAATAAAGACGAGCACTTTGTGATCCAAAGGCATTTGAGACACAAGCCTCTCATCGTGTCTTTATGAATATTAAACCTCCGACCGTTTACGAAACCTCTTTGGGCCGAGATCCAAGAAACGAGGACCTAGTCGGGCTTTCCAGCGAATTTGTTATGGCGGTTTACCTTTGACAACGAGACGTTCCACGAACTTTTCCCGAGAATAAGGAATGTATGAGACATTTCCCTTAGCGTAAATTCATATAATGAGGAACAGGATAGATATACTTCATTCACAAATTATATCCACACAAAATAGGACGTAAACTAAATGAAATTTCAACAGTTTCAAGCATGTTATCTATATTTACTAATATGTGGGGCCTATTATTTGGGATAACTTTATAATTTTATTTTATTTTAGATACAGGTTATTTGCGTTCTGTCACTTCCCTATAAAACATAGGACGGGATGCGGACCGGGAAACCAAGGAGTAACAAGGGCCCTTGGGATACAGTTTAGGGAACCTACCCAGCAATCTTCTATATGTGATGCAGTGATTGCTCGGGCTCTCGGTACTTGTCACACGCCATTCCCATGACTGGAGGCTAGGATTTATGTGAGGAGTCGGTATTCAGACTCCGTTTCTCTCATTTCGGCCATGGAAGTTGATGGAGGATGTATAAATGTTTTCTGTTAAATTGTTTTGTTTAAATTTACAACAATTTTATTGTTTCTTTAATAATGTAAGTATACAGATACTTTATTTATTTGTTTGGGATTACACTTTTTATTGTTTTTTATTACATATCTTAATTTATGTTTTATATACATCTGAGGAGGTCCATAAACAAAGGGTTGAAACGTTATGTATTATAGTTAATTGTAAATTTTAATGTTTATAAATAAATTCTGACCTTCGCATAATTTCCTCTAATTATATTTAATAAAGGATATTTTTAATTGTAATGGTATTAAGTTTTTCGTGTAGCGAAACCGTTGAAGCACAAAATCAAACTATACGAACTTTTGTATTGTGGTTTTACTTTCTTTTTACTTGCTATAACTATAAGGTGTGTTTTTTATATAAAGATTATTCATTTTAATGTACACTTTTCAATTGTGTTATCATTTTTGTAAGGTTTGTATAATATTTTAGGATGAGTATGACACAAATTGTCGAAAGTTTCCGGAATAAGAAATATTAATTCATATGGAGACTGTATACGGTTATAATCTTAATTAGTTGATCTTGCCAAACGATTGGAAACTTTCAAGTAAAATTAGATGCCGATCATTCGCTATCATCTAGAAATTGTAGAACTTCTGACCCCTTGCGAAACAGGTAAGTTACATATCCTATCTTGAGCGAATTCATCTGGTTCATCATTCCAACAAACCGTTGTCCTAGATGTGTGTATGACGATGGCGTGTTGGGACAAGTGTTTGTGTTTGAAGAGGACTGCTTTTAGTAATATTATACTAATGTACGAAAGCTGTCTCAAATTTTTGAGAGTTCGAATTTACCGCTCGTATTTAGTACAGACTTGAAGCGCTAGGCGTGTTTGCGCAGGTCAGTTAGATCAAGGTCTGTTCCGGTAGCAAGGATTTGCTTTAAAGTTTGTCGGATAGCTGAAGAAGAAACCCAACGAATGCGAAGCGATGCTTCTGTGGAGTAAAGTGTAATTAAAATATAATTTATATTTAAATTATAAATACGAAGTCAGAAATGGTGAAGTTAAATACATAAATATCATTAATAGGAAAGTATTAGATTTTTCTTTTTCTTTAATTGTATTCTCTTGCTCCCCAAAGTTAAATTGAGAATTATAACCTTTCAATTATTAGACATTTTCTTCAAGTATTATGACGGGCTACCTTGAGACAAAAAACGATAGTGACGATTGAGGTTGTCTTTATATTATGTCGTACTAAAACACTGACAACAGTCTTGGGTTTGGTCTGATTCCAGCTTGTTACGTTCTCCAAGATACGAAATTGGATTATGAATGGGTACTTCGCTTTTTCTGGTGGCGTGACGTTAGGTTCATTTATTTTGCTGCTTACTGTCTCATACCTCTTATTTACAGTAATATCTTCACAACTCCTCCAAATACTACATTCCAGATACCATATTCTATCAATTTGCAGCTCTACGATCTCCTGCTGCTTCTCTATTTTCTCCTACCTCCGTTGGTCATGTCTCCCACTTATTATTTTTAGGGACGAGCAGTACAATATCCATTCTCTAACATTTAATGAATTTGTTTGCAAAATCCCAATCCACCTATTTCACCTGATAGTATTTTTAATATTCGTTCTCAGAAAATTTGATATAAGTGTTCTAAACGACTTTGATTAATTTGCTGTCAGTTCCATCTACTCCCTTAAAATTTTCGCGATCGCTTCCAATATCGGGACAGAATTACGGTCGGTAATAAAGTCATCTTATAATAATTTTTTTAAATGGTTGAACTACCTTGTTCACGATTCAAGCATTACAAGCTTACAGAGAAAAAAAGTGATTCACCTGTATCAGAAACTGCGGAAGATTTTTTTAAAAAAGATTTAAATTAGAAATCAGAATCATTCTAGATAAATAGATAGCTAAATAAAATACAAAAATAAGTGCTAAATAAATACCACACAACGTTTCTGCAATGTTTTTCAGTTCGTCACCGAATTTGAGTGGTTTGTCGTTCTTACGGCTCTTTCGTTTATTTTAATCATCCGAGGAAACCCACAAGGCTTGGAGAAACGTGTATTTATTTAGAATTTACTTTTGTCTGTTTTTGGGCTATTTATTTATCAAATAAGTAGGTATACTTGTAACACAGACGTTTTATATTTTATAATCATAATTATAATTCTATATGGTAATGTATAACATAATGCCCTACAACTTATTTGAGGTCCATTGATATGCGTCATTTCAGTCTTCTGTAGGTTTGTTGTTGAAGTAACGGCTGCATCGGTGGGTTGATGCGTTTCTCAATTTTCTTGTAGTGTTTCCTCCTTATCTTCGTGAACGGTATTTTGAGACCATTATGTATTATTCCGTTCGAATAATTTTGAGCTGACTTCTTAAGAAAACAGCAAAGCTGGATTTACTGACACAGACCTAAGTCTTTGAGTACATGCGATGCTAACGGACATGGCTTACGGTTTCCGTGACTTCAATAACTGTTTGAGGAAAAAAATTAAGTTTAAGTATCAGGATAGAAAAATCTCGACCGGACCGTAATCTAACTCTAGAATCCGGCTTATGAAGAGGGTGTTTTTCCAACTTAGCTTCCCCATCCATTGTTTGGGTACGTCCATAGAGAGATACATAGATTTAGATACATATGAAATAAAGCAGAAATATTATGATTGAATAAAAAGTATAATTTTATCCATCAATACTCCATTGAATGATAAATGACAATACGATATACTTTACGATGCTTGCGGAAAATGTATGTTAATTTTAGTGCCATATTAGGGACTCCAATAAGGCGACGATTTAAAGATTGAAGTCTTTCCCGGTGTAATTGTTCGATAAACAGTTCTCGTTCTTCGCCTAGAAGATGACGACAGAGAATTTAGTCGTCGAAACGTCGCGTTTAAATATGCTACACCCGAGTGAAAACCGAGAACTGTTTATCGAAAGCGACGATTTGATTACATTGTGAATCTAGTTAACAATTTCTTCAATTTAATTTTTCGTTATGTCTGAAGACTGAGGGACAATTACATCCTGCAATACTCAAGGACTATATTTAAGTCTTCTATTCGTAAATAAAATCGGAGGTATGTTTCTTGGGATTGATGCAATAAAATTCAATGTATTTTATAGCTGTTCAATTAATGCACTATCGTTTGAAATTATGAACGGAACTAGGAATAGTTAGATTTAGGTTAAATCACTTTTTGGCTGAAGATTAATATAGAATTAAATACTTTTTCGAGTTTATATAAATAAGTACACGGGCAACGCCGAGCACCCAGCTAGTAGATAATAAATAACTTTCTAAATACAATAGACAAATTACATATATAATGAATGCATATTAATAATAATTAATTAAGTTAAACAACATCGGTCATATCAATAAGGCACTGTTCGCATTTCACCAGTCATTACACTTATACACACTTTATTTAAGAAACACACACACACACAACACTTATCACTTCGTGGTATTCATCTCCCTTCGACAGGTACGGAGGGATGTCGTCATAGATATTTACTAGAACAGAAAGCAGAGGCAGGAAAACAGAACCAAAAGGGGAGAACTGGAGACACTATTTACAGATTTGTTACATATTCGGAAATTTTGTAGACATGGCAGTTCAGCGAATGTGAGACCGATTAAAACACTCGTGTACGGAGTAATAAGTTCCATTTACAAGAAAAGTTTTACACTCCTCGTCGAATAAGTTGTAGTTGTTCAAAAAGGCTGTTAAATAGTGCGATACCGGAATAAAGAACGCTAGACTCGTGGAGACTGAGAACGGTTCCTCAACGATTGTCCCCGTTACTTGCAAAAAGCTTCACGTTACGTTTAACAAATTATAGTATTTCTAATATGTAAGTGCTAGGTAGAGTCAGAATATGAAGTCTTTTGAACAGCTGTATGCAGCTTTCACTAGCATCTGAACCAGATATAATTCTAATGGCTCGTTTTTGCAGTTCGATAACATCCACACTACGAGAACAATTGCCCCAGTTGGCAATACCGTAACACAAGTGTGAATGAAAGTAGGCAAAATAGACTAGTGGTATCAACTTGTTGCATCAA
This sequence comes from Zhengitettix transpicula, assembly GCA_037074705.1. Lineage (NCBI taxonomy): Eukaryota > Metazoa > Arthropoda > Insecta > Orthoptera > Tetrigidae > Zhengitettix > Zhengitettix transpicula. Next base: position 30,756,337 of record CM073593.1, on the reverse strand, counting down.
TAGTCTCAATGAATAACAAACAGAACTAAGTTTGCGCACAAGGCGATCAATGCGTGAGTTCCATTTTCATTTACTGTCGACCTGCAAGCCGAGGAAAGTCTCATGACCTGAGAACTTGAAACAGTGCACCGTCTCTTGCTCGCCGGCTTGAATCCGCGTAAAGAAAATACTAATCACGTTCATGAAATTAATAGGTCGTCGTGAGGCCATCATTTAAATCTGAAAAATACTAACATATAGAAGCTTACAAGACATGGGTAGAAATTACCTAAATAAGGAACAATATATTGGGTGTAGTAATAATTTGTTGTAGACTTTATTTTATGTATATGTACAACAAATAATTATAAATTTCTTAATTACCGTCTTCTACTCCCATTTAGACAGCTATCTCCTGCTACGACTTGTTCACTATGTTGAGGTTTGCGTGATCATTCAACCGTTTGTCCAATATAACATTTTTTAAAATAACACTTTAGAATTTAAAATGTCTTTATCCACTTCCATCCCGCTTTTTAAATGAAATATGTATTTAAAGAAAACAAAAGAAGAACACCTGCGTCGGAAATTCTACAGCAAACTGACCGAGCGGGTGAAGCGGGAAGCGAGAAAAGAAACAATAATGAATTCCGGTAAACGTGGGTAAAAGCGGTTTAAGCAGGTTGAAGCAGGCGGGCAGGCGCACTAAGGCCACGAGAGTACATTTCTCCCTGCATTTGTTCCCCGTTAGTCTGCCGCGATAAAGCTTCACCAACAGTTCTCTAGATCACGATCTTCATGTCCCATCTTCAGGGCTCAGAGAAGATGGATATTAATGTGAATTGATCAACTCCATCAGCTGCGTTCCAATTTTTTACACTCATGGGAGCTGTATAGTAAACATAAATCTATGATAATTAACTGGACTCGATGATAATATAATATTACAAATATGTTTAGAATTGAAAGAACATATATTTTTAATTACTATAAATAAAATAGAAAAATTAATTTGACTTGTATTAATATAAATGTAATTAATGTATCATGGCCAAAAGTAAAAATTTATTGATTAAAATTTACACTTCATTCAATTTAGAAAATTTTTGCATTTCAAACAATTTCGTTAAGCGAGATTTGTTGTTAATATTTTTTTGCATAATTCCGAAATCTAAATTGAATAAATCAGTCAATAATTTTCTCTGTTTTCCACCTAATTTAAAATTTTTGAATTAGAACCTAATCAATAATTAAATTTCTTGAAGTGTCAATCTTTCGTTATAAAAATAAAGTTTTCACTAATTGTTTTTAAAAACCTACCTATTCAGGTAGAATATTCTTATTCTAATCACACCCTGCAACATAAAAAGCTATGGTTTTTAATTTAGTTGACTCGGCTGTTGCCACCACAAATTCCACAAGGAGACTTTATACAATATTCTTACCTTCCCCCCAGTTTCATTAATAAACATATAAAAAGGAAATTAAACTCATTGATTTATAAAAATAATTCACTGACAACCACAAAGAGTAAAAAATAATATGGGCTACTTCGTTTTACAATATCTATAAAATATGCAATTTATATTAATCAACCTGATTGTCAGTTATGGTGTTAGGATAGTTAAATAATATAATATTTTAAATTTTGTTAAAAACTCTAAAGATGTTTTACAAAATTGAGTGTTTAGGTTGCAGAGCATGCTATGTGGGTCAAACTAAGCGTAAGATTCGAGCGAGAATTAAATAACATTTTGCAAATTTCAAACAACCTTTGGATAAGCAATCTTTAATAAAACATGTACACATAAATTATCACAAAATTTATTGGATAATTAGAAAATTTTTAGATGTTTAATGTAATGTATCTTCGCTTGATGAGCGAAATGTTGTTGCATATTAGGCCCAATATAAATTAAATAAATGTGAAAACTGATACACTAATTTTAAATTCCATATATGATTAAGTTTTATTATGTTTTAAAATTATATATACTTGATATTTTGAAAGTTTAATTCTTCTGTTAAAAAATCACTTGCAACAATGTAATTTTTGTGATGTGTTTGGATGGCAATTTATCTCTCATTTCGATCCTGAAAGTTGTTTGAAGAAGTCAACATTTTTTTGTTTAATGGATTATATCAATTAAATTCATATTTTGTTAATTATATAAGTAGCCATTTATTTATTTGTTATTTTTGTAATATAATTAGGCCATAAAAATAATTTAAGAACTTAAATACTAATTTTTTTATTAATTTTTGACAAGGAGCTTTTGGCAGATAATTTGGCCATATTCATATACTAAAAAATTATAACTTTATAAAACATTTAGAATTTAGAAATTTCTAGAATTATATAATTTTTCAACATTAAATTTCTTTAATTTTATAATGAAATTATATCAGCATTACCAATTACAAAATCATACCTTCAATTTATCAAAATTTTTTCTGTATTTATAAACTTAGACATTAATTTTCTCTGTTCATCGGTTCCACCTGCCAAATTATTGTTCTAAAGTTTTTTGTTAAAAAATAATAAAACATTTTAGTATTCGAGTTCCAAAATTATTTTTGGAGACTGATAAAAACCCCCGTGGGTTTACATTACAAAAATACCAAATTAAAATCAGTCATACTAAATTTATAATAATTAAGAATAAGTTAATATTAGCTAAATATGAGCTAAATGTTTTACAAATGTTGATTCTCGCTGTTTAAAATGAATAGAAACTCACATTTTAATTGTCTTAATAATCTCTGATGATAAAAATGAATAACAATATTCCTATGAACATAAAATATCATTATCTGAAAGTGAAAATTAGTTACAATAATTTCTGTCGTTCCCATTCCATAACATGTTAAAGTAATTAGTCAGTTCTCAAATTTTTAAACTGCTTATTTCTGTTTATTATAGGAATGAGTCACAACAAATTTTATGTAAATAAGCACTCTACGTAAACAATAATAAATAATGCATGGGTCGCCAATGACGACAATGTCGACGTGACCAGTATAAAGCTTAAAAAAATAAGTTATTTATTTGTTAGAAAGTCAACTATTGTGTTTTTATTTATTTTTATTTTTTGATACAACTGAAGAGTTCCTTGCAGATAGGGAGGGAACGTTTTGTAATATTGCAATAAATGTACATTAATAAACTCTGACTTTTTTCCAAGGCACATTGATTATATTTATATTTTTAATAACATGGCAACAGCAATCATGCGCGTTTTGTCCAAACGTCATCACTTTTTATTTTTTTAAAAAATATTGTTTTAATTTTTGTTATGTGTAGTGGTTAGATTATTTGAAATACTGGCGCTACTATTAGTTTATAATGGAGGAGGAAATATCTCAAATTTGAACACATTAATAATTTTGAGTTGTGATGGTTTGGGAATAAAATAAATTAAAGGGGGGGGGGTTGTAATGAGAATTATTTGTCCTAGGTTAAATGTACCTGTTTATGGAAATTACCAGCATTGCGGTGACTAATTAGGTTGCACCTCGTACGACGTTTCGCCGTGCAAGTCCACTGAACGCGTGTAAGAGCAGCAGTGCACGTGCGTGCCCCCTCCTCACCTGTGGCCGCGCCGACGTGGAGGCCCCCTCGCTATTGATTGGAGCGCGGAGCACACTTACACTTCGCCGGGCGTCGCGATGGCGAGGAGCTGAGGCCCAGCGCTGGCGGCCACGGCGGCTCCAGGGTGAGTACCTCGCGCCCGGAATAGAACCCCGAGTCACGTGGCCACCGTCAACCCGCGACAGCGCGAAACCACCAACCACAAAAATTCTTTTTTCATTTGTTTCGTGTTTTTAGCATCGTCCTGTAATGCGGTGCGGCATGCTTATAGGCGCAGTCTATTCTGCCTTTAATTTTACCTCGATAATCGGGTGCACACCTTGAAAAAATACATTTCATGACAATGTCTTGAACAAAATTTCCTTACACCCACCGCAAAACTAGGACCCTCCAAATTTTAAGATAAGTTTTCACCGCATCACCTGGTTTTTCGTACTCGCATGAAATAGTTAATCGGCTGTTGACACGATGAATTTATCTTTACTAATTAAGGAAGAAGTACAATGTGAATGACAATGATGTGTTTATGGTGTTCCGTTGTCCGTTATAGTGAATAAATATAGGTTACTATATAGGCGTGAGAGTAGGAAAGGGAAGGATATCGAGGTCCAGAATAAGCGCGCTGAAAAAGAATTATACATATTTCTTACAATAACTCTGTTCATAAGGAATGGGAGTGCAGTAATCGTGAGTCCGAAATCCTTGTAAAGTGGAACTTTATAGCTTAGTCTACTCAGCTACGTTTTGCACGTGATTGGTGAAAGGCGAACAGTACTTGTATTTGAACGGCGGACGTGGATAAAACATTTTTCTTGGTTTGCAACTAGAGGATTGAAAGAGACATAAGCGATGGAGTTGAAAATACACTAACGTTCTCATCGATTTCCAGTTAAACGGATGACATGAAAATAAAATTAAATAATGAAAATTCATTCAGAACTTTTTAAAAATATTTAATCTAATCTAATTAGTGCGACCGAAAGTGTGGGCAATACGCATGTTAGAATTTTTTTTTTATAATTGTAACATACATACACCTGAAAAAGGTCCCACTCAGGGACGGAACGTCGTGTTTCGAATTTCAATATTAAATATTTTTTTTCTTATTAAAAGGCTCCTATTTTTATTATTTAATTTAAGTATGAAGTCAGATAGTTATAATTGAAAATAAAACTTACCCCATCAATCTGGCGTTTATCGCAGCAGGACTTTTCTGACCCTAATACAGTTCGTTCCATCAACCAGAGGACATGACGTTTAATAATTCAGGAAACTCCTGGTTTAGCTGGCGGAACGTCCGGTATCATTACTTCACTGTTCATGTGGTCAACTTTGTAAGTTATCATATGTGTGGAGAAACCTCAGCGGTGATTGAACAGAACTATACATTTCGAGATCCGTTTCTGTCTCACATTTGTGTTCTTATTTTCCTTTTAAAAGAGATGACAGTACCATCACCACGTGGATTTCCCTCTTGTTGCCTGTTTTCTTTCACTGTTACAAATGTCGATTTATCACTATTCGCTCGACCTAGCCTCTTTCCTAGTGTTTCACTTACATCACTTCTCCTTCACAGTTCATATGGTCCGGTTCACAACCCACTTCTCATGCTATATCCAATTTTAACTTGAATGTATTTTGTTGGAAGGTAAAATCGTATAAATTGTGACTGTGATCACCGAAGCGTCAGGACAGTACATTTATGAGAATTTCCGAGGTCGCAGACTATTCTACTTTATTTAGATTTGTTTCTGAAACAGGCCTACGTTGATTTGTCTCCGCGGAATGGAAACCCAATAAATCATATACGTTCTGATATTTTGGCTTCCTTTACGACTAGAAAAGACATGGAATGCTAGTACTAGTTCTAAAGAACTACTGAACGCAGGTTAAATAAAGAAATTACAAAAAAGTAATATACAATATAAAAAAAGATGGCAAAAAGTGAGTTGCTCGATGCAGAAAGTACCAATCAAAAGTTGTTTATACATAATTTTCCTGACGTATATAGACGTTATAAAATTGAGAAATGCGTGGGGAGGGTCGATGAGCATGTCCTGGGACAACTGAAGAGTTCAACAGATTTACCATGGGGATATACAGGTCTGTGTGCTGTCTCCAAAATCTCTCAGTCAGGATTTATTCCGCTGTAATTGATTTTTCGATCTCGCGTCATCTAACAAAAATAGAATATATAAAGAAGCAAGCATTATGTTATTTTCAAGATTTCTATTGAGAATGTATTAAGCATTTATATTTCCGGAAACTGTGCCTATAATGATTTTCAAATATAGCTCTGGCAGTCAGCGAATGAGAGCAGAGAAGTAGACAAACATTGCCACATCGTCAATAACGAACGACGCAAACCAGTACTGCAGCTGCGTGGACAATAATACGTGACAATGTTGCACGAAAATTTAATCGACGGCACAAGGAAGAGCTTCAAGGTCAAAACGGCTCCCATTTTTAAAGAACTATAGATAATGCATTGTATAACATCCTCTTAGTAGTCTCGTTATTACAGTTTAGAGTCGCGTACTCCTGGCTCAGTCAGATCCTCGGGCACTAAGAAATATCATTTATTTTCTACTGCAATAACAGACGAAATCACGTCTTTTTTTGTAAGTAGTACGGAAGGATTTCGTGAAATTGAGTGAATTTGGATAAAAAGTAATTTCCTTTCACCAAGTTTCTTAACTTAATCCTCCAGTACCCTTGTTTTCAAATTCATTGACCAACCTTAATCACAGTGTAGAGTTATAATGGGAGATCACTAATTGAGAGGGAAGTTTCATCTAATTCCAGGAAGTGGCTCTCGGAAGCTGACAACAAAGTTACTCCTTAACTCATGGCCGTGAAGGATAATTAATAGGGGAATTTCAACTGAGTTATAACAAGCTCAGTCAGATTCTTACTTCAGCGGTGCGATTTGGTAATTTCACTGCCGTACTGAACAAATCCGTTCCTGTAATTTAAAAGAGTTGTTTGTTTTTCAAGGTTGGCAAAAATATGATTTCTAAAAGTTTTCTAAGCAAGCAGAGGAATTCGTCGTGGGGATTTCGCCAGAAATTACTCTTTATACTTCCAGAAAAATTTGACAGATGCAGGAATTCTAGGGCGGTACAATTTTCAACGCCTGAATTGTTCGGTTGTTACAAAGGTTTAACTCGGAAATAATATTTTTACATAGCTTAGCTTTGGTTTATATAATGAGTTTCCGTCATATATTTTTCCCCACGCAAGTTACTCGTTGTTACTTGAATTATCAGGGAAACATGCTTCTTACTTAAACCAGTAATAAAATAACAGAAACTGATCAGCGTACGGCCATGGGAGAACAAATCTAGGTTTTATTTGGCATTTTAAATTACTTTGCTAATATAATGAAATGAATACTGAATTTTACAACAACAAAACTACAATCAGTCACAAAAGTTATTTATTGTTCAGGCGCTTTCGACTTAATTCGTTATAATCATCGAAAATAATAATTTTACTTTTATTCATACAAATTTATGCATTACATGTTTTTATTACTTAATGTACTGTACACTCCTTGTCTCGACAGCCCATTGAAGGGCCTTGGAATACAGAGACTGCCATCTTACATGACACATTCTGGATTTAGGAGTCAGTCTGTCGATCCTCCCTTACCTAAAGTACGAAACATAATTTTACCAATAAAAAATATTTAGAAGTCAATCATTAATTAAAAACCATCATCATTTAGTAAATTGTCGTCTCACATCCATTAGAAAGGTAATACATTAAAAATATTTCCAAAATATAATAATTAAGAAGATATCTACAATTAAAATAATATAGAGTAATATTTTCACAACTATTTAGTTTTAAAATTTATCGATACGTTCCCCTAAATGCTTTTCAATCAGATTATCCACAAGGTTATTCCTTTTTATAAATACACGAACTCAGCCAAATCTGTCAGAAGTAATTTATTAACTATACATATATAAAATTAACAATGTTTCGTCTTCAATCTAGGATTTCATCAAGTAATGCAATGGTAGTAATTCAAATAAAAATTGTCGTTTAAAGAAGTGTTGACTAACAAATTTTTAGTATAAGAATGATATAAAATAGATTTAACTTACAATTTCCACAAATTGCCACATTACTCCATAAATATTAGCCAAAATTGATGTTATATAAATTATATATGCTCTGCTTGCATTGTCGCGTTTGGCCGGAATGAGCATAAAAATGTGTTTAAAGAAGTAAATAAGTATTTTTGTATGTTTATAAAGTATTAACAAGAAAAAGTAATTAGTTAATCAAATATTAAAATAATTCAAATAATAAAGTGTCGTAATTTTTATTTAAATTATTAGTAACGTGTTTTACTTTTTTAGCCGAATTATTGGATCTTATATGTAAGATTTCGCTCATCAATATTAAAAATTGACTTAATTAATCTAAAATTTTAGTAATTTGCCAATAAAAATTATGATTATTTAACTATATCTTTTCAGTTAACACTTGTTTAAAATATATATTTTATTTGAGGATGAAACATTATGAATTTTGTTTTTCTTGTTAATAAATTACATATCACAAATTTGGCTGTGTCCATACAATTATAATATAATAATAATATTTATTATTCCTTTTTATGGTTAAGTATTAGGTATCAGATGTCCTTATTTAACTCTACCTTTTTTCTTTATGTAACATATAAATATTATGAAAGAAAAATTATAATTAAGAGTTCTTCCATTTTCAAATGAGGAAGTAGGCTTATGGCTCATCTTTTGAATAGACACTTTCGGTTTACATTTGTAGTCGTATAACTAATATAAGACTACTTACAGTCGAAAGATGGTATGTCTTAAACTGCCTCGTCGTTTTTGAACTAAGGTTCCCACAAGCCGAGGCACCTCGGCCTGTTCTGAGAGGTGTATGTTCCGGGGTCACAGACCTTGAGCATACGGTAAGAGTTTTCCGCTATTCCCATTGGAATAACTGGTCGAGGCACGGAGAAGGGAATGCTGCGTCCCCACAGCAAACTCCTCTTCCGCTATCGGAAGGGCGTGGGACAAGTACCCAGTGCCCGACCTACCTGATGCAGGTTTTTTTAGGGGTTTGCCTGCATTTCTTTAGGCTAATGCCGGGTAGGATCCTTAAAATATAGCCCGGGGGCCCTAGTTAACCCTTGGCTACATTCCTCTACCCTTCCGCATCCCCCCTTTCAAATCCCTTCCTATGCTATTAAAGGGGAGTTGCCCAAAAAAAAAGAGAGGGAGAGAGAGAGAGAGAGAGAGAGAGCGAGAGCGAGAGCGAGAGAGAGAGAGAGAGAGAGAGAGACTTAAACTGCATTTTTGTCATTACGTATATTTATTTTGTCTTTCACTTTTAAATTAAATTTAAAATCATTTAAATCATTTAATCATTTAAATCATTCAAATTATTCATAAAAATATTTATGATTATTAATTTGTATTAATTCAGTATTTTTATTTATAAAACATGGAAGTCAGGATTAAGGTAGAAATTTTTTAGAAAAAAATTATAATGATATTGGATTATGTTCCAAGAATATTGCAGAATGAAATACATATATGAACTCTTGATGAGATAGCGAATATATTTAAATGGATCCGAAAAATTATTGGAATAGATCAAATTGACTAAAATGAATTTTACAAAATTTGTTTTGGAAAATAAAATTGACAATGGTTGGAAAATTTATAAATTTTAATTTCCGGCTGCTGATATTCAAAATATAAGTGGTATGAATATTCAGGTCAATATTAAGAAATTGACCGTTCTTGTTAAAAACTGGAATATTGATGATTTTATAAGTCAATGTATTTCCATCTACATAACTTATTGGACTTGTGAATGGACGTTTACACGTTGTGAAAGCGATAATAAAATTCGTGTGATAACACTTCAAAAATACTGTAAAGTTTACGATTGCTATGCAATCTGATTCAAATAGTTACCTGCTTAATAAGGTACAAGCCATAAAGTGTGTTGATTAGGAAAAGTTGTCTCAAAATGAACATAATTCTATTAAAACTTATTTATGTTTACAATTTTATAATATGTTTATTATCAGAACTAAGTCGAGGTACGAAGGCCAATTTTCTTCGTTAATCTGTGATAAGAGCGTTTAGAATATTTCCTATTGTCTCCATATTCAATGACAAAACTAACTAGAACCTTGAGTTTAATTAATTCTCTTTATATTACTAATTACCGTTTGGTACAGTAAATGAGCAATTTAATTCTCATTAACTTCTCATGTTGACACATTTCGGTAATCGTTTTTTAATGAAAACACTCCCAGTGAATTAATGTTAGTGTTGTTTTACTACCTAAATTAAGTAAATGCTTTCCGCGAGGATTTGTTTTACACGGGCACGTGTCGCAAAATGTTGCAACTGGTGTCAAGTGTTTTACTGCAACCTGTTAATATATTAATCACCCCAGTTTTGTTTCCGCAAAAACTGACACCTGGGATTATTGAATTTTACACGGTATGTCAAATATCGATCAAATAACAATAAAAAAGTTCGATTCTCTAACATTAACAATATATTGGATTAAAATGAGGGAAATAATTAGACTCTTGCAACAATAATATGTTTTTGTTTTTAATTTTCTTTTATTATTATTATTATTATTATTATTGTATTTATGTTTCACATTTCATAATACCGATATATTATGTCCATAATTTTTGTCATAATGTTGACTAAATGTTATAATGAGGATCTTTCGTTATATATAAATTATTAATTCGATGCAGTTAATGCTGATATCTGTCTATTAACTTAAAATTCAGGTTCCAATGACAAACATGCTACACATGTTTCATTTCAAAATTTTCAGATTTAAGGTAACGTTGGCACATAGTGGTTTAAATACGTGGAGGCCTACGACACATAAACGTAAATATCTGAGGGAGCAGGTAAGGGATTTCATTATATCCACATATGTTCCAAAGTCTCATTAACTATCTTTGAAATTCCTCTTCGTTCGGAGAGTTTTCTTAAAGTTCTAAGCTTTGGATTTATTAAGATTACCACCTGCGTAATCCCCGTAAACAGCGACGTTCCGACGGATAGCAATGCTATGTTGTTCCAGGCTTCAGCAGTGGCAGAGCTAGCCGTCGAAACGTTGCTGTTTTACGGAAAGACGTTCTTAATTCTATTCACCGGAAAACCTTCGTTATAAATTCGGATTAATTGTTTTCTTTTTGTTTATCTTCTGTATTACGATTATTTTAATTTCTAATCTTTTTAATGATACAGCATGTGGATATATAGACAAATTTCAAAACTATTTTCAGATATTAATACTATTATTGGAACGTGGTTAAAACGTATACAACCTCCTCCCCGTAACGAATTATACCAGATATATTATTGTTATTGATTCCCTGATTTAATTAATATACAAATTTTATACTTTTATTTATGAGCACTGTTATATATTATTATTAAAAGTAGATACAAACTTGACTTACAGCTAGATATATTTAATATTTTTTAAAACTTAAAACTTTTTAATTGAAGTTGTTAAAATAGTCTTACTTTTTAACAATTTTTTAATATATTTAACAAATGATAATATTTTGATTAACGTTGGCCTATTGGTCTTTTAATGGTTGTTAAATACATCTACTTATAAAAAAAACAGACGTAAAAGTCAAATATTATTTAAATTTTATTTACTATACATAACTCACCTAGGCCTGCTACTGATAAGCAACACACTCGACGAATTGACAGTTAATAAATTATACTGTCAATTACGGTGATTATAGTCAAGAGAGTACAAATACTTTATCGCGATTATGATGGTATCTTACTCGCGTTGTATATAAACACTCCATAAATTGTTTGTAGTGTGCGAACATTTTCCTTGTTCACAAAGTTTCTGCGTGTGCAACCGTACAAGTGCGCTAAATGCTAATTTGGAACCTTAGTCGTGTATACACAAAGCCGCAATGTATACAGTATGCTATAGTGGCTGAAACATAGTAATGAGGTGAATTTCTGGCTCAGGAAACGAGCTTACGCTATTAAAGTTTATTTTATGAAAAGCTATACGTAAAAAAAGTGTTTAATTGCCAGTGAACTCATGTATCCAATTAATAGAATAAGTAATAATTACAAATATGCACTAATAATGTCTTCAAAATATGACCTCAAATACGACAAAAGACAAACAAAGAACATTTGAGGGGTATTTTAGAATAAAATAATTATAAATACAAAATTTGAAGAACGGTGAAAAATACGCATTTATAATCGAGAAAACTTACAGATTTTAAAGCATTTTGTTGTAATATTTATTTCCCTCAATTTTTTCCAGAAAGCAATATCAAAAAAACGAACTGAATCTTTCCTCAAGCATTAAGATTGTTTACCATGTGGTTTAGATTACGGTTATATTTTTTTCTTGATCTGTTGGTTTTAAATACATGTTTATTCAAATAGTTTCTATTCTCGTATGCTTCATCGTTAGGATATATAAAAATTTGCTGCTATTATTCTCAGCTTTATTTTAACTATTTATTTTCTTTCAGTTTTATAGCATTTTTCGGCTATATTATAGTCTTTTGCATCTAAAATACACAATCAAAAAGATTTTACAAGTAAATTTCTTCGTACATCTGTGTACAATTAAGATCGACATAATACCTAAAGGTATATAAATAATTCACAACATTAGAGCCATACAAATTCTTTGAAAAAATTGTTTGAATTGTGCTCGGCGAAATTCAGTCCTTTGTCATTTCAGAGATATAGAACACATTAGCATTCCATGTTAATATGTAGAATAATTAATGATTAAAAAGATAGCCAATTCAGACAAAAAAGTGATAATATAAATACTACACAATGTTAAATTAAGGTGTGGTATATATATATATTATCACTTTTTTGTCTGAATTGGCTATCTTTCTTATTCATTACTTTCAATTAGACGTAAATTTTTCATGTGGAATAATTGATAAGTATAGAACAATCCATTGGATGCCTAAGTTATTCAATAATTTCCTGGAATATTTAATTGAATAAAAAACATTAATTAAATTGAATTATTTAATCAGTATTTAAAAAAATTATTTTAAATACAGCATAGTGTAAGCCTTGTTCGGAGTTCTCATTTTTCACCTTATGTTGAAACTATAAAATTGTATATAAATTACACAGTTAATTAGTTTTGAAATATGTAACGAAATACGCAAAATTTTATGAAAGCAAAATGCAAATAAATTTAGATAATAAAATATTGAACGCTTTAATTTAAGAAGAGATTTTGGTTGTACCAACCGAGTGAATTGTTTATTAAAGCTAACACTTGATTACTGGTAACCTTACAAATTTATGTTACTCTACGTTTCATTAATTAATTTCTATGAATTTGAAATTCTATCATTTAATTGAATTTTACAAAATATTAGGGTTGGATCGTCGTGTATGTTTTAATGTTTTTTGTATCATAATATTTTAAATTTCTATTCATACTAAGTTTCTGCCTTAATAGGCTGATATTTTTTCATTCATTTAAAACAGTCAGAAAAATGTAACTTCTATTAGTTTCGTTACAATTGTATATACCTTCTGTGTGCTACCGTCTATGTGTTATATACGAGGGTGAATCAATAAGTAATGCCTCCTATTTTTTATCTCTTTTATTTGTCAAGACAATTATATGTAATTTACACAGCGTAATCCACAAGATTAATGATTAATTTTTCACTTTTCAATATAGTCTCCATACTTTACCACAGTTTTTGTCCAACTTTTAACAAGGTCATGTATTCGACTGCGATGGAGTCGCTGCAGTAACCGGCCTGCCGCTTCGCTTTTCATCAGACAACGGTGTTTGCACTTCAGCTTCGTTACAGTGACGAAACCATCGCCAAACAGTGCTGTTGCATCGCCATACACATATTTCAGCGAATGGGCGTTTCACCTTCCGCATTTAAGACTTCAATCACAGGACGCAGTCTAATACGTACGTCAATGTCAGCCATTTTTCAAGAGGGTGAAATGATGCCACCTGTTTACTTCGTAAATTGTTACTGCAGTGGATTGGAGAAGAATTTTTGAGGAATCGCTCCAAGTTCAAAATTTTTACATAACTGACTTACTTAAGGAGAAAACAAAAATTTGGCATTACTTATTGAACCAGCCATGTACTGTATTATTAAAACAATAAAAAATAAATGTATAATTGCCTTTGTTTGGAAAACTATGAAAACTATTGATTAAAAATGTTATATTCTCCAGTTACGATGGAATAACACGATGTTCTTATTTATGGCATGCAGTGTGTAATTGCGGATTGTTGAGAAGGCAGAGACATTTAATTGCTGTTCCAGAATTTCACCGATAATTAAAGATTCCTTAGTCACAAAAGCAAATATTTGAGTTTGCTTCAAAAGTTTCCGATAGAGCTCCCTTGGAGACCACTTTGGTTTTTCTCATTAGCTAGCGACGTTCTGCAGAAAAAAATCATGGCCGCTTGTCCAAGACATGTTTATTGCACTAGAGCCTTTGTGTCTCCTACACAGCAAGCTGTAATAAATCACTGCATTGCTAAATCAAGTTGAATTCGCCTCTGCTGAGACAAAAATGGTATAGTTTTTGTAATTTAATCGCATTAGACGATTTAATCGAGTATATGGATTGTATGATTCATGGGAAAATTTGTGAATATTCACTGTGTGTGTTGGAGGGGGTTAGACGTGATATAGCTGAGATAGGACAGATTTGTGGCCTAACATTTAGATTTGAATAAATCCCTTTTCAACTTCAGAAGGCAGAAAGCCGAGGTTTTCGTCTTTCTGGCACTATACTGAACCGAGTAGGTTCATATCTGCAAGTATTGCGGACTATCGTCTTTATTCTCTAAAGTTATATGCCTCTTTCTTTAAGACGAACAGCCGTTTATTACATTTTCTTCTCTCACCAATATCAAACCGTCTAAGTTCTCACTCTCGCTTCGAAACTCAGCATTAATTTATTTTTGAAATTAAACAACGGAGCACGGAGAAAATAAAAACCTATTAATTAAAATTTAAATTGGAATACAGACCTATGGACAAGAACACGTAACTTTTCCCGATATTTTTTAATTATTATTAGATTTTGGTATTCGCGTATTACAGTGGCATCCGTGTTATCTAAAATTCCTCTACTTCATCTCCAAGCTCAAACAAATATTTGAACAAAGTAATTATCAGCCAAGAACCGCAAGCTTTGTTTGATGTTGACGACAATGAAATTGAGAAGTTAAAATTTTCCACTTTACAGCTTCTGGAAATAAATCAAAGATAAGTAAAGAACCTTATGTGCTGTTTCCATTAACGAAACACAGTAATTAAATTATTATGCTCTAATAGTTACGTTAAAATAAGTGACAAATTAAATTTTAAAATTAACGCAGAAAAAGAATATAAAAAATTTGACGAAGGTTTTTAATCTTGCAACGTGCATGTTTGAAAGAGTGGTAAGGAAACACTGAAATCCTTTGAGGCGTGTCGCTGTAGATGATATTTTACATTAATTTATATTTTCAAAATGACTGCGTAATTATACATTATTTCAATATGTCCAATCTATTTATTTGGATTTGATTTATATATATATATTTATACATGAGATTCAATTGAAAAAGTGTTTTAAAAAATTACCAAACAGTTTTTTGTACAGAATATTATGGCAATATTTCACATTAAATTTTTAAAGAAATTAATCATTTGTTTTCTCATTAAAATGGTGATTGATAAAAATCAAAATGACCTGTGGTATTATCTCACTACTGAAAACTTAAATATGTTATTTATTGGTAATAATAATTCAAGTTGTTAAAATATATGAGAATCTTATTGAATTGAAAATGTGTTTTAAAAACAGCAGAATTTCAAAATTAAATATTTTAGGAAATTATTAACTAGCTTTTTAGAAAAATTATGGGTGCTAAAATATGTTGGGGATAGAATACGAAAACATCAATAAAGTATATATCACTCATATTAAATTAAACTTCTTAAATATAAATAACGTAATTTTGGATGAGGGATGAAATACGTATTGTAATTTGAAGAAGTTAGGGACAAGCAGGTGGAGTACAAAAATATCAATAAAGCATATATCACACAAATAAACTTCTTTAATATTAATAAATTCTTGAATATAAATAAAGTAATTTATTGATGAAGTACGTATTGTGATGTGAAGTAGTTAGGAGGGAACAAGTTGGAAAACCGCTCCAAACCAACCTTTTCAACGGTGACTCATAAAAGCCTGGTAAAATTTTCTCGTCTCAAAGAGAATGACAAAATCATATCAGGAAATGAGTAATTTTCTCAGCCTTTTACACAAATGTAAGAAACGGGGAAATCAATTCCGAGGTTATTATCTTTTCTGTTAGTTTACGGCGTGTTTCAACAATGGCGCATTGTTGTGACGTGTTTAAATGGCCGCAGTTGAAGCAAATGTGCGGAGTCGTGATAGCAGGTGAGCGAGCTTTGTGTCGCAGACAATGCCGCCGCGACAGAGAATTCCAATTAACCCGTAAATGTCTCGCTGTACAGACATGATTTGCAAATCTCTTTGACAAAGTTCCTTCAAAGCATTCTCTTGTAGTTGTCATTTCCAACTAACTCAACGGAAAATAATTCTAGACGCATAAAATTTAAGAGACTCTGAGTCAACTGTAAATATATACATATACACGAATACGTTTCGAGACTATTCTACGTTTTTATAGCTTTGGAAATACAAAAATTTCGTAACGGTTCAAATTTATCTCTTCAAATTGTTTCAAATATCACTTTATATGTGTGTGTTACATGTTACATTTCTATATAAGGAACTTACCAGTTTAACGAATATATAAATGAATAAAGTAGTCAACTAATCCGAAAAATTTTAATAAAATAAAAATTAGCACTTCGTATTGTTTTGAGCCTCTTCAGATGCGAATATAAAAATTTGGTAAGTTGATTTTTACAAGCCTGAATATCTAAAAAATTAAAGAGAACAATTCTTTATTAACATGATATTTATAATACAACTATGTCTGTCTCTAATAAATATTTACAATTTTTTATTGTAATATCAGTAAATAATTAACATTTTGAGTAGAAATTTCTGTAGGTTGGTGCTTTACTCACACATTGCAGATGAAATCAATATTGCAATTAAGTTACTGAATAATTAACAAAAAATATAAACCTACGGAAGTATATTATCGAAATTAAGCTAGATGCAATTTTATCAGGTCTTGCGTTACAAATTTTATAAATTTATGATTTAATTGAAGTAAGATAAATATTACTATTAACTTTGAAAATATGATGCAAAATAAAAATCAAAATCTAACCAGTCAATAATTTAAAATCTTATTTTAAAGAATTTTTATATTTTGAAAAGAAGAAGAATACTTGTACATTTTACGTAGTTTCTAAAAATACAATATGAAAAACATTTAAGGGGCTGTATTTCGAAGATTCGTGTCTACCGAGAAAATCTACGGCTCGATCATGCACTGAGGAGTTTATATCGCAGTAAAATATGCTAACGAATAGATTTTATGATGTAATATATAAGGAAGTGATGTAATTTATTATGATGTAAATAAATATACGTCCTTGAGTCAGAAAAGTAAATGTTTATTAACAAAATATATTAATTTCACGACGTTTAGTCCTCTTTTTGGACTCTTAGATTCACTAAACAGACAACAGGCAAGGCAGCCAAAGCTTTCCTCTAAATTATACGAATAAACATAATTATTAAAATCTGTGCAACCTGCTGAGGCACCAAAAGAGGAAGAAACATTGTGAAATTAATATATTATGTTAATAAACATTATACTTTTCTGACTCAAGGCCGTGTATTTATTTATTTATATTATTACATATTTCATAACTTCTTTATTATGATTTCTTCTTCCTCATTTATGTTTTTGATTTTTATAAAAAGGACCACCTAATTAATATATATTTCTTTATAACGCGCGGACTTGAATCGAATATTTTTCACTACCTAGTGACCGTAAGTAAACAATTTAAATATTATTTCAGCTTTCCTTTTTAAAAGCATTAAAAGTGCAAAATTCGGTTCTTATAAGCGGGCACATCCATAAGAGTAAATTTTCTGTAGCGTTTTCGTGGCGTAAGGTCATTGCAGTTGCGTGAAGTTTGATTCACAGCGAGTCAATATCACTTGGAAGCTGGTGGTTTAATCAGCGGAACCTCAACTGTAGTCTGGTGGAATTCCCAGCTAACCTCTGCTCATTACGAATACAGACACTTCGTTCCGCAATTAACATCGTGATGGCGAAGGAGAATTTGTTAATGAAAAAAATTGTACTTGAAACAATTTCTAGTAAAATAAAACAAAACTAATGGTTAAAAATTGATCTGACAACGCTGAGATCTATATGAACTAACATTGAAAGGAAATAAAGGTCTTTTCTAATTGTGAGAATATATTTATAATTTAATTCACATTTTTTCATTTGAAAAACCACTTACATCCGAACTGTAATTAATGTTGCAGAAAAATTGTACCAATAAATCAATAAACCGACCATCATGTCAGAAATATTTAAAAAATATAATAACTCATATCGTTACTTTCCTTTCAAACTCCTCAGATTCACAAGTATAAAATAACAAATTATACAAGTATGAGGATAATTTATGTCCTCTAATTTTAATTATTATAAAATTTCGGATAGAAATTGTGCACCTGAGGATGTTACAAGGAAAAAAAATGCAACGTTGTGTTATTTTTTATTTAAATAAAATGTTCCTGATATGTTGGACAGTTAATTTATTTATTGGTACAATTGATGTCAGAAAAATGTAGGTATTAAAAAAGTTGTATAATCATTAAACAATGAGTACCCCTTCAGGAATGCAACACGCAACACACTTACAGATAAACGACTGTTATTCGGTGTCAGAAAATAATTCCTCCTATAACAAGCTAACTAACGATAAATACAATTTTCGCGAAGATTCACAATTAGAATATTCATCTGTCTCCCTTGTCCTGATTTTAAGGATATACTTCATCAATACACGGAAAACACTAAATTTAACATAAAAAATAGTGTAAGTAAGAAATAGGGTTTGCGATTTCTAACTAAACAATTTATAAAGTACTTTTAATTTAACAGAGTATTCATATAGTTGAGTGTGTAAGAACACATGTTCGTAGGCTCAATTATAATCGGCGAAATAATTTTTTTTTCTAGTGCAGACTATGGATTCCCACAAATCTCGGCCAGTTTTGAGTGGTGTATGCTTGGTAACAGTTGTCCGCTGTTCCTATTAGAATCTTTCGAATGCCCCTCCTCTAATATTTAGCTATTTTTCTGATAATTAAATAATCATTGTTTTTTTTCAAAAGACGACTGCGTTGTAACATTAACGGATAGTACTAAAGTAAAATAAAATATTTACTATTTGTTTATGTAAAAAATCCAAAACAACTTGTATTGTATGTGAAATGTTCTAAAGAGGTTTTATGAATCATCTTTATGAATATGAAAACAGAAAGTGTAATATGTTTTCACTCCAAAATCGCTTTTCTATTATAGGCTACATTATTTTGGAAGATAAATTTAACACATTACGGGTATTTATGATACCTGAATTATGACTAAGATATGAAAAAGGGAATATTCGCATTGAGAAACTGAGCGAAGAGTAGTGAACTCGTTACGCATCTCGTATTTGAGGGCAGCTATTTTCTACGTTATAGAATCGTAATCGAACAAATAAATGGGATTAAATATGTATGTCGTCTTTTTTTTTAGGTAGGTGGCCTCAATTTTTTTGGATGGCATTGTAGATTTGCAGGCACGAAGTTCAAGAAGTGAAACATGAACTCCAAACGAGAGCACGAAACGAATTTGAAGCATTGCAGTTATGCAGAACGCTGATAATTTAGTGGATCAAAAATTTATGTAATGAGTAATTTTCTAATAGAATTAGCAATCAGAAGTGTGTCTTGGGAGAAATCTTAGCGCACAAAAAAGGGTAATTTATTGGAGAGGCATTAATGATTTCTGATATATATATAGTTAATAGAAGAAGGGGAAGCTAAATAATAAAATATGTAAGTTCAGTTTTCTCAGAGTTGTAATGTCACCATGTTAAATATTAAGCCGACTGCAATTGTTCTCTGAGAGATCAATAGTGCTAAACCATTCGTAAAACTGTTACGACAAAAGTAGTTCGCCAAACTCACGAACCTGAAGGTTAGATAAGGCACGTGCAGTCAGATTGCGAGGGAAGTTTATGTTGTGGCACTGTCGGAGACAAGGTTTTCCAAGCCGATTAAACGGTTAACTTTTTCAACTTATTGATAAGATCACCTACAAGATTTATCGCTTCGAGCACAATCACAGTCGATTGCAGCCTCGAATAAATTTAGCGATTGCACGAGACCTCTTAGAGTTATCACCTTCATAAATGCTGTTTTCAAAATTCATATATACTGAATGGCCATTTTAGTTTATGTCGAGTTAGAGATATGAAAGACAAACACGATTGCCATCTTCTACGAAATGAATTGGTTCACGATAAAAATAGTTGACATGTTAAATACGTAAAGCAAATAAATGTCATAATTTTTCTTAATATAGTCTGACATTGCATACAATAAAGTTTCAATGAGAAACACTATTCATATTTGAGTTCAAGGGGATCGTTAGGTATATAATAATAGATTCTCACAATAACCTCACAATTAATAATTTGTAAGAGAATAAACAGGTGATTTGGATTCAAGAGTGTAGATGCTGAAGTATTGTACCAGAACGTCAAAATTTATTGCCACTATGATTACAGCGAATAACAAATACGAATTTCGTCAATTAAATATTGATAGTTCCTAACAAAATCCACTTAAGAAGAAGGTTAATTATTATTCGTTTTTGTTCTTCCTACATAAAAATATTTCTTTATATTGATAGATAGATAAAAGATTTATTCACCATTAGCCCTCTAAAGAGGAAATAGGATTCGTCACAAATTTACAGTAGATAAATTACATATAAACATATAATACATAAAAACACACACAAAAATTCATATCTGTTTACATTTGTCTAGTCACTACAATCATACACATTATCTTTAGGAAACACGCACACGACACTAATCACTTCCTGGTATTCATCTCCTGTCGCTAGGTACGGAGGGATGTCGTCATAGATATTTACTAGAACAGAAAGCAGAGGCAGGAAAACATAACCAAAAGGGGAAAAC
The DNA here is from genome assembly GCA_037074705.1 of Zhengitettix transpicula. Lineage (NCBI taxonomy): Eukaryota > Metazoa > Arthropoda > Insecta > Orthoptera > Tetrigidae > Zhengitettix > Zhengitettix transpicula. The sequence goes on along the minus strand of CM073593.1, from coordinate 30,735,488 downwards.
TGGACAAACTATTTACATATTTATAGCATATTCGGCAATTTTATAGGCAAAACAGTTCAACGTATGTGAGACCGATTCAAAAATTCGTGTACGGAGTAAAAAGTTCCATTTACAAGAAAAGTTATACACTCCTTGACGAATGAGTTGTAGTTGTTGATGTTCTTTACATGTTCAGGAAGGCTGTTAAATAGTGCGATACCGGAATAATGAACGCTAGACTCGTAGAGACTGAGGCTGTGCTTGTCAGACCTGAGAACTGAACTGTTTCTTGTGTCGTAGCCATGATTGTCCCCGTTACTTGCAAAAAGGTTCATGTTGCGTTTAACAAATTTTAGTACTTCTAATATGTAAGCGCTAGGTGGGGTCAGAATATGAAGTCTTTTGAACAGCGTCCTGCAGCTTTCTCTAGCATCTGAACCTGATAATGGTTCGTTTTTGCAGTTTGAAAACATCCACACTACGAGAACAATTGCCCCAGCTGGCAATACCGTAACACATGTGTGAATGAAAGTAGGCAAAATAGACTAGAGAAGCAGTTTTGGTATCAACTTGTTGCATCAATAGTCTCAATGAGTAACAAACAGAACTAAGTTTGCGCACGAGGCGATCAATGTGCAAGTTCCATTTTAATTTACTGTCTACCTGCAAGCCGAGGAAAGTCGCGTGATCCGAGAACTTATCCGTTACGATGTTGTTGGTTTCTGTTGTAAAACGAAATAACTTAGCTTTCTGTAAATTGAGCGTTAATTTATTGGCGGCGAACCAAGTATTTAGGTCTCTAGATGCAGTCTCAATGTTCGCATTGAGATTATTTAAATCAATGTCCGTAATTAACAAATTAGTGTCATCTGCGTGTAAGCAGATTTTATAGGGTCCATATATTCAGGAAGATCGTTAATATACAAAAGAAAAATCAGTGGACCTAATATTGAGCCCTGAGGCACGCCACAAGAAATGCCTTTCCATTCTGACAAGTGCACCTCACCAGCTTTGTTTTTTTAAGACTACCTTCTGTTTTCGATTGTTGAGATAAGATTCAAAGAGTGCCAAAGCGTTGCCTCTGATCCCATAATATTCTAATTTTTGGACGAGTATGCTGTGATCTACAAGATCAAATGCCTTCGAGAGATCAGCAAAATTTCCGGCTACTTTCAGTTTTTCATCAAGGGAATTTTGTATACTTTGAATGAACTCGTACATAGCAGTGCTCGTGGATTTTTGTTTGAGGAAGCCGTGTTGAGCCGGAGTAATTACTTTATACTTCGTCAAGAATTCAAGTAACTTTTTGTGTAAAATTTTTTCTAGTATTTTTGAAAATATCGGAAGTAGAGAAATTGGTCTGTAATTTGATGCGTCGGTTGGCGAACCCTTTTTGAAGATCTATTTACAGTCGCATCAACAGCTCCGGTTATTAGCGACTCATTATGGGAACTCTATTTTCTTTGTTGGGGGAATGATTTGACGAGAGTTTCTCCTACGCACACAAACATCCATGCCCTCGCAGGGATTCGAACCCGGCACCTCTGTGAATCAAGGCAGTCTTGCTGACGCCTACATCACAGGAGGTCTGCATGAAAATATTGAAATGGTGATCACACTAGTTTTTGTTTGATGTGGTGATTCCTTCGATAAAAATTACGCAAAGTGAGAATTAATATATAATTTGTATTTTAAATGCTATTAACTAAAATAAGAACTATTAATCTCTACACACATTTGCAGAATATATTTGGAATGTGTTTTAAATGCTACACGTCAAAACTAAGACAAAATTCGATTCGACAAAAAATTTAATAAACAACGGTAATTTTTAGACACAGCACCGATATATTTTTCTTCATAAGTCAGTTGAGGCTGGTTTTTATGCCATCTATCTTCAGGAGGAAGTATTCACTACAATCTATAGTCGATATAGTACTTTATAGACTTCATGCTGTGTCTTATTAAGACGTACTAATTTCATTTCCACAGTTTTCTGTATAATATTATTGTAATGCTGTTATATTGTATTTTTACCATTTATTTTATTTTGCTACATTTATTAATAATTTTGCAATTACTTCATCATTCACAGATCTTTATTCACATAAATTACCGATTTCGGATATTACACAGTGCGTTGCTGACTTCGTCTCGCGATCTACCGATACGCAACTCTCGTATGAACCGATGCCAGATGCCTACACTCTATCAAGCACGTTCCCGGTTTTAATTGCCACTTACCACAATTACCCTCAGACCCATAATCAAGAGGGTGCTCTCCGCGATTCCGTTAAAATTACATCAAATTATGAAGACATTTGATAATTATTTACGTTCTGTCCAGGTTCTTCGTGCGTGTAATAAAAACTACGGACTTCAATTCCTATTGCTTAATTTATTATTTTCTACAAATACAAACTTATTAGTATTCAATGTATCGCGTACAGTCACGTGCTGAATTGGGTAAACTAACGCCAGCGATATACATTTTCTCCCAAAAAAAATAAAAACAATCAAGCACGGAAACTCTTTGCTCCCACGCAATAATATCTCTATCGAAAATGGTTTTCAGTGTTGTACAACAAATGATATTTCTCCACAATATACTTAGAAAATATGAAGACTATATTCCTTATATTTGTATTCACTTACGAGCTGCTGCGATTTTTATAATTAATCTTGGATCATCTTTTACCACTCTGTTTTATTTTTTCATTACTATAATATGTGTTAATTTTCCCTGCAGAGCTGCACTTTACGTAGCACAAACCACTTAGCCTTTCGCTTGTCATTACTGTGAGTATTTCGTATTAGCCAGGGTGAAGCAGTAGATACCACTGAACGTGTTTTACCACTAATGGACGGTAATTGTTTCTGCTAATACCTTTCCTCTTTCCACGAAAAACAACACAAAGTGTTCCCGTTAATGCTGTTGATATGGTTGACGCACTTAATGGTGGTATTACACCGAACCCTGCTCAGTGAGCCCAACTAATCATAGACTTTCCAGGTCGCCCAATAAAGGACGCAAATTCCCAAATGTGGCATTGCTATTATCGTTAAAAGCTATTGTGTACGGAGATATTATCTTCAACACACAAACTCCATGCTCCAATACACACTATGAATTAAAATTACTCTGTAAAAAAAGAAATAGGATAATGCGTTCTATTAATAAACTTGTAAATATTTTTGATAGCGAGGCACAGATGTCCATAGGAAGATATATAAGGATATATAAATATTCATAAAACACGAACAACATAAATGAGTAGATAATGATTCTATGAGGACCCGTCGGTTCGATCAAGCAAGACGGAAACTGTTTGGAATGTAATTTTTGTTGATTGATAACTCCAAAAGAGCCTCAACATTTGGCCAAGAAATGGTTAAAAGGCTGTGAGACACAGGTTAATTACTAGATTAACCTAATTACTAAGTTCTCATTATAACTACGTGCATAATTTAAATTGTATATACTGTAAAAAATATGTACCCAACTAATAATCTCAGGATAAAAGTTTTGTTTAATAAATTAAAAAAACAAAAAACAAAGAGTAGAGTGTTTTTTTATTCATAACTAGAAGCTTTGAAGAAAATAACCCACCTGAATCGAACTTTTGGAAGAGCGAGTTAGTTGACCTCAGAACTTTGAGAGAGGAATATAAGAACAAGATGCCGATAAAAGAGATCAGTGATTAATTATGCAGTCGGTCAGTATCGTTAAGTTTGTGGAGCATAAAAACATTACACCGACACCGACGACCGCAGACGTTACAGGAATCAGGCCGCTAGGCTCACAAATTGTGATCGAATGAGTTATTCTTTACGATAACTTAAGATCTGAAAGAGTTGCAATTTTATTCTTATATTTTACTTACATTTTTTTAAATTTTATTACCTCTGATCCTTTCGCATTCAATATCTCTTATAAATACGCAAAGATATATGATCATATGTTGATTATAAATATTATCTATTTTTTATTCTCTTAAGTTTTATTGTTAAATAAAATCAATTTACTAATCACCGGAATGTTCCTGATTTCATAGTAAAATATAGCCGTATAATAAAAAAGGATGTATATTTGTATGTATGTATTTACCTTAATCTGTATACATATTTAAACGCGTGGATAGATTGCAACAAGAATTGGTACTCATATTCTTCAAACGAGAAACGGTACTGTGGAGGTGAGAAACCTGTGGCATAAAGGTGGAAAGAATTATAATTAAAAAATGTGATCATCTTGTGTTAAATTACTGCGTGCCAAGAAATAATGATGTCACAGAACGCGCGAGAGAGACGTAACTACTTGACGAAACTACACAACAAAGTAAATATCTCCTTTTTTCGTAATGAAATAAAACTAATATTTTCATTGAATAAAAAGTATAATTATATCCAGCAATACTCCATCGAATGATAATAAAAAACAATACAAAATACTTTACGATCCTTGCGGAAAATGTAAGTTAATTTTCGGGCCATATTAGTGACTAATATGGCGACTATTTGTCTACATTTGGAAGCTATCTATCAATTTCATTAATTGAATGTTTCGTAATGACTGAAGACTGAGGGACAATTATATCTTTCTATACTCAAAGAGTATACGTAAGTATTCTATTCGTAAAGAAATTCGGAGGCATGTTTGTTGGGATTGATACAATAAAATTTAATGTATGTTATAGCTGTTCAATTAATGCACTACCGGTCGAAAGTATGTACGGAACAAGAAACATTTAGATTTAGATTAAATTACTTCTTGACTAAAGATTAATATAGTATTAAATACTTTTTCGGGTTTATATAAATAAGTACACGGGCAACGTCGGGCATCCAGCTAGGTATAAATAAAAAACGTTTGTTTGTATTACAATTTGAAGAAAATTAAAATGATGAGTGGTATTTATTTATTGTATAAGTACCTTCAAGATATTACTTGTTTTCTTATACTTCTTAATATTTTTCGTTCACACAGCTCTGTAAACATTTGTTTACAATAGTTAACAACATCACGTTTCGTAATATCACAGTTCATCTTATTTTACAGCAGAATTTCCCTGTCAAGATGCAACATTTGTTCCTAGATCCACATAGTGCTTGTAATAAAAGCTCTTTTATTTGTTACGTAGCTGAGAATATCACTACGTTTTATGATTGATAACATTTTCATATTTAATTTACACACAAATATCATAGAATCGCGGTACACACATTCCCTTCTTAACTTTCCTAGTACACTGGTCTCCATTTTATGTGTTGCAGAATGTGCTTCTCATTATTGTTTCCAATTTGTCATGAGCCATAAACATAACACTGCTGCAATAACTGAAATGAGATTTGACAATTGTGTTACAGGCTACGTCTGTAGCCTTCCCAGACTGTTTACAGTTTTTACGTAACATCAAATTCCTTACAATTTATTTTCTTATCAATTATTACACCCTGTGTTCGACATCTATTACTATTACCATTTTCTCAATACTAATGATCATACACTAAATTTCATTCTTACGTTTATTCTTTGATCTTTAATAGTAATAAATTAGTTATAAATTTATATTAATAGCATCCACCACACATTCATAAAAATTCTGCAAAATTATGTAGTTGTCGCAAAGAAGGCCGAATGTATAAAAATAACCTGAATTGTTAGAAAATTTATTGTTAAAAAACTATGGAGAAGAATTTTGAGGGCAAAAACAGGTCTGAATAAGATATGCTCGTAATTATTGTATACTTCTTGCATTTGACGAAAAAACATCTGAAAGAAAGTGACATTTATCACTTGAATTGAATTTTTGTGTTGTAATTTCTGTAAATTTCAGAGATGAATGTGACCGATAAAAGGTGAAAAGCTTCTGTTAAGTTTCATATGACGATGGATAAATAAATTGTTTTAATGTAAATAAATGGACTAGTTAGTTTTTTATCCCATCACTTTAACATTGTGTAGTCCAAAATTACAACTGTTTAGTTAATATTTTTGATCTGCAAAAATTTCCAAAATAAGCATAGCTCAAAATAGCATAAACTGTCAGATAATCACGTCTAGTTTTTCATTTAGCATTTTAAGCTCCTCAAGATTTGTCAACATACTTTAGATCCCCGCAGTAGGAAATACAAACACATCGCCTGGTGCTCTACGAGTAATTTAGCAACGCTATTATTTACATAGTCACGTTAGAAAGTATCAGTTTGATGAGGAAACGTAAAATTACTCTTAGTTTTCACCCCTTTATTATGCGTGATATATTTATTATCTTAGATTTACAAACCGAGCACTGATTAAATAGCAACATGTTCCGTTAAATCTTTTGTAGCTCTAAAATATCTAATATTCCTGTTTCCCGATAAAATCACTACACCACCTTCTGCTACATAGAATTTACTTACTCAGATGAAATTTAATACTGCTCAGCCTTCCTCATCGTGTTGAGGTCTATTTCGGTAAATTAATTCGTTAGACGCAATCATCTCCTAACGCTCGAGTTAATTTCTCGCGGCAAATAAATTAGAGCCGTAAGTCCTAAACGACTTTACACGCGAATTGAAACCTCGATTACCTGATCTACAGAAATCAAGGAAGTACAGTTCCCTTTCCTTTTTAACATGAATATGTTTTATTGGAGGGTAAATTCGTGTGACCGTGATCGGCGATGCGTCACGATATTACATTTATGCGAATCTTCGACTATATTTCTGAATACAAATGAGTTTATTTCCTTCGTTTACTGTATAGATAGGTAGATCTATTTACTTGCGTTGGGCAAAGGTAGATGGAAATGTTTAAAGTACATACAATGAAGTTACACATAAAATAAATAGGGGAGAAATAGTTCCTTAACACCTATAAGCCTTATTACTTAATACTAATAAAGATTAACTATCGTTAAATCTATAAATGACATCCAACAGTTCTCGGAACTTATCCTCACTATATTTCACTTCATTGCAATGCTTTACAGATTAAACTAAATTGATTTAATTTTCAACTTCACGTCACTACCATTTACAATAGGTTGAAATGTAATGGGCGCATGTTAGATTAAGGTTAACCCCCCCCCCCCTAAAAAATTCAATGCTTTATTGTTTTCGGCTTCGCTTAAAATATCAGATTTATTCTGCAAAATCGAGTTGACATATTGATACACTCCGGTATCAAGTTCGTTTTCGTTAAATGGATCGTCATGGACTAATCATCTCATCGGAGTTATTGAATGATAGAATGTTCATACTGCGTAACATCATTAACATCTGGACTCAATGAAATGAAACAAACGCATGTGAAAATCGGTGAATGACGATAAAACAATGAATCTTTGATCGCATAATTAAATTAACTAGATAATTTATTTCTAAATGATAGTAAATCCTATTTACACACTGCGTGTTTAAAATTTATTGGTGAACTGTTTAAATTAATTCTATTAAGATCAATGCTAATAATTTTTTTGTCCATTTGACATAAATACATGAAGAGCTAACCAAATTTCTCACTGTTATGTCCAACGCAATTTCAGTAATTTTAACATTGGTGAATAGTCGTATTTTTTTTTTAAAAAAAAGTAAATTATCGTCATCGCTGTCTAGTAAAAGAAAATATTTTCCCGGGGGGATTTAAGATATGCGGAAGGCTACCAACTGCCACATGTAAGTTATTTACGAGCCTGGATTGTAGTTACATGTACCAAAATAGCAGAAATTCCCTCACTTATAGATCTCATTCCTCTGGAAAACAAAAAGAGTCGACAATTTAATCCGCAGCGTTCCAGGCCGGCTCCCCGTAGTCGTGCGGAGTGAAAATAAAAATAGGTTGAGGTATGTCGACTAATTAGTCAGCAGGCGCTCTTTATTCACCAGTGTTTTCGGCATGAATGCAGACCCCGATGTGAATTAATGAGGCACTGCGACGAGGAACATGGTACCTAACAAAGCCTCACCATACAATGCCCAGCTGACTGTCAAAAACTAGCCACGAGAATATTAAAAAAAAATTCTATGGATTTACGTAAGACCAAACGTTTCTGCTGGTCTTCGCTGTGGAAGTAGACTCGAGCTTTCTACATTCGTAACTGCAAATGCTCCGGGGATGATATTGGGTAGTCTCAGAATGGCTGCTTTTAACGACGCTGGCATCTGAGCTCATTTAATAGCTTCATTCATCATCCTTGTAGTCGAAATCATGTGTATTAATTATGTATGTCACTGACGGCGGCAGATTGGATCGATGGTATGTTAAACTCAGACGGTTGATAAGTCGTGAGTATAGAAGAAATATTACGCTGATCTCTTGAATAATAATACATAAACGCAATGCAATATGTATTTAAGTTATTAATTCTGCTTAAATGTTATTCCTAATGTTCTATAAGTAATTGAAAATGAGTTTTCCTGTTTCATACGTTTCTGGTAGAATATTGTGAAGCCCATTACGCTGATTAGAATTTATTCTAACACCGTGACATTAAAATAATCTATAATTATAAGTAATTGGTAATTATTTCATTCAACAAATTTAACAATGCCAACCTTCTGTTGTGTAGCGGCCAGTGTGACTGTCTCGCATCACAGAGGTCCTGGGTTCGATTCCTGGCCAGGGCATGAGTGTTTGTGTGCGTGACAAAAACCCTCATCAAATCAGTTCTCCGACAAGAAAAAATGAGTTCCCGCACTGAGTCGCTAATTAGCTGAGATGTTGATGTGACTGAAAATAAAATAAAGAAATTAGAAATTTAATTACTTTAAAGTAAAACTTAAATTTGGTTCTAACTGCTGCAACTGTTTCTTTTTGAAAAAGTTTTTAGATACGAGCTAAGCGCTCAATGTCAATTGCAAAAACGATAATAATTTCCGGTATATCAGTGCACAGATATTTCAATTTATTTTTAAAAATAGAATGTTTTACATCAGTCCGTGAAAAAAAGCAAACTTTTTTGTTTCATCTATTATAGAAAAAGCTGAAAGACGTTCTTCCAAGCAGAAACTTTGCTCCCGCAGCTTTCAGAAATTTTTAATGTTTTCAGGCGGCCCTGAAGTCGGTGTCAATTTCACTCTGTCGTTTAGAAAACAATGTGAAAATTCTCAAATTTTTCCGTCTTCCTTGTTTTCTAAATAATGCATTACAATTGGTACATTTAAAATTCATCGGTCGCAAAAATGTCTGAGCAACGTTTACTGAATTTTTGAGCAGCTCGGTATGTGGTTGGCCTATCACCCTGTTACTTTCTCTACAGCTTCCTTGCTTTAACTTATTCCTTTCTCTTTATGCCATTCTTCCGCTTTCTTCCAACCTTATTCTCTGAACAGATTCCAATTTTTTCCCTTCCCTAATGTTTTTCATCAATTTTTTTTTCGCCTTCTTTGAATTTTTTCTGCTCAGAGATCAACGAAATTCATCAACTAGTCTTTTACGGTAAAAGAACAGTTTTAACGATAAGTTGTGCTTTCATAATTCAGGACAAACAGAATTTTCAGTATAGTGACATAATAATACGGAAAATGAGAAAATGGAAAGTATTAATATTTATACAGATATTGTGACGACTAATTATGTATAAACTGGCAAATATCAGCCCATAATACGAACCCTGGTATTGCTACCACAATAATTAAATAATATTTAATTTACCTGTAGATGAGTTATTGCAATATATTTTAATTTAGTACAACTCATGCACGATTGATATTTGTGATTACTGAAATTAATATCAGGCTTATTGTGGCTCACGATTAGAGAATATGACGTTCTTTACTTTCTATGACACCTGCTGAATTTTGTCCAATAAATTATAATTCCTTAATTTGATTAGACCACGATATTTATTACACTATAGATTACCGAATATAATAATATATGTGTCGACAGTTGTTGCAGCAGCTCGTGGGATCGCAAGAACGAGCAATACCCGCAGAACACGTTTGACCTCTATAGTATAGATCGTTAGTTCTGAATTATGAACAGATCATGCAATATTTTAAAATGAATATGGACAGAAAAATTCAAAATTTTTCACTGATTCATTTGCTATTTTGAAATATATCCCACAGTTGGTTATGAACTGAATTTGTTTTGTTCGCTATTAGTTCTTAAATATTTCATCATGCTTTAGTGATTCCTGTGCACATTCCTACGAGTCATAATATTGTTTTATATATTTTTACTTCATTTGATATGAAGCAATTGTAATCGGTTACTGCAAAGTCTGCAGGAAAAATAAAACATACGCATTAATATGCTGTACGCTGTTTTTCAATGGTAACAAAAAAAAACCAGTAAGATTTAAGTCAAATTAATTGAAGGTAGGAAATTTTTCGCACGGATTTACGCATTATTGACAAGTTGAACTAAATACTTCATTTACTGGAAATTCTAATATATTCCAAAATGAATTTTTTATTCAATGGAATTGTAACACAAGTGTGTTGTATGGAAACTAAAACAAGTCCTCGGTGCATTTAATATTGAGAACTTGGGCTCCTGGATTGTCGTTGAGAGTGTTTGTTCGTCTCATCCTTCATAGATCAATATACTAATATTGAGTTTTACTTGCCCGAAATATCACAGAAATGTGCTGCATGATACGAAATAAAATCCCGAACATGGAAATAAGAAAGATCAGGATTTAAGTTGAGTAAGCTTTGCTGAATCTATGGAGATTGAAAAAAATTGAATATCTGGAGATAGTTTTAGGGGAAAAAATTTAATATTTAGAACTAAGGCAAATATTGAATAAATTACTGACTGTGCAACAAAAATTTAAGGACTAATTACAGTTAACGTTACGTTTGATAACGAGAGGTTTCAGTACTGTACCTATTTTTGTAATGGTATTCTTTCTGTATCGAACTTTTTTTTATATTAATTAGTATCTTTAATTCATAGGCATGGCAGAGCGATGGTTTGCCGGTTTACTTCTTTCGTTAAATACCAGTGAATTTATAGACTGAAACTATTTTTTATACGCGCTCTTTCCACGCTTTCTGTATTTAACGAATCTGCAATTGTACGTAATGAAAAAAACTGCGAAATTCAATTCGACTTAATGGTTTTCGTAGATTAATTTACGAAAATTTGGCAGTCACGAATATTACTTTCTGCCAGAAAGGACGGCGTAAAGATTAATAAAACGTCTACCATTATAAAAAAAATTGTTTAAAAAAGTGTTTTTTTCAAAATCTGATAGTTAAATTGCGTCATGCTCGTGCTTCGTAATAATATTTTTATCCAACTTTCAGCTCTTTAATGGCGAGATATATGACATAATATATCTCATTAATGTAAAATATTTCCTGAAAAAACTTAATGCGTTTTTTTTATTATGTACACTAGTCTTAGAATATAATCTGAAAAGTTAAATTTCCCGCTTCAAGTCTCAACTACATAATATTCACCCGATCCAAAAACAGCTAGTGCAATTTATGGAGCAGTAGTCGGTCGATCTCGCGGTCAACTCAAGTTCTATGGGAAAACCGCACACATTTGTTGGAAGTTACTTTACGTAACTACCTGGCTTTTATTTTTCGAACGTTATGCAAGAGTTGGTAACCGACGCACGAACATTATTCAAGACATGCTATTTATGGCTGCAGGAATTATTTACAAATTGTAGTGGTCCTTTTATATTCTCACAAATATTACAATCGAAGGGATTACTTTAGTTAAAAGTTTTAATTTAAGGTCTATTTTGAATTAATGAAACAATTGATGACCTTATACACACACTTTTTATTTTTATTATGACGACGTTTCGATACCTTTTTATATCTTCTTCAGGTATTTTCCTACAGAGGCGGTATCAAAACGTCGTCGTATAAGGTCTTTGTATAAGGTCATCAATTGTTTTATCGATTACTTAATATTCAACCTTAAATTTTATATTACCAGTTACTTTAACTCTGATTAAAATAATAATTGATCTATTAATGTAGAAAACACTAATTTCATACATATTTAAAAAATAAATGGGCCAAGATGTCAGAAACAATTTAATGAAATTAAAATAAAAAGTAGGTCAACGTTTCCTCCATTTCTTTGAACATGTTCAGAAGCACAAGTATAAAATAACAAATTCAGTTTACTTATATAATTAGTATATTTAATTCACAGGCATGGCAGAGAGATTGTTTGCAGGCTTAATTCTTTCGTTAAATAGAAATGCAATTATTGTGTTAAACTATATTCATACTACAAGTATAAATATCGAAAATAATTTTTCTTGGAACTTTCATCGTGGACAAAAAAATAATATATATGAACTTCAAAATAATAACTGCAGCAGCTACACGTTCCAACACTGTCATTGTAATTAATGATCTTGCAGAAAAAACAACTAATAAAAAGGTACCACGGGGGCTAAAACCAGTTCATCACAGTCGTCGTCTTATCACTATATTGAAAACAGAAAAGGGAAGTCACAAGATTTTACTTGCACTTCCACAGTGTAAATGCTCTTTGCTGCTAGTTGAACTGTAAAAATACAAGGACTTGAGTGCAAGAGTTTGCACTCGCTTGCGCCTGTTGGTGTGAACGGCACTGCAAGAAATTGCAGCAAACACTGACTGCAATTTCTTGCAAGTGTAAAGCCAGCCTTATCCATTAAGTTATTATTGTAGATAAAACATAATGTGGCTTTTTCCATTTCCGCTAATGATGAATGGAAAATAATTTTTGTAAAAAATTTCTGTTAACATATTGTAATGATTAAAAGAATATTAATTAAATGAATTGATTTAAACAAAGATTATTTCCATGAATTTAACTCAATAGTTCGTTTGTGAAACAATTACATTTATTTTTTATTTGTAGTGAAGGATTGCAAAATAATTACGACATTCTTTCAACTTTACAAGACAATTTACTTTTATTCAGTAGGAATTTACAATATTTTATATGAGATTAATTACATTGAACGTTTTTCAATGTTTATAGATTTTACAACTCTTTTCTTAGGGTCATTTATCTGGACCTTCTAAGTAAAGACACAACCTTTATATTTACGTTAACAATCAAATTCCTTTATAAACTAAGAAGTTAAACAATCAAACAAAAATGAGAAAGCGAAATCTGACGACTTTACCTTTAATTATCGTTTACAAAACTTGATTAAATTTGTTTGTACTTACAACACATTGGCTGGTACCAGGCTTAACTCTCTTGGGCTAGGGCTCATCTCACAATTTACATTAAAAGGCCATGGAATCACTGAATTTACAATTGAATAAACATAACCAGGGTCGTAACTTTCGAGTCTCTCCTCTGGGAACCGGAAACCTCTGCTCCTTCCGGATTATTAGTTGGAAAGATTATTACAAAATTGTCTCTCTGTGGAATTGACGACGGTCACGGTACTTATAGAAATTGTATTGTGGCGCTATTTATTAGGTAACTCTTTGCAGTTCGATGAGTTTACTGTCCATAACTTTATACTCAAATTTAATACTTGTAACGTTTCCGGTCAGATCTATGTGACTGCCAAGCTGTTCATTGTACGCCTCTCAATTTCTGACTTCCACACCCGACTTCAACACGGACCGATTGTTTCAGAAAAGCCTTCACGGCCGAACAAAGCTCGCCTATCCATTGTTGCCTCTGAAAATTGGCACCGCTAACAATCCACCATAACTATCCAATTATTAAACTCATCAATGGCCTCTAATTAGTATTACAATATATTCCAGGTCTACTTTTCACAGACAGGAGTAGTCATCAAAAGTTAACTTCTGTATTCGCTATATTTGTATTTTGTTTCCTGTTCTAAATTTGTCCTTTTTCCTCTTCATTTGCAAGCCCAATTAATGGTTGTGGTAAAACACATTTACGTCTAACAACTTGCTTACCATTACCATAATAAAAACCGTGAATTTTGCCAATAAAAACCATAATTGCTTCTTTGAGTATAAGTGTTAAGTAATTTTGAAATGAACTAGAACTTTACAGACATCAATCAAGACTATTAGAATAATTATATCAATTATGTTAATTTAGTTTCAAAATTCCTCTAAATATCGATTAACACAAACATGGGAATGGAACGAATGCTACTTACTCAGCGAAACATTTTAATTATACGAGGACATCATTAAATATTTTAACACAATAATTTTGCGCTGATGAAAATTTGAACTGTCTACTCGCCTGGAAGTGATATTTATTTTAATTGAAACGTCAATTCCGTTCATTCCAGCGAACTATTAATATCTTGAGACAAGCAGCCGTCACGCATTCCATGACTGTTACGAACACAGCAAATACAAAGGCAGTTGTTCTATTTACGTTAGCAACTCGTGTCTAGCATTCAAGGTTGCAATACCACGAGGATCGCATATTTTAAGACAAAACGCCTTTCCTTTCCATATTTGATTCTCTTTATTATGGACAAATTTTCCATACTACAACATTTGGTAAATTGCTATTCGAATGGGAAGTTTAGCCTCTATCTGCCTGATTTTGAGGTAAATGTTTCGAGTTCACTGAAAATTATTATTGTCGTAAGACATTTATATTGTTTTCTGAAACCCTAAATATTATAACTTATTGACACCGTCCTCAGTATTACCATATTCTGTAACATTTCATAAATGGGGGAAAAGAGAAAATTTAAATTTATAGACAAAAAAATTTTTTTTATATAGATCATGTGTTTCAATTACAGAAATTTGAATGACAATTATGAATTTCTCTTTCTCAGGGGATTTTGGACCATACGATGTTTATAGTGAAAAGGTTGTTGTTTTAGTACACATAGAAGTGTATCTATTTAGGATAGGTTTAAGGCAAGCAGTAGGTTTTATAAAAGGGTACCTATAAAAAATAGTAAAAGTCCTGAATGTTATTAGCTACTATCAAGTTTTAAATTACTTTAGCCAAAATATTAATAACTTTACTAATTGAAAAGAAATCACCGTGTTTAGAAGTCTTCTGGATTTGTATTTTAAAAAGTCACTCGGTTCGGACAATGTTTACTTGTTAACAGTTTAATCAACTGTGCAGATCTGGATAAATGGTTCTAGTTCTTCAGGATACGAGGCTTAGGGTTCTTACACGCCACTTGCTGCAGAAATCATGAAAGGCTCTTCAGCTGACGTATATTGGCGTCTCTATGCGACTGCCTTCTCTCTTTCTCCGATGTTGCTCCATTACTCTCTTCACTCACTTGTCGTCCCCTGTCTGCTGAACGTCCAAATTATCTAGACTATTATTTTCCATCTTTAGCTCTCCTTTTCCACTACTCTTTCCACTCCTCAACTATTCCATTACTCCTCACTGCTGCTCTATAACTCGTAACCCAATGTTCCATTTCCACCCAAAAATCCACTCCTCTTTATCAGAGGCACTTCAAAACTTCATTCTCGGAGGCTATGGAAATGCGATTCGCAAACGTTTTCGGCTTTTCATTTTCTGATTTGGTGATAAAACGTCGCTGTTTAATTATATACTGACGCTAAGTGCTCTTAATAAAAGTCGACGCTCCTACTCGACTAAAATCTTATGTAATATTTAAATAAATTTCATCCTGAAAAAAGAGTTTAACGTTGCTAACTGCTGTTTTAATTGAATACATTTCAGGTTTAGTTCAAGTGTCTCAGTTATCCACGATGTTATGTACTATTATGTAACTCATGCTTAATTTTTGTGTCCCACTAACGTATACTTCAGTTAATACTAATTTCGAGTATATTAATCCCATTTGGTTTCTAAATGGTACATTATTTACACAATTATATTTATATTTAAATTTTGGTTACCGAGTGTTGTTACAACATGAGTGAAATACAGATACGATGTAAGAGATATTGTAGAGTCTGCATTGCTTATTTCAGTCTAGTGGGAGGAGAGAAGCTGTCAGGTGGCAATTAGTGCCTCTCTTCTTCCAGTCCTCGTAATTATTACACCACCGTATCTGATCCCCGCCCCTCGTCGTACTCGGTGTATATCGCAGAGAAATGTTGCCAATTTACGGGGCTCGATTAATCTCTTGCTGGGGGGAAAAAGGCTGCCACCGCTCTCCACTGAGAGGCTCTCCAGAGATGCCGGGAATCGGAAAATGAGTGAACCACTTCCGAGAAACGCTACGCAATTTTAACGCTCTTTGTTTAGTGGGATTTACTAGATGCTTCTTGTGACCTAGTTTATAATTCTAATTCTGACATGGTACACGCGTCTATTTAAAGAGCAAGAGGCGGGTAGTAAGTTGAATAATAATTCATCACAGCCTTATAAAGCGTAGTATCGTGGTCCATTGACGGAATGTTAGTATGTAAAATATAGCATCTAATTTCATATGTATTTCTTACTAAATTAATTTAATTGTTGATTTTTTTCGATTAATGGCGACGGAACATTTTTGTTTTAGGGAACACTTATAGTCGTAGTCGGAAATATTTCTTTTCTTGCCAAAAATAATTTTGATTAATTCCATAGGCCTATCAATTAATATTGTCTAATTGTTTAAAAACATTTAGAATGTTGAGAACACAATTTAGTAATAAAATAAAAATAGTGACCTCCTAAACTTCTGTTACTTTACAAGTGTTACAAATTAAATTTCAATAGCATCAATTACCAAACAAGTTACTCGATCAATGATACAATAATGCAATACTGGAATGTTATAAATTCAAAGTGTTGGTGTTTCTGCTTTATACTATCCCAAATTTTCTTAATATTGGGAGTTATGACTGACATTTCAATCTTCATGTCTCGTGTAGAATTGAGTCTATTTATATACTTGTTTGCCCTTTAGAAACTAGATACCTCAGGGTTATCCACGTTGTGTTTTCTCCAATATAAAAGCATAGAAAAGGGTAGGGATGGGAGAAGGGGGAGGGAGAGAAAGGTAGCCAAAAGTTAACTGGGGATCGTACCTGACATTCGTCATGCAAAGAAAATCCTAGAGAAACGTGAATCAGGTACGTCGTATTCTAGGCACTTGTCCACACGTCCTTCTGGTAACTCGAACTGTGGTTTCCTATGGGGACGCAGCATTCCAATTTCCAAGCCGTGACGAGATTCGGTGGCAGTTATCCAATGGGTTTGTCTTATTTCTCTCCGGTTCTAAACCGGAATAACTGAATTAAGGTTCCCATACACCGAGGTACCTAAGACAGTTTTTAGAGGTGTATGTACTCGGGTCGCAGACGTTGGGCACACTGCCAGGGATCTCGTCTGCTCTCAGCTGCCTCCAAACCTGATAGAGGCATGTAGACCGTCATCTCAGAGATCCCCACTAGCAGTCAGCGGAAGGGCGTGGGACAAGTACAGTGAGTCACAATTAGGTAAATTCGGGTACGATATAGAAACTATAGCCCGGGGATACTTGTAAATTTGCTCTCCCGTCCGCACACCATTTTTTCTATCCCCTCCTAATGGCTTAAAGCGAAGGGACTACAGTGTACATTACCCTCAGCTAGCCAGTTAATTTTAAAATATATATTATTCATTACTACAAATATAATGCATGAACTGAATAATAATTGTTAGTGACGAGTGAACAAACAACTTATTACCTGAAATTATCACTGTATTTCTATATTTCTCTATATCTCGAAAGTAAATGTAATAATCATATTGCATAAACAATAAAAAATTCTATTGTATAAATTTAATGAGATTCGCTGATAAATACCTGAAATTTTCCAGAGACTACATCTGTCACGCGAATTTTTATGCCCATAATAATAGGTTAAATAATGATTTTTTTTGTAAATTATTGGAAATAAAACCTGTGCTGGTATCTATTATATTTATGTACACAAATTGGGTCACTATGGTGTGCACGTCTCTTTTAAATGAATGTTTTAGGTCTATATGCTACTGTATTTAATAATAATTTATTATTATTAATAATTTAACATTTAAAGTACTAGTTCGTATATTGAGTATCATTCCTCTACCTGCACGTTGACTTAAAGCGCACACTGAAATTTCACACGTTTAGTTTACAAATTTAATTTGTAAAATTTCTTCTGAAAAGTTATTAATATGCCTCAAATTTACAAGTATGATTTGGGAAAAAATAAATTTTTATTCGTCTGATTTGGTAACATCTTGAGTTAATACATTAAATTTTCGTTGAAGAGTCCTTGGTTTTTTGCAGCCACTGGCCTGAGTGGGGCGTCACGAACTATAGAGCACGTTGCCCTGGTTGTCCTGTGACGTCAGCAGAGATAAGCGGTCCCTCGGGAGAAGCGTCGACCTCTGCCCCGCCTCTGGGAAACAATCCCGCATTCAGTATTCACTTAACGCGAGCTCCTGGGAAAGTGACTCAGCCATTAGCACACAAGTATTAGTACAGGACGAGCTCTCACGTCTTACCCAATCATAAATGTTACAAAACCTTCCCTCGTCGACACCAAAATTTTTCTATCAGTCCATCGAACCAATCTGTATACCACATACAATACACAAAGTATTGAGTACGTTCTAAGGCATTCATACAACTGAAAGTGAGGCAATCTACTCGAACAATCAGAAATTATTACTGACAAGACTGTGGAATCAAACGTTGATTTTTTTAATGAATTGTCTGTTAATGGTCGTAAATTATATTTTGTTTACTATAATAACAAATATCCACGAACAAGCAAAAATATTTAATTTTATGCTAGAGTTTGATTTTACATTTGCCATTAGAAACTTATGGAACAGAAAATCGGACAACGAAATAATTTTAATTGTGAGTTAGCAAGTATTCAGATCTGATCGATACTGGAAATATTGAAATAGGAATGAAGAAGCTATTATAATTACATCCAGTTGAGATTGTCGAGCAATTTGAAAGCTTTTGTTCAAATTGTTTGAAAAATACACTACCCTTAGCACAAATTTGTAAATGATAGAAATGCTCAAATTTCACCACCAACAATATAAATGTGTTTGTAAAATACTAGAAACTGTTCTTGTGTAGGACTGGACTAACTCCAAATTAGTCGTAATGAAAATGTAGCATCGGTTCCAATCCATGCCATTTGAGGGACCCAGCACCTGTTCTGTACCTGCGCACCACATTGCCTGCCATCAATGGGTAACTGCAGCATAACTCAAAATGCCAGATACTTGATTACATCATAGCATTTTTGGTACAATCGCCCGTAGGCACAATGGGAACCGTAGTTTTCACATACTTCTTTCTCCCAGTAATCCGAGATAAAATATGGATATTTAATTATTAAACAAATTGTTTAACTATTATTGATCCTTTCTTGTACGACTAAAAGTGTTCAAGATTTCGATACACAGTACTATAATCTTCTTATGATTAAATGTAATTGTTTCAGTGAATTATTAAAAATACTAGTCGACGAAATAGGAAATTAAAAATAAAATAAATAATGGACCTTTACAAGTCTTATAGTATTTTTGAAAATAAAACATGTCTGTGCACCAGCAAAAAAATTCTAACTTAATATTTTTTAATAGCTCTGTAACATGTTAAATTATATTTCTAACATAATTGTCGAATATACCTCGTCAATATTTCTATTTTACTCAGCATAATTTGCTCCTTTTATCTTTCCTCTTTTCTCCTTCATAAGTGTTTGATGACAAATTTGGATCAAAATCTTACAATATTATTTTAATGGATTTCTTTATTCGTGTTTATTTGTCAGATGTTTTTTCATCATTAGTAACTCTTTTAATCTAAGAGAAACTATCTGTCGCTTTCATCCCGAAATGTTTGTTTCGAGATCAAAAGTGGCAAGTGTACCACACATTTAACATTATATTCAGAACATATATAAACTCATTAATACAACCATTTTTAGTTTTTAGAAGAATGATACCTTTTTATTCCTTGTCATGAAATTTTTACACTAGCGTGCAAGTTTTGTGTGGGAGGGTTTCAAAATAGATCGAATTTTGCGTTCTGACTGTAAAGACTTGCAACGACATATATATGTGTGTGTATACCTCAATGTGACGCCTTCATCATGCTGGTATGACGTTATCTGCACAGGAAGCGTTAAAATTTCTTCCCATGCGAGCGTGAAATGAGCTAGAAGTTTACTGCTGTAAGCCGATCTGATAAAAACTCAATCTTCGCGTGCTCACCCAAATTAATTTGTGCCGAGATGCAAAGCGACATCTAAAGTTAAACTGTTAGCTCGAGAAGCAAGATGCAAACAAACGTACACTTATGGAACACAGTTTTACATAATGAAACCGTCCAGAAACTATTACATTTAACTGCTACTAATTAATTTTATTCCGCATCTTACAAACATTCCATAGCAGCTAAGAGGCTGACAAGTTCATCCACCAATCAGAACTAAGCCATCTTTTAAGATAAAATATTTGCAAGTTAATGCAATTAGCCGTTATTGGTTATTTTATTTCAATGACTGTATATAATGTTTACTTACAATAAATAATAATTCAGAAACCAGAATACCGCGGATCAAGAAACACACAAGTTCGCGGCATAAGTTCGTGTTTCTGAACTTTGTAAGTCAGTGTTGAGAAACTGTTTAAGGGCGAACAGATTGTTTTGGGAAACAACTAAAACCACTAAATGGACAGCACGCCCTATTATGCGTTATTATGGCTTCTAGTAGATAACAGATAAAGATTTGTGGGGTGTTTATTTCGGTTTGAGTTCGCAGAACTTTGCAGGTGTCACAAGCCGCCACAATTTGGGGGGAGGTTTAGGAGTCGAGAGTTTATACAAGAGTCTCAGCAACGAATTAGTGGTGAATACAATCGTAGTTGCAGTATCTATTAAGGAAGGGAAAATTACAAAGTCTATTTACTTTGACGATGCCTATGAACTGTCGTTTTCACGAAACACCGAGACATCTCCACCCATGACCTCTACACTTGAGAGAAACCGCACTTGTACTGTGCCTGCGCTCCACAGCGCCTGCCATTCATGGGTAACTACAACCTCTACAATTAAATATGTCAGATTCACGATTACATCATAGCATTTTTAGTATAATCGCCCATAGACACAATGAGAACCGTTTCTTTCCCCAGTCATTTTAGATAACTTGTGTTTAATCAATTAACAAATAAATTGTTTACTATTATTAATCTTTCTCATACGATTTAAAGTGTTTAAGATTTCAATAAACCGTATCTTCTTATGATTAAATGTAATTTTTTAAATAAATTATTAAAAGTCCTAGTCGAAAAGTATGAAATATAAAAGAAAAGAAAACATCGGCATTTACTAATCTCATCAAGGAAGCCTGCGAGAGAATTCTCTACCTTTGGGGATGCCTTCACAATTCTCTGGTTTTTTGAACTAAGGTTCCCACACGCCGAGGCACCTCGGCCTGTTTCGAGAGGTGTATGTTCCGGGGTCGCAGACTTTGGGCATACGGTAAGAGTTGTCCACTATTCCTATTGGAATAGTCGGCCAGCTGCCTCCTAAACTGCTCAAGGCACGGCGAGGGGGAAGCTGCGACCTCACAGCAAACCCCTCTCTCGTCATCGGAAGGGCGTGGGACAAGTACCAAATGTCCGACCTACCTGATGCTGGTTTTTCTAGGGTTTTCCCTGCATCACTTTTATGTGATTTGACGGGTAGGATCCTTAAATCAGAGCCCGGGGGCCGTAGTTAACCCTTAACTACTTTCCTTTACCCTTTCCGCATCCCCACTTTCAAATCCCTTCCTATGCTACAAGAGGGGAGTTGCCACCATGTGGATTACCCTCATGTAGCCTGATCCACCCCCCCCCCCAAAAAAAAGGAAGTGGCTAAATAACACATAGGAGTCATTACAAAATTATGGACTACTGAAATCTGTATTAAATCAGGAGTATGTTGCATACGAATTCCGCATTTTTCTCACTCATTTTCCTATGCTATAAGAGGTGAGTTGCCACTATGTGGATTACCCTATACCTGTCTATACCTTAAAAAGAAATTTAAAAATTTTATAGTATTATTAAAATTAATATATTTTTCTATACCAGAAAACTAATTTACTTTCTGTTTTAATTAATATTTAGTACTGCTGCTTATTTATACAAAAATAAGCTCGAATAGAGTACTAAAAGTTGGAAACATTTTCTTGAAATTATGTACTAATACTGTGTCAGTTTTTATCTGACTCACCTATCAAATCTTTCACATTTTAATATTTGATAATTGTGCTGGAAACAAAAAAGTCTACGTTTAGACAGCCCTTGATATGATTCAAACTCACAATCCCCGTAATATACCAAATTTTTCATTCCGTACGTAAGTAGAAATTACGGAAGTGAGAAACTATTTGGCTGGAGATGACTTCTGTGGAGATGTACATTTTGATAATTTTAATGTAGATTTAATATTTTACGGGTTACAAATTCAGTTTTGCTAATTTGGAATTCTGATATTAGATTCGTTCTTGTTTATTTTGTGGTATGACTTTATGTTGCTAATCTTTCCACATATCGAGGCGTTAAAAAGCCTCCCAGTGTTTCTCATGAAAGGTCGAGTTCTAACTGGATGCATTTCGTGAAACGGAAGAGGCGTGTGGCCTTCTCATGGGAGACTACAAGGCTAAGTCAGGGTTCTTCTAACAAAGAACAAACGCGTAATAACTGGAAAACACGCTATATAATTGTCAACTAGTTTTACATAATGTTTCCTACAAATATTAACGCAGCAGCCTCTTCCTGTTTGATATACAAATGTCTGTCAAAAATTCTCTTCAACCAAATACAATACCTAACTAATCCCTATATCACTTATTTATTTCTCTTGTTGCCGTATCTTAATTTACTTCTTTCCCTCATTGATAACTTCAAATCTAGGTGGCGTATTTGTTTTCCCCAAATTCACATCTATTCCGCTCCGTGAAATGATCTGCTTGCTAAATCTTATATCCAATTTCAGGTACTTTTCTTTTAACAAAAACAATTATCACCCGAGAAACGGTTCATTATTGGATAGACCCTTTAACGGTTTTCTTCGATGAAATAGTCATAATTGCATGTCTACACTTCATGACCAACCACTTGTATTTTTCATATATGTGTTGTTTCTAAAACTTTGGTTGATCGGTTAGTCATTGTGTTCAATAATTATAAGTCAAAGTTTAATTTAATTGAAGGTTTCAGTTTAATTGCAGTTCATACCTGATGAAGTCCAAAGATTGGGGAATAACTATAGTGCTGTAGTAATTTTGTTCAATATACTTTTATATTGTTTATTATAATTCATAACTGACTCCTTTACAATTATGTGTTTAATTTTTAATTTCAGTTACAAAGTATAATAAAATAGTTTCATTGTTCTCTGTTTAGTGTTGTCACTGATGTGTACGATGAGGGTGTCCTCATTCAAATTATACCTGTAGATCACTATGAAAGTTTTAATGCGCTTATAAACAACGTAAATATAGTACAGAAATGTGAGACAATTGATAAACAGGGATGTCAACTAAAAAACAGTGATGAAATAATTTTACTACAGTACAAAATTACGTAATAAAAAATATTTCTTCCAAGAGAGAAATGCATATGTTTTCGCAGGTTCCAGGGTCGTCTATCTTTAAAGATTTATTCCCTCGGCTATTGTCGACAATCGTCCTATCACACACCGGCTTTAGGGATCGTCACAAATCCTCAACAACAAGCAATCGCTCTGTGATCAATGACGGAACCCCAAGCGGCTGGGAAGCAGTAAATCAATCCGAGCTGCGTCTTTCTCTAGAAGAGAGTCGTGTCGTAAACACGAAGATCCCTTGAAAGAGCCTCCGTAATGGCGAAATTTCAGGAAAACGAATCAATTTTTTTTTAAAAAAAAAATCTAATTTATTCAACGGATTTATAATGACAAACCCTTCTCGACCTACACATTTTGCGTTTGAATGTTTTTATCTGGCTTCCCTTTCACCGAGACAAAAAGCAGAGAATACATTAAATATTCCTTCACATTTCAATGTTTTACATTAATTTACTTTTTTGTTTCTTATCCGCGATACGAGCGTACTCCCAGAAGTATCCGACCTGACGTATAGACGTTATAAAGCTGAAGTTTAAAGACGCTTCATTTTTTAGTGTTTGTTCGACCGCCATCTATGTCCAAACACGGAAAGAATTGGTCATCGTTATGTAATACAACACTTTCATTTGAAATGTCTCAACTGAATAAAAATTATAGTAGCACTAGACTAGACAGCGTCGTAAGAATGCTTACATCGAGAGTTTGGCGATGTTTGACAGCGATAAGCCAATTTTTGCGACGATTCATAACCGTAGATGAAAACAAGGGTCCATTACTTCACCCCTGAGACGAAGGAACTGTTAAAACAATGGACAGAAAGCGGCGAAAAGACTCCGAAGAAGGCGAAGACTGATAAATCTGTAGGCGTCAGTATTTTGGTTGAACATGGAATATTTTTGATTGATTATCTTGAAAAAAAATCAACGGCGAGATATGCGAACTTATTGCAACGTTTGAGTTATGAAATCAAGAATAAACGACCTCATTTGGTGAAAAAAGAAATGTTGGTTCATCACGACAATGCACCACTTCACACATTCATTATCGCGATAGTAAAATTATTGGAGTTAAAGTTCGAATTGCTTCTTCACGCACCATATTCCCTGGATTTAACTCTCTCGGATTATTTTCCATGCTTCCCAACAATGAGAAACTGGATTCTACCTTTGATGGTTATTTTGGGCGTTGGATGGTTCCCACTTTAAACAGGATATCGCAGCTATTGAACATCGCTGGGAAAAGACTATCGAATTAAAAGAAGACGACGTTGAGAAATAAAGGTATTTTAATTTTTTATGTATTCTTTGTTAGGTGGGGTACTTCTGGGAGTTTCATGTTACGACTCCATGAGACGTGTGCTTAAAGATGAGAGTTACGATTGAATTCTTTTTTGTGGAGAAGAGAACCAAAGGAAAAAAATTCTCGGGAGATTCGAGGCGATGTGAAGGCCGCAAAGTGGATGGGTGAGTGAACTGTCAGTGCCAGAAAAGAACGGATGCTGTCAGATCTTACAGGCTATGGACAACATTTGAAAATTCCGATACGATCGATCTGAACGAAAGGAGATTTTTATCTATCGTCTGAAGACACACCTCTCGTATTTGTCTGGATAAATCTGACAAAACTGTTTTAAGTCTTTTTTTTAGAGTAATAGGCTGCATGAGGATAATCCACGTAGTACTCCCCTTTAAAAGCATAAGAAGGGATTTGAAAGGGGAGATACGGAAGGGTAGAGGAAGGTAGCCAAGGGTTAACTAGGGGCCCCGGGCTATAGTTTAAGGATCCTACCCGGAATTCGTCTAAAAGTGATGCAGATCAAACCCTAGAAAACCTTCATCAGGTATGTCGGGTGCTTGGTACTTGTCCCACGCCCTTCCAGTGGCGGGATAAGGGTTTGCTGTGGGAACACAGCTTCCCTTCACCGTGCCTCGACCAGTTTAGGAGGCAGCTGGCCGACTGTTCGATTGGGAATAGATGACAACTCTTACCGTATGCCCAAATTCTGTGATCCTGGAACATACACCTCTCAAAACAGGCCGAGGTGCCTCGGCTTGTGGGAACCTTACTTCATAAACGGAAAGAGGAAAAGGCATCCCCAAATGTAACCCTGTCCGTCTCACCAGAAAGGTTCTGCCTGCTAGAGAACAGCTCTCAAACAGGTTGTTGAATTTGTTTTAAATCTTAGTCATATTCGTATACATATTTCTCATATGCTGTAATGACATAGAGACTGAATAGCGGAGACATATTGGTGCGTACGTTGTCTAAATGTTTTTAAAGGTAGATTTCTTAGATGCCACTAAGGAATGAAACATACCAAGACAGTGTGTGAATTAAATAGTCTACATTTTTTATTAGCTAAAATGTAAGATTTTTTTTAAGGGTAACAGACTACGTGAGGGTAATCCACATGGTGGCTACTCCCCTTTAATAGCATAGCAAGGGATTTGAAAGGGGGGATGCAGAAGGGTAGAGGAAGGTAGCCAAGGGTTAACTATAGCCCCCGGGCTATAGTTTAAAGATCCTACCCAGCATTCGCGTAAAAGTAATGCAGGGAAAACCCTAGAAAAACCTTCATCAGGTAGTTCGGGCATTGGGTACTTGTCCCACGCCCTTCCGACAGCGAGACAAGAGTTTGCTGTGGGGTCGCAGCATTCCCTTCTCCGTTCCTCGACCAGTTTAGGAGGCAGCTGGCCGACTGTTCCAATGGGAACAGAGAACAACTCTTACCGTATTCCCAAGGTCTTTGACCCCGGAACATACACAGGCCGTTGTGCTTCGGCTTGTGGGAACCTTAGTTCAAAAACGGAGAGAGTAAAAAGCATCCCCAAATGTAGCCCCTTCCTGTCTCTCCTTCAAGCTATTTATATCAAAATTCAGCCACATCCACAACCTGGTTTCATCTTTTTGTATGGTTCAAAGAAACTTTTTAATGTTTAAACTTTTCAAACATTTAAACAAAATATTTCGGGCCGTTTATGCCGAATTTATTTTGAATACACAATATATCCAAAGAAATCAAATACAAATGACACTTATGTATTGTGTTTCATCTGTAACATCGCACAAAATCGTTTATAATTGTTAATAAAGAATTGTCGGGTTCCAACCGTGTTAAATATTTCTAATACACAACAATTGAAATTTTTAACCGTAAATTAACGCAGTCCGTCTGACGACGAGCACGCCATCGAAACATTTATAATTGGATGAACATCGTTCGGGTAAACAATAGTCAAAATCAACGATGAGGTTTTAAGTAATCAAGTCACGTTGCGTTGAAACGACACACATCCTATAGCTCAGTGGTTTCAATTTGTCATGAATATTTGAGTCTCGAAATAAATCAACAAGATGGGCGCCGCGTTTACCCACAGTGGGGAATAATCGTGTTGTCGACTCAGTGGCTCGGTTGCCGCTTTTTTGTCACAATGCGGAGGAGGTTTCTACATCGAAACACAGCTGTTGGTTGAAGCATGTCAGACCTCCAGAGAGAAAACAGTGGAAAAACAGAAGAAAGCGAAATCGGCCGTGATGAACGTTTGTTTTTCGGATGCACACCGAATTATCCTCTTGTAAGTATTTTTAAAAAGATCCATAAATTGAGACTATTTTTGCGTCGTTATTTTCTGAGACAGGAGATAACCAACTAGGGCCCCCGGGCTATATTTTAAGGATCATACCCGGCATTCGCCTAAAAGTAATGCAGGGAAAACCCTAGAAAAACCTGCATCAGGTAGGTCGGGCATTAGGTACTTGTCCCACGCCCTTCCGATAGTGGGAGAGGAGTTTGCTGTGGGGACGCAGCATTTCCTTCTCCGTGCCTCGACCAGTTTAGGAGGAAGCTGGCCGACTATTCCAATGGGAATAGCAGACAACTCTTACCGTATGCCCAAGGTCAGTGACCCCGGAACATACACCTCTCAGACCAGGCCGAGGTGCCTCGGTTTGTGGGAACCTAAGTTCAAAAACGGAGAGGAAAAAGCATCCCCAAAGGTAGCCCCTTCGTATCACTCCTACAAGGTTCTGCCTGCGAGAGAACATCCCTCGCAGGTATTGCCTGCGAGAGAATAGCCCTCGCAGATCTCCTATATTCACCTTTTATTTTATTTTTTAATTTTTTTATGGAAACAGGCTACATGAGGGTAATCCACGTTGGGCAACTCCCCTTTAATAGCATAGGAAGGGATTTGAAAGGGGGAAGCGGAAGGGTAGAGGAAGGTAGCCAAGGGTTAACTAGGCCCCCCGGGCTATGTTTTAAGGATCCTACCCGGAATTCGCCTAAAGAAATGCAGGGAAAACCCTAGAAAAACCTGCATCAGGTAGGTCGGGCATTGAGTACTTGTCCCACGCCCTTCCTATTGCGGGAGAGGAAATTGCTGTGGGAACGCTTGGCCATTTAGATTTATATTTTCTATTCTGATACATGGCTAGATGTAAAAATAATTAACGTCGAACGAGATCATTGAATCATACGCCATTTTTGAGAACCTTCGAAGATTTAACCCCAAAAGAGCTTGGAAAAGTTAGAAAAACGTATATTCAACTGGAATATTTTTTCAGATATAAAAAGTGATTCCACGAAAAATGTGGTTTTATATAGTTTTTGTTCAGCATAAAAGCGTTAGTAAACTGTCAAAATAATTATTTACACTTCATGTTGGAGAGGAAGTTGGTTTATTAATTACGCATTTGTTAATTTTTAAGTTGTATGACCGATCGAATTGTTTACCCTGAGGGACAATACATTTAGTGTACGAATATATACATTATATTAAATTTTAAATACATTTGCAAGAAAGGGGATGTTTAAATTTTAAATATTAAAAACCGCACGTCCAACATATTTCCTAAGAATGTGCGTATTATAGATTAAATGTTACATTATTGTGGAAAAAAATTGCTGGTGTCTATAATTGCGTGTGGTAATTTTCGTGGTATGTGGCTCGGACGCGGGCGTTATTACATATTTACAGGGAAATGAGCTGTTAATTTGAGTAGAGAAATTCAGCAATTTATTTGGCGCCCGTAAATAACGAGCAGCGAGATCTATAGAGGACACGACCGCAGTCACCTGGGAAGCAGAATCCAATCAACACACACGCAGATAATCCACGACTAAGACCAACTTATTTTAATTAAAATCCAGAATGGAACGGGAACGTTGCCAGCGGAAGCTTATATTAACCCTCTTTCATTAAGATGATTTCGTTTATTTTTTTTTTCTGGACGAAATTTCGACACTCAAATTAATCTTTTCTCCACGAAATGTGCTTCTCGTGTCCGTTGATTTTTGTAGGTAGTGACTTTCATTTAATAGCCAAGACTTCGTGCGAATGATTTTTAATTAAAATTTTGGAATATAGAAAGTAATTTAAGAGATGAAAAATAATCTGTGTCAAGTTCTTCGTGCATCAGTTCTAAAAACAGATAAGTGCAGTGCCGTAAAAAGGTATTTGATACGAGAGCAAACACATTTTCAGGATTTCCAAATGGTCTGCTATAAATTTCTAGCTTACTGTGGAGAGTAATTTGAAATATATTGGTTTCCAACATAAAATTCTAGTCGAATACAAAGTACCTACTTTTGAACAGTTCTTTAAATATAGTATTAAAATATTATATATTGAGCTACAATGCGTTCAAGTAGTGTCCATTAAAGTGGCGTAATATACTGGATTGCCAAACTTAACGATCAGGTCACTAAATAATGTATTTATAATAACTATAATGTAAGCATTAAATATGTAGACTCAAGTCGTCAAAGATAGTAATTTATAAATTCACTATCAGTATCGACTATAATTCCAATTTGAACTAAATACAGTGATCCTTCCTCTGCGGAAAAATAACATGGATATTGGCGAATCGACTGAATTCATTATTAAAATTTTAATTAATGTACTTTGTCCTCCATAATTTTATATACGAGGCGCTTTTGAAGCATCCGTTCACTAATTAGTGATATGCAATTAAATTAATTGATATAAATGCGGGGTTTACTAGGAAAGACGCACATTATTGTGTGGAACACAAAGCCTCCATCGTATATTTTTTCTAACCACAGTGACCTTATTAATTATTCGAATTCGTATGCAACATACTCCTGATTTAATACAGATTTCAGTAGTCCATAATTTTGTAATGACCCCTATGTGTTCTTCACCCACTTCCTTTTTTTTGGGGGGGGGGGGTAACAGGCTACATGAGGGTAATCCACATGGTGGCAACTCCCCTTTAATAGCATAGGAAGGGATTTTGAAAGGTGGAATGCGGAAGGGTAGAGGAAGGTAGCCAAGGGTTAACTAGGGCCGCCGGGCTACGGTTTAAGGATCCTACCCGGCAATTCGCCTTAAAGTGATGGAGGGAAAACACTAGAAAAACGTGCATCGGGTAGGTCGGGCATTTGGTACTTGTCCCACGCTCTTCCGATGGCGGGAGAAGGGTTAGCTGTGGGGTCGCAGCTTTTCCCTCTCCGAGACTTGACCTGTTTAGGAGGCAGCTGGCCGACTATTCCAATAGCAGTTTCTTGCTATAATGTTTCCTTTTATACTAGATACGACAGAAACATTAAACTTTGGATTAATTTAATGGAAGAAATATAATACTCTACATATAACATTAACAAAATATTATTTTCACGGTATGTTGACATCTATGAACCTCAACGAATATTTACTTGGTTTATAAAGGCGAATTAGTAATATTTTTACAAATAAATTATTTTCTTTGTCTAAAGAGGGAAAATTTTGGTTTACAGTTCTTATTTAGTGAACTGTTTTTGTAAAAGATAAATCAATAATAATAACTACAATTAAATGTTGAAACCTTAATTTTTCATCGATTTCATTGTTATTAACATTTATGTAACGGTATTTTAATTTCTAGTTTACATATCAATTCTTCATCATTCACATTTTCCACATTTAAGATTTTTCTCATTTACAAATTGTTTATTTTACGTATTATTTTCGTTGGTGTATTATTTATTTGGTATTTTATTTGTATTGTTTATAGCTCAATTTTTTGGTATTTCTTGATTTTTAATGTATTTTCAATTATTAAATCTAATCAACCAAGTCTTATTAAACAATTATAATTCATTCTATAGTTTTGGAAGTTACATTAATTATACTATATATATATATATATATATATTATTTTATATATATATATATATTATTTTATATATATATATATATATATATATATATGCATAAATGACATTTTATTTTGGTTACAACAGACAAGGCAGCACGTCCGTGCCTCAAAATTTTACTCTTGGATTATATTCAAAATTGTAAATATTGTTATACATCATGAGGTTATAGAAGTAGACGAAATGTCGTGTACTTAATATATATTTTTTCAAAAACTTTAAAATTTAATTTTATGATGGAAAATTTAGAAGTTCAAATATTATACATAAATATAAAAACATACCGTTTAAATTACAAACAATCATTTTTTTCAATAAGAATCTTTGTCGAAGCAGTATATTTTCATAACTCTTGTTCTATAAATTTTTATGTTAATATTTAATATAACCAATAAAAGGAAGGAAACATAGGTAAAGTATGTCCCCTTAAATTATATGTGCGTCTCGTGGTGTACTGAAAGTTCCCGTGAAATTTAAAAATAGTATTCATATAATGTAAGTCCTGTAGTATGCATTAATAAGAATAGTTAAAAATTAGCGATTGTGTCTTATCTCTAAAATAGTATAAATATAAAAAGTTTAATTTCAAAAGCTAAAAAAGATGTTTACACGTTCTTTTATTCCACCCATAAATATATTCGACTAATTGTTCAACTGTGTGTTATTAAACAGAAGGTAAATTTTATTATTATTATTTTTTAAATATTTTATTATCTTGATGTTAGCAAAGTCACATTTATATAAATATATTACGTAAAAGAATGAATCAATGCTGTAATTATGTATGATTGTGTCCGTTCGTTCTTGGTAGTAATTTAGAATAATGTTGAAAAAATATCGGGCACTAATATATATATAGCATTACATTTCGGTTACAACAGCCAAGCAGCACATCCGTGCCTCAACATTTTACTCTTGGATTATATTCAAAATTTTAAATATTGTCATACCTGATGAGGTCATAGAAGTAGACGAAACGTCGTGTATTTAATGTATCTTTTTAAATAATCTTTACAATTTAGTTATGTTGGAAAATTTAGGTGTTAAAACATCATACATAAATTTAAAAACATACCGTTTAAATTACAACCAATATTTTTTTTAGATTAACAGGCTACTTGAAGGTAATCCACCTGGTGGCAATATATTAATTTTTTAAACATATTTTAAAGTAGTCTACCTGCGGAAATAGGATCCCGGAAAACAGAGACACGTTTAACTCCGCCAGAAGTTGAACCATTGAGACACTGGCTCATGGCCAAGACTTTTGGCTTAATGAATTATATAGTTGTAAAGAAAAAACATGTGGACAGTCTCCGCAACCTAATGCAGTCGTAAAGGCGAAGCGCGTTTGCATGACCCCTTTCTTATTACTTTGTAAACACGGCGGGTAAATGGGTCGTATCCGCTAATAGCTAACACAGCTATTTGCTACATTAAATGTCTAATCAAACGTAGGCGACGCTGGGACCCAATAACGCAGAGAAGGTCATAAGTCACCGTAATGGCTTCCTCGCGTCGGGAAAATTCAGCTGTCGGCGAACTAGCATCATTTATAATATCAGAGGGGACAGTTTTCTTGCGGAGGATAAAGACTTTGAAATCTAAATTCTTTTTTACGCGACACGCACTGAAACGTGTATCTGAATAAAAAAAATTACAGGGCAAGCGTTCCAAAAACATATTTCCAGAAATATATTTGTACGTACAAAAATTGAAGGATCATATCTATATTGTCTTTTAGAGTTCGAATCCTGGTTTGGAGTTACGAAGTTTAATGTAATTGAATTCTTTATAGGAAACTGATGTCGGAGGCAATCTAACTTCCTAATCTTGAGTAAAGAATTTGTGAAAGCAAAGAGAAAATAAAATCCCGATGTCGTTTAAAGATTTCACGACCTTTCCAATAGGGATCGGATCCGCGACGTTCAACTCCCCCCCCCCCCACCTCCCCGATCATCTCGTCGAGAGCGCAACACTTTGTTGTAACGTGTAGCTTTTTTTCTCATCGAGGCCTGTCCAATAATACTTTCATTGAATTCTTTCTCCTGCTTCATTTGCGTTTCAGTAATTTTCGATTGGTTGTTTTTCGTAGATCCGAAGGAGAAGTTAGTCTTCAAGAATGGTGAGAGTGACAACTGATAAACGGTTATTAACTTATAATTAATTTGCTATTAAGAAAGCGAACGGAACGCTTCATTTGATTAATATTACATACGTCTTACATGTGTTAATTACACTTCAATTACATATTTTTAATTGAAAATAAAAAAATCATTATAATCATTTAGTTTACTTAATATTATAAGTTTATAATAGAGATGAATAATAGATCTAGATAATTATGCACAATATAATAATAGTATCGTCAATTGCATATTTTTTCAAAGCTTTGTTTTCATAAAAGGAAAAAAAAAGAATCGATTAATTCCGTGCACTTAGGATCGTTTTTACAGAAATTATTGCATTTAATGTGGATTATATCTGAACGGCAGACCATAACATTTCAACTACATAATTTTCGGCTATTAAAATAAGTTTAAAGCAGAAGGATAATTTATTATAAATACAGTAAAATGAGATAACTGACAACTTTAAAAAGGCTGAATTCCGACTTCAGACTGTCAGCACTCCAGAGCCTAATTTATTTAGGTACAAATACGACTAAATTGTAGGTGAGAGTGAATTGAGGTTTACACCACGGATGGAGAAGGCTGGCACGTGTCGGGTAGTCGACTCAGATAGCTCAGATGGTAGAGCAACCACGTACCAGGAGCAGGTCCCGAGTTCAATTCCCGGTCCGGTCGAGATTTTCCCATCCTCATTCTCTAATACAGATAGATGCAATTCATTTAATAGCTACGGCTTATGCATTGTTTCTCCTCATTTCGAGATACAAAAGTATTGAAAATATGAGAAAATAAAAAGCATAATTTCAATTATCAGATTGCTTGTTTACGATTCAAATATAAATCATTCAGGCTCTATATTAAAGAACTTATCACAGAAAATAAATAATCGATTTGTCGTAGTTGAAGTGTACAATGGAAACTCGGTTTGAAATATTTGTACATAATGTGAGAGAACTGCATCAGTGACATGTAATAAAGTAAAATATTGAATTGTTCATTATAAACATTGATTTCTCACACAAAAACTGAATCCATATTCTGGCGTCATCGCAAGGAAAAATTATATGCTAATTTGATCCACGTTATATCAACTTTTCTGAGGCCACGGGGCTTTCATCGGTTCTTTTTTATTTCAATATTCCGTAGGGTGTATTAAAATTTCCTACTCTGTTCAAAGTTTTAGCTTATTGAGGTTTCCTGAACAAAATTGGAATTGATTTTTATTTGTTTTGGCGTTTTTGCATATTTACTTTTCAAACCGAGTGGACAGTTTTATGACGTCATAATTCGCGCTTTCCGTCGTCGTAAAATATTCTAGATCGATTGACTCCGGAATAGGGAGATAAATAAAGTACCGTGTGGAGTCGACAAATATCCCTGACCGTTTCCTGCTTACTTCACCGAATAGTTTACAAGTTTTTACTGTCGTTCCGATCCTATTAAAAGTCCAACTTCAAAATAGGCTTTGCGTTTCGAACTGTAAACTAAATGTTCGCATCCAGAGTATCTGGAGAGTAAGAGTGACGTATGGACTCAGCAGAGTTCATCGTTATATTAGTTTATTTGATACCCAGAACTCTCAACAGCGATGTTTTGCACACCAGACGGGATTTCCACACGATTTGTCAATGGGACAACACAGAGAAACAACGTGTATTCGGTTTACGACCGCTGCCAGATTTAATGGAGCTGTTTGTTTTCGCAGTAATGGAGAACGTATTCGCTGGGCGGACCGCGCTTTGAAAAACGGCGACAGCTTTGACGTAACAATGAATTAAGTACTGCTCACTATAAACTCGATATTTTGGGACTCGTAGAAAAGCGTGTAGTGAACTATATTTGTGCCACCAGATCGAATCTCGGAGTGAGCAAATATTCGTCGCATCACTCGGTCACTGTGAAACATTACATCAAATTAAATCATGTGGATATTTCCTGAATATGTTCCTTTTAAAAACCAATTCATATACATTAGAAAAGTGGAGAAACAAATACTCTAAGAAAAAAAAACTGCGAAAAATTTCACGACAATCAAAAGCTAATTAGTGGTTCAGATAATAGGATATGAAAAGATTTAATGCCAGCCAATTAAATTACGTGGGAAATCTACCAGATGTAACGTAATGATGTAGTAAGGTGGCTGTAGAAAACTGATCAGTGAAATAGATTTAGTGCTTAAGTAATAAATGTAACATTCCGCCATACTTAATCTAATTTCCTATACAATGGGATCACACGACGTAATTTCACGCATCCTTTTACCTTGGCGTGCATCTTTTACCCACACTACCAACGACATTTTCAAGGTTCATTTTCAATTAACATTTCGCATCACAACTAACTGGCGGAAATTTTGAAAAAAAAAAATATTGAGCTTCGGAACAAACCGGAATATAAAAACTCTGTGCAAAGAAGTAGCAACCGATATGAATAATTTGAATTCTGAATATTATATATATATATATATATATGCTCCCTTTTACGGTTTATGTAATATCAATCAAACAGGATATTAATTGTTTTTAATATAATTTAATTGTTGGCGGTAAGGGTGCTTAAAGACGACAATCGCAGCGGGCCTTTCTTTGTTAACAATAGAGACTGGAAACCGCGCGCTTAGAGAACTAAGTCTGCGGCAAGAAGCGAAAGGAAAATGTCTGCGTCGAGAACTGGGACATGGCAGTTCGGTCCACATAGAGAAATAAAAACAGTAGAAGTCTGCGGATCCAGAATTATGAATAGGGCTATCTAGGAAGTCCAACAGCGAGATATAATAGTTTTCATAAAACGCAAGTAAACAGTTTTGACGGAGAGACTTATAAAATCGCAATTTAGACGCAGAAGATTTGCTTCACAAACAGAACTAATTTTCGCATAGAGAGACTTTGAGGAGACCAACGTCCGGCAACTGGATGAGAGTCGGCTAATCCAGGTTTCAGGATAGCAGAGATCCAGAGCAACTACCGTGTGATCAAAATCTAATGAGTAGAATCAGTGTACAATGGCCTGTTAAGTGGGTGTTGACTTCAAGCTACAAGAGTCCGAACTGGTACCAGTTGCACTGTCGTGAGTACAAAACAATTATTAATGACTGTAAACGATAATTAAAGGGTATAGTCAGATTTAGTTCGCGTTTTTCTTTCCATTCGTTTGCCTTTACTTTTTTGTGTTTAATATTGTATTCCGTTAACTTCAATGAGTTTGGATTGTATGGTATTTGTTCTTCCTATCAAACCCAGTGGTGACCCTGAGGTAATGAGAAATTCAACGTAATTGATTGTAAAAATATAAAGCTGTATTTTCATAGAACGCAACAAATTAATAAAATAAAACTTGAAATATTTGTTTGTTAAATTGACGGAATTCGGCCTGCAAAGCAGGGCATATAATGTGTAGTTATCAACAATAAATTTTTAAATACATAATAATTTTGTTACTTATTCTTTTATTAAGACCACTCTTTTTAATCATTACAATATATATATATATACATGCTCCATTTTACGGTTTATCCTAACTACACTATTAAAACTCAGAATATAACAACTCGATTATTGTCTGTATGTTACCGAAATGACTGCTATCAACGTAGAAGTATGTGTGTTTAAATTTATCAACTGACGAGAATAAATCAACTCTTAAAATTATATGCTTGCATTTCTATTATAATAATGAAATAAATTAAACTTAAAAAATGAAGAAGACATGAAATAAAGAGATGAAGATATGAACATAGTGGTTAACCAAAATCAGAAGTTATGACAGAAACAAAGACTTTTATTTTTTTAGAGTAACAGGCTACATGAGGGCAATCCACATGGTGGCAACTCCCCTTTAATAGCATAGGAAGGGAATTGAAAGGGGGGATGCGAAAGGGTAGAGGTAGCCAAGGGTTAACTAGGGCCCCCGAGCTGTGGTTTAAGGATCCTACTCGGCAGTCGCCTAAAAGTAATGGAGAACAACCCTAGAAAACCTGTATCAGGTAGGTCGGGCATTGAGTACTTGTCCCACGCCCTTCCGATGGCGGGAGAGGAGTTTGCTGTAGGGACGTTTTAATATCTTATTTTATGTCACTGGCGTAACAACTGCAAGCTATCTAATATTTTTTGAACTTTACTAAATATTTTGAGAAATTTTTATCCTTTATAATCTCATATAAAAGTTATAGTAATTTATTTGCTTAATATGAATTTTCCGAACGGTACCGTTACATAATACCACGAAGTGCGCAAACGATTTTCAGATCGAAGAGTCAATATTTCAGAGCTTATTCTTCCAATCTGTAGTTTGTGCTCGTAAAGAACGGGTTTTTGTGGATTACTAGTAAAGATGGGCAATTAAATTTTGATCTTGCTTCTGTTCGTAAAATCGTGTTATTATTTGGACCACTTATAAAGAATTTCGAATCCGTGTCACGCACATTCTTGGTTTATGTGCACTGATATTAGATGAGTCGTATTATTTCATTTATAGGAATGTACGTTTTGTTATAACATATTATTTTGAACGAGACAAGATAAATTAATGTTTAAAAAATTATATATTACTATTCGCCTAATATTATCTGTATTTAAATGTATTATGCTTAATACTAGGAACTATGTTTCGTAGGGTTACATTTTTTTTGGGTTAATTATAAACATGTCAATGTGAAGTATGATGGCTTCTATATTAGATAAATTTGTGGTTTTAGTATACTCGATCTTGTTCAGTACAATATTGCAATAATCAACATGATATACACATAAATAAAATTATGAAATACACATCATGAACGATTTCAGCAACATTTCAGCTTATTTAAAAATAAATTTATTTACAGAAATTTTCAAAAAATTCACTTATTCGATTTAATTTATTAATCACTTATATTCAACAAACAAAATTTGCTTTTTATTACGTTTAGCTGGTTCTCAGTTTTTCTATATATTTACAGAGAGAATAGCAAGCATCCGTTCCAACGATTTTTAAAGCGGTGTCATTGTTTAGTTCTAATGGATTCTTTAATACCTTTATCTATCTGTACTTAGCGTATTTACATTTACTTCTCGCTGGTTCCACCTCTCCGTTATAATTCAGCACATATTATTTTTCGAAAAATTTATGATCTGAAATCATATATACATTTAAAACTAAGATTACTTTTAAATACAGATGTCATCTGCATTTATTGGGAGCTACACTTTCATGATAAGTGTTGAACGTGTAAATTTTTCTAATTATTACAATAATGTTTTTTTAGGGCGTTGAGTACTTCGCATGTAATCAGCCAGAATGTGAGTTCTGTTTCCAAACTCTGCCACTTTTTTGCTTCCCAACTCAGTACTTTATTAAGTCTTATTTTTTCGAATTATATTTTAAGAATAATGTTATATCCGCAATTAAAACTGCTGAAACCTCATCCACACTTAATAATGAATTTCGCCTGTACTTAATGGGCCTGTTAATTCTTAGGAACCCCATTAACCCGGTTTTAAAGATCCCCCCATCCATTTAGAGCATTATTGAAGTAGTGCATGACCTGGCGCCTTTTCGGTACTGGAATCGAAGTCTGCTGGAATGTGAAGTGTATCATCTAGTTATCTTTCAATGAGCCGCCAATGCGTAATAATGCGTTATAATTATAATGTGTATATCAACTGTGTATGTCTTATTCATTTCATATTTATCAGAGGATTTTTTTCAAGTATCTAGTTTTTCGGATTGAATTATTTGCGCTGAACTAGTTCCATGTGAATATTTATAAGATGATAGAGAAACAATGGAAATATGTATTCAATTACTCGCCGATTTACCCGTGTTTCACAATAGTAGATCATAAAAGAAAGATAACATAAAAATAATTTCAACTATAGGTGAATAAAGAAGGTCAAAAAAAACAATTAATACATATATTATGCTCTTCATTTAAGTGGTTAAAAAGTTGAAACATCAAGAACCCTTAACCCAAATCCATAATAACAAATAATCACCAATAAATAACAGACAAAATACGAAAGATATAACTAAATAAGATCATAAATATTATCAAGATATTCAGTATCCTACTGAAATTTTGCAATTTAAAATTGAGTTTAAAAAAAACGTTTCGTTGGTCCAATGTAACTCTTTTACATTTAATTTTATAAGCTGCATTATGGTTGACAATGAACCAGTGTTTATGATATCTAAATATGACACACTTGTGTGGCTACGCTTAAAAACATAGTTATTTTTTAGCCAAATATTTTCTGCATTGACCAAAGCGTCTTGGAGCATTTCGTAAGCGCTGAACTTGTAACGGATATTTTTTTTGTTAAAATGCACCTTCAAGCTTCATTCCTCTACTTCTTGGGTTGAGGTCCAAATTTCACGTTTCCAACTTCAGTAGTTTATATATAGATAGATTAAACATTTTTCATATATGTTGTGTCATATAATGTTTCATAGGTTATACAAAAAATATATCGTGTCGCAGGTAAAAGCTATGGGTTGTAGTCGAAGGCCATTTCAGAATTAGAAATAAATTATTGTTTCCGCGGAAAGTCAGCATATAATTTTAATCAAGTTATGGTCAGCCATTTATACACCTTCACGAAGTTGTATGATTTTCTGGAATGCAGCAATAGTTGTTTTCCAGGAATAAATAAAATTGTAAACACGACAGAAACAATTTAATACAAAATAACACAAAGTTACGTTTTTTGCTTTGGAAGTTCTTCAGATGTACAAAAACAAATATTGAATATCTGAGAATTCAAACAATTTTTTTTATATAAGTATGCTTTCAAAAAATTTAAAATACAATTATGTAAATATATATAAATTTATAATACTATTACGTAAATATAAATAAAAATTGATTATATTTACACCATTAATTAATTAAATTACTTACATTTATATAATCGTAGTATTAAGTTTATATAAAAATTATTTTCTTGACAATTTTAGATAGATAAATATTGTCATGTTTTACTTCACCTGAATAAATTCTAAAATGTTTGTGATATGTAGGCCATTATTTTTTTTGTTCATTTAACTGATGTCAGATGGGTCTAACTATTAATTATCTTGAATTAAAAAAGTCATGAAAATTTTTAATCAAAGGCGTTCTTCATATTATATATACTTCTTTGGAATGATGTTTTCCTTTTCTACTTGTCCTATTTTTGCCAAAACCCTTTGTCTGTGGTATAGGATTAATGCTTTATGTTTGTAGGTATTTTATCGGTATTTTAAAGTGTATCGTGTCTACCACACTATATATTTGTATGGGCTTCCATTGTTCAGATAGTATGATTCTGCAATGATTCTGGAACCGGTGGTGGTACACAATTTCACGTTTTATTAGCCAGTATCAGTTATCGCTGAGCGCCAGTCAGAGCAGCTGGGCACACAGATACTCCAGCTAACAGAT
This sequence comes from Zhengitettix transpicula, assembly GCA_037074705.1. Taxonomy (NCBI): domain Eukaryota; kingdom Metazoa; phylum Arthropoda; class Insecta; order Orthoptera; family Tetrigidae; genus Zhengitettix; species Zhengitettix transpicula. The sequence continues at coordinate 30,695,369 of CM073593.1, read as the reverse complement.
GTAACAGCTTTCGCAAACTACCCCCGATTTATGGGTAAGCCAAAAGCAGATGTCCAGTTTCATCTCGATGTCCCTCGTACACCTGAGCCCTCATAATGTAACAGGCAAATCGGTGGCAGCTCAGAGCAAGGCGAATTTTATTAAACTGATTTCACGTCACTATACTTTTATAGTTTCAGGAATACGGTATATTGATTTACTCTATTTGGTAAATCTACACTTTCTACGTTTCAATTGAGCTCGAATTTTATTTTCTATATAATTAAAAGTACCTTACGGAATTTATGACAGGATTGTAATAATAAAAATACTATTGAATAGGAATTTATAAATCTAACATCAATTTTTATTTATTTATTTATTGAACAGAATTATACTAATAAGTTAAAAACCACAGTGATAATTGAATTTTTAATGATCACCGATGATAGTTTGGACACTGAATGGTGAACTCTTTGGCTCAACTGCATGTGGTTGGGTTCAAAATTCAACAAAGTTTACGGTTTATTCGTCGGAAGTCAACAGAGCTGGAGAAAATACTGTACACGTAAAAATAAACGCAGATATCGTTTTAATGCTCTTTTTAAGTTCACATCTCCAACACTTGCTTCAACTGATTTTCCAAGTTAGAATCCCTCATTCTGCAACAATACTTCCGTTCCGTTCTACCTCTCCATGGGTCTCGGCGCTAAATTCCAACGCCAAAAACATGTCCCAGATTACTTTTGATGACTGGCCATCTTCTGCACTTATATAGCAAGATTATAAGTAAAAATGTATTTTTAGACACCAGCAGATTTCACACATTAACTAAAATACTATTAAATGAAAAATTAATTTTTGAAATTGAAATTGCTAGTATTACTGAACCACGATTCACCTGCTGTAATCTGATATTCGACTACGGGCAAGTATTCAGAAAGCGGACTATTTCAAAGTATCTGCTGGAGAAAAGTGTAAAAATTGATAGACAGTGTTATAAAGCTTCACGATGGAAATATGGAATGGAATCATGGAAAGATTTAGGATACGAATATTCCCATAGTGTATATACTTGACACAAAAAATGCTGCATCCTTTCCTGAATGTGTCCTATATGTTTACTCGATTATGGTTCACTGTAATAGAACATATCTCCTTCAGACGTTCCCTTATTCATATATTAGACATGCATAATAAATACCCAAAAAATGCTGAATTTAACTTCCAAAAAATCTAAGACTATATCAAATTAAGTCTGTAGCTGATATATTTAATAAGTGTTAACAATTTAACTCTCAACTAGCAGCACGTATATAGCCGAATGTTCCCATATTCCAGTCTATCCGCTGAATTATATTATTTTTCAAATGAAATGTATTGAACAAAAATCACAGCTCTCTTTGAAAGGAAAGGTGTTGTAATTTGATTTGATTTTATTCCATTATCCCGCGTGTGAGGAAATGGGATACGTCAATACATAAAATTACAATATCATAATTGAATGCTACAATTATAAATAATTAGAAGTTAACATAAAAATACTAAAATTCGGGAACACAAAATTTCCATCCAAAATATGTAAAATATATTAATAATTCCAAAAATAATAATTCTTTAAATATACTAAGGGTATAATATAATATTTACAGTTATAATGAAAAAATTTAATACGTATTAGTAAATCTTTAATTATTCGAGAATTAACTATAATAAAATATAGAATTACACATCACACAAGAATAAACACAAAACTTGACACACGCACACTAGAAGGAAACTAACGATGTACAAGTCACTCCACGAAGCAGAGCGACTAGGAATCTGCAAACTCCAGGCCGTACATGCAACAATCAAATGAAATAGCAGAAAATACCAACAGAGACTAAGCAAGTTATAAAATAAGTAGTTTTGAACACTTCTGCAGTTTTTTTAAAAAATAATAATGATAATTAATTTCAAGGGGAACGATCAAGAAACTCCTGCACTGAGTAAACGCGCCTTTCAGTAGAATAATTTTATTTTGAATCCCAAAACTCTTGTAGTTATTATTGTTCTTTACATCTCGAGGAAGACTATTGTATAAAACTATCCCTGAATGGTGAATACTTCTCTGATAGAGAGCAAGGCGATACTGAGCGATTTCTAGTCTCATAAACGCGAGACTCGCCATTCGTTTGAAAAAGATTCATGTTCCGCTTAACAAACTTTAAAATCTCGTGAATAAACACGCTGGAAAGAGTTAATATTCGTAGACTTCTCAAAAACGGTTTACAACTGGATTTATTATGCGTATTAGAAAGTTCTCTAATGGCACGATTTTGCAATTTGAATATTCCAATGCTCATGGAGCAATTGCCCCAATTTGCAATTCCATAACACAGGAGGGAATGAAAATACGCAAAGTTTCGCTGTGGTGATGTCAACATGTTGCATTAAGGTTCTGAGACAATAACAAGCCGAACTGAGTTTCCCAGCAAGCAGATCTATGTGGTGAGTCCACTTTAAAGTACTATTAATCTGAAGACCCAGAAAAGGCACCTCAGCCGAGAGCTTGCCTAGAAGGTTGTTTGCTACCATCCGCTGAGAACTGGACGAACTTGGTTTTATCTAGATTTAGTAGACTTTAAACCACACGTTTAGTTTGTCCAGAGTAATGTTTACGTTTACAACAAGATTATCAATATTTTTATCTGCAATCATTACATTTGTATCATCCGGGTGGAGAATTGATTTAAGAAGATGTACGAATCTTAGAAGATCATTAATATAAAGAATGAAAAGTAAAGGCCCAAGAATCGAGCTCCGAGGAACACCGCAAGTAATTAATTCCCAATCAGATAAATGAATATGCCCATCTTTAGTTTCGACCGCTACCTTTTTTTTACGATTTGTTAGATATGATTTAAGGAGAAGTAAGGCGTTTCCCCATACGCCATAATATTCTAACATTCTAAAATTTCATGATCAACTGTGTCGAATGCCTTAGACATCAGCAAATATCAGAAAAAATAACATCAGCGAAGAGTATTAATGGGAAATCTCTTCGATTATATTTATATATCTAAAGTCGATTCAACCTATTTTGAAATTTATTCAAAAACAAAAGAATAGCTTTCAATCTAAACTGAGCTATAAAGTATGTAAAACTTAATTAATGGATTGAGATAGAAAAATCTTGAGCGGACCGGTTATTAAATTGTATGATGTTTAAAATTAAATCATTGAATTATTAAGGTAAATATCGATAAACACTGCGATATTCCAGCATATAAATACGCCATTGTTTGAAATAAACCTCTCGGTTATAAGTGTTTCATTATAAAACAGAAAGAAGGTATTCACCCTCTATTACTCTTTTCACCACTGTCGAAACATCCTTGACCTTTGTAAGACTTCCTCCTCCTTTCCTTGTTATACGTGTTCTGGCTGCCTGGAGTGCACCTTCAAATCGTATGCTCTCCACGACTGAGAGATAACTAACTTCCGCTATCCTAAGACGTCTCAACAATAGCTAAGCCTCTAACAATGCCAGGCTCGCCATCAGCACTTCAGCGTGCTCTTGAACAATGCTCAGAATCTCCGGCCCACAAAGAAGCAATCGGTTTACAGCCATCGCGAACTTCCAACTACGTAGTATAAGTACAGTTATATACTAAAACCATAACTTATTACCATCAAAGCATACGTGATAAATCAGAATTGTTATAAAAGTAAAAATACATTGTAAAGTCACGTACGTATGAACGAAGTACTTCTTAACAACTCTATAAGAAATAAAAAATTAAATATTTACGTCTGTTATTCAAAATTAATAATAAGAAAAACAGCTATATACAGACAAAAGAAGTGATGATTAAAACACCACGCAACGTTTCTGGAAACCTTGTTACTTTCTTCAGGTGCTAAGAAACCTAAAAATCACTAGAGCTTAGAGCGACACAACTGCAGAATTGAGTTGAGAAAGCTAAATAGCCTATTGAATTGTCTTTGAGTCTTGTTAACTGATTGTGCAGATGTGTCGCTCTAGGCTCTTATGTTTTTTAGGTACCTGAAGAAAAGAACAAGGTTTCCAGAAACGTTGTGGGTATTTATATCACTTATTTTGTCAGTATTTGGCTATTTTTCTTATTATTCTATAAGAAATATTTGATGGTTTTCCTTAAGTGTTGAAAACTATTGCAAATATTGAAAATTTAAGTTATATTTGCGGTTGAATTAAGATCCATTTGGAGTATTGAAATAAAGCCTGGCTTCTGGTTTGTGGTTCGCTTCATCTTACAATTTTTTCCCATCACATTTATTAGTTGAAAAAATTGTAAATATTATTTTATAATTGGGTGATCGTCTTAAACACACACACACACACACACACACACACACACACATATATATATATATATGTTCTCAATCGAACTGCTATATTAATTTATAAATAATTTGATCCAGATATAAAAAATCATATTTATCCTTCTATTTGGATATTAATTAAGTTACCATTAGTTCGTAGTACGTATATGAGTGGAAACACAGGTCTTAAAAAAGTAGTATTTGCGACCATAAATAAACAAAATATAATAATGATATTTATATTCACACTTTAATATTTAATCATATAAATAAATACCAAAATAACAGACAAAATTAAGTGATAAAATAAATATCACACAACGTTTCACATATATATTTTCTTTTGAGGTACACACCTAGATTGTGCGGTGTGTCGTTCTTACGGCCCTCTCGTTTCTGAATACTTCACGAAAACAACAACGATTGCACAAACGTTGTGTTTTATTTACTTTATCACTTACCTATATCAGCTATTTGGCTATTTATTTGACTAATTAGTACAGGTTTAACAAATACAATTTATATTTTATAGCTTCGTTAATATTTAAGTTGATGACACATATTGAAATTTCAGTAATATTAACGTTAAAATATATATCATAAACAAGGAAGACATTATTAACGGAAGAATGGAACAAAATGAAGCGACGGTTGTACGAACAGTAAATAACAGATGAAAAGATGAATGCTAGATGTCAGTGGAAGTACATACTAATATTATTTAGAGTCAAATATAAAGAAAACTAAAAAGCTGATGCAATATGTACTCCTCTAACTATATCTGTTAATGTTCACAATTTAATTAAGCGTAAACATTCCAATTCAAATATTTCTATACCTGTGTTTCCCAACGTGAAGCGCACGACATGCAGAGTGGTAATTTGCATGAAAATGAGCTCGTCTAAAATTTAAAGACCGCTAGCTATTAATTAATTAATACAAAAGGAAAAACCGTTGGTATGTTAATTTTAAGTAAGGATTTGGTAAGTTTGGTGTTTCCCACAGAGCCACACTTGAAAGATAATAAGTAATATAAAGATAATAAAGTAATATAAACCACAATGTACTCAGAGAGCATTTTTTTAAATTAAAAGTTTATTGTCGCACTAACTTAAATATCATTAGCGACTCCTACATTAGTTTACATAGTTTTAGACTATGAGACTATGATTCAGAGAGTATTGTTTACTATCCCTATTGAAGGAGTAGTACGAACTGTAATGCTATGACCTGCTTGTCAACTGTAGTCTTGCGCCAACTTCGCGTGTTAAATGAAATACGAACTTAATTACATACCAAAGTTGGAATGGCCGATAAGTTTAGCGAACTCAGATTAAAATAAATTATTACTTTGTTTATGCACAGAATTATTACTGTAGAACAGTGATACACAAGTTGAAATAAGGCCTCTTTAGGAAACAATTCAAATAGGTCGGCATTAGAAAAACTTAGGGGAGGGGGGCATTAGAAATTTGGAAACCTGTTTTGTGGTGTCATTAAAATGAAATAGTCCCTGACGTTGACTTGAATATGCAAGACTCGCGATGATAGTGCTTTGCAGTTTGACGGAATTTAGGGGTGAGAGATATGTAACTATGGGGAACGTTCTGAACAGGAAATTGATATTTTCTTAGCACTCCAATTTTTTTGTATTTGTTTTATGAAGCTCTACTCCATGCTCTGATCAGGACCTGCCACTTCAATTTTCTGTATTTCCTATATCCGATATTACTATTTATATACCTGATCTAAATACTGTGGTTACACCCTACAGATGGCAAATCCAACTTCACTCGTCTCATTGTTAGTGTGCTCCAAGTTATTCGTAACACACCAGTATTTAATAAAGAAAGCACTGCTAGATCAGGAAAAAATACCAACAATAGGTAAACAAAATTGCTATTACTTAATACCTGAAAATTTTCCATTGTCCATTGTTTGTTTGTGGAATAAGATTAGTTTTTTAACTTTTTCTATTGCTTGAAACAAATATTTGACGGACTTTTATGATAAAATACGAGTCTGACGCCAAATCGTTTTACAGCATTCCAGTTATTTGTTACCATCCATCCCCAGCTGGATGTTTCTGACACTTTCACAAACAAACGAGTGTAAACACACCAGGTCTAAAGTAACACAAGCAGGCAATACAAATTCTGTGAACTTCTAACGATTTTAAAGCTTCCGTTTGAAGTTCGTGTTTTGCAATTAAATGCGGATTTTCGTAAATTTATTTTTTGGACGAACTCGCTGAGAAATAGTAACTTTTTTATGTGACCTTGTGTATCTAAATCAGTATGGCTCGAAAGACTTGATTCATATTTTCATGACATAGTATCAAAGCACTCCTGAAAAGATGCCCGCGCATCGCAAAATTAATTCATTCGCAATCCTGTGAATTTAACGTACTTTACCCGGCACTATAGAAACACTTTACGGCACAGGTAATAATGGATGTGTATTTGTAAAAGATTGCATTGTTTTCTCCTGCATATGAGGCTGAGGGCAGAACGATACAGTGCTTAATTTGTTATTCTACATTTTTAATAATTACTCTGGTTTAATGATTTGGGCACCTTCTCTGAAGGATATTCTGAACGATGTAATCTAAACTTTTGCGGAAACTTCACGTTTACCACACCGCCAAATTACGATTCGAGTTCCACGGAAAGACACACCGATCGATTTACGTCTTTCCAGCTCCGCGGAGCTCCGTCATTGATCAGAGAGTGATTGCTTGTTGTTGAGATTTAAACGTCGGTGCACGATCGGACCAACCGTCGATATAGATGGAAGGAATAAATACCGAGAACGTAGTGTGGTGCTATATTTTAAAAAATGCGTGTTAATTTATGTATCAAATATGAAATTATTTGCAAATTATTTTAAATTACCCTTCCAAATTTACTTAAGAAATTAAATTATACATTTTTCGTAATTTTTGAGAGTATTAGCCACCGAAAATTATTTTCAACTAGCTGGGTGCCTGGCGTTGCCCGGGATTTCATATTTCCATACACCCCAATTTGACTCCATTCTCGGTTGCTTTTGCAATATAATTAACCCTGAAAAATAATTATTCAACGCAAATATCTGCTGTGTTTATATGTTCCAAAAATTTTTTCAATGGTTACATGGCAAGTTTAATGTCATAATTAAACTCATTGACCTTGGATTTTACTTCAATATCGGTTGTATTCGCGTTATTTTCCTCTAACGGACCTCCACACCCACCCTTAAGGGTGCTCATTTCCCATGCTGTAAGGAGTAGAAATTATACAAACATTACATCGGTAGAAACACTAACAATCTCTTTGCCACCGAAAAATATTTATCCGACTCGAATATCGGCCGTTTTAGCATGTATGAAATTTTCCACCCCCGTCCACCCCGCTCCGGTGGGTTGATAGACGTGTCTCACCCCAAAAGTGTTTGTTTCTTGGTCGCAAAGAACACGTGTACGAATTTTGGTGAAATTTGCTCCACGGGTGTAGATTTTTATGCGGAACAATACTCACATACACTCATTTTTATTTAACAGATAGATACACTTCCAAATTTACTTAAAAATTAATTAATACTATTTTCTTTATTTTTGAAATGTATTGTAATGCAAAATATTATCTCTATCTCAGAGGTTTTATGAAAATCGCCGTTTTATAACAACTACAAAAATTAATTTTCTTTCATTTTATAAAAATTGTAATAAATGAATAATTTCGGCGTTTACTTACATACTATAAAGGAATATTTCCTGGTGATTTGCGCCTTTATGAAAATAGGACGCGGCTTCTTCTCCTCAGATATTTTTGTCCAATTTGGTAGTTCGTTTTCCTGGTTGCAGCTACGGGACTGCGACAAATTTTCTCTCAGTTTTACGATCTGTTACCATACGTGCAAAACAATGCTAAAATCTCCACATGCATGTCCCAGTTTAAGATGGCGCACGAGCGTTTTTCTATATCTTTTTATACGTCGTTGTCCCTCCTAGGAAAACAGTTATCTATTTTACCCACGACATCTAGACTGTAAAGTTGTATTTGACCAGATTACAGAGAAATCCTAACTCTAGGTTTCCGGGCGTGTCGGCATGGCCTTTGTTATTAAAGCAAACCATTATTTTGTAATATCTAGAGGATTTGCGGTGGTTGTCTATTTTCAGATGTTTCTAAGGAATTTTTGCCGACAAAATTATAAAGGAGGTGCTGAATAATACAACTCTAGATCACGGAAAGTTATAGTTGTGACAATGAAGTGATTTTGTGCTATTGTTATTTATTCTTGCAGAAGGGAACGATCTATGTAACGCTGGACTATGAATTATCGGAGCGTGATGACCCATATTTGGCATCAGGGTCGATTTTATCACTCGTCTAAATTTATGGCGAATATAAAAATCCGTCCTTCGAAGTTAGACAAACTTTCAATCCTGTTTTGTATAATGCTTAAAGTTTACATATATAGTACGTTTTTCATCAGAATGAAAGTTACTTTAGAGTCTCATTTCTAGAGCCGAGTTCAACCTGTTCCGAGCGTGCCGGATATTTGCATCTGTATTCTTTGGCACAAAATTTACATGATATTACACGCACGAGCTTGACGAATTAAATTACTGCTTCATTTGCAAGGCGCAGGGGTTGAAAGACGTGGCCGATACACTTTCTAAATTTAAATGTAAGCGTTACGAGCGTACAAAATTTCGATGTGGTCAATAAGTCCGGAAAATTTCATTCGGGTTGTCTTCATTAGACCTACTTTAAGCTTTCAATGTATTAATAACATTGAATTGATGATACGCTGAATTCGTTCTACGGTGTCTTTTCCAATTTTGATTTAGAAGTGATCTACTTCACTATTTGAACCATTTAGGGAAAAAATATTATACGGTAAATTAATAGAATTCTCTATAATATCTTAATGAAAATAGTAATAAATAAAATAAATCAGAACGGAGGATTATAGAGATTATTTCTTCGAAGGAAGAAAAACTAATATTCTTATATATACTATGTATATATGTAATATAAATATATAATTAATAATTGATTATAAAAATGATGAATATTGATGACGTGGACGAACTAAACTTTACAATGAAATTCCAAGTACTGGAAACAATTGACAAGACAGGCATTGGATTTCTGTACGGTTAAAATTTTCGCACGTACATACACATACAGAAATTCCGAAATAAATTGATTTAAACATTTGAATTGGTGCATTAAAATGAATACAGACTTAAATATACGTATTGGTACACTCTGAGAATGTCCTTAAAATTTGATTTTGATAACGGTGAAATGATTCCGGTTATTTCGAATTGATGTTCTGATATTAAAGAGAAAATGGGAAAGAACAAGTCTAAGAAGCAAACTCAATGTCCCAAATGTCTTTACCACACCTTGTAAAATAAGTTGCACAATTTTAGTTTAACCGTAGAATGTTTGAAATATGACGTTTGTTCCACTTGCTACATTATTCTAATAAACGCATAATTATATATTTAAAAAATTTATATTTAAAAAATTAAACGCAAATTCAACCTGTTTGTCTGTGTACCAAAATTCACACACATTTTACTCATATTATTTTTTCAAAATTTTCAATTAATCATTTCAATTTCAGTGTGTATAACTTTATAAAAATGAACCTTTAATTAATATAATTCGATATACATGTACTTATAGTTGAAATAATGTTCATAAACCTAGGTTATATTTTAAATTAAATATATTAATTTACTTTAATTTATTTTATTGTAACTTCTTTTATATAATTTGTTATTAAATTGTAATTTAATGCGTCTATCACCGGGAAAGCAGTCCATTTGTGGATTAAATAAATACAAGTAAAAAATACAAATATTAAAGGAAACCCATCTGTTTTCTCTTGTTTATAATTAACCTGTTAAAAGTTGATTCGAATAATCGTAGAAGTAGTTTTATTTGGTTCTTCTCCGTAGTCAGCCCGCAGGTTCTGTACGTGGTAATTACATTACTTTTACAAATGTATTTATTATACATAGTACTCGTCATTTTTTGATGTTACTGAAGTATTAATCATTTCGCAATGTGACGGGTGAAAGAGATCTGCAGCATCTGTAAAGTGTGTAGATATATTCTGAAGCATGGCCCTTTCTTCATTAGGACGAAACGTTGAACTTCCACTGTGCCGCTGAAAATTATTGAAGTGACGCAGTGCAGCTCTGCAATCAGCAGAGAGGCTGCTCGCGAGAAAAACAAAAGTAATTCCTTATCTTGGCCCATGTCAGAAAGAAACCACGGCGATTGTGACATGCATTTTTTACTCTCATATCTCTGTATATATCTTGAGCAAAAAACGATTTCTTACACAAACTTAGAAGTAAATTCGGAAAAAAAAACATTATCGATTCTAGTACCGTCAGATATTCAAATATTACACTATAGCACAGTTTATAAAATATGGCAAGATAAATCGTCCTACTACTTTCGATGAAATAAAACAAAGTCGAGACGTCGTGATCTGACCGATTTCGAATATCGTAAACTTATTACCAATAGTACCTCGAATGTAAAAATAAATAAGGAAATTGTTGTCAATTCATGGGAAAAATTTATATTATTAATTGTATATTAAAGAATACGCCATTATACATGTATCTTCAGATTTTATGCTGTTATAATCTATAACTACCAGTATTAAGAAAAAAATTACTCTAAAATCGAATAAAAAATAAGAAAGAATAAACTTTAATCTTTATACTTAATTCATGAAATTCATATTATTAAGTATAATCGCCATAGATATGAAAGATAGGCAAATGAAACATTCAATGAGCAAATTAATTATTCATACTAATGTAATATACTATTCTATTATGTTATTAAATTTATTTCAATTTGAATGTTTCATGAAAATTATATGTATATATATGAATTATAAAATTTAAAAATGATTTATAATTTAAAATATAATTTCTCTTTTAATCTCTGCATTCTCTGGCGAGTCTCGTAATTATAGAAGACTTCTCCTTTTAACAGAATTGGCAGCATTGAAGTAAAGTGTAACCTTAGAAAAACCTTTTTCTGAGAATCCCCAACTTCCTCCTTGCTGTCTTCCGTTTCCAATTTTGGCTCGTAATATGTAGAAATGCGTGAGCACTCCCGACTTCATTAATCATAAACTGACTCCTGCAATTCGTACTAATTACAAGCGTACTCGTCCGAGGACTAAATCAACATATGACCGAGCATAACTCGAAGTAGAAGCTTAACTGCAAGTCTCAATGACTGAATCTCCATAACAACTTCTTATCAGCTTCACTTTAGTATTTAGTAGCTTAAAGATAAAGACTTTTTTACATTGAGACTATATTACTTATAATATACGAAAATGAGGAAGTCGATATTGGAAACCTGATAGAGGTTTCCTGGACATATAGAACTACACTCGCTTCAATTCAATTATTTTGCAATCGTAGAGTTATCAACAAAAATTCGCAATAGAGAAGGAAGGTCTGTACGATTGTTACGTAACTTAGTTACACGTGTTCAACGAAGTTAGAATTATTGGCCCAGGTCAGGATTGGGTGTGTTGCCAAACGTACGACGCATAGGTTTAATTTAACACTCACACAAACTACAATGGGGTCAAGCACGTGTTGCTTAAGAGATTAAATTTTTTTTTTCAGTTTCATTCTTAAATTTTATCGAAGATTATACTGAATTTCAGACAATGCGATGTAAAAGGAGCAATTGTTTTTGTAAGGCAGACATTGATTTAATTAAAGTCTTAGTTCCAATGGACGGATATAGTTTTGAGAACCGTAGGTCTGTCACCGATCCAATCCGTTACAGTACGTTAGCTTTGATTTCAAGTGTGATAAAGGGGAACCGATAGTTCCCGTAGGTTGTGTCTTGGCATCAGGGCAACGTAAAACAGCGCATAGCTCGCGTGTCTGTGACAGTGTACCTCTCTGGTCAAAGACAATACACAATTGGGTTCCCTCTGACGCGTCTCAGTTACAGACGTCGAACGCCTGCCAACCTAAACAATTTACAGCTGCCAGGTATTCCTGGCACAAATACCAGGTGTTTACGTGGCTGCACAGTGCTTCCCATCAGAAGGGAACGCTGTCTCAAGAGCGTGTCGTTTTCTACACGCTGATTTCATGTTCGAATCCTGGTTCAGGGAAGCGTACATCATATGCTCATTCTATATGCTTTGGTACTAATCGCCATTCACTCAAAATGGACCGACACAAAAGTCGGATCCCCGCACCCCCACAATTTTAAAATAAACTATATATTTTTCTCATGGTACCAAGAGATGTGTCAACAAGCCATCAATATAAATACTGATATATAAATTGCTTTCTGTCCGTCGCGCTTTGTTTGAATTTCACTAGAAAACGGTCGGAACGATTTGGATGAAACATTTTATTGTTGTCCCTATATATAGGATGAAAATTAGCCGCCTGGAAACATAAAACAGGATGTTCCATTTTTGTGGTATCGCACTAAGACTATATTGTTGGCAGGATTCATTTGCTTTCATTGACATTTAGCATAAATCATCTTTATTTTCGTTCGTCAGTTTAATACATGGATAAAATATACATACATCTATGTCGTTGGATATTCGTGAACTTTTAACAATATAATATATGATTCAATGCGGTTAAATTGAACTTTACATCATTTACATTAATAGATTTTAATATGAATTTAATTAGCACAAAGAAAAAATATTTTAGAAAAATTTATTGATTATTGTAATTTATTTTTTATAATTATTAAATGATACCAATTTCAGTCCCAATATTTTATTTATTAATATTACTTCTTTTTCCCTTCGATCTTCTCGGTTATAACCATATAAAAAACTCTTGTATCGTTTAAACATAATTGAAATGTCAGTCAAAATTATATGACAACTAATGATTTAAAATATTCAAAATATAGCGATTTAAAAATTATATTTAAACAGTTCAATAGATTTTAAGGCGATTTTTAACGATAATAACTAAAGCAACTAAGGAAAAAAATAGAGTAATGAGTCTCTAAATTGGGTTAATTTTTAATTATAGGAATTGAATATAATCAATTTAAAGAAAAGAAATATTTATACTTTTAATATACAGTGCATTTAATATGCAGAACTCTTTCAAATGAATTATCTATAGCGATATTTAATAAAATTTCAATATTTTAACAATATTTACGTGTTGTGGGTGGTGGAAGTAGAATGCAAGGAACAAAAAAGCGTTTCTACAATTATAATTTCTAATATTTTTCACTTTTCATTTTTAATCAATTGATATCGTCAACATTTGATCCCAGTGGTTATAAACGTCACCTACATCATCCTCCAACAAGACTTACAGCTTCCACGTACTAATTGTGATTTATCACGGTCTCTTCCTTCAGACGTCCTCACACCTAACCCATCACTTAGCGCCTGTCACGTCCGCTAAATTCCCCTCTAACGAAGATTTTCACGCTCTCATCACGAGATACGGTTAATGATATTGCCAAAACATGCCTCAGACCAATTTGATGATATTGACCGGAAAACGTGATTATGAATAAACTATTGCACATTTATTGCTATTCTTACACCATATGCTAAAAAATACAATTGCCTCCAAAACTTTATCAAACTAATGTAACATTTTTAGGCGCTAACATTTCTATACGTTGCATTTTTTTCTACAAAATCGATTGGTAAGAAATGAAGTGTATTTATGGCAGGTAATGGAATAAGTTTTTCCTCAGTTAATTGATGTTACTGTCAATTTCTGCTGGACAAATGTTTATTTTTCTCCCCATTGCTATCAGAGTTTTTATCGCGCTCATTCCGCGGCCAATTCTAAGAAAGACAGGCGGCCGACAGGTAGTCGATATTACAAGCATAGACAATGCATAGTTTATATCAATGAATCGTCGGTAACGGTTCAACAAGCTATCCTTGAATATATAAAAGATATTTCATTATTCTATATTAATTTTTTTATAATTTTCGAAGTAAGGTAAACTCATCAAATCTAATTTTTAATTCCGCATGTTTTCTTATTAAGAATTCCTGTTTTCTAATTGTATTTCCTTTTAACTCCGGAACATGGAGATGATTATTTTATTGTCATTCCTATATATGAAACACGATTTGTAATAAGATATTCGTTCGCTTTAAGCACACCTGTCTTCAAACCCTATTTACGTAAAATATAATTTAAAACTTTCTATTTACTGCTCTGAAGGACTAAGATTACAGGCTTAGTTCAATTTAATACCACGATTATGCACTCATTTATTAAGTTTAAACGGGAATTATACTGTAAATAACAGAGTTTTCGCTATATTTGGTTCCCACTTCTGCGCTCAAACCTACTTTACGGAGTCTCTAAACTTATCTTCGCGGTAACATTCCAATTGTTTCTCCGCATACTATAGTACGCGTCAGCAGTGAAGGCGGGTGGCGCAGACAAAGTGACGGGAGGGGAGGAGAGGGAGTACGGAATAAACACATCTATCGCGGTTTTTTTTAGGGCAACAGGCTACATGAGGGTAATCCACTTTGGGCAACTCCCCTTTAATAGCATATTTGGATAGGACGCAGAACACTCCTAGAAAATTATACCATTTTAAAATAAGGAATGAGGAAGTAAGACAAATAAACTAATTTTAGTTTTATTATAACAGTGTAGGTTGCCGAGTTTTCAAATGTATTAATGTCCAATTCCTGAGTAAATTTAATACTTTATTGGATGTGTAATTTAAAAGATAATACTTAGAATGTTGAATGTTACTAATATGATGAAGGAAGAAAAGGAAAATACTTTTCTTTTTAATATTTCCTACTCAAGAGTTTACAGTTTAACGTTTTGGCAACCTTACTTTAAGATTTTTTTAGAATACAGGTAATTGTGAAACTGGAAACAGTGTACCATTATTGGCACAAGTGTTCAGGAGGGTATGGAAAACCATATCTAATTTTTCCATTTTTTCTTATAATAATAATAAATTTTTAATATGAAATTGTTACAATGCTTTGTTACAGTATCCACCTGAAAAAAAAATCATTAAACCCATAATATTAGTGTATATAAATACTAGTATAGGCATTGGAAAATAAAAAAATTATGAAAAAATCCATATAGATATTTTGTTCAGTCGTCCGTTTTAAAAGTAAAAGCAAGTCTCTTAATAAATATAATACAGAATGAGACACTTTTCTAAATAGACTCTGTCACCTAAATTTTTATAAAAATATTCAGGAAATATATAACGTAGTCCACTTAAATTATGTATTCTTTTCATCAACCAAGCATAAATTTTTCAACGAAAACATAAGCCGTTGTTGCGTTTCGAAGCTGCGAACAGTGGAAAAAAGAAGACTTAGTCGAAAGATGATCTTATTTATAGCTTGCTTGGAAGTCGCCCCATCTGCCGCTATTAATGATGAATTATAACGAGTGTCGCGACTTTTGCCGTTGTGCAACTAAATTCTCTATTATTAGCGAAATGTTTTCCAGAGTACTTTACGTAACAACGTATCCTAGACGGTCAATATTTCAACAATGGCGTCACACGAGAAATATATTACAGTTTCCGATAAGCAATATTTCTTTCTTGGCAGCCTTTCACAGCAGCTAATGGTTAAGACGAGTGCTTATAATGCTGGAACAAGAATAGTATTCAAATTTTTGTAAAAGGAGAAGACAGTCAACGAATTTCAGTTATTGCTTGATCGCGTTATAAACAAAGTAGAAATTATATGTACAGAAATATTTATAAGTTCTTAACTCAGCTGTTCCACTCTTGCTGTGGTCACAAACTTGCGTATTTTTACCTAATTTTGAGAATATATTCAATCTGAGATCTTAATAATTACAAATTTAATTGAAATATTTATTAATAGAAAAGAAAAAACTGATTTTAATTGTGGAATTATAAATCAATTCATTTGCGCGCCAGAAGATTTAATATAACAAAAATGCGCTTAATATTTGGAATTAAAAATTAGATTCTTTCTGCACTAGGTATTGTGGACAAGAATAACTATTAAAACAGAGACGCTTACATTTGTGTGTATCAAATGCTTAATGAAATTATTTTACATATATTTTGATACTTCGTCATAAGGTTTTTGATAAGTCCTTATTTACACACATCATCTTGACCACACCACTCACGTGATAATGTTGTAACCATCACGTCGAGGGTCCAGCGCTGCTTGGCTCCACTGATTATAAGATATTGTGTGGCCTTCACTGCGACCGTCGTACACAGCAAACCGACTCTTACAGAAAATCAAGTGGAACAGTGACTAAAAGCTCAACTCAAAACCTAGTGTTCAATTAAGCCATTTTAATACTAACTGTTCGTAGTCGACCAATTCGGATACTATCACTGTAGTTTAATAACGGTAGCACCAGCAATGTCAGACGTGATCGATCTTAGTACCTCTCCGATGTATTTCACTCCTGCTGTTTCTGATCTTATGAATATTCATCCAGACACAAAATCTCTTTTTGTTGAAGTATACAAAATTAGGTCAATAAAAATTCCCAGCCCTGATAACGCATGAATTTGACATTATATTTACAAGAAATCAAAAATTTTCATTATCAATCTTTTTTTAACTGACGCCCAATAATACTGTATTTCTCATTATTAAAATCGTATAAATATTAAAATAAAATTTAAATATGAAATTCTTTAAAACGCGATACCTATTCCTTCCAATACACATTTTTTGATGAGTGGATTAAGAGTCATGCTATATATGACAGACATAGTTCTGCATCACTAGAAACGTGGAACAAGATAATTGGTATAATGACTACAAAACACACCACGACTACTAGAATTCTAAAAGTAGGATCAGCAAGATTGATAAAATTTAATTAATAATTAGTAATTGTAAATATTAAGAATCGAAGGCTTTCCCGGTGTAGTTGCTGAATAAATAGTTCTCGGGTTTCAACACGGGACACACAGCGACTAAACCGCGACGTTTCGACGACCGCGAGCTCTGTCGTCATCTTTCAGGCGAAGAATGTAAAGATGGTGGTATTAATGCATGAAAATTTCGAAAATTAACTTTTATAAAAATCAATACAGAATGTAGTCTTAATACGAAGATCAACTTAGTTTTAAACTTAAGCGTTATTTAAATTTATTGATAAGTATTTAGTGAATTAAAATTAGATTATATTAAAAAAAACATCCAGTTTGATATTTTATTTCTCTAGGACCTAAAATAAATATAGTTTTCAATTACGTTCGTTAATGTGTTATTTGACGTGTTTTACGGGTTTCTCCTCAGAATTATTTTTTCGAAGATTGTAAGTCGACAAACCGGATAAGGATTGAGGATTGATTGACTTAAGCAAGAGTTAGATTCTGGTTTCTTTATTTTGCAGTAGGTTTTGATTGCCTTCGGTGATGATTATTAGCTTTGATTATCCGTCGACTCAAACAATGGACGGACCCAAGAAATTGACAGAAGTTGTGTCCTGCGGGATTGCTTGAATAAAAGTAGTGGTGTCTCTAATTGAGGCTGCACAATGGGTCCGTAATTGCCGCATTCCGTCGAGAGGCGCTCACAATGCGTCATCGACCGACGCGTGACGTCACTGCCCGACGCCCCTCCAGCCAACCCACCGGCAAAGTGGACGCGGACTCCGAAATCGAACGGCCCACCTCTACTCCGGACCTCGGAAAATATTCATCACCCTGTAAACTGCGGTGGGGGGTGGGAATGTCGGTCAGTATAAAGTCACTAGGTCACCCTCTGTTGTGAACTCTACAGTGTCCCTCTTCTCACGTCTTCGATATTTATTTCATGTATATTATTTATTGGGAAAGGTTTTAAGCATTTTAGAATTCAACTGATAAAAAATACTGAATTGTAAACCTAAAAATATTTAAATTGAATAGGCTTCCTTCCCCCCCCCCTACTGCAACATTCGACTTTTAATATGTGTGATACAATACCGAAACTATTTAAAAACCTCGCATAGTTCACGAGAACACAATAAAGCGTAATCCTGCCTTAGAGTAAAGTAGATAATTTATTAATATAATGCCCAAGAGAATATAGTTTCATAGAAGAGTTCCTTTGTGTTTATCATCACAGCGCTTACTCAAATTTAAACACGTTTTTTTATAGAAATATAATTTATATTTGGAAAATTTAAAACTCAAATTTAACCTCGTATATTAAAATTTTAGGAATAATTAATTAATGTTCTTATTGGCCCGTAAAAATTCATATCAAACGACGGAAACATTTATTAGCCTTATTAAAATAGTCAAATAACCACTAAATAAGAATATATTAGATGGGAGGAAATTGCTTCAAATAATTTTAAATAAACGCTCGTCTGCTGCTTGATCCACTGATATACTCTTAGTTCACTTCCAGTATCTTGTTGGGTCTTAGATATTTTAAATGCGTTATTGTTATAAATAAATCTCTTAAACATTATTTGTTTATTTAAAAAGGGTATTTATTTTCATTACAGCTCTCTTCAGGATATCGTAGAATATAAATAAATTTCTTATATATTGATGTCAGCAGGAAATACTGACATATGAGAATCAAACCATTACAATTACTGACAGTGTAGTTGAATTATTCGGCCTGTACTACTTATTTCCTTCGTCGGATCAACTGTCATCAGGACAATTAATTTGAATCCAAATAATTTGTATGTTTATAGAATAATAAAAATTTTCAACTGTAAATCTTAGCTATAAAAAATGACAAAACAGTCAAAAATTATAATTTAATTTAACAACATGTTTCAATCTTAACGTCAACCGTTATCAGGTTTACAATAAATATATTAAAACTTATACATCCAATTGAACAATTATGTTAGTCAAATATCATAAAAAGAGAAGGAATAAGAAAGATAATAGTATAAAAGGCTTGAAGGTTACATGGCTTAAATTATTATAAATATTACATAATATATCCGTGTAAAATTTGCAGTGAGAACATTTATATTATGCTTAATGTATAGAATCACTGATATTATTTCTGTCTTCATCTAATAATACAAATTTTCTCAATCTAAAAACAGATATTAAGTAATATTTAACATTTTAATCGTTTACGTGTAATCTTCAAACCTTTCAAACTATTTATCTTTGTTATTTCATCTCTTTTTTATCATCTTTGACTATCCACTGATATTTTTGTATAATTGTATCTATAAGTTTTAATATGTTTATTGTAAACTGAAACATGTTGCTAAATTAAATTATAATTTTTGAATTTATGTTTTGGTCTTTTTAACTATTTTTTCAGTTTGCTGCTTAATTTTCGGTGACCCTACCAATGAATGTGTTTTAATCAGATTATACAATTGTGAAAACGTTATTTAATATTGTGTCAGATTTTTATATTTAATTCGGATCCTTTCCGCAGATTAATGAAAACATTAGTATATGAATATCAAAGCAGAGCCCCCGCGCTACAGCATCCCGCCGCACCGAATTGCTTAGTGGGTTGCCAGGAACTTTAAAGCTAAACTGTGGTGGGCAGACGCAGATTCCCGAGAGATTTGCACAGGATTTACTGCTTCCAGAAGTAAGCGAGTAGCATATAAATCAATCTGGCTTTGTTAGCAGGCGTGAGATACATTGCGAAAGGCTTTTAGCGATCTATCTAATACAATATTTACTACTTACGCAAATTATCGTAAAATAAGAAATTTAATGACGATATAATAAAACATAAAACAATGTGACCTCTAAATTAATTAAGGAGATTATTATAAATATTTTTAACTAAAAAGAGTACTGCTTTTGTATAGTAGGACACTTAGCTGATGATAAATAAAACGTCTTAGACGAACCCCTCAGACTATAATGTATCGCAGTTCTACGGTTTACGTTATAAATTTGAATATTGCTGATTTTATGAATTTGTATAATCGTTGGTGGGAAAATATTTTGGCCCGGAACGGTATGGTATAGAAAATCTTTTACTCGATTATAATTTGTTTTTGTTGATAAAATAAATAAATAGTCTTAAAAGAGGAAAAATTTCCGATTAATTTAATCTAATTAGAGTAATTTCACGTAATTTCTTCTGATTAATGTAAAATTCTGTATATAAGAATGACTCGTATTATTTAATTGAACTTAGCAATTCCCTTCATTAATGATAAAAAATTATTTGTTATATACCACTGTGCTTCAACAGTTTTAGCCGAACTGTTTAATTCATTTTTCCCTGCAAAAAACCAAGGGTAAAAATAATACTTTGTAGTACTAAATTCAAATAAATAAAAACAGCCAAATCTGTCAGACATAATTTAATAACTAAAAAATTAACGACGTATCGTCCTCAGTCTAGGACTTTATCAGGTGTACAACGGGTTTGTAGTATTATAAATCTATAAATCCAAGTAAAATTTATATTCAAATAGATTTATCTTACAAATTTCAGACATTATCAAAATTCTTCTATTAATATCAGCCAAATATTGATGCTATATAATAATATTTATGTAGTATTTCTTAGGTATTTGTTAAAATGAGCATAATAATTTGTTTCTAGAAATGCATCAGTATTTTTGTAGGTTTAAAAAGATTTTTATTATATTTATACTATTCCAAATCCATTCTAAACATGTTGGGGTCCTAGTTTATTAATGAAACCTAGTGTTAATTTTCATGTTATGACATTAATTCCGAGAAATTGGCTGTTCTCATGCATTTGAATTCAAATGACTTTTAGTAAAAAAAAATGTACTCAACGTTCGATGAATAACAAAAGCTAACACTGCAGAATTCTCTCATGGATATTATCGATAATTAAAACAGATACAATCCTCACCCAATACACGAAAAACCAATCATCCAATGAATGGAAGGATAAATATTCTGAACTATGCGCTATCAACCTACGCATAACCAAATATACATCATGGGTCCAAAAACGACATGAGACCTGGAAGTTCGTGCTTTTTATCCGATTCATCATCCACCACAACCCAACACCCATCCGCAATGCTTATTTCATATTGATTCATTAAACATAAATAATAATATAATCCCTACTGATTCACTCGATACCATTCAAGAAATCAGAGATAGCAATGCTACCCCAAGGAATATACCACAAAATCAACAAAATTGGCGAAACAGCCATAGTAATATGAGATCAATGGAAGCAATATAGGAGACTTGGAAGGCGAAGCTTGCCACACAACCCTCCACGAACCTGCCCCCAAGATCAACAAACACTTACAAAGACGTTTGGAAAAGTTCTTGAAGTAAACTCCAACACCACTGGAACAACAAATGGAGAGAAGTAAAAGCAAGCCATATCCTCTGCCAAATATACGAATTCCAATCAATAAAAACTTACCCGTCGAGACACGATAGTGTTATGAAAAATCGGAACAGAACGCTGCAAGGTGATACGCCTTCACGTAATAACAGCCCTCCGCCTACATGCTTTCTTCGAAACTCCCCAGTTATTAACAAACATATCGTAAGTTAATGTTTTAAATAAGAGCAAGAAATGAATCATGTACCAGGCAATAAAATCCTCAAAGAGGATCTACATTCTCCGGAATGTCGCTGATTAATTGCTACGGCGAAATGTAGAAAATTAACCGACTATATATATATATATATCGACTGAATATGTGCTAGAAACTAAATATTTTACACGATTATAGTATTTTTTTGTTGATAAAATAAATAAATAGTCTTAAAAGTGGCAAAATCTCCGATTAATTTAATCTAATTAAAGTAATTTTACGTAATTTCGTCTGATGAATGTAAAATTCTGTATATGTGAATTATTTAATTGAACTTCGCAATTCCCATCATTAATGATATCATATACCACTGAGCTTCAACAGTTTTAACCGATCTGTTTAATTCATTTTCCCTGTAAAAATCAAGGGTAATACTTTGTAGTACTAAATTCAAATAAATGTAGTCGCTAATAACCGAGCACTTGAAACGAATAAAAAAAATTAGAAATTGTAAAAGTTGAGTGTAATGGTTTCTTAACAAATATAAATAATTCTAATATTTCAAGGAAATTGTAGAGTACAAAACGTAGGCCTATTTGTATTAAGTATATTTGTGATTGGAATTCTCGAATATTCTCATGGCGATTATTGTTTATTTTCATTAAATTTTTAATAGAATACAGAAAAACCGTGAAATGTGATTGTGGTAAAATTTTTTATTATTATTTAAGTAACATAATTTGTCAAAAAGATTGAAGCTGAAGTCAAAATTTATTATTGTCATTGACAACCTGGCACATTACCAGTTAATATAGAGAGAACAAGAGGAATTCGAGACGAAGCTTTATATTGGCACAAGGAGTTCCCACAGGAATTTACTGACGTGGCAAAAATTCTGTCCCCGTTTCTCTTCGATATATCGACCTCAACGTCGAAATAAGTGTGCTCCCGACAAGTTACAGGACCGAAGCGTCTGCGGAAATTGAAATTCTCTGTCAGACACGAACACCGTGGCATGGTATTTGTGGCTCATCAGAGTCTGCAAACTGGCTGATTACTCACGGGTGCATTGCTCTAGAAAACTTACAAGTTACATACAGTGAAACCGTTGCTGATTCTAATTTGTCTCTGTTCAATCGTTATTGTACGAACGAAATTCAATTGCAGGAAAAACAACTATGAACAGAAAAAACTAACTTTTCTTAATTGATTCGGCATCGAAAAACAATATTATGAACGCTTTTATTCTAAGCCACTCGGATATAATAAAGTAGGACCGATTGGACGTTGAATATGTTTCAGATTGAACCGGTCACTGTTTCGGATTCCGCAGAAACATCTCGAAATCAGCCTTAGCGTGATAAATAATCAACGTCAATAAGACGTAATATATAAAATTTTGGACTCTTAGAATATAATTTACGAGCTAATTAAAAGAACAAGCGTTCTAAAACACTACTACTGTTCGTGTTGAGATTTACACACTAATAATCCACCTTAAATACATTTTATAAATAAATATATTGTAATAATTAACATGGGTGACTTTATTAAATGAAAAGATTAATAAACTTTACAAACAAAAGATTTATTGTGGCAATAACTCAAACAATTACAAATTTATAATATTGAATTTCACAGGGTCTTCACTGGGTTTGATAATGGACAAATCAATAATATGTATACTCTTATCAACAAAAAGTAACAATTTAAAAGAGAAGAAATTTACTCGTCAATTAAAGTAGAACGAAATTTAGTTGTGAACGAAATTGAAAGTAAAAAGATTGACTTTGATTAACAATTTTAATCAAAAAGAGAACGAAATCTCACGGCTATCTTTCAATTACGTTTACATAATTAATTGCTTTTTTTTAAATTGTTTCTCACGTCTGCCCAGCATTCCAGCGTACCTTTAATTTTCGAAAACACTATTGCGGGTTTTACACTTCTTCTAAACTCACAAATTCTACATCAAATTTTTAAGCCAAAATTTTATATGTCGTTATCAACTCGGATGATCCTCCTTTCGTCATCTATCGGTTGACCGCTCGCCTTAAGTGAATTCTGCTATTTGTCGAATGGGTAGTCTTTATTGTTCCGGACTTAAACCGAAACTTTTGCTATTTCTGGCCGGCTATGGACACAAAAACTGCTTTTTCTTAGCAGGTTGCGACGTTATACTTTTATGAATGTTTTACTTTGTCCTGCTAATTGCCAACCCTGTTGAATTCTCCTTCCAAAAACTGTTATACCTCGACGAGGTATTTCCGTGAACTCTCTCTCACCAAACCTTCCTGCGATCTGCACTTCACCAAACCTTCCTGCCAACTGTTTTTATCAATATCTTAATGCGAACTGAACTCCTCGCCTCGCAATTTTGAGCGCGCATACGCCATTTTGACGGACCTTCCGACAAAGGAACAGAGCCGGGTTTTCTATTGTTATTTCAAAAGCTCCTGCGGTTACAAATGATTTCTCAAACAATTTAAATATTCAATTTCACAATTAATGTCTTAATTAATTGACATTACAATATTTCAAAAATAGTATAGATGATATTAATTGTATTTTGTTTATGTCATATCCCCATAATTTTTAGTTGCAATTAAAAAACAATTTAAAATTTTTCTTCAAAATTATTGTATTTATTATAAAATTAATTTTTTTTGTTCATTCTTATTTGCCTACCACAAGGAGAAGTCAATCCCTCTTAAAAGAATGGCATTGTTTTTTGTTCCGTTATCATTTTTTCTCTAGCGAAATTATAATGTTGGAGACAGAATGACAATTATGAGAGTAGATCCATTACATCTACCCTCTAAATGCTTCTGCAGTTTGATTAATATGATACAATTTTATTAAAATTCGAATAGAACAATTAATCCGAACATATTTAAGATTGATGTACGTCATATATTGATAGTACCTTCAAATTTTATTATTTCATTCCGTAATTCCTTTTTTCTCGTTTTTCGACATTTGGGAAATTTAAATGATTACTTTTTTATGTTAATGTTATGATAATATCACCCAGTTTCTTGTACGGGACTGGAGCTACATCTTCACATAACTTCGAGCACATCTTAAGCCTCGGGATCCTCAGATTTCCATTCGGAATGAGCACGAATGTAAAGGAAGACGCATCGTCTAAGTAACTCCGGTGGATGAACCACGCAACGGTGTTGTTTATGCACTGCGAGTTATGGAGTACCAAGGATTAGAACACTATGACAGATAAGCGGCTTTGGAATTAATGGAATTATAAGATCATTTGTTTCAGGGTATAATCTGAGTTGAATACGCGCAATACAAACAAAGCTTGACGCATGGGGAAATCGCCTCTTGGATTCCATATTGTAAATACTTAGAAATCAAAATAAAGGATTTCCAGTAAAACTGTACTAAAATTATACATCTATTAAAATAAAACCTTCAGTGTTACATTTATTTATTTTTAGGGTGTAAATTCTGACTTGGTCATACATTTCACAAAATGTTTAGGTATACCTGAACGTAAGTAATTGACAAGTTAAATGTATAATTGTTTTAATTAAATTCCGTTTATTATTCGCTGCCAAAATATAATGTGTCATTTCCGTCTTTTCGATGAGTTTTTTTTAAATATTACTCTTTACAAGAAACAGACATTTAATCTATTTCAACCGTTTTCTTACATGAAGTTGTTCATACCATTGTATAATTGCAAAAGGCGGTTAATGTTCAAGCACATTCTTTACGTTTTCATTTGATTTTATGAGGAGTTTTTATTTTTCACATATATAAATTCCTTCTTGATCGTTTAAAATCTTAAAATCTTAGTATAAATACAAATAACAATATTTATGTATTACGATTTACACACTTGTAGTTCAAACTTTTTTATATATAAAAAAAGGCAACTACATGTCAAACTCGTGTAGCACACATTACGGTAAGCAATATTTAATAAAAGTTGCACAACTTACTTTTCATAATATTGTCATTTACTGAATTTTTAAGAACGACACTAAGTTCACAGAGTAACTACGTTCTACTGAATACAAAACAGTTTGACTAGCTCATAAATGATGCCGAATGAAACTATTAATGTCATATTTATGAGGTAATCTAAGTTCAATTTACTACTGCGAAAGTTTGTAGTTCAAATGTAAATTAAATTATAAATAATAGTTTTAAATTAAATTCATAAATTATTATGTTACTGACACTTTAATTATTACAAAATAATTGCTGTAACGAGTAAAAATGAGCCTCATAATTTTATCTTTTTTGAAAAATGTTCTATTCAAATTCAGTGAGCTTGTGAAAATTATGGTGCCGGTTATTTTTAATTCAGTAAATAATTTAAATTTTGTTGAAAACATTAAAGATCCGATTATAAATTGTCATTAACCTAACGTAATTTATAAAAGTAATTGACAGGAATGAAAAGATTCTTACATTGGACTACCAAAATCTGTTCTATAATCTCGTAGTAGTGAACATAAAATTTTCTGTCCCTACAACTATTATGTGGATTGGTAAAATATCAAAATTCCGGATGAAGAAAAAATTTATTGCTCCATATATTAGAGTGATTATGACGATAGTTACTGTTAACAATGAGACCAATAATTTGATTACTTATGAGCCCTGAGTACGACACAAATACAAAAACCACGTGATGATCACAAAAAGTATTTTAAGTTGAGTTAAATTAAATTTTGAGTTAGTCACCTGGTTTTTTACGGTTTTGTTTTGTTCTCTTGTCTATTACGTTTTTAATCACATGCCAAAAGCAACAAGGATTGCTGAAACGTTGTGTGTTATTTATAATATCACATCATTTTGTTTGTTATTTGGTTATTTATTTATCTAAATATTATATTTTTAACACATACGCTTCATATATCAATTTATATACATAATAATTAATTAATTAAATAATATGACTTACAGGTTATTGCATATTTAGAAATATTAATCTTTAATTAAAACTACTTTATTAATTTGTTTGATTTAATATTTGTCATTATAGGAGAGAATATTAAAGAGTTTCGTTTTACAAAATTGTGAACCTAGTTACTAACTAACTATTTACAATATCTAACTGACGGTGATGTCATCGAAGTTAATGGAAATGATTAAATGATATTATATTTTGTTTTCGATCAAAATAGGCTGTTACATACATAATATTTCCATTTTTGCAATAAAATTCTCATTCTTCAAATGATATTGATAACATTAACACATCAGCAATAATAATAATTATAGATGGAGTTCCGGAAAAATATACCGTAAACATGCCCTATCATCAGCATTATTAATAATTATCGATGGAGTTGCGGAAAAACATACCAGTTAGTGACACGGTATTTCACAATCAGTAGAAGCAACAAGAGTCTAAAAATATTTAATAATTAACATGTGTTACTGAAATGTTGTTATTTTCATAAAGTTCGGCAAGCCTCTGAATTCAACTAAGGAGTGTGTTGCAGAGTTTCAGGAGCTGCTACTCTGACTCAAGCAATGAAATCGATGAATTCCCTAGATTAATTGAAGCGTCAAAAAAGAGTCTGATGTGTTTTGTGAAGCTCAGATTTGATTTACGATCAGAATATTTCCTTCAACTTTTTAATCTACATTGGCCGTTTTTTCATATAAAGCGGGTAAAATATCCTTGCTACAAAATTAAACATTATAAATAAAACCATCATTTTAAAGTGAGAATAGTTTTACTAAATGTTCATTTTAGAGTACATTTTGGCGTCACTATTACAACTGCTGATTTGTTTTCTCTGTCAAAGACAATAATTTAATATGTCTATGATATTTAAGTTAAATTTCAATTAGACGTGAATTATTAATCTAAATTTTGTAATCAACTTTCATTTTCTTCAGATAATTTTGAGGTGATACACACTCTATACCTGTTTGATTATCTTGGCTGAATTTTGTTTAACAGATATATTTTGCAAGTTTTTGCTTGAATCCATGATATCGGAGCTTTATATTGGTTTGAATCTTGTCCATGTCTCAGCAAAGAGAGTATAATTGTTACATTTTTTAGTTATCTTCTTATAGTATAGTTTTAGCGTAAAAAGTAAAGTTATTTGGATGCGCTTTTAACATTTATTTTTAATTGTTTCCTCATATTTAAAAAGTATTTATTTAAACGCGTACTTAAATACCCTTACTTTATTTTCGGACTGAAAAATTGTATATGACATATTTCCTGTGGCTCGAAACCTTGAAGGGGAAGGGTATTTATTATTTCTGAAGACAGCAGATAATATCCGAAATGATTTATAAACTGAGGCGACAACATGTATATCTGCCTTAATCATACAAAAAGCAGGTACTGTAATATGTTACTTTTCATTCTTAATAAATCAGAGGATGAAAAAAAGAGATAAGCTCTAGATAGAGAAAACGGGAACAACTTGATTGTCTAAGAATGCATCCTATAGTCATTTCTGTTCAACGTGTATGTACAATCAATTGGATTGACTGAAAAAGGGATTAAAATTGTAGAAAGGTTCATCAATAATATTCGCTTTACTGATGACTGCGGAGCAAAAAACAGTTGACATAGGACTGTAGAAGTATACACAAAACAAAAATCCATGACCAAAGTAGGACAAATAGATGCGGAGTAATGCATATCCAAAAGGAATATGAACTGCTCGGAAATATCGTGACATCTGATACAGAATTATATCCCAGGATGAAGGAAAGAATAGCCATGGCATTATAATATGGTCGTTTTCAAGGAAATCTGCCGAATCGCTTTTCGCGGACTTATTTCGAACGTTATCCGACACATTCTACCTTTATCACAAGGATTTTTACATCCCTAGTTTTCTGGTCAGAATGCTCCATACATTCCTTCCACCGCCAATAGTATCTAAATTATTCTCCTTTATTACTTTTTCCGCGCTTTACCGATAATGTTACAACATTTAAAATTAATTCAGTGTCGTATTTACAGTATTTTCAATGTATATTCCCATATTAATTTGGGATTTTATGTACGTCTTTGCCCAAATCCTACGTAAGATTTAAGAGGTCT
This sequence comes from Zhengitettix transpicula, assembly GCA_037074705.1. Classification (NCBI taxonomy): domain Eukaryota; kingdom Metazoa; phylum Arthropoda; class Insecta; order Orthoptera; family Tetrigidae; genus Zhengitettix; species Zhengitettix transpicula. The sequence goes on along the minus strand of CM073593.1, from coordinate 30,666,495 downwards.
TAGTTTACTTGTGGCATTTTTTTTCACATTATTGTGCCACATTAGCACCGGCTGTAATATTGCGTGGGTCACGTATATCAGTTTTCTTACTAACAACTATGAATAATTTGTTTTGTTTAATTTCAAGACGAACAGGTATACACGTAGTTTTGTTCAGAGTATTTTAATTTATGAAGGTTTTTAAGTTATAAAGAAATATATTATTAATTCTTTCTGAATTGTAATTAATTTAATATCCTTAACTAACAGCAATGTTAATAAGTCACTTAAAATTTAATTTATTATATTCTGAAAGCGAACAGTACTTGTATACGTATTAAAGCGTAGAGTATTTTATTTTAATTAAATAATGGGTGTAAAAAAGTAAATGTGTTATTTTCTTTTCTTTTCTGCGGAGCATCAGTCAAAATTTATTCTCGTACATGACCTATATAAATTTTCTGGATCATGATTCTATACAATGAAATTCTTCCAATGATTTATGGTCCTATTGAGTATACGCTACGGGACTAAGCATTAAATTTTTCTTGATTTCCACATGGAGGATTTTCTCGCAGGTGAACCTTTCCAGAGAGCTCTGGCGGGGGCTACCTTTGGGGATGCCCTCACATCTCTCTGGTTTTTTTGAACTAAGGTTCCCACATGCCGAGGAACCCTCGGTCTGTTTTGAGAGGGTGTATGTTCCGGGGTCGCAGGTAAGAGTTGTCCGCTAATCCTATTGGAATAGTCGGCCAGCTGCCTCCTAAACTGGCCAAGGCATGGCGACGGGTAAGCTGCGACCCTTCAGCAAACCCCTCTCCCGCCATCGGAAGGGCGTGGGACAAGTACCCAATGTCCGACCTACCTGATGCAGGGTTTGTCCTGCAATAGTTTTAAACGAATGCCAGGTAGGATCCTTAAACTATAGCCCGAGGGACCTAGTTAACCCTTGGCTGCCTTCCTCTACCCTTCCGAATTCCCCTTTTCAAATCCCTTCCTATGCTATTAAAGGGGAGTTGCCACCATGTGGATCACCCTCATGTAGCCTGTTACCATAAAAAAAATCTTTTTTTGAGACGAGATCTAAGGTTCGTTCTCGCCATTTTTATGACTAAGGTGCACATAATGATTGATAAAGAGTAGATTAAAAAGATAAATGCCCAAATACCGGATATTCTTCACATTTCAAGAAATTTAAAAATTAATTTTTACATAAAAAGTGGATTAATCTTAAATAGAAAATATTGAAGTCTTTGAATTGATATAATAATCACAAAATTAAATCTACAAGAGGATTTATTTACGTCGCCAGAATCCTTAATTTAATTTAAATAAATATTACATCACAGTTACTTCCATATCAGTGTTTTTATTCCGATATATAAGTGATATTTTTGTGTCATACAAATTCCGTTGTGTTTGTAATGTTGGTGTGAAACGTCTCTTCATTAAATTTCCCGCAAAAAAGAATTACAGGTTTTTATGTAGTATAACTAATCTTGTTCTTCCAACCAAAAGTGCGTTAAGCAATACATATTTATTTTAAAGCTCTCTTCTTTATGTTATTAAAGCTACTTCTGATTATTTTTAAGTTGGTTTATAACTAAGGCTTTTTCCAGGCCTACCAAGCCATTTAAGTGTTGTCTTTGTTGACCGCAGAGCTGGCTGCGAAGCCATCCACCCGGACCTCCTGCGGAGCGCACCGGTGCGGCGTCTGCGCAGCCAGCACGACGCGTCGCCGCCGCTGGTGTCCGTGGTGGGCGCGTTGTTGTGGTGGCTGCTGACGACGGCCGCCGCTCTGCCCCTGTTGCTGCTGTGGCTGGTCCTGCTTCCCGCGGCCTGGCTGCTGCACCGTTGTCGGTTCTCCTTCTGTTGTGCCTCCGACGCTTCGTCTCCCCGGGCTTCTCCCTACCTCGCCGTCCTTCTGTTCGAGCGCCAACTCGACACGGCCCGTCTCCGTAGCCTCGTGGCGTCACGAGTACTACCCGCGTGTCCGCGCCTCAAGAAAGTTCCCGTCCCGACGCCGGGCTCCACTGCGGAGAGATGGACGCTCGACGACGCCTTCAGCATCGAGCGACACGTCCTCGACGCCCCGCCACTAGCTTCGGAATCGCAATTACAGGTGAGCAGCAAATTGCAACTATATATATCCCCTCATAAAAATCTATTGAGCCTTAAATTTTTCATGGGTAAACATCGAAGCGCCGGTCGGATGTTGTGTAGTGGTCAACGTCATTGCCTCGCATCCCAGAGGTCCCGGGTTTGAATCCCGGCACGGATGTTTGTACTCGTCCTGGTCACGAAAACTGGGGCTAAGATTGAGGGAGAATCCTCACTCTCAAACCATATCACTCCTGAGAATGCAGAATTTGTCATGTAAGATAACAGTCTGGCAGTTGTCCCGGTAGGATAAGGCCCTCAATGGGCTGTTGAGCCTTTAAAAAAAACTAAGCACGATAAATATTTTTCAACGGAGGTGTTCAGGCCACATCCACGTGCATGCTTGACTGCGCTTATTCATTACAGACGGCCTATTACTGAGTATTGTCAATAAGTGTGATAATGATGTCAGTGTCACCGTTATAGTAGCAGTGGAAATGTTTTTTTTTAGGACAACAGGCTACATGAGGGTAATCCACATGGTGACAACTCCGCTTTACTAGCATAGGAAGGGATTTGGAAGGGGGGATGCGGAAGGGTAGAGGAAGGTAGTCAAGGGTTATTAGGGCCCCCGGGATATTTTTTAAGGATCCTACCCGGCATTCTCCTTAAGAAATGCAGGGAAAACCCTAGAAAAACCTGCATCGGGTAGGTCGGGCATTGGGTACTTGTCCCACGCCCTTCCGATAGCGGGAGAGGAGTTTGCTGTGGCGACGCAGCATTGCCTTCTCCGTGCCTCGACCAGTTTAGGAGGCAATTCCAATGGGAATAGCGGACAACTCTTACCGTATGCCCAAGGTCTGCGACCCCGGAACATACACCTCTCAAAACAGGCCGAGGTGCCTCGGCATGTGGGAACCTTAGTTCAAAAAACCAGAGAGATGTGAAGGCATCCCCAAAGGTAGCCTCCGCCAGAGCTCTCTGGGAAGGTACACCTGCGAGAGAATCCTCTCGCAGGCTTCCTTCCCGAATGCAGTAGAAATGTTTTTTTTTAGGGCAACAGGCTACTTGAGGGTGATCCACATTGGGCAACTCCCCTTTAATAGCATAGGAAGGGATTTGAAAGGGGGGATTTGGAACACTTCACTTCACGCTTAATTAAATTACATAATAAAATATCACTTCATTTCACTAATTTATTTATATTATTATTAAACCTTCTTATTGGAAGTTTCTCCTCAAACACTGCTGCAGGTAAATTGTTCCAATCGCTTATCGATCCGTTTAGGAATGAGAATTTCCATACGTCTGTTTTTTTTGCGGTCTCGTTTTGATTTTATATTTTTTGATCACCTCTGCCAATGTAAGTTGGTTTTTCGATCTTATCCCGTATGTCTTTCCACGCTTTGTTACCCGTGTATGATTTAAAAAGTGCGCAATGTCTATCTTTCTTCTGTCTTGTTGCCAAAGATTCCCACCTTAATTTCTCTACCTTTTCTCGACCGTGACCAGGTGCCCGTATTTCAAATTTTGATGACCCCCCCCCCCCCATCTGTAGTTTTTCTAGGCCTTCTATCCAACAATTTGCACCATACTCGAGTATGCGACGAACTAGAGATTTATAAGCAAGTTCTTTTGATTTGCTACTCCCCTTTTTTAATATACAAAATGTAATAATAAAAAATGTAAAGATTTCCAAGTTTTCCGAGACGCAGAATTTACTTGTTCTTCCCACCCTAGATTTGAGTTCAAAATGATTCCTAAATATTTGCAGCTATTTACCTGAGGTATTTTCGCCCATTTATATTATAACCCAAACGGAAATTTTCCACGATATTTATTAAATGTAATTGATTTATTTTTATCACTGTTTCTCTTCATTTTATTTGTTTCAGCCCAACTATTTAGCGCATCTAAGTCGTTTTGTAAAACGTATTCATCCGAATCTTTATTGATCATCCTATAGAGGATACAACCAACAGAAAAAGGTCTAATTTTGGAACCGATTTTAAATTGTAGATAATTAATATATATCAGGAACAATAAAAGTCCGATTACTGATCCTTGAGGCACCCCCGAAGTTACATTTTGTTCTACTGATAGATGTCAACAAATTTTTAACCTTTGAGTGCGCCCGTTGAGAAATTCTTTGCCCCAAAGCACAACCTGCCTGTCGATGCCTGTCTTGTCTAGTTTCTCTATCATAATGTCATGTGGTACGACGTCAAATGCTTTAGCGAAATCTATGACGATAACATCCATTCTCCCACCTTTGTCGTCGGAAGTTATGAAGCCATAATAACAGCGCGTTTCAGAAGAAAGGTTTTTTGGGATTTTGTTTAATAGGTTACCTCGTAGGCAGTGTCTGTAATGTTTTTATTGTGAAAGAGATGTTTTTATTTCATAGATAGAATAATAGATATTCTTTTCTTCTGAATATCGTCTTTACGCTTTGATTTTCAACTGATCAGGAATGGAACGGTTATCGTGTGGTGGGAAATTATTTCAGGACCTGGAGCATGATTTCCATGGAATAGAAATTTAGGTTTCCGACAAAAACTTATGGGATGGTGGAAGATGGAAAGGGATTTTGGGATGTTTTCTATGAATCGGTGGTCAAAGGATGGACGTTGGTGGACAAGGTGGGGATTTTAGAAAGCCAATGTGTTGGAATATGCTAGTAGATCGGTATAAAAAGTTGTTACTCGGTCATTGTTGTAAGCTGTGACGTCACTTACATTTCACAAACGTTTGTCTTCATTTCACTATTATCTTGATCCACTCCCTGAAGGTTTTAAATACAACTCCTGAGTCTCTTAGCATGTTGGTCGTGGAAGCATTAGTTTAATGTGTTCAGTGTTAATAGCGTAAGAAAGTTTTAAAATTATAAGAACTGTGAAAGTTTATTTGAAGTTTACATGTTAACCCACAATCAACGTAAATAACGCCGGTTAAGTAACGTGATGAACGTATTAATTGTTCTTTGATCTTGGGACTATTATCGGTTACGCAAGAAGCGTATGCAGTTTACTGGTTATTCATTAGGAAACTAAGTTACTAAAAATGGTGCCCGTCCTCCGAAGATGACACTTTAAGGAAAAAGTACTGATTAAATTTAAGACTTGTTTCGTTGAACGTTTTGTTTTCACGTGGTATAATCACTTTTACGTAGCGAATGTGTTTAATTGGAGAGAAAATTAAAATAAATGGTAACCGTCCACAATTGTGAATTATATATATATATATTTGACATAGCCAAATATAACGTAAAAAGAAAAATTAACGCCTGTTTTGAAAATTAATAATACGAAAAATAGCCAAATACAGACAAAAGAAGTGATCGTGTATATACCACACTATGGTTCCGGAAACCTTGTTCCTTTCTTCGGGTATTATGAAAATTTTTTTGAGTTTGAGTAGTTGAATTGTGTAGTTATATCTACACTTCTTTTGTCTGTGTTTGACTATTTTTCTTATTCTTCTAATAAATAAAGCAGTGTTTGTATATATGTTCCGCATATTAATATTCACCCGTAGAGCAAATTTCTTTGTGACCTGTCCGGGTGAGACACGTCTACCTCCCCCAGGATCGGGGGTGGACGGGAGTGGAAATATTCAAACAGGCTAAAATGGCCGATATTAAAGTCGCATAAATATTTTTAGTGGTCAAAGTGATTGATAGTGTTTCTGCCTATGTTATCTGTGTATAATTTCAACCCCTTACAGCATAGGAAAGGAGCACCATTAGTGATGGGAATGAAGGGTGTTAAAAGTAAAGTAACAGGACTTCAACCGAGACGGAGTCAAATCCATGGTTCTGTATGTCGCTGAGTTTAATTATGACAATCTGGGCTACGTGCGGGGATGGGAGTGGCTGGGCGGTGTTATACATTTTCAAACAATGTAACCCACCGTTTTTTTCGTCGAATAAAACCTTTTTGTTTAACCCACAGTAGCGGGAGTGTAAATTTTCAAAACAGGTATATTCGTCCAACAAAACTTTTTCTGGGTCAATGAGTTCATCCTCTTTCGGCATGGAAGGTGAACACATTTAGTGATAGGGGTCCATGTGCGTAAAAATAACGCAAAAGCAATCGTAATGGGAGTCAAATCGGAGGTAATGGATATATGACAACCTGGACAATGCCGGCAACCAGCAAGTTACAGTTATAATGTATTTATGCCCCGATGTTTCGCGCTTCGTTTATTTTTGTTTCATGAGGGGATTTGGAATTCTGACAACTAGTCAGTCACTAATTCACACTAAAGCTATTCATTAATTTATCATACCCGTCAGAAACCAATTTAGCCCCACCAGAATGTGAAAAAGATAGAATTATATTATTCGTCATCATAATACTATTAACTGTTTTGTGTGGAGAATGGCAATTTTTGCACGCCAGGAAACGAACAAAACATGTTCAATTACCATTGTTTGTTTATTCACTTCAAACAACTTTTCATTAACATTCGTTAATGTATTTTTCCAATACGTGATTTATGACCCATCAGTAAAAGATACCAATAATAATTCAATCAAAAGGTGACAGTGTTTTGTCTTCGTATAGAAGAGACAATTACGACTATTGTACTATTATTAATTAAATCATACTTACATCTAATTATGCCATATAATTAGCATGTAACTATAACTGCGGACTTTATGGAAGGCGAATAATTATTTAAAATCCTTCGTTTGAAAAATGTGCTGAAACAATATGAAGCAGATTGTTCGTCTTTAAAAAATAACGACTTTATATATAATAACCTATTAATAAATTTGTGCTTTCTTAATTCTTAGATAAACGCATATAAAGTACACTCACAGTGAGAGAGGGGAGAAGAAGGACGGAGGGAAGCTCCGAAAATTATTTTTCTTATCGCGTTTTATAACCTACCATCTTGAACTTGCAGAGCTCGTATGAGATAACAGGTAAAGATGGGTAAGGACCATAAACCATTTTACAGTTGACTATTCACGGCGTGATAACAGTGAGGGGGCTAAAACTCGTTCACTGCATTCAAGTTGATAACTGCCGAAGTTTTCCTGCAAACATTTGTGCATCATTAAAGAACAACACTTTTTAACTAGTACAGATGATAAAAAATAAATTGACTTTAAAATGGAATATTGAATGAATATCGACCAGACTTTCCACGATTTGAAAAATATTATTCTTAAATTTCATTTTTAAATTAAGGCCAAATATAATTTAAATTAATTTAATTTAACAATATATTAGCGTCCGTCCGTGGAACTCCATTAAGTTGAAAATAAAGAGATTATAAATAGTGGATATAATTTTACAAAGGTATTAGTCAAAGATTATAAAAAGGGAAGAAAGAGCAAAGATAAATAGTATATTAATTATGAAGATTACAGATCATGGATTAAAATAATATACATATTACTGAATAAATCAGTTTTGGTTTTTACATTGCGAGAATTTTCATTATACTTAATGTGTAGCCTTTCTGAAACTAATCTAGATTCATATTTTCAGTCTTTACCTAAAATTTGGTAATCATCCCAGTTAAAAGGACGGTTGGTGTCATAAACACGAAGCTATTAATACCTCACATTATCATGCTATTCTATCAACCTATACATTTTCGTTAACACCTATTTTTTAGAGTAACAGGCTACATGAGGGTATTCCACATGGTGACAACTCCCCTTTAATAGAATAGGAAGGGATTGGAAAGTGGGGATGCGGAAGGGTAGAGGAAGGTAGCCAAGGGTTAACTAGGGCCCCCGGGCTATGGTTTAATGATCCTATCCGGAGTTATGCACACTCAGATGATATAATAATCAGCTTATCACCAAATCCACCTATAATTTATAAACCATAATACAAAATTTGAATCCCCATCATTCATACAGTAGTTAACGAATTAAAATCCAATGATTGGTCATTCATATACATAGGCCAAAGCAGAAGAGCCATCAATCATTACCAGAAAAAGGATCCTAGACAACATTAAGCTTTCACATGATAAATTATCTGTCAATTCCAAACACATTTTAGAGACCAACAATTCTTTCAACTGGGATAGTTACCACATTTTTGAGAAAGAGAGAAATTATAAATCTAGATTAATTTCCGAAATGCTTAATTAAGAAGACTTTATTGTTATTATTCTGCAATTTTAAATCGATTAAATTGCAACTCGTCAGTTCGATTTGATTTATATATATATATATCTTACTTTAACATGATAAGCATGATAAACGACCATCACGTCACAAAGTATTTGGGATTCATATTTCAGAGGTTTTAGTTTTCCTTCTTCAGGACACGTAAGATATGCTACTCTATTTCTCAGACGGCACATTACAATGCACTGTAAGTCATCTAGAGGAACGTCGCCTGTCTCTTAAGATAAAAAGATAACACCTCCGAAGGTTTAAATTTCCCGTATTTTGTGCATTGGTGGATCATTTTTTCCGTGCTAAGAAAACCATACCATTCTCTGTCACTCATTCATGTCCAATCAGATTTTGATTTATTATTTATTCCATTAGTCCTCGTTCGAGGAAATAGGATACGTGATAATATAAAATTACAAGAAAAGAATAATACAATTACAAATTTAAAAAAACTAACATTGTACTTCACAATATATATATATAAAGCAACGTTAAATATATTAATATAATGATAATTTAAGAAATGATAACTATATTAATCTTCCATTTTCATTCGGCGGAGTTTCGAACAGGAAATCTTACTTCGATTCCCGTCGAGCTTGAAAAAGAAAATAAGTCGGCAGTTAATTCTACAAGATTATAATCGTAAAATAAAATCATAACATGATAGGCTACAGCAAACTATTTTATTAAAAAGGATCTAATCTGTCAATCCATCTACGAACTCTTTCAGTGAGTAATATTCTCCATTACTTATCAAAGATTTAAAACTCTTTATAATTAAATTCTTTGTAGTTAAATTTTTTATTTCGACAAGAAGACTAATGAATAGATTTATCCCGGAATAATGAATACTTGATTCGAAAAGGCTCAGGCGATGTTTTTCGAAGTGGTTTTGAGAGCGATTTCTAGTGATGTATAAATGATTTGTTCCGCTTAGGGCATATAAATTGATGTTTCTCCAGACAAGTTTTAAAATTTGTAGAATGTACGTACAAGGCAAAGTTAAAATCCCAAGTTTACGAAACAAAGGCTTGGAACTGGCATTCCAATCAGAGGTTTTCACATTCTATTTTACTCTTTGGCAAAAGTTTCGTAAGGAGTTTCTCCAAACAAATAGAGGTCGTTTTTATCCATTTGATTATTAATCAAATCACAAGCCTTCCAAACTAAACCTATGAAGGCTGAAAATGGACTGGCATCGGGAATTTCATTATTTATCTTACCGCCCCACAAAAGCGTGACTTGGACACCAATATAGGTTATTTCGTTATTAACTCACTCACGCCCATGACGGTGCGGCTTGAAATTGGATTTAATATGATACGTTTCGCTATTAATCTCGGCGATCCCTACAGACTATTTTGCTCTCATAGTAACTCCGTATGTTTGCCAATGTTGGTTGAAAAACACATAATATAGATAAATAAATTGCCTTTAGTCAGAAAAGTAATATAATGTTTATTCTAAAAAATATTAAATTCACATTGTCGTTTCGGACATTTTTTTGACGTGACAATTTTTAATCTACAATTGAGAAGGTAATAACATGCATTTATAAAGTTTTTTACGAACAATTACAAAATTATCTTAATTAATTTAATTTTTAGAACTATCGTATACATGTGTATATATTGTAGTGACTATTCAATCTATAAAACTTAATGAATCGAAAATATGTAATTCGTTTCCAAAAATTTTCTAGCTGGCTAGCACAGTCTTTAGTGCACAATAACGGCTTTCGAATAACATATATATCAGAATATATCCCGAAAATATATTTCTTTTCGCTCGAGCAAAATTGACCAGAGATGTTTTTCTCTACAGGGGCACTGAACTCGACAGACTGTTGTCAGGGAATGTGACCAAGAAATTGAATTCGATGCCCACAAGAAATAGAAATCGAAGGAAGTGAATAGAGTATTAAAACTGGAAAAGTTAGTTTGTCAGACGTTTAGTACCAGTAAACGTTGAGCAATCCAGTTAGAGTTATAGGAGGTTTCTGAGTAGGGAATGGTAGAAGTGATAGGAAAGTCATTGTTGAGAGTTGCTTTGGCGCTAACAGTTATGAGTAGCAATTAGCAGTGAAACGTGAGTTACGAAGTCTCAGTGAAGTAACGTGCAGGCCGCCACAGTCCCAGAAAATTTCAATTTCCAAAACGGATTTTCGAGGGTGTGGTGTGATAGAAATGTAAGTAATGACAACGGATTTTCATTCATCAAAAAATTATTATTTAAACAGACAATTACCAATCATCAAACAATGTTTACTTCCACGTCACAGATATTATTTTGCGAACTGGTATCGCTTTCTACATTGCCGATTTGTTCAATTTAATAACAATGTTTTCAGAAAGTAATCTGTAACATGCTACTAATCTATTAACAAATTGTTCATTGCAGAGTTTCCATACTCGGTATGTACAACTGATGAGAGCTACAAAACTGGGGAAAAAGTGGAATAAAACGTAATTAAAAGGCTTTTAATTGACTGTTAAATTGGCCAGTTTTATAATTAATTTTTAAATAAAAAATGTTTTCAAATCTGCATTTATGTCCACATATGATGAGTTACAAACCCCTGTGCAAGAGAGTTTCTTAATTATATCACTGGATGATCAGTAGCATTCAAATATAAATTATATATGTTATTTTAAAATAATTTTATTATTTAATCAAAGATTATTGGGTTAATTGTTTTTTAAAACTTAAAGATTTAGTGGAAATTATTTCCGCCGACGTCATGTGACTGGTGTGCTCAGAAAATTTTGATCAAATTATTCTGTTAACTCCTGAAACTTTGTGTTTTAATAACGACTTTATTTAATTATTATTGAGTTAAAAATTAATTTAAAAACCAAGTATAATTATTTAAATAAAATTTCAATACTACCTATTAATTATTACAAAATGTATTTGTATAATTATTCGTTTTTAATCAGTTTATCATAAATGATAATTATTAACAATAGAAATATAGTTTTGGATCATGTTCGAATATGCGGACTGTTCCACGGTTTAATTTTTTTTTAATTAACCGAGTTTATTGTTGTAAAATTTCTTCTTTCTGTCTGGATAAAATTTCACTTCGTTTCCTGTCTTGTTTTACATGTTATCACTTATTTCGATTGTCTATACATTTTTTACACCGTTTGGCTATAAGGGTTTTAATATTCTTTGTTTATCACAGACCGGAATGGCTGAAAATTCTATTTCATGATGAACGCTTTTATATTCTTATTAAAATTACAAATCCGTTATACAA